>OU745311.1:5005000-6255000 GCA_916618145.1 Emmelina monodactyla | reverse complement strand
AGCGACGGTTTTTTACATCGGCGATATGTTCTTTTATTCGAGTAGACACGTTCCGTTTCGTTTGACCGATATATGAGAGCCCACAGTCACAGTCAATCTTGTATACGCCTGGGTCTTGTAAAGGGATGCTGCTTTTTACTGGACGAAGATGGTGGCTAATCTTGCTGTGTGGCTTGTATATGGTTTTTATTGAAGCCCGCTTCAGAATGCCCCCAATTTTGTCAGTAACACCCTTTATGTAAGGCATGTAAGCTGGTCTACGTTCAACTGTGAGTGGTTTGACGCGGTTTCTGCGACGACGACGTGGTGGTTTTAAGTCGTTGTCCCGAAGCACTTGTTTCAGATGGTTGAGTTCTTTTTCAACGTGCTGGGCGTCGCAGATTCCACGTGCTCTCTGAAACAAAGAGGAGCCTACGGCAGATAATTGGCTCGGGTGGTGGTGGGATTTACCATTTAAATATCGGTCGGTATGAGTGGGTTTTCTGTATACAGTATGACTGAGTGTACCATTAGGATTTCTTATTATTAATACTCGTATATCTAAGAAAGCTAATTTATTGTCTTGCTCTAATTCTACAGTAAATTGAATTTTAGAATTAATTGAATTAAGAAGATCTTAATTCAATTAATTCTAATATTCTAATGGTACACTCAGTCATACTGTATACAGAAAACCCACTCATACCGACCGATATTTAAATGGTAAATCCCACCACCACCCGAGCCAATTATCTGCCGTAGGCTCCTCTTTGTTTCAGAGAGCACGTGGAATCTGCGACGCCCAGCACGTTGAAAAAGAACTCAACCATCTGAAACAAGTGCTTCGGGACAACGACTTAAAACCACCACGTCGTCGTCGCAGAAACCGCGTCAAACCACTCACAGTTGAACGTAGACCAGCTTATATGCCTTACATAAAGGGTGTTACTGACAAAATTGGGGGCATTCTGAAGCGGGCTTCAATAAAAACCATATACAAGCCACACAGCAAGATTAGCCACCATCTTCGTCCAGTAAAAAGCAGCATCCCTTTACAAGACCCAGGCGTATACAAGATTGACTGTGACTGTGGGCTCTCATATATCGGTCAAACGAAACGGAACGTGTCTACTCGAATAAAAGAACATATCGCCGATGTAAAAAACCGTCGCTATACAAAATCTGCAGTCTGTGAGCATTCCATGGATAAGCCCAACCACTATCTAAGATTTGATACCGTTAAAATCCTAGCAAAAGAGAAACATTTTATTCCTAGGCTGGTAAGAGAAACTATTGAAATTAAAAAACACCCTAACTTCAATAGAGAAGATGGTTGGAAGCTGTCACCAACGTGGGATCCAATACTTAGCAAAATAAAAAAGAACAACCAGCAGACCAATAAGCAGAAAAATAAAGACACTGTCAGCGTATACTGCGTGAACCCGAGCGACTACGCGAGAAAATTACGAAACAGATGGCGGTGAATTCGAAAAATCGTTTTTTACTTAACTCTATGAAGACGTCAAACATCTCAGTCTACCCGTGACCACGGCATTTGTAAAAATGTCGAAACGTCGGAAAATCAAAAATAATAAAATAAACGCGTAAAACCCGTTAAAATGAGTTTAATTTCAAGTACTATTCTTGTTTTAATTTATTACAATGTTATTCATTTATTGTAATGTTGAGATGATGTTATTTGTTTATATCTTTAAGCTAGCGTGGTGGATTATGGGTCAGATATCCTAGAAAAACGCCTATGCCTAGCTACTGGAACCTTTATATTTCCTTTGTATTTCTTTTCATTAGTATTTTAAACGTTTACTTTCACGCTCTCCTACTAGTAGTTACTCCAGTCACCAAATCTTCATTATTATCAGCTAAGGCTATAGAAACTTCATTGTTGTCCATAAATAATAATACGATACGCCATTTGGTTCCCTATTCATATGATATTAGTATTCAAGATACACTGCAGTACCTTCTGTCCTTGTCCTTTGGGATAGCCAGGCTATTGGAACTCCGTAGTATTAACTCTGCTGTCGATTCGACAATGTCTCTAAGCTAAGCCAAATTGTTTGGCTTAGTACGGAGAGGAGCTAAATACGTTAATGTCATGTCGAATATGCAAGCTGAAATTGTAAAGATAACTTCATTTGTTAAATTTAATACCTACGTAGGTATATTGTTTATAAATTAACAAATCATATATCACTGTTTCTTGTGAAATATGCTTTCTTTTACCTTATTAACGTGTAGGTAGCATATTTCTGTATAACGAAAGCAGTTTCATATAACAACATATTCTAAATGTAAGACCATAATCTTCATTTGTCTTTTTTTGTCGGTAACCGTCAGAATATTTTGTACAATGACTCGAATATTTATATCTGAAGTAAAAACAACATAGAGCTCCAAAGTCCATCTAATCATGTTTTGGCAACCTGTTTCTTTCTTTTGAATAATTTATCATAATAACTATGATTGAGCGACGTCAAGTTACCCAAAATAATTTTACCCTACCCAATAATTAATAGCCAAAGTCACATCGATCAGGTGATAGAATTAAATCCGTTTTCTGATTATTTTAAATGGATTTGACTTAATTGGAGGAGCACCATGTTAAAACGTTTACTCGTAGGTAAATATCTGAAGTAACATTAAAACAAGTTTAAAATCAACTAGCTATTTTTTCTTAACTTTTTAATTTCCATGAAAAAAAAAAACTAGACTACAGAAGCTGTATACAGACTTAAAGTGACCTTTGGCTTATAAGTTGCATGAACTGCGGGAGAGCCTCATTACACTCAGACTAACTTAATTTGAAAAAGGTTTTCTTAGGAATTTATAAATAAGCCCCCGAGAGCTCATTGCCTTTAAAACAATTTTGTATTATCTTAACATAAACATTTCAAAGTGATTTTATAGTTGAATAACTCGAATAATATGACAAAATATACCTTAACTCACGCTCTAGGTATACCTTCTTCATTCAAAAATGTTACTTGAATTTAGCTACAGACCAGAAATATCTGATTCTACAGTGACTTAATCAAGAACATAAAAGCAAGTAGTATTTGCGTTGAGTCGAGTTACTTGTGATTTAGATCGACTTGTATTCGAGAAGCGTACTAATAGTCTAGTCTCGGAGATTATTGCATACCTTGAATTTGAAATCTCATATTCTCTTGTAGTTCAGCTCTTTTGAACTGTTTCTTGCATAGATATTGAAAACATCAAACATTGTATGTTATAAATAAGATATTAGCGTAAGTTTCTATTAAAGTAGGAACGTCACAGATAAAGCTTCTGAGATACGCAGAACAGATTCCGAATAATATATTTTAGAAGAACTTAGTTACATGAGTTCATAGAATTGATGTTTTATTTTATTTTATGTGAGTCACCTCCGACTTTTTGATAATTATGAACTTCTAAAAAAAATGTTTTCATATAATAAACAAAAGAACTTTTACATTGAGAAAATGGTTTATCATTTAAGCCCACTTAGTTATTTTTAAAGATGACAATCAAATAAAAAATTGTGATAATTGGTAGTCAAGTTCTTAAGAAAGATAATATTTATCACTGTATTCCGTCGGGGTTCGCGGGAAAAGCTAATTAGTTATATAAAACCATTTCTAGGTATTAACGTAATTTGACAAATTACTCTTTAAGTTCAATGACCTCGGAATTTGCATAAATTTTAATATCTTTTTGGCTTTCAATTTTTTTTATTCGTAGTATGAAAGATTTTTCCTATGAAGGAAACCTCAAGTTTCTCTGTGTCTCTAATATAAAACATTGTCAGATATTTTTTAATCCTTTATTTCATAGGCGTTTTTATCTTAAACTTCATATTCTATTCTTCTAGGTACTACTATAAAATAATAACAAAATAAGTACCGTCTCAATTACGTGTTTTTTATATGGTTGTGGTATTTATAGTTCAAGTAAGTCATAAATCCTTAAATCCTTAAGTTATTAAACGCTAGTTGCAAAACAAATACTTATTATTTTCTGTTAAGACAAACTTGCTTAGAGTTATTTAATTAACAAGGTTAATAAATTGTGAATGCTTTAAATAAAAAATGCGTTTATATTTTCGTTTCATTAATTTTTTAAAACACTGGAATATTCTTTATTTTATAACAACGGGTATGAATAGCTATTGTGAAATACAAATATAACGAATAACATTTTTTTTTTTTGGAATACACCGAATTTTCTGATAATTCTTCTTACCGAATCTTCTTAAGTTTTCGTTCTTTAAATACTTATTTAGCTACATATAAAAAACGCATCAAAATCGACAAGAAAACGAGTTTAGATTTCCATCAATTTTATGACTATTAATAACGATGGATCTCTTCATTGACTTCCCATGTTATTTAATTTAATTAGTGATCCTACGTCTAGCCAACAGTTATCTATACATTTTTTTATGTTTGCATGTTGCTTAATGTTGTAACAAACAATTGAATGCCGCAACACATAATTGCAGTGTGTATGGAAACGGCCATAGACACGATAGATTATAGTAAATAATGACCTAGGCCTTAATGCATAAAAGGTATGTGATTAGTGTAGAATGTAGTAGTTAAACTACGCATTTTTAGGGTTACGTAATTGAAAAAGTAATTATATTTTTATAAAGCGAGGTTAAAAAGTATGCAACGACTTATACAGAAATAAATATAAACCAAGAAGTTTAATTTAGTGTCCACCATTTTAAGTATAGTAACATTTTTATTAATTAACTAAAACAAATTATTCGAGTTTGTTTTTCTACTAAATATGTGAGTTCCTCTAATATGCATTGTATTATATAAATTGCATTTTTTTAAGTGGGCCCTGGCCTAATTTCAGGGCCTATGTCTTCTACACTACGTATGACCCGATACAAATTCAGCTAACTTAACTAGTTTTACTAAACAATATCAGTTGTATTAGGTTCGTTGCGTGCTGGTTCTTTTAAAGATAATACTCGTAATTGGTATTTAAAGATGTTATCCGGCGTTTTAATGGAAATCCCGAAATACCTTACTCGTTAGCGCCGACGGTTGTCATCAAATTAGTTTTTTTTATCCACATCACCCACTTACTTAGCTTTGTATCCATTCAACAAAAAATTATAAGTTGTTCGAAATTTGAATGTTTATTGAATGCAATGCAGTCGACCGTCGGCCACAAAGGATGTCCTCTTGCACAAATCGCTAGTACCTATTGTAATAACAACATTGATAATTACTTATTAACTACAGCATAAATTAGCTTCTTCCTCTTTCGTCATTACTTAATGTAAACCTTGATAAATACTTGAACCGAACCAAACCATTTCCAGTCGTGTTTGGCTGCTATTTTACTATTTATCGAAGAAAAGTGTATAAAAAATGGTAAATGTTTCTTTTTTATAAATATTTATGTTTAAAGGCACCTTCTACGTTTTTAAATGAGCTTATAGATTTGTCAGAGAAATATTGTAGTAGAAAACGATGCACCTACATAACTGAAGGGTTCTATATATCTATTGATGACTTCAAACAAATTTGCGTGTATGTGGAAATATTTAATACGCAAAACAATTTAAATGCCTAAAATAGTATAAAATAACCGCAATTATGTTATTTACAAACACAAAATATCCGGCAATTGGTTGTGTGTAAATCGTTATTTTATTCATACGTAAATTTTGTAATTCTATAGGTAAGTGACGCATTGTTATGAGTATTGGAATTATGATAATAATTAACTATTGAATAGTAAAAAGTATGAGACATCATTATTATGTTGACTTATTATTATTGTTTACTGGTTGAGTATTTTTACGTACGATTTTGAGTACGACCATGACTTTCTATCGCGTGTAATTAAGCTGAGCAATTTGTTGAACATATTTCGGTGAAATTGATTTTCATAGGTATACTATTCAACATACTGGCTGATGACTTGAATTGATGATCATGAAACTTTTGTAAACGATAGTCTTACTATAAAAGTCAATCTTGTTTTAGTCTTCTTATCAAAGACCTTAAGCGTGGGTCATTAGAGTCAACTAAAATGAAAACCAACTTGACATACGGTACCAACCAAACACCACATTTCGCTCGCCGAAACGTTTGCCCAGCGAATATATGCAAACCCCACTGCGAGAAGCCTCAAAACCGTGAACGAATTGTGGCTGTAACGAATATCCAAGGCTTTTTTGTTAACATTTATATTGCACTCATAAATCCTACTAATATTATAAACGTGAAAGTTTGTGGGTATGGATGTTTGTTACTCTTTCACGTAAAATCTACTAGATAGATTTTGATGAAACTTTACAGTAATATAGGTTACACATCAGAATAACATATATATATAATAAACTAGTTGCCGCCCGCGACTCCGTTCGCGTGGAAGTCAGTTTCCCGTGGGAATGAGAAGTTTTCCCTCGGTAAAAAGTACCCTATGTCCTTTCCCAAGTTCAGTTCTTTCTACATACCAAATTTCATCAAAATCGGTTCAGTGGTTTAGGCGTGAAAGCGTAACAGACAGACTGACAGACAGACAGAGTTACTTTCGCATTTATAATATTGGGATGCTTTGTAAGAGTATTCGAAACAATTGCATTGGTATTACGAAATTATTTACCCACTTTAGCAAATCTTGTACGAGTTAGAGTTTGCTCAATGTACGAGTATAAATCTTTTCAACTTTAATTTAAAAACGTCAAGTACCTAACTGCGCTTTCGAAATTCCGACAGTTTGACAGTTCAAACTGACACGTTCGGGTAACTGTTGAACTGAATGGCAGGTTTTAAGTGTCATGACTTGTTAAAAATAAAAAATAAATATTCATGTTTAAATTATTTTATAGTTACCTACTTATTTCTTAGAGACAGCAAAAGCAATTTATGTATACGATTTGTATGAATAATACTCAAGACGACAGGTAGGTATTTCAGGTTTTCTGTAAGCTTTTAAAATATTTTCTTTGTAATTTATCAGAAAAAGTTTAAAATTAATGCTAAATTAGGCATCTCTGAAGAATTTTCTAAGCACTCAAAGAAAATGGGTACCATTAATTAAAAATGCATTAGGACATTCTTGAACGAAGAGAATCCTTATAAAGATGTCTATTGTTTAGTTGCCTATAGGTGGCATTAATTATGTTGTGTGATGTATTCACATTTGAATGCAAAATAACATTGTTATTTGAACAAAGACTTATTACAAAAAATACATGAGTATTTTTGTGCTAAGTACCTATATGTATTTTTAGAACTATGAGTTACTTATCCCCCGATCCAAAAGTAGCTTCATACGTTTCAGTCGTATACAGTTACTTCAAAACAAGGTACAAATATGAAATATCGTGCTAGAGCTTTCTTCATGAAATCGTTCTATTTTAAAACCTCTAGAGGGAGTTGTATCACGGTTGCAATTTTACTACTTTATATTTCGCGCTCGTAAAATACAAGTACCGCAACTACAGTGCTGTTTACATGCTAAGATGGCTCTTAAATGTGTTCTTCAACAGTTAATGTTTAAAATTAAGTACATTAACTCACTGCTTTCAAAATAAATAGGAGACGAGAATACAAGATTCATTTATTTGAACACGATTGTGCAAAACTTTCATTACGCATGCAATTAAGTAGATTTAACTCTTTAACGTAAGTACTCAATGTTGTTTGACATTTAACTCAAACAAAAAAATTGCCTGTCATTGCCAAAAGGGAATAAAAAAGTCTATACGAAAGATAAAATCTTGAGGCAACAGTACAAAAAAACGTAAAAAATGTGCTTATTTGCTTTATACCTATTTATTTTTAAATCCAACACAATAGTTATTTATTTGTGCCTTAATCCAAGAAAGGTTAATAGTATGTAATTATATAAATCAGGTTTCCTGAACCACAATTTAAGACATCAAGATTGTATGCACCTTCTAGTATTTAATATTACTACTGTTCATAATTACAGTACAGTTAATAAGTAGTTAACATTGTTGGAACGCGACGTTTAAAGTATTATCATATGTTACAATCGTTTCTAATTTTGCAAAACTACTGTAAAAGCAATTAAGGTGCCGTAACACTTACTGCTTGAAGTAAAACATGACTTTACAAAATAGCTAGTTCACTAAGGTCGATGTTATTTATCAGACTTTGTAGTAAAACCATTCATATTTTTGTAGTAAGAAATATTTCTGTTTTTTTTTTCGAAAAATTATATAGGTATCTGAAGGATTCAAGATTCTTATTGCCTTGATTTTGTCTACAACGTTTCAGTTTAAGATAGAGTTGTTTTTATGGCAAAGAAAAGTTTTGCTAGTTCTACAGTTGTTTTTTTTCTAAACTAAATTCAAAAACAGAAGTTTGATTGTCCAGTTAACCTTAAAACACGCAAAATAACTATTAATATAAGCCACACGTAGTTGTAACGTAGTCTTTGTTCTAGTACCGTAATAAAGTTATTTTGCTTCCGCAAAACATGTTAATGTTATATTGGAGCGACTTGTGCGAGGAATAATTATTGCTTTATTAGTATTGAAATTGGATTCTGTGTAATTGTAATGCTTATGCTCTTTTTTTGCCTGCGACATATTAAATTTATTGATATTGTCAGTATCAATAAAAGACTAATACGTTTATAAATCAAGAAACTAACGATAAGGTTCTAAATAACCCTTCATAAACAAAAAAAGGGTTCTGGGTCTAGAATTCCGAACGACAAACAATTCTGCGAATTCTAGAAATATCTTCTATCTCGGAAAGATGTTATTTAAGAGATAACGTAACGTGCCCAAAAAAGAAATGATGAATAGTGTGAACGATCAGGGAAATATGTAAATTTTCTCATTTATTTCTTTCCAGGCGCCGCAGTTTATAACATTCAAGGACGGAAAATTAGGTGTCAACTTCGGAGGGTACCACGCAGCCGTTGGCATTGGAGGTTCGAAATATATTTTAAAAGTTTAAATACAACGAAATATAAAATTAAAATAAAATCTCCCAGTACTTATAATCTTAAGATTGTACTAGATACAATCAACTTTTATATTCACCGCTTCAAAAAATTGGTTTAAGTACGTACATTTGTTGATTACATTTTTATGATAGTCTAAGATTATATACTTGTGTTTATACATTCTCGGAAAAGATTAGGTATAATCAAGACCCATTTAAAACAAAAAAATAATTACATCCCTATTTGCTGATTAAAATTAATCTTCAAGTTTTCGCTCCGTCAAGTTTCGGCTTCTTCTCGTTTTAAAAACAAGTGAATATAATAAAAATAACCATGGGAAACTATTTTGACAGGTGGTCAAGGACTTTTTGCTGAAGCTGGCACTCCTCATGGACAAGCGGCAAGTGCTGGACTTGGAGGCATCATGGGTGGAAACGGCAATTCCGGTACTCTAATTTTCAACCACAACTTTAGTTATCTTTCAGTATTCCATTCTTAACACCGTAGCAACTTAAGTAGTTCTTCGAAGCAAAATGATTGGATAAAATGCAAGATTAAATAAATAAAATATATGAATCATTACCTTGCGTAGCATAAACAAGTGCTAATGGAATCTTTTTATGTAGTTCTTAATTAGCTGTATGATTTATAATAATGAGTCAAGGGCAATTAATCTTTAAAGAACCTACGTCAGTTAACTACCGATGGTAACGTCATCTATTGGGAAAACTAAAACTGTTTGTCATAGTTATTTTCTTTTGAATTATTTTCAAGCATTGAGTTTAAATAAAAAGTTGTATTTTTCTTTCTTGATCAAATCTAATTATTATTAATTTATTAGGTGGTCTCTTCGCTGGAGCCACAGCTGGAAATGGCATCCAGGCTCAAGCTGGTCTTGGTGGCAGCACCAACGGCCAGAACTCCGCAGGAGCTGGCTTCGCATCAGCTCAATACGGAAACAGAATCGCTGTAGCGGGATTGGTAGGTGACAATAACAACCCTCAGAGACCCAAGTCAGAAATTGATGCCAGAAGAGAAGAAAAACTCAAAAGGAAGGCCCTCAAGAAGGCCCAGAAGCAAGCCGCAAAGGAAGCAGCGCTTAAATTTTAAATGTTTTTGTCGCATTTAATTATAGTTATAAGCTAGCTTAGTAAGTGATTAACACAGTGTTGCTCAAATAAAAATATCTGAAAATGTGCATTTGTTTAAGTGTCAAATCTGTTTCGTTTCTTCTTCTTATCTCATGACTCTCTAAAACTCATTTTTTGAACTTTGGTTAATGAAACCTTGAAAAGCCTTCGAAACTGGCAAAGTAGGAGCTAAATGTGAAACTAACTAGGCGACCAGGTAAAGGTCTCAATGATAAGCATGTCCATGCACTTAAAGTCATCCCATGACACTTACATCAATCATAAGCATGTTGCTAAATCATCACATGCGACGATGCCCTTTGTCCTCGCATTTCTTCTTACCATCGTAGTTTTAGCAAGCAACTATATTATACACAAATACATATATACCAACTATTTTAGGCAGATTCAGTAACAATATAAACTTACAGGGCGGTGAAGCATCAGAAAATGGATCATCAGGCGTCAAATTTGCAGGAACTAACGTAGCACCACCAACTGTTGTTGTAAAAGAAACTGTTGCTGTACCTTCTAAGCCTAGCATCGAAAACGAAATCGATGGATACGAAAACGTTTTGCCCCTTAACGCAAATATTGATGCTAACGTTCAATCAAGGTTTAATGTTGAAACTCCAGTCATTGAAAATGTGAGTAACTGGGGCGTACGTCGAGATTATAGGAATTATAATACTCCGTTTACCTTACAAACAGTAATGAGGTCTTTATATAGTAAACCAGGATATAGTCATCCACCGATAGCAAGACCAAGGTTTCAAGTACATAAGTATATTCAGGTGCGTTTTTTAATTTGTCCTCCTTGACCAGAGGCTCCAGGACAGTTTTCAGTTTGTTGCACCAACGGTTTAACAAAAACCTTCGATACTATTACATCAGCACTATAAAACACTAGGCACCAAATGAAATTTCAAACAAAAAATAATAATTGCTGGCACTTTTTCTTGTCACCCTAACAAAGCATAGAAGGGCTCTATGCTAACCTTAAAAAATACTTCAATCACGTAAACTTCTCTGGCTTCTCTAAATATTTCTATTCCTAACTTTATTGTACGAAATTTCAGGTATCTCCAGTTAAAGCTGTTGTTGATAATAGCCAAGTGATATACAAAGAGAAACCAGCTCACAATGTGCACAAATTCGCATATGTTGGTAACATTAACAGAGCTGATGCTGAAGTAGCCGGTTCAGAGCATGTGGGAAATGCTGGTCAAGTGTCTGTCAACAAGGAGATCCATTTCCAGAGAAACCCAAGTTTCTTTGCGGATATTTTCAACGTAAGTGTTACTAATAAGTTTCCATGGAACACATTAGATGTGATGGATTAGGAACTAAAAATATTTTTCCTCTAATAGTCTTTTTTTTATTATCTGTATTTGTGTTCAGTGAAATAAAAAAATGGAGTGATTTGGCAATCGTTTTGCCATTACCGTTTCTTGGATAAATACTTGTGGTTTTGGAGTAAAAATGTTCCTATTACAGTAACTTAATAAGAAGTAGAAATCTTGTACACTGTTCTAGTTTGCAAAAGGTTTCTCAGTAACAAATAAGAAGAATCCATGCCGACATATTAGACACTAGCTTTCCGCCCTGTGGTTTCACCTGCAACTAAATGGTTTTTCCCGTGGCAATATCTTACGGAACCCTATTTTTGCCAAATAAAATATAGCCTATGTTACTCGTAGATAATGTAGCTTTCGAATCGTGAAAGATTTTTTTAAATCGGTCCAGTAGTTTCGGAGCCTATTCATTTCAAACAAACAAACAAAAAATCAAATCTTTTTTCTTTATAATATTAATTATTAGTATAGATATAGACAAGATAATTCATAACTCTGCCTGCACAAACATTGCAGCTTGTATCTAGCCCAAAACATGCTCTTCATTGGTCATTCACGATTTAACCAACCAAGCGAAACGTACGCTTGTGTAGTAACTTATTACTGCATGGTAATCAACAGTCATTGGATTTCACAATTTGGTAATTATGAGCTGCAGCCGCCGGGCGATTTAGTGTTATTAGAATCTAACACGATATGTAGGTTCAGTGTTATTTAGAGGGAATGTGACCAATGTATTCATACGATCAATGTTGATTTATTGTTCGTATAATCTATAGAAACGAATATACGAAATTTATGTTGAATTAAGTTTGCCTTTTTGATGTTGTGTAAACACGTCAAATAATTAATATTAAATAGTTACTTGATTTTAGATACTAATATTAGATGTATAATATAAGAGTTACTTACTAGAAAACGATTAATATAAAATATAAACCATTGCCATAAAAAACTTAGTTAGTAATAAACAAATATAAATGAATAAAAGTAACAGTAGATGAAACTTAAAATAAAATATAGTTAAAAGTAGTAATAAAGTTTTATTACTAAGGTAGACATACTACCAATATGAACTTTGGTTAATCAAGGTATTTCTTGCAGATTCCAATTCAAGCGTTGAGATCGGTGAGCAATTTGCTGGGCACCGCGGTAGACAACACAAAAATTTCAGTCCAGAAAACCGCTACAGTGTCGCATGGTAATTAAAACTTTTACCGGTATTAGAATAAGCAAATTCGTTGCTAAATTCCTCGAGAATTTGAAACTGGACAGAAAAAAGTGAGGAGAGTTTAATAGTTTTAAACACTTACTCGTAAGATGAAAGACTTATGTTTTATAATGGTCGATAGTATAAGTAAAGTCCTACGCCCTTAAAAAAAAGTACATCTATGAAAAGAAAAAAGTTCAAATTATAATAATAATAATGTTTATTTGGAACTTATAACAATTGTGTACTTTACATGTTTGAGAACGTTGAAGTACTGCATAAAAGTTAAAACTGTGTCGCAGCTTCAGCGCCTCCCTCCGGAAGTCATGATGCTGGTGTTAAAATTTAATGAATTTTCTATATAAACTTAAATTACACGTATAGACAAAAAAGAGTAAGAAAAATAAAAATTACAAAGTACTTAAAATTACCTACACCAAACTAAAAATAGAAAAATACCTAAATAATAATTACAAAGTAAAAGTTAGGCAATGCAATTAAATTTAGCTTAAAGTTTATGTGTTTTTGCATGTGTGTGTGTGTTTGTGAATGTGTTTGTGTTGTTTATGTAGATAAAATGTAAATTGTTTTTTTTATATTAATGAAAACATCCGAGTTTCAGTTTCATGAAAGTCGAGTGCTTTGATCCAATTTGTGCAAGCAGTCTTGCAACCATGTGTTGAAAGTCGGTATATATTTAATATTTTATTTACCCTGTTATACAACATTGGACTGAGATGGAAGAAGTGCCGTTGAGATAAAGTAGTGCGTGAACGTTCGATGTGACAAACGCGATCAAATCGTCGGTCTTAATTAGGTCTTATCATTTGTATCAAAACAAACCTGGTTGTATAAGGTAGGTAATTCCAAAGTTGAAAAACTTAATTAAGTTTGTTTTCATTAAATAAGTAATTTAATTAAGTTCATAATAAATTTAACAGCCTTTTTAATAAGTGAGCTCCTTTTATGCTGTGTTTAATAATGAACTAATAATTTTGTTACCTGCAGAGAGCAGCTTTAGACATTTATTTGCTTACAACATTAGATAATACTTTTGAAAAAATCTGTTTATTTTATTTTAGTACAGCATTATTTTTTAACATTTTCAAGCAAAACATTCTTTCATAAGATGAATTTGTGATTCGTAAGTACACAAAATAAAGGGATTCCTCTACGGTCCGCTTATCAAAATTTGTTGCAAACAATGCAATTATGCAGATTTCTAGAAACCAGTGCGTCCCCGTAGAAGGAAAAGTAACCAACTAACAAAATGTGACTTTCGAGAAAAACGCAATTTAGTGTATTTTTTGTGGAAAATTCGTCATATCTTTTTTATTTTAAAAGATATAACTGTGGTTTTTACATATAATGTAAATAACGGTTTTATTTACAATATGTAGTTTAAAATTTTAATTTTTAATGCACATGAGCAAAGATAAATATTAAAAAAGCAATTATCTATTTTTCCCTCTTCTCAGAATTGTTTTTGTTCTTTAATTGGTTACTTTTTAATGTGAGTTATGTATTTTTCCTACTCCATAAAGCTAAAAAAATGTTGCTGACGATTAGGATAAAAGTTGTTATCTAATTTTTCCCTTTTTTATTTGAATAAGTGAATAGAAGTTAGGTGATTTAAGTATGAATCAATTTTATTTTATTTTTATAGAAATAGATAAAAATATATCTTAGAAAAATGAAATGGTCCTCAATAGTAGTAGTGGTCTTCCATAGTACAAAAATACTTATTAAAAACAAAAAAAAACGCATAATCAACTTCATTTTAATTTTTAAACATCTTTACTTGCTGAACTTTCATTAGGGTAAACCGTGATAGATGCCCTGCTTTTTTTAGAGCGTCGTAATTTTAAACCTAACCAAATAAGTTATCATAGATTTTCTCAGTAGTTTTGTTAGTTTAACTATTCATTCAGCTTTAAGAACTGTATTTGTTTCTCCAGCTATTACGAGTTCAGCACAAATTAAGTTCTTGCGAGGTAATCTTTTCAGGAATATTTGCCTACCCTTATGGATGCCTCGCTATCGAATCTATCTGAGCAGGATAGTTACCTATAGAGAATAGACCTACCTATAAAATAGTCAAATTAAAAAAGAGTTCACAATGTTTGCAAAATGTATTTTTTATACAATTGTTGGAATAATGTTATAGTACAGGTAAAACCATAGTTAGAGATATGCATTTCTTTGATCATAAATAATAACAGTTTTTAAGCTACAACTGACTTTAATAATCTGACGAAATATTGATCCCCTCGTTTCAATGAAACTAAGTTTATGACAGTATAATAATATTATTGCTGGGTATTTTTTGGCCTTTTACCTTGCATGGCAAATACTGTTGAGGCTTGATAGTCCTTGCCGGTCCTATAATATCCTTCTTGTGAATTTGTACACAGTTGGAAGAAAAGATGTTTAGACTGTCATCGGGTTTTCTAAAAAGAAAACTAGATATATCTTAACTTACTATGTCATCAATAGGGCGACCAGCTGTTCAAGGTGATTTTACTTGTTTCGTACAAAAGTTCCTCGTTAACAACATTGTAACCGTCAAAAGTGTATCTAACTATACCATATACTCAATATCTATGAGGTATTTCCAGGTCATACAGACAGTCACACCCAGAAAACTAAGAGATGATAAGACAACTTTTTTGTTTGAAGGAAATTTAACGCCGAACCGCATAGATAGTTAAGAAACATTTGTTAGCAGCCGGTGTAATAAACGACGACACTTGCTGCAAAAATGTACATAGCATCTATCTATCTTTTGAAAATTCGAGGCTATTATCCTTTTCGCTAGATATAGTTGCCTCAGTAGTTTAGTGGGCTCTTGTTTCTGCACTTGGACTCAATTTTGGTTCTTTGTGCGTATTTTGCTACTAAGAGTTTAGCCAGCCTAACTACGTAGGTAAAGAAGCGCAGAAGTCCCCGTGGGTCCTTCTTAAACTTTGTGGAGTGTCCTTGGGTTATCGAGGATTTGTGTATTCCAGGATGGGGATTCTATAAGGGGAGGTTTCTTCAGTCTTCATGCAAGCTTTCTATAGTGAACTATCGGTGGAACCTACATTAAATAGGTGTTTGTTGAAGGCAGTATGACTGGTGATAAACGAGGTTATGTCTACTCTGGCAGAGCACAAAAACGCGGTCGGGTGATGGCAGCACTCCCTTCACAGCCGTCGGTCTGTTCCAATCGATTGTTTTTTCGATTTACGATTTGTTCTCACAGATAAGGTCGGAAAAGGCTATAAGGTATCGGCGACGTTGAGACAGGGCCTAATGGTGTTGCTTTAAGCCAGTTTATCTGCAACGCTATTGCCGTGAGAACTACGATGCTCTTTAATAACCATTCAAGTGCGACCTTAATTGTTTTTGCAACTTTCTCCATGCCTAATTGAAAATCGTTTATAAGTCCTGAGCTAACAGCTTCACCTTCAAGTGACACTATCTGACACTATTGGAATATTACTGTTGGTAACTTTTCGTGGATGTAGTCAACTTATTTGCATAATCACCTTTACTATCGCGATCGCCGTTATAGTCACCAATAGAAGGACAGCCAAGGACTAGGGGACTTCTTATTTGTCTCATCATTTGAAGGAAGAGCAAAGCCTGAATCAGTACTTTCCATGCGTGGTAGATATTTTCTCTTTGTTTTACAAATAGCCCATGGTACGTAACGTGGAATATTCTATTCAATAATCACACAGCAATTATATTATTGTAAAATAATTTAATTCAGTTCGTTCAAATGAGTAAATTCTTTTTTCGTCAGATTATCAGTTGTAGCTTAAAAACTGTTGTATTATTTATGAATACGGAAATGAATATATTTAATTACTAAACTTGCCTATAGTAGGCCACTTTCCAGCTCAGTTATTTCATAGCGAGCTATCCATAGGGGTAAGCAGGCACCTATCCCCAAAAAGATTGTTTTGCAAGAACTTTATGTAAGCAAAACTCGTAATAGCTTGAGAAACAAACACAGTTTTTAAAGCTATATGAATAATTAAATAATTGTATAAATTGATAGATTATACTTATTTAGTTTTCAGAATTTCTGAAACGCGCCAAAATAACTAACTTACTAAACATTACTAACGTTTCACATGTGCGTACCTCTCAAGTGTCAAGGAAGAATTCACTAATTACACTTAGTTATTATTTTTGGCTTATCTTGGGTTATCTAAACCTGAAAATATAATGGGAAAAACAACCAAAATGCTTTGGGTAGTTTTTAAATAAGAACAAGGTTTATTTTTCTTACATAATGTTAGTTGTGTAATTTTGCCTCCCTATTTCTTTAAACATTGCGAATTATGTATTTGGGCTTCTAAGAGGATATTTTAATTTCTAAAGTAGTTAGGAATACGCTGATTGGACAGAAAGATGCGCTATATTATAATGCTAACGAAAATACAATAAAGTGAATTTTGTCAAAATGTTATTTGGTTACTTTTCCTTCTACGGGGACGAGTGCTTAGTGGATGAATTTAAATATTTATCTGTTTAAGATTACGATTTGGCTTATAGACTTCGGTTGTAGCAATTAACAATTGAAATCACAAGTCGTTTAAATCGACATAAATATCAATACTTGCTTTAAAATCGCTAAGTGATTGCTATGCTCTAGCGATCTGCAGCACCTGTCTGTACTCATTAGTTAATTCCTGTCATCGACAATTTACATAATTAACCTAACCGCTGATCAATGCGATCATTACTGACTACTTAACTTCATTATTGGAATTTCTGTCAGCGGCTTAATAACTCGAGCCACTTGATGAATAAAAATCGGTAATCTCAATGGCTTAGTAAGTTTTATAACCGACTTCGACAAAAGTAGGAAGATTCTCAATTCGGCCGTTATATTTTTATATCAATCATAAGTTCCCCAACAAACCTACAACTTCACATTGTGAAGAACAAGAAATGCATAAGTTTTGAATTGAACAAGAATTTGAACAAAGTTAGGGATTATCTCTACTTGCTTGTCATTCTACATATTCCCGGAATATGTAGGTAGGTACAGATGGGTAACTATCGTCCCCTACTTTCAATTCTTATATTGTTTTTATCTGAGTTATATACTACTGTATAGGAATGTATAGTCAGCATTACCATACAGAAGGTCATATCCAAATACTAGAAGTAAGTTTCCATTTTTATATTATAGGATCAGACATAGCCTCTCGTAGTTCCTACGAGCCTATATCATCATCGGCTGGAGTGTCAGCTGGTCACCAAGTCACCGTGGAGTCACAGCAGCCTGGATCTGACTTTGTCGGGAATATCTTTGCTGTAAGTCAATAGATTTAATGCAGAATTTATCAGAGTTAAATAGAGTAAGCTAAGTATATATGCAAGGTAAGTAGACCCCTTCTGAAGCCGGAAATTATGAATACGTGGACTTTAACAGTTTCTGAGTTCATAAGCAGAATACCCAAGAAACTCAATAAAAAAGGATTGAAAAATAGTGATTGCAAATAGAGGTGGACGCTCACACATCAGCCGATGGTGCGTGGTGATTTACATTGCAAATTGAATTAAAACACAATTCGTATTTGAATAAACCTAAAATGTGTTTGTTTAAATGGGGAGAAAAATACCTTTAAAAAAGAAACATATAAAACGAGTACTTTTCAGCAATACTCAGTTAACGTTTTAGGAAGCAGTCCTTAACTTACATAAAAGTTACTTACGTAACTATAAGGTCTATCATTTTTTTCCGACCATTTTGCTCCAAAACGACTTGCACAAGTTCAGTTTCTTGCATCAAAAACTTTGCTGATTATACGCGGGAGATGTAGTTTCTGAATAACGTTGACAGATGCAAGAAGTTTTGTCATAAATGCTTCAAGTACTACTCTGATACCTAACCGTAGTATCCGTCTTCACTTTATAAAACAGATGTATACTGCCAAAAGTTTCTCTGCATCTTGTGGGACTAACTATTTTCATATGCAATTTTGTAAAATTTTCAGATAACTCATTTTTACTGTTCTAGTAACTGTAATGTCAAAACTAGAATTTAACATGCGAATGCTTTTGACAGATTCCTATTAACACGCTGGGAGCCGTAAACAAGTTCTTAGAAAATAACGTGCCCGCCAGAAAGACCATACAGGTGGGTTCTATTTCAAAATAATCTAGAATATTTTTTTAAATATTTTTTAAGACATATTATATATAGGTATAGTACTTTCTAAAAAAAAAAGCTTTTAAAGCTTGCCCCAAATACTGAATGAAGATACTTAAAATTCTTGAAACAATTTGAAATCAAAAAAGTTAAATTCCAAAAATCTTGACACAGTTTTGATTTTTTATCACTCCTCAAATTTTTCACTACCCTAGTTTCAACCCTAGTAACCCAAGTATCCTTTAAAACCCCATTTTTATTTGTATATTCCAAAGGTATCTCAATCAGGGGACCACGAACTAAACGCATCTGGTTCCGCCTCCGTCCGCCTCGGCCCTCACGCCAGGAGGCGCGCCGCCAAGAGAGTCATCGTCGTCGACACTAGCAAGGCTATTGAGGAGCCTCAACACTAATTATATACCTACGATAACTTTAAATTAATCATTACAGAAAACTGTGATAGAACAAGTGTATTTTGAAGAGTTTTAGGATTGTAGGTGATTACAGAGGTGTTGGTATCAGTAGTGGTTGAAATTGTCAAGGAATATAATCTGAAACATTTTGTCAGTTGGACAACTTAATTCTTAAAAATACATTTACCTTTCACAGCATCACTCAGACAGCTCACAAATTAAGAGTGTTTGGTTTAATAGCAACAAATACATCTGTGATATCTTTAATATCACAATCTGTTATTAGATTTGTATCTGTGATATTTGCATCACAATTTTAAGGTATTATGGTGAACAATTTACTTTAAGCAATATTTACATTTAATAAATAGACTATCCGAATTGTAATATTACTCATGTCACACATTATTTATTTTTACAATTTAGTAAAAATGTCTAACGTCCATATTGCAAAATCATGTACAAAAACGGGCCTGAAGCGCTATCAGGTTTAGCATTTTGAGTTCTGTATTTAAAACCTATATTCTATACAATCATATTATACAAATGTTTAGAAGGTGTGAATGTAGTAAGATATACAATAAGTTAATTAAGATATTTTACACGTTTTTAAGCATCAAGTAATAAAAATTAATAAGCATCATTGAGTTTTTATTTGTGTCATGTGTATAATTTATACATGAATAGAAATGGCAGTATTGATACAAAATACATTATTATGCTAAATGAAAAAGTAGAGCACGATTTAAATAATGGTATTGCAATTCTGTGTTTTAAATGTAAATGGATCCATCACGTTTCCATATAGGAACGTATCGATTGCCTTTTCATCTGATTAACTCCTATTTAATTATTATTTTAAAATATATCAAACAATAGATCTTTTCTTATTTTTATCGCTGGGGATAAAAGTACCAATTTCAAATAAAATTCGTAGAATTTGCAATCTTTCATATTCCTTTAAATTGATGAAATGTCTGAGCCGAAGATTTTGCGATCAACTCTCGATAGAATGGGATCAAGAAAAACAAACTGTAATTTTCAAAGGGACATTATAGAAGATTTTAGAATAAACTTTCAAGAACATTTTCTTTATCAATGTTTCAAAAAGTTATTAGAAAGCTCTTTGTTTAATCTTTAAGTGGTTTAAGTTTTTATCCAGATTTTTAAACTAAAAGATTCTGGGCATTTTTTTTATTTAAAATACCAACAGATAACAACCTTATAAGTTGATTGAAAACCTACAACGTTGATACCTACAAAGCATTTCTGAACCAGCAATTGCTTAAACAAACTGCTACTACATAACCGAGAATAGCGCACAGCCACTTGATAACTGTTCACCAAATTAGATTTGGCACAAGGATCTAAATCGTAGCCCCGACATCGAGAGTTCAATTTTGAAGTAATTTACTTAGGATACGTTCCTCAGTAATAGGTTTGTACGACTCTGCAAATTTCAACAGTTCAGTGTTAACTTCTTGTTGGATAAAAACAGTTCTGAAGATTTACAAAACTTCCTCTTACAAATTGCAACAATAAATTAAAATGTTTCTGGACATTAATTAATAAAACTTCTTGCTGTTGGCAAAAAAATATTTTTCTTCTTACTAAACTTAGTTCATTGAACTTGACTTGAAGTAAATACTTCTCCAGATTCATTGATTGACGGCGCTGCGTCTAAACTTTTAGGTCTACGTCGTTCCTTGGCGAAAATTAATTTTGGTCCCTAATCAAAGTTATCTCAAGTTTGGCGAAGTCAGTTTTAGAGAAGGTTACAGGCGGGCAAATTTCTCCACACCTGGAGTTTCATGAAGAGAAATGAGTTTAAAATTTGCAAGTATGTTTATAAATTAACTTTGAATGTACAATAAAGTATGATGAAGTCGTTCAAATTTACGAAGCGAGAAAGGCGGTTTGGGTTTGGGTTCTGTTTTAATCAACAAAGTCTGAGCACTTACCAGCCTTATTAAATAAATTAGTCGCATCATTATTGTTTAATTTTAGTACCAAATATCATATACCGATCAAGGGGTCATATTTGATCCAAAAATGACGTCTTCATAAACGTAGTCAAATACAAAATTGGTTGTTTAACGAATAATTATATTTCTTGTAAAGAACGTAAACAAATACTAAGCTCACCAATTTTCAGCTTACAGATAGAATTAATAATGTAGCAGACAATGGATTAACTTTTAGCGTTCGGGCGTTTCAAAAATGAATGCAAAAAAGCTTTCAATTTGGTTGTGAAACATTTTACTAAGTCTTTTAATGAAAAAAAACTTTTTGTTTTTGATGGTGATGGTAACCATTTCTTAGTAACTTAATTTTTTAAGGACTGGATTAATGAGTTAAATTAATTATTTATTTACCTTGTATCTATAAAATTTCGGTGACTTACTGACGGTGGTTCTGTAATCCTTTGCGATATGAGTCTCATATCGGGCAACAAAACACTGTCTCAGTTTTAAATAAATTTCCCCAAATTTTTAAAAGTTTCTTTTTTTTGAACATTTTACAACTAAAAATAAATAGCTCGTTTATAAAAAAGGTCATCCATATAGATTCTATCAACCAATCAATTCATAGGTGTTTAAATTACCAAAAATTCAGGGTTATTTCTAATTAGCGCATCACCTCTTGTAGGCAGCTTTTCTACATCAATTCCAACAACATTTAACCAACGAATAATTAAAATTAATATTTAAAAAAAAATATGTTTTTCCATACAAATTTATTTGATGCCTCTGAACGGTACAATACTCTACGCGCACGCAACTGGTGTGGCGGGCGCGCGGCCGACGGGGGGGTGCAACCGGTTTAGGAACTTCTTACAAAATACAGAGTTATAAATAACAGAGCGCGCAAATTTGTTTCAAAGAAATAATAACAAACGCTATATTCCATAATTTTTAGTGTAATAACAAAATTCAGTTAAGTACCCACTAGTAGTAAATTTTCACGTTCAATTCTTACTTATTTAATTATTAACAATACTTTCAATATTTCAAGTAACAAAAAAATAGAATTCAATCATTCAACTATACACGATATCAAATGTTTTTTAGGTAAACAACTTAGCAACAAAAAGTCTCCTGAAGCTATTACGGACAATTTGTTTATAAATTAGTCATAATGGCTCTCACAATAACTTAGTAACCCAGTAACCAAGCAAATAACTGAGCACTCAAAAGCTCTTTGTAGAAGTCCTCTAGAGATTCAATCAATAACTTCTCAGGAAGTTTGAAATATTTGAATACTACGCCGAACGATGAATTATCTTCCTCTCTGAAATGTTTCAAAACTTACTTCGTTGTTTAATGCTATTTTTGTACGTGGAGCTAAACTTTATTTCAACTTCAACCAATATCTTGAAGATTTCGATATGAAGAATACAAAATGGGGTCGGAACAGTTTTCAGTTGCCAACGTAGATTTTATCCCACTTCTGAAACGGCAAGAAAATTAAAAACACATTTTTATCAGAGGTTCTTTAAAAAACTTATTTAGCGCTTAACAGAAGTTTTGGAAACATGAAAAATGCATTCTGCTGTGGAGTTGGAAACTTCTCTTCATACATTATCTTTCTGGTCCGTTTAATTCTTTGAAATTTCTTCACAGCTCGGAATTGTTTCTCGTTTACTAAATCAGGGAGTGTAAATTAGTTAACAACTCGGCCATATTCTTTGGTACAAAGTTTTGAAAACTGACTTTAATGGTTTTAACTTTATAGCTTTTAGCGTTATTGAATAACAAATAATTTTGGTAGCTGTTGAATTTGATGCCTCTTTCAGCGTTTAAGGAAAAACTAGAATTTTGAGACCGAAATAAACGATCTTAAATTCAACCGTATCCAAAATTCTTTTTTTTGTGAATTCATAGCAGGTGTAGGTTGGTACGCATTTCTGATATTTATTTGAGAACTTCGCCAGTAGACAAGCCACCGCAAGGATTTTGTAGTAGGCCGTTTTATTAAAGATAAGATAAGAAATGAGCCTTTTGTAAAACTGGCTTAAATTGATCTTAAGAAGATATTTAATAAGGAATAAGCGTAGTAAAATACTTATTGTCAATATCATTGCTTTTGAGTGGAAAAAGTCATACTGTTTGTCCTCACTAAGGTGAAAGATAGATTTTTATCGTATTTGATGACCTCTGTGGCCCAGCGGTATTTATACCAGACTGACAAGTTTGAAGTCTGAAGGTTTGATTCCTGCGTCGGGCCACTTTCGTAAAATTATATTTTCCATATTGGCTCGTATCTGGGTGTAACTACGGTTCTCCTTGTCGATTGTGTGGTCATGGACTCACAGTTGGTGTCCCATGCAAATAATGCTTTGTGGTTTAGACACGTCACTCTGATCCTTTTAAAAACAATTTTTATACACGTTCGTCTACTGACGGAGTGGACACAGTTTGGCAGGTAATTTGAACATCGAACAATGTTAGTGGCATTCAATCATTCAACCAATATTTCGGACAAAAGGCACTTGTGCGCTTCGCTGCAATATAATGTTCTAATGGGTTCTGACATTCATGTGAAACTACGTTCTGGAAAACCATACTACACGTACAATAAGTAATAATATTTCTATGATCACTTTAATGTGAGAGTCAGTTAAGGAAAAAGCATACCTAGGTGTTTTTTCATAGTTCAATATTAAGGATTTGAATGATAGTTATTTGAATAGAATATACGGTTTATTTACATTAAAAAATACAGAAAGGAACTGCAGGTTCATCAAAAAGAAAAACACACTTTGATTGCAGAAACGAAAGCTTTTACAACTGCGGCAAAATTTTTACATCGAAAGTAAATAATTACTGGATAAAAGATAAATGTACAAAAGCTATAGGTAATAACATGTCACTTCTGACTGTACTGTTTATTGTTTTGGGCAATGAGCTTTGTATCATTGTAACCCACAAATTGTTTTGTTCATTTAAAACGGGTCTGGGGTTCGATTCTTCTCTATACGAAAATAGGTCACTATTGCGGGTAAACCTTTCAAGTCTGAAAACTATTTTGTACTTCTAACAGAAAAAATATCTATTGGATCATAGATAGGTTGATGACAGCATAAGTATATTTTAACCAATGAAATCTCATAGTGTTGTTAAAACACATTGAAGGTGACAAAACGACAAAAGTGAGTAGTTTGTAAATTTTTATAGCATTGAAATCTAGAGAAACTAAGTAACAGGGTTTTGATGATAATAAAGTTCCATCTAAAAACAATATTGAATTTTTTTTAGTCTTAAAATATCAACACATAGATAAAGTAAAAGTTTTTAACGTTTTCCTATTCATTGCTCTGCGAGCTCCGCATTTGTTTTTCCTTTAGGTACTCCACCAAACACTATCGCTGAGCGAACCGTAAGCATAAATAACTTTTAATTTAAAATTCAAGTGCCCAGACGTATTGTGCGGTGCAACTTTAGCGTGACTCCCACAGTTTTAGGCAACCACAATTCTACTCCTGCCTAAGTTAGAAAACAAACATCCTGCCTGCATTAATTTGTAGTGTGACTAAGGTCCCAAACAGAAGTTTTGGATGGTGCAGGATAACTTACAGTTCTCTTTTAGTATTCATGGACCTGTGCTATCCTCCTAATATTATAAACGTGAGTTTGTATAATGTATATTTAGGTGTTTGGATAATTGTAACTCGATTAGGTACCTCCTTAAAAACGGCTGATTGGAATTGGATGAAATTCTGTGAAAAGATGATTATGACCAAGAGTAACATAAGCGATGATCTAAATAAATTTATTGTTGCGTTAAATTATAAATAAACATTGAAATTTAAATATAACATTTATATCAAAAACAAAATCTTTGTTTTACATTAAGACAATTAGTATGAGTACCTATCCTTAACTTACCTACTTTATGAATGGTGATAGATGGTCAAACGACCGTCCTACCTATTTCTAACGCTAAGCAGCTTATGTGGTTTGGTTGAAAGGTCAGGTTAGAAGGAGTAATTACCTTCTTAGACACTATAATAATCACAAATTCCAAATCTACAACTGTGAGTAAGTACCAAAATTTTGTTTATTTGTCGACTCACTACAATAAATAAATATTTCAATCAGTTTGTAAAAAAAATATAGGTTTATTATTTGGAAACTTCGACAAGCCAATTATAAAAATATTTGTTAGCACAATGTTAAAGTTAGTAACAAACTTGTTAAACAGTAACTAGGTAAAGTAAAATTACTACCGTAAAATACAAAGCAAGCAAACTAAACACTGTTACCCCACTTTTTTCCGTGTTTCACAACTTCCTGCAATACAAACAAGCACTTCATTCATAAAAGCAATATTAAGATGAGAGCCTGCCCCGATTCTCAGTTTATTGTTACCGATTGCAAGTAATTTTCATCTGACGGCTTTTGAACAAACGTTTAACTGTGATTTTACTTTTAGTTTTGCATTTAGAATGCTGATTTATTAATTTTGAAGTTATACAGTTATACACTGGAAAAAGAACGCGGGTCTCCGAACATTATAGATAACCGGTCTAATGCTCTAACCACTGAGCTACCGCGACGCTACGGCAACCCAACGAAATTTACTCCAGTAGTTATCTATGTCGTTTAACTGTGACCATACTGCGGCTGACTGGACAAAACTAGACCAGAATAAAATATGGGTTATGAATACTACTGCTGCTTTTGAAGAAAAAAAAAGACGAACTTTTTTTAAAGGAATAAACTTTGAATAAAAATCAATGGCTATCGAAAGTTCGAGTTCAAGATCAGAGGGCCAAGTGCGAGTTTGCTTCAACTGAAATTTTTAAAGCAATTCTAGAATGTAGAAAGATTAGCAAAGCGTTCCTAGCGGCAGATTGAAATGACTTGTAACTTTATTAGGATTTAAACCTTTAATGTTCATTTAAAAAAAAAAATTGGTAGTAAGTAACTTATTGAAAATTTATTTTATTGAATTACTCAAGACCATTAGTTTAACTGTCACCGTTTTTAAAACATCTATATAAATAGTCGAATTTTAAAGCATTGTTAAAAAAATACACTACGAAAAGCTAATTCATTCCATGTCAACGCTTTTCATAGAACGAAATATTGCTGAACATTCTATTAATTGGATTCTGCAGCTCCGTCCAAATAGTGAGCGGCCCTTAGGTCTGCAAGTTCATTATGGGATGAAAAATTTAATCTCTTAATCCTTTAGAACTCTCCAATCTCTGGGAATTAAAAATTTCATTTTTAGAGAACCGTCAATTTTGTGAAAAATTTTGTGCAAGCTTTTGATTGTCAACGGCTGCTTTTTTAACAAGGTTATTTTGCCGTTTCATTTTAAATTTCTCTTACGTATACAGGTAAAATGTACCTATTGAGTAAAGCAAAGTACGTTTTTGCTACAAATTCTCGTTATGTTTCAATGGATTATAATGAATCTCGTTATGTTGGTAGTAATAAGGTAGGATCACTTACATTTTGTTTTTAGGGATTGAAACTATTTTAAAAAAGAAAGATAAAAAACTGAGTAAAAAAGGGAGCCTTCACAGGTTCGTACTTTATTTTTTTTGTAAAAAACCAAAGTAGGTGACTCAAAAAGAAAACTGAAAACGAGAATCTGTCTCATAACTTTTCTCCATTAATTAATATTCCTATGAAAGATTCAAACCAGGATAGCACAAGAACAGCCCCTATTCCATTTACTGCGGTCTACCATGGACATAAATCTAGTTTTTGTTTAGAAGACAGCAGTGACTTGTGCTTGCATATAGAACAGTTACCCTGATAAACCTGGAAACAAATAGATCTACTTAACCTCGAATAAATTAAGTATTGTTTTTTTTAAGTAGTAAAACTTGACACAGACTAAGGTAAATAATTCGTTTGCACACAGATAAATTAAAAATGTGAAATAGTTGAGGGATTTTACCTAAGGAAAATCGTAGTTCACACTAAACTACAAATAAGGAAACCTCACAACTCCAACACAAACTAGGTTTAAATTGAAATATTCTCAAATGTCAGTCCTAACGACATTGTAACATAATCAAATAAATTATCTTAGTGAACGTATTCTGTACATTTCTCTGTAATCAATCATATTTCGTAATTAACGCCGACCTTAATGGGAATGTGTTGAGTGACGTGATTAAACTAACAAATCATTAGGTAAGTACCTACGTAACATATGAACCAACATTTGTTAAGCTTAACCAAGCTTTTTAGGATCTATTTACGGAACAAAAATTAAATGTTGGAAGGTTAAAATTTCACAATACATTTTGGATTGTAATGAAAAATTAATCATTGGTTGGGAGTAATATAGTGTCCTAAAGACCAAAGATGGACCGAGTTGGGTTAAAGGGTTGATCAGTGCGAAAACAACAAACTCATAATCTTCTTATATACTTATAGAGGAAAAATAACAAGTCCTGACTGACTGACTGGTTGATTCATCATCGTCGAGCGGAAACTATAAAACTAAGGCCAGTTAGCTAGTTGCGGGTAAAAAACTGCAGGGCGGAAAGCTACACTGTCATAATTTCAAAGAACGTGTGATTGGCTAATGGCACACCAAGACTTTAGATCGCGTTTATTCATTGGTATTATTTGCCATTAAGTAAACCTTAATCTTGGCATGCGAGGTAACCCTGTAAGTACTCTTTAGAATTATACCATAGTTAATATTAGTTACCTGTATCTTAAGGTAAAAAATGTTCAGTGCAAACTAGGGATGTTAAGGATATCCATATCCGTAACCGAAACTACCGGATATCCGAAATAAAAAAAAATCCGAATCCGTAACCGAAACCGACATAAATGTTTCGGATAATTTCGTATAGTGGCGGAATCTAAAAATCTAAATGAAACAAGTTACGACAAGTTGTTTTTGGCTGCATTCCGTAAACCGCTTACAGAACTGTGACCAAAGTGTTGGTTCTCTCGCTGAGGTCAATGTAGCGGTGTTTATGACATCATCGTTCTCACCCATTGTCCTCCTCTATATAAATAAAACCACTTTAATATCTATATTTTTTTTATTACTTTTGAAATTCCTAGAATCTAATATCCGTAACCGAAACTATCCGAAACTACCGGATAATCCGAAATAATTACATATCCGTATCCGAAACCGAAACCGAAATTCCATATCCGTAACATCCCTAGTGCAAACCTAATTTCGCCTTTATTTTCTTCCTTTTGTATCAGAGGTGAACATTATTTTTCGTTACGTAGACGCGGAACCTACGCAAGAGATAAAAAGATTAAGCCTACAGCTGTTTATGATATTATTATACGATATTTTCATTTTCTAATATTTTTAAACAAATATAATGTATCTTTGTGTTTTTATTTAAATAGAAATTGTGAGCCAATTTGTCAGTTTTACTGTTTCTTTAGCTTTTTCTCAATAAAATGTAGGTAATATTATAAGAGTAAATAAATACAATTGAAATTTTCATCTATAAAAACATATTAATAAATTTGCATTTTAAATGCAAAAACTAAAAAGTAAAATCTTTAGAAACACATGTTTATATTATTTTTATCTTATACATAAAAATACCTAAAGGTAAATTGATATTTGCGTTATTTCTATAGGAGTGTCCTATTTTCAATTAATGTATCCATTTCAAGACACCTATTCTCTTCATGGATTTTATGACATCAAATTACAATTTGCGTATAATTAAATATCCTTATATTTTACGAAGTTTCTTAATAATGGATGTAAACACAATCTGTTACTATAAACGATGCGATGCGACCCATTTGCCTGGGTTGGCAATAACTTTGCTTTGGGGACCACTCGGTCTCGGCACATAAAGCATTTGTATTCGTGATTACAACTGGCTAGTTACTTACTTAACCTAACTATAATTAGTACCCTTTTTAAATTACAGTAAAGTTTACAAAAAGAAAAACGAATTTTATTGAATGAAAGACAGTTTAGTATGTAGGTGGCTAAGCATATTTTTTTATAAGAGGTACGAACGAGGTGTAAAACTTATATAATGTATTTTTAATCATATAGGCCTAAAGGCAGTATTTTCTAATTTAGGCTCAGACGAAACCTAAATCAACAAGACCCTATGTAACTAAGAGGCCGACGACTCAACAAATATGCGGGTAGATAAAGGTCCTTTCTATGCCTAATACATTAATTTCAAGTTTCAATGAATTACCCCTTTGTTTTAACAGATATAGGTATCTCTTTTTTAACTGATAGTACGAGATCCGACCGCGTGATTTATACGTTCATATGTTTGATTAATAAAATATAATTTTTATCGATATTTATAACTAAACCAATGCAGATCCGCAAAGGTGGCCATCCAAATTTGGCCGCAATTAATTTTAATTAAAATGTAATTAATTATTTATTTTTTAACAATTACGTTCACCTGTAATTGTTAAAAAATATATTTCATTAGAAAGAAATATACCTGAGATACCGAAAATGTTCAAGGTGCCATCCCTCACTTGGTCGCAACCTAATGTCAGCCAAGTGTAAACAGGTATAATTTCGTTAAATATATACCGACGGGTCCCAAGAACAAAATCTTATACTAATATACAACAAAATTAGTTTTATTATTTATTTGTATTTGGTATCATATTAGCTATATAAATATGTTTAATTTTTTTTTATAAAACTTATACTTTAGTAGATACCCAAACGAACATCATCCTATTTGAATTTTACTTCAAAGAACAATACAGTATGAACATGTACAAGCTTGTTCCTCTGAGTTCGCAACTCGCGCGCAGCAGCGTATCGTCAGACGCGGGTTTGTTCTCGGGGCGGGGTCTTTTTTGACAGGGCGCGGCTATTTCTCTAACAATTCCAATTGATGTCAATCAAAAGTTAAGATTTATTGTTCATTGCATTTTATACAATGACGGCCTTATCAACGAACCCAAGAATTTTGAATTTAGCTCTTAATCCAAAAAAAAAAAAAACACCTTCTTTCAACTCTAAGTGAGAAAACAGATGAAGAAAACTTAAATTTAGATAAGTAATGATAAGGTGGGTGGACCATAGAAGGCCACTCTAACGAGAAAACACTTTTTATTCATTTATTTACTGTAGAAATAAAGTAAACAAATTATGAGGTAATACTTTGTTTTAATGTGCACCATAAAAATACTTCTTTTTTTACCTCACTTTAATCACTTTTTATTAATCTTAAGTTTAGTTAAGCTCTTCCAAATGGCCTTGCAAGGAACATGGCTCCAAACAAGGCCAATATTATGTATCAGTCGATAAACTTAAAAATAGAGTTTTAACTATAAATATATCCGCTTTTACTAAAACAACATAATAAGACATATCATTTAAGCAAAACATTAAATGCTCAATATATTTTATCACCTTTAAAAAACTCATCGAACATTACTTGAACACCTTCGTATAACTATGAATATATTAAAGAAAATTATTTAAAAACAGTAGTAGTGCGTATGATATTCGCAGAAAATAACTTGCCAACGCTTTTTATAAAGTAATTTAAATCTTTTTTTTTTAACCAAATTGGCCTTCTTATGGGTCCGTTCCTTGTAAGGCCAAAAAGTTCCTAAGAAGGCTAAACTAACAATTATGACTATGATTAAAAATATTATCAATATAAAAACTTGTTTTAAGTTTATTATCATACTTAACTAAAAAAGAAAGTATTCATAAGTTAATGGTTTGTAAATATTCTTTGTAAGGCCTATGTACCCTAGCAAGGCCAAAAGTCAAATTTTCTATTGGCCTTATAAGGAACACTGGCTTTTCTAGGAACACTACCAATATTTTTACTTAAATTGAGGCAAAACTATGTTTTTTTTTCATTATTAATATACATATATCCAAATACGACAATTTACAGTACAAAAATATGTGATAATAATAGGTTATTGACTAAAAACTTATGTTTTGCTGTGCGCTCAAATAAGGATTGTAACATCGAAAACCAAAGTCTACGAAGCGTGAGATCGCACCGCCACAATAGCGGCGCAAACGAAACGCCGCCACCGTGTGTGGCTTTGAGATTGAGGGATCTTAATGTGTAGTAGAAGGAATATGTCTTAACATGTCAATAAATACGACTTTTTAATAGTTGGCCTTCAAAGGAGCGTGGCCTTCCATGGTACACCCACCTTATAAACATTCACATTAAAAATTTACATATTCGTTAAAATATTTTTGTACAACTCAATACATTATTTACTTGGAAAGTACCAATAACTGTAAATTACTGTCGTTTGTGATTATTAGATGTTTTTCAAAGAAAATCTTAAATAATCATATAACAATTTTTTTATTATTATTTTGAAGTTAAATATAATTAAGTTATTTTAAATATGAATTCCAACTAAGATACTAAATATTTTATTTTAAATAAAATATTTTATAATATTTTCACATACGTCTTTTTTGTCCTAAAATGCATTCAAAATTTACTATCGCTTGCGCCGATCCGACATTGTACTATGGAAAACTTATTGAAAATAAATAACACATGTAATTTTAAGTTTTTGTTCCTTGGCATTAATTTTATTATACGATTTTGTTCTACTATTAACTTAATAAATATAAAACTTTTTTTAACAAAAGTCACATTGATAATTTCCTTATAAGTATGGTATTTTGTTTGTTGAATATTTCATTATTAATTTTTATTGGTTCATGACAGAACCCGAAGATTCTTATAACGCTGCCTTGAACTCCCCAGTATCGCTTTAGGCTTAAATATTATATAAAATGTGTGATGATAGTACCAAAATATCACAGCAGCAAACACAAGTAACATATAAAAGTACTCCTCCTCTTTGCCTATTCCTTTACTTCATCAACTCACAAATTATCATGTTACTAGTGGCCGCCTGCGGCTCCGTTCGCGTGGAAGTTTGTTTCCCGTGGGAATGAGATATTTTCCCGCGGTAAAAAGTACCCTATGGTTTATTCTGATGTATAACCTATATTATTGTAAACTTTCATCCAAATCCGTCCAGTGGTTTTTACGTGGAAGAGTAACAAACATCCATCCATTCCATCCATACTAACAAACATTTACGTATATGAAATAAGTAGGATTACACCTTTATTATATCCTATTTTTATACCCTCTAGTTTTGATAACTCACCAGCAATGCACTTGGAAGAATTTAAAGGAACTCTAGCTTCTACTCCATCCCTTCTCATATGGTTTTAGCTACGCCTATGCCTTCTCTACTAAATGCACACAAAAAAAAATCTAATGATCTTTGTCCCATTCATTGTTCATGTCTAGATCATAAAGTCCTAGGTAATAACACCAACTCGGAAAAAAATACTAGGTAGGAAATGTTAAGTGTTGGATAATAAGTCTGACGTAAGGGGATGAAAACTGAAAATTTAGATAAGAGCTGTTTCAAAAATAAGAAAACTTATTTATGATGAAGTTATTGAAATGTTTGACGAAGTTTTGAAAGCTTGGGAGTCGAGAATAGCAGTGGAGTACCTAATATTGCAAAATATGTTCAAAACATCAATGTGCCGTGCTCATCGCAGTATCTCTATGCTCACCAATGATCAAATACAGAACTTTGAGAGCCTTGTAAAAAAGCCAAGAAAATTGCACGGGGTTTGAAACAAAAACTTGAACATGAGGCAATAGAATCTAGTGAATCTATTGCTACCGCAGTATCTGTCATTGAAAAAGTTTTGACTTGACAATAATGAAAGTAAAATATACAAAAATTTGTAAGCATGTGTGATATTGGTGTTATAATGTTAATTTAATAAATGGTTTATATTTTAAAGTCTTACTCTATGATTCAGAAGATAATCATCATGAAGAAGACAATGTTGGTGTGAACTAATAGGAACTGGTTAATAATGTTACTCAAAAATGTAAAGTAGTTTTGCGATGAGAAAGATACTTTTTAATTAATTAAAACACAGTTTATGATTTACCTTTTGAACATTATACAAAAATATTACATTTGATTTAAAAATCCGTGATGATCATCCCTACTAATGTTATAAATGCGAAAGTAACTCTGTCTGTCTGTCTGTCTGTTACGCTTTCACGCCTAAACCACTGAACCGATTTTGATGAAATTTGGTGTGAAGAAAGAACATAGGGTACTTTTACCGCGGGAAAACTTCTCATTCCCACGGGAAACCGACTTCCACGCGAACGGAGTCGCGGGCGTCCACTAGTTTATTATAATATATAGTAATACCACAACAAGAAAGTATATTATTAAGTTGCTAGTTTTATTTTTTACTGTGTAAAAAATAAAACTAGCAACGGGTGTAACTAGGTTCTCCCCTAGTCCATTGTGTGGTACCTATAACACAAGTGCTTAATGCAACTTACTTTAGGGCCACATAATTGGTGTGTTAGTCTGGAGATTTATTTATTTATCTGGAGATTTATTTTGTTTTATGTTAATGACAATATAAACAAAAATAAAAGTTTTTTAGTAGATTTTTTGACATTCAATTACTATATAATTTAAAGGCAAAGCCAACATACGACGTAATTATATGTAACAATTACGAAGTAAAACATCGCAAAAATACTTAAGACATCTGCGGTTTCATTAAACAAAGTCGTATGTGCAGTTAGTGCTTAGTTCATTCCATAAAACAAAATCCGATTTTATTATAGGAACCGAGTTTTACAGAAATAATCTTTATTACTAAATATAAGAACGTGAAAATAATGTAATTAAATAAAACAAATAACCTTTGAATAAATTCCATACTCAAATAGTTTTTGTAACGGAGTAAACGACATTTTACTTTGCTCGCAACTTAAAAGCTGCGTACTGAAAACTGAACATTTGGTAGATACGACTTTGTTCTTGGGACCCGTCGATACGTTCATAATAATGTATTATCATGTTATACATACCAAATTGAAGATTAATTTTTTCCCTACATGATGAGATATGGGTGCCTATGCAGAAATGCCCGCAAATAGTGATTGCCAACGATTAAAAATAAATAAAAGCGAGAGAAATTTAAGATAAACACCGTTTGTCGAATAAAGATAGAGCATGCCAGCTGCTTGTCGTTTTCATGCTACTGCGCATGCGTCCATAGATAAGGTGCTCAACTAGTAGCTCGGGTATTTGCTTGGAGTTTAAAGTACTCCAAAAATTGAGCAGTAAAAATAATATGTCATAATAATTAATCTACAAAACTAGTGTTTTCAATATTTTTTTAATTATATTCAACTCAAACAATAACTTTTAACTGTAAGACGTTAATTTGAATCTATATTAAAATTTATCTTTATACATTTTTTTTTTTATTATTATTTAAATCAATATAAATTTTCGTTTATTTTCCTTGAATCCCTGATTAAAGAACCGAATTAAAAACAATGGTAACAGAATTAAACAGAATTGATTTTTTAATTCTGATTAATTCTGTTTCCATTGCTTTTAATTCGGTTCTTTAATCGTTGGCAATCACTATTTGCGGGCATTTCTGCATAGGCACCCATATCTCATCATGTAGGGAAAAAATTAATCTTCAATTTGGTATGTATAACATGATAATACATTATGAACGTATATATTTAACGAAATTATACCTGTTTACACCTGGCTGACATTAGGTTGCGACCAAGTGAGGGATGGCACCTTGAACTTTTTCGGTATCTCAGGTATATTTCTTTCTAATGAAATATTTTTTTTAACAATTACAGGTGAACGTAATTGTTAAAAAATAAATAATTAATTACATTTTAATTAAAATTAATTGCGGCCAAATTTGGATGGCCACCTTTGCGGATCTGCATTGGTTTAGTTATAAATATCGATAAAAATTATATTTTATTAATCAAACATATGAACGTATAAATCACGCGGTCGGATCTTAGACTATGACGTAGGTATCTCATTTTAATGTCAATAGAGACAATTTTCTGAATCTTTACCTATTTTGTCTATTTTTTAAATTAATTTTAAATGTCATGGGTTTTCTTTTTTTTATGGCATTAAAAAGCAAAAATTCCTTAATTTTTATTTTTATAAAATACTGGCCATCATCACTTTGAAAAGCAATCACAATTTTGAATCAGCACATTAATAAGAAGTTTCTAACACCTGTCTTCTCTTTAACACCTCAAGATAACATTTATCAAAAGTTCCTTGTTATTTTTACATTTTGACCTTAACTTATTTTCTCACCGCACCACCCATATTGCGAATTCAAAGGTCCTGCCCATGGCATTTTTATTAAGGAAAGAATCAGAAGGGACGTGGTGTGTTAATATTCAAGAGGGGTCTGCCAGGTATTTTTATCGTTAGCTGAGAAAAATAAATCTTCTTTTCTTTGACCACGTTTAACAAGCTGCTAACGAATGCTGACATGATATGTTGAAATTCAAAAAAAAAATATTACAAATATTCATTGGCTTACAAAAAATAAAAAAAATACCTACTAACATTAAATAAAAAAATTACTTCTATTGTTTCTTTACAAATGTCGCTTATCCAAAAGAAGTCTTTGTCACACGTCACATTAGAACCTTGCTTGATTTTTGTAATTTTAAACATTTTACTTACTGTATAAAAGTATAAAGCTTATATTTTGCTTAAATTAATCATAACTGTAGTCGAAGTATTTCGCTTTTTCGTGAAGCTTTTAAGTTTAGTATCACATCTTAAAAGCAACGAGATTATTAAATTCAAGTTATATTTATTTCTGACAAAGGTAATAATAATTAATAGATAATTTAATAGTTTCTGCCCGTAGAGTATTTAGATCTACAAGTTGGCTATGTTTATCACATCCTTTTAAAAAGATAGAATGGTTGACAAAAAACAGTGAATATTATGCCTAAAATATCAGTTATATTTTAAAAACACTTTTGTAGTCGCCTATACAAGTGCCTGTAAGCATTTTGAAGCAATTCGAAACACTAAATACTTAAAGTACTATTCCATATTAAAAAACTGTGAAATATAAAATAAAACATTCACTTTTTCGACCGCAATAAACCATTGAACCGTTTCCACGAAAACACCGTACCTAACACCTAATAACACTTACTAATTTGGTGATCATAACTTCACTTATATTCCTGTAAATAATCCGAAATATTTTATGAAAAGGGTTCCTAACAGCGACCCCTAAATAATACGAAAACCCGACAATGCAATATTAAATTCCATCCCTGGAAGGCCAGGGAAAGCCAACTTTAAGTTACCAAAAATAGAATACACAAAATTTGAAAGATTCATAAGGAAAAGTGACTTTCAGATTTTGAAATGGAATATTTCAGTAAGGAATGTTAGAGTGGCTATTAGAAGATATTTGTTTTGCTCATTTCTTCCTTTACATAAGACTTTCTATGGGGTCAATGACTATTCGGACATAAAAAACTCGGACACCTTGGCCAAATTGTGGTTTTTCAATTTTAATATAATTTTTTACCAAGGTGTCCGAGTTTTTTGTGTCCGAAAAGTCATTCTATGATTGAGTCTTTTTTAAGTAGGTACCTACGATTTACTGCTAATTGTTCTGTTTCAATATTTTATTAAACTTTTTTTTTACAAGAGGTTACCTAACTACATTAGTATTAACCTAAGCATACCTAAACTAAATCTATAACTACATAGAACCACGCAACCAACCTTACTTAGAATGTAGTTTCATACTCCCAATCAAAACCACATACCCCTCAAAATGAAACTTACAGCAGACTCACTAATGCATCGCAATCAAAATACTCTAGAACGTATCTACAGCTACTTTCAAATTGAACATGTTCCTTTTACCACAATTAGAATCAAGCTGGTTGCAATTCCACGAATTAATTCAAGACTATCGGTTACTAACAGGCAGCGATAATTATTTGGCCCGAACGATGAGACGTAGATCCAACGTCTACACATACCTATCGTAAACTTGAACCGCTCTATCGTTATTAATTCAACGGCGGTTGGTGCGTAATTCATTCAGGCCTCAAAGGGTTAATACCGCAGAGTTAATGAGAATTAGACTTGCTAGATTCTTAAAAAAGTGTTAAATGTATGGTGAGGTTTTTAAACTTTTTTTATATAACTATTAGTAGGTATACTCGAAGTTTAAACAATTCTTAAGTTGTTACATTTTTAGTGATGAAACGTCGTTATTAAAATTCAAATGTCATTCATGTAACATTTAGACAAAGTTTACTACATAAACTTCTCTTTAGTTTCAGGTTCGAAATCCTACTAATATAATAAACATGAAAGTTTGTGAGTATATATGGATGGATCTATGGATGGATATATGGATGGATGTTTGTTACTCTTTCACGTAAAAACTACAGAACGGATTTTGATGAAACTTTACAGTTATCAGAATAACACATACGATACTTTTTACCGCGGGAAAACTACTAATTCCCACGGGAAACCGACTTCCACGCGAACGGTGTCGAGGGCGGCCACTTGTAGATAAATAAAGCCACATATCATGCCAGAAAGGCATATAACAAACGCACATGCACTTTTTGTACAGTAGAAGGAAACGTGCGTTGTCTATGTGTTTTTATGTCTGTGGACAATATCATCTCAACAGATATGACCCAAGTTTGGCCAGGCGCAACTTGTAACGATGCCTGGGATGTTGAGTACATGAAATAATAATACTTCTAGTTAGGATGTGCCCACTGAATTATTTCACAGGTAGTTTTATTTACCTTGAAAACATTATACGAGAAAAGAGTAAGTTATAGACTCTGTAGTTTTTTTTAGTACCAATTTCAGAAGAGACACCTACGTGAACATAAAAAAGTTTTATTGAGTATCCCATCATGGGATTCCCATGTTAAATATAGACATTATTTTAATAATTAACTACATCTTCACTTATATTATACCTAATGATTGTTATTTTGTAAGTCTCGTTTTGACTTTAAAGCAATTTATATTTAAAAAAACTTGAAAAATTTGCATTGATTTAAAAGCGACTACAAGCTCAGACCGAAGCCACTACAATAAAATAGCCATTCATTTATTTCACTTATTTTTACTTTAATTAAAATGGTCGAGAAACCGCCGCAGGCTGCCATCACGTTTTTCTTCGTAAATTGTCTTGTTAATTCGTTTGTATTAAAGAAAACGTGACACTTGCAAGTTGTTTGTGTCTGACAATAATCTACATAATTTATTAGAATTAATAATTTAAGATTGAGAATAGAAATTTTGAGCTTTCTTTCAGCGAATCAACTGAGATATTGCAGGTTCTGTACGTCCACTGGAACGCTACAGACGTTTTAAGTTCGTCTTTGATTTAATATTCACCTGACAAGAACATGAGTAATTAAAAACAGCGAGAAAATAGCTACTTCAAAATAAATTTTTGTAAGTGTTTCTTAATTTTGAACTGATACCAAAACTCTAAGTACATGAAATATTCATACCTACCCTTCGCACTTTTCTTATAAATAAATATTAGGAAAGTAAGACTCATAAGTAGGTACGTATAGTATCGGGTGCACAAAATTTCCCATTTTCCTTGTAGAAGATAGGTATTTTGGGTCCGGTAACTGCATATAGGCGTAACGAGAACGGCTAGCAAAGTACTTATGTGCACATGGCACCGAATATAACCTCTGCTTCCAGCTCCATATAAATCAGTAAGGCTATAAAAATCAAGTTTTAACTGTAGATTTGCCACGATTCTGTATGAAATACGAGAGAGATAAATTGTATACAATTATATTCGTTCATGACTGTACAAAGAAGCTATTTTGGAGTTGAGTTTAATTAATTAAATTATCAATTTTGAAATTAAATTTCTAATGGCTGTAACTGTTTTATCATTAAGGTTTTGTGTTCGTCTTGTGATGCTAAATTTAATGCGTATTGTACCTTTGTATTCTATGCCACATTTGAATCTTTTACTTATGCTATAGGTACACAATATTACGTTATTTTCACCGACTTTAATTAAATCATTGTTTTACATCATACCTAGAGGACTCGAGCACCTGGGAGTTTCAATTTCTTAATTCGCCCTTCGTTTAACAGGAAAAAATATTTACCGAAATTACAAAAGGCCTAAGTGAATTAGGCCAATTTCAGTCAGCAGTAGGGAAAGGCGATGAGGGTCTACTTTGCGAGAATCGCTCACTCAGTCGGTTCATTAAAAGTATTTTTTTCCGAGTGCGGCGCGACCACTTACACTGAGTACTGAGTTGAGTTCAGTAGCGCAATCACGAATAACTATCGAATAGTAAGCGTTGAGTAATCGTACAAAAACGTACAAAATAAATTGATCAAAAGATAACGCCTCTAGCGGACGTAAAATTAACTAAATATAGGCGTCACGAGTATTTTTCTTTTGATAATTAATAAACGTATTAATGGGACGCCACATATTATCTTTCGTATCGAGCTAACTGTAGCGGTACGAAGATACTTTAGATCGCTTCTATAGTCAACTTTCGTTTTAGTATCGAGAGCTCGATACTTTGACGTTGCGATTTGCAGAATATTCGTGATTCAGGCACAGTACGCATTGCGGCCACGAAACAATGGACGGTGCTCCTCTGAGAGCTCTCTCACTTGGATGACGGCGAATTGACACGTTCGCCTTGTCAACTGCGAACGTTTGCTTTTAAAATTGAAAAAAAAAAGATATATTAATGTGAGCAATGTTATTAGCGGTAATGGTAGTAAATTTTTTCCCGTTGAATATTGACGACTTATATTGTACGGATTGTACCTGTACTTAACTCCCATATTTGTTACTCTGTAAGTCTGTAGCTTCTTTGAGAAGAAGTATCTTCTTTGAGAAGAAGTATCACTGAAGCTTTTAGACGTAGATATTATTTTCGCTCGCTAATAGTTACCGATTCTTATGCAGTTTTATTTTTAATGTTGCTGCTTGCAATATCAAAAACTCTTTAGAAAGAATGTTGAAGTACAGCTTCAGGCATTTCCAATCATCCGCCTGCCCTATACTGAAACAGCTTTCTAAAATCCGAGCACCAAAAACCAAGAAGAAATCTACTTCCATCCAAATTTCAATATTTTTCAAAACTCGTCCATTATTATGTAAACTTCCACCTCCAGAGGGTTCCTTTTTAAGTTGAACGTAATAGAATTTCGAAAAGTCTCCAAGTGGTAACACGTTGTCGATGCCTTTTCCGAAAGCTCTGGGGAAATTTGTGAAGGCAGGGCATCATTCGAGAGATCACCTTTTGAACTGAACGACGATCAAAGACTTCATCGTTATTAGACATTTGAAGTGGATAAGTGTAGTAGAGCTAATGCCGTTTCTGATGCTATTAATGAGCTAGAAATGTTGTTTACATGGATGAACACTAGCAAAAAGAGCTTATGGTTGTATTTGGTCGAAGCAACTTTAGACTAACACTATAATTAAACCCAGTCGTTTAGTTATAATCTATGTTATCTAAGCTATGGGAAGGAAATATTTGTTTTACCAAAAGTATCTGTATATCGTTTTTACGTAAGTTATGGTAAGAATATGTTACTAAAATTACCCTTAATTCGTAGGTATGTCTATTCTTATGGGCCTGGATGCGACTACCATCAGGTGGCGTTTGCTGACTTAGTAAGGTACATTATAAAAATATGTAGAAAAATAAAAATAAATAATGAATTCATATAGCATCATAATTGGGTTACTACAAACCTATTTTTTTTTGAATAATGTGTATATTTAGAACGCTGATTATTTATTTTACTACCATAATGTTATCTATCACTATCTGCTTATTGAACCTAATGAGTGAAAGCGAAATTTCTATTTTAGCTATTTGCTGGTGATTTATTATTATCTCATTCATACAGTGATTCAATCATGAATGAAATGCCATTTAATCTCCAAACAGTCGGTAAAGTTGGCTTACAGAATCGTATGGCTGTCACAGTAAATAAGAAAACGTTTAATTTAAATAAATCAATTTTTCTATAATAAATTCTAAATTTGTAGATTTTAGTTGTTTACTGCGTAGAATTTTACTGAAACTAAATTGCAATCTAAATACGATTCTATTACGACTCGATCAGCGCTTCACAAAAGTTTAAACAAAATATGAAATTAGTGTCGATCATATTTAAATTGTTATAGAAATGCTTGAGCCCCGGAATCGTTCTCATAGGTAGGTATAGGTAAAAGACAATCAAATAATATAAGACTAAGCTTGGCCGCTTTAGTAATCTTTGAGGTATCATTATACAGGGTTATTTGTAATTAACGCATCACCTTTTGCAAGCGGCTTCCTTACATCAATCCCAATAACATTTGTTCTACGACTTTTTGTAATAATTAACACAAAAACAAACAAACAAATACAAATTTGCGCGCTCTGTTATTTATAACATATAGAGTAGAGTATATAGAGTATTGTATCGTTTAGATACACCTAAAAAAATATTAATTTTAATTATTCGTTGGTTAAATGTTGTTGGTATTGATGTAGAAAAGCTGCGTACAAGAGGTGATGCGCTTATTAGAAATAACCCTGTATACGTATTTTGATGTTAAAATTAAAACCGACGGAGGAATAAGAGTATTTTTTTATAGTACTCGCTGTTTTACTTACACAAAATACTTATTAAGCTTGTTATACAAATGAAGGAAGGAGGAATGGAAGGAGTTTATAAATTTTGAAAAAAAAATTCTTTAATATTATATTTCTAAGTTTATGGGTTACCTACTTGCTCACGTTTTATGGATATGTGTCTAAAAAAGAGGAATATAAAAATAAACACGTATCTCAACATTTTATTATGCTTTCAAATGTTTTATTGTACTTTTATGTCAACTTGTAAATGGTGTTTGGTTACCTAAATGTTTGGTTTCGAAATTTAACATATTTCCTTTTGTTAGAAGGGACATTTAGGAACATTTTCCATACAAATAGAATATTACATTTAAAACATAGTCGACATAAAAAAATGTTTAGGTAAATGTTAAGTTAGTACACACTTAAAAATACACCCTGTATACTCGTAACTCAAGTATGCTGGAGGTTAAGATTCAAACAATGGGTCACTATGATGTTTAGTGAGAATAAGAAGCTACATAACAATTCATGATACCCTACAGCCCTACACCAATTGGTCTGAAAGATATACCTCCTTTAAATGGATACTGCACTTAAATACCACCGAGTAATCAGTAAAGTAACCAGTAACTTAAGTCAGTAAGCAAGGCACAGTGAAATCATTTATTTAGTTCTTTGCTGGATTTAATTTTGAAGTTAAAAAAGACTAAAGTAAAGTGAAATAAATTCCCATTGTTTTACACTCATATTATGTATATGAAAGATAAAATGAATAATTAGTGCTTTTTACCTTTTTTTTTGTTACGTTGGTTTTTTTTATCTGTGAGAGTTTCAACTTTATCGAGTGCAAGCTTACGTCATTAAAATAATATGGAGAAACTCAATAACCTAACTATCCCAGTAGCAAACTGGCTGACAGAAAATGCAACAAATCGGGAAATAATATTAAATGGAGTTCCAAGCTTCAATGGTGAAGAATATACAGTCTACAATTATTTAAACCACGCTAAAGAGTGGTTACAAGTAGTAAACGTAAAACAACCTATAAGCGTAATGATTTTGTTATCAAAACTAGAAGGAAAAGCTGCTACAATTGTGTCCATGATAGACCATGGTTTTGTATGGGAAGATATTGAAAAAGCTTTGATTAACGAATTTGCTGAAATATGTGAGGTATCCATACTTATAAAATTGGCGCAACGCAAAAATAAAAGTTCATTTGATGTCCTCATTAAAGAATTAAAGCAGATATTATTTTATGTAAGGAGCAAACTTCTGTATAAATACGGTAATAATCAAACAACATTAGTTAACGAAGTTATGAAGACGTATGAGGGTATTGCTTTGATAGCACTCAAAAATAAGTTGGCGTATAGCTTTCTAAGGTATTTGGTGACCGAAAACTTTGACGAAACAGTTGAGAAGATACTGAAGGCAAAGACTCATGGCAGAATTGACACTATCTAATAAATTGATAATTTTATTCTTCAACATCAAAATATAGTTTCAGTATGTTTTTTACGAAGAAATGGAAACGACTTAATTTAATGAATAAAATAAATAGCCTGATATGTATGGAATCTTTATTTCCACGCCTAACAGTTTAATTAGATCAGACTTTAACTTAAAATATAACTTCTAGACATACAGCAAGATGCTAATAGAGACTTTATTTTTTCTATAAGTACTTTTTAATACTTTCATTTCATACTGTACAGTAAAAAAATTGAGTTGTAGAGGCCAGAGAAAGTTCCATTCTCAGATTGCCTGTGCTTCATCCATTCATAAGTTCACTCTGTCATGTCATTCCATTCATGATGCAATCCGTTCATTCCGTAGCTACATACGAGTAGGTCCCTGCGGTTAAGTCACAGTGATCCGCCAATGATCGGCACAATATCATTTAGAATTCTCTTTGTGGTCACTATGTTAGCTGACTGAGGAGAGGGCGCTAGTGTGCTCGAATCAACATCGGCTCTGTTATTGTTGTGAATTAATAAATCGAATATATTATAAATAAGTCTGAAAGTGTTATAAAAAGCAAGAACAGTGAATTTACTATGCCAAACATTGAAAGATAGTGAAAATATTAACATTAAACGAAGAAAACAAGACATAAAAGTTTGAACATAAATATTAAAAATACAAGAAAACCACAAGATAAAACCACTTGGAAAGAACTCAACACTGAAAAAGGAAGGTCAGTTATCAATAAGAACAAAATTAAGAAGTGTATATCTGAAAAATCTTAGTGTTGTTATAATTATAACCTAAAACGGGAGTTGAAAATTTGAACTTTAAAATATTTACGCATACGCCATCTATGAGAGAATAACAACACTAAACCATTGCAACTTTACCAAGTGAGACACAACTCTGCTACTGGCCACCAGAGGCGCTGCTCAGATGGAGGAAATACTTGCAGTGCTTAAAAAAATTCAAAACGATTTAGATGTACAAAAACAGGAAATGCGAAACATGGAAAATAATATTAAAACGTCAATCAACAATCATATAGATGAAAAATTTCAACTTTTAAACCAAAGAACAACCTACCTAGAAGAAAAAATTGAGAAACAACAACTGACTATTGATAACTTGGAGAAACATATAAAAAAGAAAAACCTACTTTTTTTCGGGGTCTCGGAAACCGAGCAAAACTATGACGAATTAGTTAATCTAATAACAAATATTATAAAAAATGAAATGAAAATAAATTGCCATAAAAATGAAGTGGAACTAGTAAGAAGACTCGGAAGGAAGGGAGAAAATATTAGACCTATAATCGCAACATTCACGACGTTCGGAAAAAAACTTGAAATTTTGAAAAACAAGAATTTTTTGGAAAAACTACCTATATACATTAAAGAAGATTTCCCTAAAGCAGTCCTTGAAAAACGCAAAGCCTTACAAGGGGAAGTTCAAAAAGCGAAAGAAGCTGGAAAACGTGTGTTTTTACGCTACGATAAAATTATAACTATTGACAACAATGACACTAAGAAAAAACAATATAATGAAAATAGAAGAACACACAAAAGAATTTTATCAGAATCACCTAAAAGCTCAGAGAACATAATGGAAAGAACAAACCAAGAAAAGGAAATAACATATAAGAAAAATAAAAGTAACAACATAACGTCATACTATAATAGCCAATCAAAAAACATGTAAAAGCCCCTCTATGTCCCCCAATACGGCCGGTCACCGCGGGGGAGTACGACCAACACCCTCCAAACAAGCAAAATACCGCTACGAGAGAGTATTCAAGACTGCATGATAATAATACATACATAGGCACTCTGAATGTAAGATCTTTAATCAGTAATACAAGACATATAGAATTAGAAAATGCTTTACAAGAATTGAAATGGCATATATTAGGAATCTCGGAAGTTCGTCTGGCAGGAAAAGAAATCGTGGAAAAGGAAAGCTATATAATGATGTACTATGGTGAGAAGCATAATAGAAATGGGGTAGGATTTTTAATTCAGAAAAATCTAAAACCGAACATAATTGATTTCATACCGTTCTCTGATAGAGTTGCAAAGTTAATTATAAAAATAGAAAATACATGTCTAAACATCATTCAAGTGTATGCCCCAACTGAAAACTCGCCAGTAGAAACCATCAAATCATTTTACAGTGATCTCAGGAGAGCTCTAGAAAACTCTAGTAGAGATACCTTTGTAATTGGAGATTTTAACGCACAAATTGGCCAACCCAATTTAGAAGAAAAATCTGCTTTAGGACCATGGGGCTACGGGACAAGAAGCCCGCGCGGAGAATTGTTAGTTCAATTTTGTTTCGAAAATAAACTCTACGTACTAAATACCCATTTTAAGAAGAAAATCAAAAATCGATGGACCTGGCTACATCCCAATGGGGTAACAAAGAATGAAATAGACTACATTCTTACTAAAAACAAGCACTCCGTAACCAACGTCGAAATCATAACTACTTTATATCCTACAGACCATAGATTAGTGCGAACAACTCTACCAATAAAAAGAAAAAACATTGTTTCAAGAAAAAACTTCAATAAAAGAGCTAATTGTGACTTCAGTAACACAGAAAAGCTGACTTTATCTACATCTATATCGAATAAACTGAAAAACTTTACAGTATCTAACGATATAGACGAATCATACTCAAAATTTATAAACACTATAAAATCTGCTACCAATGAACTTCCGGATCGCGAAAATAAAAAAAGTGATATTATCAACAAAGAATTAAAAGAATACATAGAAGAAAGAAAGTTTCTGAAAGAAAAGAAAAACAAAACAACTTTAGAGAAAAAGAAATTATCTGATCTTTACAAATTTATAAAAAGAAGAATTAAAGAAAATATACGACATCAAAGATACAAAACTATCGAAGTAGAACTAGAAAAAAGAGCATCAATCAAAAGGGCTCACAAAAAACTAAATCAAAATAAAACGTGGATTTCAGCTCTAAAGGAAGATGGCGTACCAGTCTCAAACAGAAAGAACCTATTGAAAACAGCTTCGCAATTTTACGCAAATCTATATAAAAATAATGAAGTCGAATCATCCACTCAATACATATCGACCTCAAGTGAAGTTGCTCTACCATTCTTACAAAATGAAATTCGAAATTGCATTAAAAATACAAGGTCCTCGAAGAGCCCTGGGAGTGACTCTATATCTAACGATGTTTTAAAAGCTGCTATAGAACCTATAACGCCTATACTAACTGACATTTTTAATCAAATTTTGACCACAGAAACGATACCTTCAGATTGGGAAACAGCAATTATCACACTTCTCTACAAGAAAGGAGATGCATCTGACATCGGAAACTACAGACCAATAAGCTTACTTCAATCTGTTTATAAAATTTTCACAAATCTAATTCATAAAAGGATAACAAAAACTTTGGAAGAAAACCAACCCAAAGAGCAAGCTGGCTTCAGAGCAAGATTCTCCACCATAGACCATATATTTACCCTAACCCAACTCATAGAAAGATACTCTGAACATAAAAAGATACTCTATGTAGCGTTCATTGACTACTCGAAAGCATTCGACTCTATCTCTCATGAAGCTCTCTGGATATCACTTGTCAATCAAGGAGTGCCACAGAAATACCTACGCATTCTACAAGAGATATATAAGAAAAGCAAAGCAGTAGTCAAACTGGAACAAGAAGGAGAGCCCTTTAATGTAAGAAAGGGAGTAAGACAAGGCGATCCTGTCTCTCCTAGTCTGTTCAATGCTACACTGGAACATATATTTAGACAACTTAACTGGGAAACTTCAGGTATAAAAATAAATGGTGAATACTTGAGTCATCTACGCTTTGCCGATGATATAGTTATAGTGAGTGAAAATATAACAGAACTACAGGCTATGCTAACTGATCTTGACATGGAAAGCCGAAAATGCGGTCTACATATGAACACCGACAAGACACGCCTGATGACGAATGGAGAACCAGTTGAAGTTCAGGTTCAGTGTGTAACACTCAAATACGTTGATAGCTATATATACCTTGGTCAAAGCTTATGTTTCAACGACTTGACTTCAAGAGAAATTGATAAAAGGATTAAAAAGACATGGCAGAAATACTGGTCACTTAAAGAAGTATTCAAATCTAAAATACCTATACGATTAAAAAAGAAAGCAATGGACACAGTTATTTTACCAACTCTACTATATGGCTGTCAAAGCTGGGCTTTAACTAGAGAGGTAACCAATAAGATTGCAACTTTCCAGAGAGCTTTAGAAAGAAACATGCTTAATCTTAGGTTATCAGACAGAAAGAAAAACCATGACATAAGGAAAATTAGCAAAGTTATTGACGCCGTCGAGCTGGTCTGCAAATTAAAGTGGAGATGGGCAGGTCACGTCGCTAGGGCGACAGACGGGCGCTGGAGCGAACGGATCCTTCACTGGTATCCGCGCGACGAGGTGCGCCCGCGCGGCCGGCCGCGGCAGCGGTGGCGCGACGACATCGTGGCGACCGCCGGACCGACCTGGACGAGGCTGGCGCAGTGCCGACAATCGTGGAAAGACATGGAGGAGGCCTACACCCGCAACTGGGTACCCCAACACCAATAAATTTTCGTACAATAAATTGACTTATTTTAATGATTATTATTATTGTAAATTGACATAAAATAATATTCTTTGACAAACGACATAAATTATAGATTATTGACATTGTATCCTTATATTATATTACTATTTACTAAATTAAAAATTATATCCATTAATTTATTTAATCTTAATTGTAAAATTCATCAAAAACTTATATATATTTTTTTAACGTATTGATCTGTTATTTTTTTTTTAAATGTAATTATCTGTGTTGGGAAATAAAGGCTTTATTATTATTATTATTATTATGTTAGCTGAGTACATTTTATTATTGAAGCGAATGAGATTCTAGTGATTACGTGCAGTAGTTAAATTGTAGTAAGGTGTCACCAAAGGTTTAGGCATTTTGTAGCGACATTTCGTAATAACGAACCGTGTTTTTTTTTTCTTCATGTTTTTCATCATAAGCTGAATCGATTTTTCCAAAAATGTTTTTATTTAACAAAATTTTTACAAAATAAAATAATGATAAAAACACTTTTAAAACACGCTTTTATTTAAGTGCCCTAAAATATCAAAATAAAACTTTAAATCGCATTAACCACATTCATTTATGACTTTACAGAATTGAAATTATAATAAAAGCTTGTCGCGATTATTTCAATTTGTAATAGAAATTTTGTAATTAGGTAGGCACCTACTAAACTTGTAAGCATAATGTTTGTAATTAAATAAAAGTGCCGTGAATGCTTAAAATGTGGAACTTTAATCTTGAATAACTTTTTTAATACAGTTGCTCAAAAAGTGGCGTATTGCAGGGACGTATAGCGTTCGGGAAGTGCAGTTTCCCGCACTCGTGCGTTTTCTTTCCCAACTGTCAAAATAATGCCTATTAAAAAGAAAAATCAACCAACCATGAAGTTTTTACTAAAAAAAAACAAATAAGTTTTTATGATTCATGTTAATACTTACGTAGCGTAGGTATATTTCTAAAAAAAGCTACTAGTTTGTTTCGATATCAGATTGAATGATTTGATTGAATTGGTTTCATTTCATTTTATCTCATTAAATTTTATTTTCATTTCATATCATTAAAAAAATTCTACTGAAGACTTGGCTGTATGGGCATAGTAACCTTTGCCTACCAAATGGGTGAAGAAAAAATGGCGCCATTTCCTAGACATTTTCTTAGCGAGTTTAGTTGTTTGTTGCACAAAATGAGTTATTTCGACATTTACGATGCTAATTTAAAATTTTATAAAATTGCTTTATTTTTTCGCAACTGTATTAAAAATAGTCGTTCAGTACACGTGCGGAACCGTCATTGCAACTCGTCCCGCCTGTCAACCCTCGCCTTCGGCGGTGCCTCGGCTCGGGTAGACATTTGTCGGGACTCGTTGTAATGACAGCCTTTCCGCACTTGTATTGAAATATACTATTTTGAACACATAGGATTTATCGGGTTCGAAATTTATTGTAGTACCTAGTTGTACTGTCAGAATGTTTCTTAATTTAAATTTCACCTGACTGAATATTTAGAGATTTCTTCTAGGCATCGCGACAAGCTTTTATTATAATTTCAATTCTGTAAAGTCATAAATGAATGTGGTTAATGTTATTTAAAATTTTATTTTGATATTTTAGGCCACTTAAATAAAAGTTTTTTATCATTTTTTTAGTTTCAATCGATAGTTATCGATCAATACGAGAGTCCATCTATAAAACGGAGAGTCCTTCAACAGAAAAACTTAAAGAACGGGAAAATTAAAAAAAAAAAAATTTATTGAAGCCAACCCTGGATGTGGCTGATTTCATGGTAGGCCTACCAACTGCCTATCATAAAAGAATGCGTATACAAAATTTCAAGTCCCAGCAGTTGAATATTGAGTTGTTTCATAGTTCGAAGACAACCCTGTATGTTGCATCTATTTCATGGTAGGCCTACCAATTGCCTGTCCTAAACGAATGCGCATACAAAATTTCATGTCCCTGCTATTAACTGCTGAGGAGATTTCTCGTACAGAGCCGATCCTCGTAGCAGCATCAGGACACGTTTATGATAAACATGCATTGTGTAATGTGCATAAGCACTATGTAGGAAACTTATTGCTGGAATACTGGCAGCTATTGTTTTATATTATTTAAATAGATTCTAAAGAAGAAACAATGAGATATTGACAGCTTCCTTCCAGACACAGTCATATTTTCGTGCTCGGACTGTGAGCACATAACATTAACCTCACTCTTATGCTTTAAATATAAAGCTGAAAACAGTTTCAATTCTTTTATTCTCTTGCACGTTTCCCCCAAACGTTAGTTGGTGGAGGCGCCGTATCGAGTACCGCGGGTACTGTCGCGAGTAAAATCAGTGCTTTTCAGAGATAGACACGCGAACAAGAATATTACTATACGCTAATATGCGCTATTAAACAAGAAGCAATGGAATGATTTCGGATGATAATAAGTGGATCTCAAGAAGCATCGTATACAGCTAAGTACCTACAAACACACAATAGGTACACATTCCACAATGGAAACCATGCATTTATTGATTTAAAAAAAAACAGCATTGCAAGATGAGATTTTTAATTTACAAGCAAAACAATTGGCGTTGCCTGTTAGAATACAATCATAAGGGAGCTCTGGTGGCTTCAGTCATATTTACTCGCGGGGTGACGGTGCCCAGGATGTCCATTTAACTCATCTACCCCGTCAAATCAGTGATAATTTTTCTACACCATGGTCGTCAAGAACACCATATGTTCCGGCTCATCATGGACAACCCACGGGATCTTCATACTCCGCAAGAAGAAGCGCTGCTCTATTCGATAGCAGTGCCAGCCTATCCGTCATGTCGGAAGATTTTTATTATAAGATTATATAAATAAGTTTGTACATAATGATATTGTTACGCGCCATAACCCTGCTGCTCACGCGCCGCGATCGAGAATTATCTACATGTGTCTACGTTTGAACGACAACCATTGTGTTCGAGTGCAAGCCAATAAAGCCTCTATTGTTTTTGCATAAGGGCGAAAGTTGTCTAACGTGTTCCTTCCGGAATAATCTGTTTGTTTACTTCTTTCGCTAGTTATTAGGATTAATCGAGAATGTTTCTTTTGTTTGTTTTGAGTATAAAAGGCGCGGCCCATCGCCGCGTAGTCAGTCTTATTTTGGCTACGATTACGGAACTATCAGTGCGATTAGTAAACCTGAGATTCTCAGTGCGTTGTGCTGTGTATAATTACTGTGAGTGTTTTGTGAGTGAGTGTGTTAATAAATATCGGAACACGTAGTCTGGCATTTTTCATTTCTGTCCCGAACCCCAGCTCGTAACAATTGGTGTCAGAAGCGGGGATGGAAAAAATGCCCGTGTTGCCGAAAGACGATACTTCGCCGAGTGCGGAAAGGGCCCGCACAAGAAGTCAGCAGCGCCAGCAAGAAGCGGACCATCGGCGCTTCACGGGTGAAGCGGCGGCCGGTTCCTCGGAGCCTCCGGCACCTGCGGCGTCATCGGACCTGGCCGCGTTGATGGCGTTGCTACAGGAACAGGCCCGCCGTCAGAAAGAACAGGCCCGCCGTCAGGAAGAACAGGCCCGCCGTCAGGAGGAACAAGCCTGGCGACAGGAAGAACATGCGCGACGACTGGAGGAGCAAATGTTGCGCAACAAAGAAGACCAGGTGCGGCGACAGGAGGAGCAAACCCTGCTCATAAAAGATCTGCGTACTGTCATCGGCAAGGACATCGCCGCTATTAAGGAAAAGCTGGAAGGCCACGAAACCCGGTTCGAGTGCCACGAAACCCGGCTCGAGTGCCACGAAACCCGTATCGCAACGATGGAGGCCCAGCTGGCGGACATCAAAAGGAACCTCAACGTCCTAAAGGTGGCAGATGGGATCACGGCACCTGCAGTAACTCCTTCATCGGGTCGAGGCTTTAAGGTGCCACCATTTGATGGAACATCGTCGTGGTCGGCCTACCGGAAACAGTTCGAGGCCGTTGTGAAAGCCAACGCTTGGACGAAAGAGCAAGCTCTCACGGCGCTCACATTGGACCTGCGTGACCAGGCCCTCACTGTCCTGGAGGCCTTCGGGACGGATGCGTCGTACGAGCAGCTGATGGAGGCCTTGGAGGCCCGCTATGGCGACGCTCATTTGGAGCATGTTTTCCGAGCGCAGCTCAAGGATAGAGTGCAGCGAGCCTCCGAAAACCTACAACAGTGGGCCCTGGAGGTGGAGAAACTGGTAAGGAAGGCGTACCAGTCAGCGCCTTCACTCGTCGACGGCCTTCTAGTCCAGGCATTTGTCGATGGAATCAGGGACCTGGAGGTTCAAGCGGCGGTGAGACTCGGACACCACGAGTCCCTGAAGGAGGCGCTGGCTCACGCATTGGAGGTGGAAGCGGTACGCCAAGACCCAAGACCCCATCGCATCAGGGAAGTGGTACAACCAGTGCCACAATGGAGACGCGCAAGATTTACCCCCAGCTGCTATGGTTGTGGGGACAGGGGACACCTAAGGTCGAGCTGCCCGAAGAAAGTAGACCTACGACGAGAGCACGAGGTGCGGGTGGTTGATGTCCAGCGTCAGGGAAAACGAATAAACGCCAGGACTGCGGGGCGAGTGCTGGCTGGTTCTAACAAGGCCCCAAGAATCTACATCCCGCTGGCACACGATGGGAATACAGACGCACTTTCAAGGAGACCGTGCTCTGATGACTATAAACATTGCGTCAGACAAGAGGTTAAAGAGACATTGGCAGTTCGAGCTCTGAAGACTGAAATCCACAGCGACTGGAAGGAAGAACTACGTCGTGCACAACAGGAAGATAACGACATCGGGCCGGTACTGAATTGGATTGAGGCTAATGTGCCTAGACCTGGATGGAGTCACATCGCTGGGAGAAGCGCAGTCATGAAGGGCTATTGGGCGCAATGGGACAGCCTCCTTGTCCAAGATGGAGTCCTTCACCGAAGATGGGAAAATGCAAAAGGTGACCAGTGTCATCTTCAAATGGTTGTTCCAAAGGCCAAAGTTCCGGAAATTATGCAGCTGTATCACGATGGATGCTCAGGAGGACACTTGGGAGTGAAAAGGACCCTTTTAAAAATTCGTGAGCGATTTTACTGGCTGCACTGTCGGGACGATGTGGAGGACTGGTGCCGCAAATGCACAAGGTGTGCGGCTGTTAAAGGACCACACACACGCAGCAGAGGGGCACTGAAACTATACAACGTCGGAGCACCATGGGAACGCATAGCCCTGGATATTGCTGGACCATTCCCGGAGAGTGAAAGTGGAAACAAGTATTTCATGGTGGTCATGGATTACTTTACCAAGTGGCCAGAAGTTTTTGCCATTCCTAATCAAGAAGCTACAACAGTTGCTGATAAACTGGTCAACGAGGTCTTCTGCCGTTTTGGAGTACCCCTGGAAATCTATAGTGATCAAGGAAGAAATTTCGAGTCCCAGATATTCCAGGAGGGTTGCCGGGTGCTGGGAATCCACAAGACCAGGACTACCTCGTATCACCCTCAATCTGACGGAATGGTAGAGAGATTCAACCAAACCCTGGAAAGATACCTCGCAAGAGTGGTAGAAAACAGGCAAAGGGATTGGGACAAGCACATTCAGCCTTTCCTGCTATCTTACCGCAGCGCAGTCCACGAGAGCACTACCGTCACCCCTGCTTTCGCTAATTTCGGTCGAGAATTGAGACTGCCGGCAGATTTAATCACGGGAACTCCGCCAGACACACCAACCAGCATTACTGATTACGCAAATGAATTGCGTCAAAAGCTGAATGACATCCACGACCACGTCAGAGAATCTGGACAGCTAATGTCGGAGAAAATGAAGACCCGTTACGACCGGAAGATTGTCAATCCTGGATTTGCTGAAGGATCACTGGTGTGGCTGCACAATCCAACCCGCAGCAAAGGAAGGTCTCCAAAACTTCAGGCAAAATGGGACGGACCGTATCGTGTGGTGACCAGAATCAACGACATCACGTACCGGATTCGGAAGGAGTCTCGAGGAGCGCCCAAAGTGGTGCATGTGGATCGCTTGGCGCGGTACCATGGCAGTGACGACGCTCGGGACGAGCATCTCTTAAGGAGGGGGCAGTGTTACGCGCCATAACCTTTTACCTGCTCACGCGCCGCGATCGAGAATTATCTACATGTGTCTACGTTTGAACGACAACCATTGTGTTCGAGTGCAAGCCAATAAAGCCTCTATTGTTTTTGCATAAGGGCGAAAGTTGTCTAACGTGTTCCTTCCGGAATAATCTGTTTGTTTACTTCTTTCGCGAGTTATTAGGATTAATCGAGAATGTTTCTTTTGTTTGTTTTGAGTATAAAAGGCGCGGCCCATCGCCGCGTAGTCAGTCTTATTTTGGCTACGATTACGGAACTATCAGTGCGATTAGTAAACCTGCGATTCTCAGTGCGTTGTGCTGTGTATAATTACTGTGAGTGTTTTGTGAGTGAGTGTGTTAATAAATATCGGAACACGTAGTCTGGCATTTTTCATTTCTGTCCCGAACCCCAGCTCGTAACAATATTGTAAATAGTAGTGTAGATAATAAAGAAGCCTTTATTGCGTGTCGCGAATGGCAAATTACTTGACATTTTCCTTTAATTTAAAATAAAATTTACCTTGTCAAATTATTTATTTGAAGATGCGTTCATTGTTGTAAAGAGTATTACAACCAATGTGATTCTATTATAATTAATATTACGATTGTAATATATTTTGCCCAATTTCTAGAATAAATATTATGGATTAGATAATAATACGCGTCTCATATTCATGTGTATTATACGTAGGTAGGTACACTATTCTTTCTCATTATATTTTTGTATTATATTTTGTGTGTAATAGTTTCAGCTTTTACTTATAGGTGTAATAAGATATTTCATTTATCTTAATGGTATAAGGTATGTGTTATGTATAAGAAATGGTAACGCATGGAATAACATTCCATATGGTATCATCTTAGGACTTTTATTAAATTGATAAATAGAACTTAGAAATAAATATTTGCTCGATTGCCATTATAAAAAATATTTATCATACGCTTATTATGTTCTGCTTTGTCTATGGATGTTGACATTGGTAAAAAAAAAGACTGTCATGTAATTTTCTTATGTCAAGTCAGTCAGTATTGTTTGTTTATGTTTATAAATGGTGACGGATATGAAATAATTATTTAAATTAATCATAATTATTGTGGAAAGGATGATTGTTATCGAAAATAAAATAATGATACGACAAAAAGAATGTGGGAAGTTAGTTTTTGTCGTGTGGAATTGCTGTCATTCTCTATCTAAAACTTCTTGACAAGAATATCTTGGAGCAGGGAATCTTTGATTCTATTTGGAGATGATTTGCATATATTCCAGGGGGAGCGTGAAGAGATTATTTATTGGTTTGTTGTATCATTGTTGATTTTTATTAACCGTTATCACAAGTATATAGTAAGAGAATATTTGAATGTTTTCACTATTTGCCCCAAAGATTTAATGTTCAAATAGGTGTTTGATTTATTAAACTTTTGTTGAAATCTTGTTGAAGTAGGTAAATTTGATTAAATGAATTTTATGTATGTGGATGATGCGAGGAGTTGTTCAATAATAATATTTCTCATTTGTTATGTCAAGTCATTATGTGGTATTTTTTTGTTATTATGTTTGTCTTTTGTCGAGCGAGATGTAACATTGATAATTTTCAGATGATGACATTGGACAATGATGTATCTATAGAGATAATTTGATAATGCAGCTAAGCAGCTATGATTACTGGATGCTGCCTAGATGCATGATGATTAGAACCACTACGATTGTGATTGAAATATTTAAGTTTCTTTTGCGTCTATTTTCAAAATTTATATTTTTAAGATTTTGTGAAGTTTTTGGACTAGCATACTGTGATTCGTCCGTACGTCATGTATTTTCGTTGGGTTTTTGCATGGTGGGGTCAGTTTAACTTGTTTAAATAATTATCTTTCTTATTTCATTTGTTTACTCCACATTTTAACCTGACTGGTTGTTAGCTACAATTATGGGGTTGAATCACTTTTACTTCGGAACTTCCTAACTTAGGTAGGCTAGGGAGATATTTGCCTGGAAGTGATGCCGATTTTGATTAGTATCAAAATCTTTTTCGTAGGCGGTGGGATGTAATGTGCATAAGCACTATGTAGGAAACTTATTGCTGGAATACTGGCAGCTATTGTTTTATATTATTTAAATAGATTCTAAAGAAGAAACAATGACTTCTTAGATTTACGCGATTATTATTACTTGAAATTAAACTCATTTTAACGGGTTTTACGCGTTTATTTTATTATTTTTGATTTTCCGACGTTTCGGCATTTTTGCAAATGCCGTGGTCACGGCCACCACCACCCGAGCCAATTATCTGCCGTAGGCTCCTCTTTGTTTCAGAGAGCACGTGGAATTTGCGACGCCCAGCACGTTGAAAAAGAACTCAACCACCTGAAACAAGTGCTTCGGGACAACGACTTAAAACCACCACGTCGTCGTCGCAGAAACCGCGTCAAACCACTCACAGTTGAACGTAGACCAGCTTACATGCCTTACATAAAGGGTGTTACTGACAAAATTGGGGGCATTCTGAAGCGGGCTTCAATAAAAACCATATACAAGCCACACAGCAAGATTAGCCACCATCTTCGTCCAGTAAAAAGCAGCATCCCTTTACAAGACCCAGGCGTATACAAGATTGACTGTGACTGTGGGCTCTCATATATCGGTCAAACGAAACGGAACGTGTCTACTCGAATAAAAGAACATATCGCCGATGTAAAAAACCGTCGCTATACAAAATCTGCAGTCTGTGAGCATTCCATGGATAAGCCCAACCACTATCTAAGATTTGATACCGTTAAAATCCTAGCAAAAGAGAAACATTTTATTCCTAGGCTGGTAAGAGAAACTATTGAAATTAAAATCACCCTAACTTCAATAGAGAAGATGGTTGGAAGCTGTCACCAACGTGGGATCCAATACTTAGCAAAATAAAAAAGAACAACCAGCAGACCAATAAGCAGAAAAATAAAGACACTGTCAGCGTCTACTGCGTGAACCCGAGCGACTATGCGAGAAAATTACGAAACAGATGGCGGTGAATTCGAAAAATCGTTTTTTACTTAACTCTATGAAGACGTCAAACATCTCAGTCTACCCGTGACCACGGCATTTGCAAAAATGCCGAAACGTCGGAAAATCAAAAATAATAAAATAAACGCGTAAAACCCGTTAAAATGAGTTTAATTTCAAGAAACAATGAGATATTGACAGCTTCCTTCCAGACACAGTCATATTTTCGTGCTCGGACTGTGAGCACATAACATTAACCTCACTCTTATGCTTTAAATATAAAGCTGAAAAAAGGTTCAATTCTTTTATTCTCTTGCACGTTTCCCCCAAACGTTAGTCATTGTCATCGGTTCTGGTCCAGCATGCAAAATTTCAGCTCAATCGGATGCCGGGAAGTGGGTCAAATTAAACTTGCAAGACTTGTTAACCAACATACAAGTGAAACTAAATAAAAGCTTTTAAAATTTTTAATGTGGAATACATACTTATGTCAAGTGACTTAATCGATAGCGTAATTCAGTTTTTACAAGCTTTTATTTGACTTGCCGTGTCCGTAGGCACCTACTAAACTTGTAAGCAATTCATAATGTTTGTAATTAAATAAAAGTGCCGTGAATACTTAAAATGTGGAACTTTAATCTTGAATAACTTTTTTGCACACATAGGATTTATCGGGTTCGAAATTTATTGTAGTACCTAGTTGATCTGTCAGAATGTTTCTTAAGTTAGTTTGTTCAGGTGAAATCTTGGAAGCAAAATTTGCGCCACTTATCGACTTTCGATTGATCTGAAATTTTGCAGAGACATGTAAATTGGGTGACCATGAAATATTATGATGTCAGAAAGCTGATATTATGATGGAGCCGGATGGTGGTCATAGTATCTCAGAGATGAAACTACGTACCCCCATCGAGTTTGGGCTCGTTGGAATCGTCTTACCAAGCACTCTTCAAATAAATGGTAGCAAATAAATAAAAGCTTGTATTTAAAAACTTTTTAGGTATTTAGTTTTCTTCATCACTGCGGTAAACAATTAGTGGAAGATCTTTGCAAACAGATGAACTGATTATGAAATGATTAGGTTAGCCTATCTATTTTTAGAATTCTTTGGTAGTTACTTTAAAAAATCTCGGTATTACCTAAGTATGACTAATGATTACTATAACAATTATTACTTATGCAGATAAAGGTAAGGCATGTGTCGTTTGATAAAACAAATTAATAATTAATTAACTTAATACGTTACGCATAGCATGATCGGCAAACTCAAAGGTATTGACAACACATTAGCACTGTTTTATTCAAGACCATATGAAATGTAAGATTCTTGCTTTTGTCCTATGGATTTCTATAGTTTTGTACGGATTGACGAGTACATTAGGCAAAAGTGGAACCACTTTAAAGTTTTCTCATGGTTACCTATCTTAATCCCGAATTTTAATATTCCGAATTTCATAATCCAGAAAACGTTTGGACATTTTTTCATAATCCCGTTTTTTAGAATTTCGAAGTTTTGTTTGCCATATAATCGCAACTCCGAATTTCATTTGCCCATTTATTCATTTGCACGACGTTTTAAAATCCAGACGAATAAGTTCCAGACACACGAAATCTAAATGCGCGAAATCTAGATGACCGATATCCATATGCACAAAAGCCAGATTTTTTAAACACAAATTTTTGAAATTCAGTTAATTGATATCCAGACAAAAAATATCTAGATTTTTAAAATCAATATTTTTTTAATCCAAATAAACGATATCTAGAACACCGAAATCCTTGTTTTTTAGAAAAGAACTTCGGTTTTGGCGCTTCGCCGACCGCTGCCGCGGTACACTCGTTTCGCTCGCTCGGCTCGCGCACTGTATGGTCACCATTCAACCTCACACTCCTCCTCGCTTCGCTCGTCGTCGTACCTATTATTTTGATATACACACATCAACATCGTCTAGGGATATTTTGAATTTACTTAGTTTACTCAAAATGTATTAAAAATAACATACAACATGTCAGTAAAACCATCCACGACGTTAAAAACGGTCCTACAACGTTTTTTATGCTTTGGATTAAGTTATCCAAGTCAGGCTGCGGTATATTGTTCCAGGTCCGGCCAGATGTTCTTTCGTCACAATGTTTGTAGCAAAGTTCCTTAAAGCTCTTTTTTAGAGCATATCCTACGCGTATTTAATGGGGTTTAGGTCAGGCGACTGAGTGGGCCAGCCTAGAACCGATACGTCGTGCTCCTGCAACCAGCTCGTCACCACTCTCGCTGTGTGCGGGCTTTGTCGTTCATCAGCGTGAATTCTTGGCCCATTTGCAGTTTGTCGGGGTAGATTATTGGTTCTAGCACCTCGTTACAATATTTTTCAGCTGACATGGTGTTTCTGATCCAAACGGGGTCTGTTCTTCCACCAACACGAATTTTCGCCCAAACCTTAATTGTCCCGCCGTGGTATGGAAGGACTTCCTGTGGGTGTCGCAGACGGCACTCACCACCAGGAACTCGCTAAACACGTACTCTACGTGTATCAGGATGGAAACCGAACCGTGAGCCATAGGTAAACAGCAATATGAACAACTGGTTATCTTCCCAGAGCAAATGTTCACGAACCCACTCTAGCCGTCGTCCACGATTTTCTCGGCGTAGTGCTGGAGTACGAAGCGGTCTGCGAGCATGAAGATTAGCTTCATGCAGCCTTCTCCTCACAGTTTCATCACTCACAAGCAACTGGTGCTCTGAATGGAGCCTCTGAACCAACTGACAAAAGTTACTGTAGGTAAATGAAACCTTCAGACTTCGCTACCATTATGCAGCATGAATCTTTTGTTTTTAATTTTTTTTTTCAAATTCAAATTTAGAATCGTTCAACAAGGTTTACAAAATAAACTTTCTTCAAAAAAAATTAAAATTAATCAGTATTTTTTGAGTTTAAGAACTTTATACAAAATATCCCTAGACGATGTTGATGTGTGTATGAACAAACAGCGCATAACCAAAATTGTAATTATAATTTTAATAATTTTGTCGACCTAAAATATGCCAAATAAAATTAGGTTTTCCTATAGTTATGACAAACCAAATCAAGATAAAGCATTTTAGGACTGATGATGAAGATGTTATGCCAATTGAAATTAGGGATTTTAAACATTATGCTTAAGAATAATATGCCTATAGCCGGTTTAGCCGTTTAAAAGTTTCGCAAAGGATAAATTATGCGACAGGAGTGTTATGCTTTTTGATGATTGTGACAATTTATTTATGACGGACGATTTTAGGACAATCGACGTTATGCGAAAGGGCTCCCATTGCAAAAGTTAAGCTGAAACACGTTTGTATGGGAACCAAATAAAAAGATTATGAAAATCTGGCAAAAGTTTATCAGGAATATGATTGTATGGGAACTAAATATAAATATTATGAAAATTTGGTATTCGTTTATTTGGAAAATGGTAAGAAGGAAAACAAAAAAAAGTATTCTGAGAATCTGGTATAACTATATCTGGATTATGAGAATATGGGAAACAAAAAAATATTTTTTGAAAAATTTGGTTTTAGTTTACCTGGAAATAGATTCATCTGGGAAATAAAAAAAGGAATATTAAAAATATGTCATTTTTTTATTCTGTCTTTTAAAAGTTCTACCAAGCGTCTTCGGGGTTTTAAGATTCGGGTTTCAGAAATTCGAGTTTTTAACAGGTTACCTTTACTCATACATGGTGATTTGGTACATAAAGTTAAAATTAGTATCTTATCTTACCTTTAGGATTTTAAATACATTTTTTGTTAATTTTATTACGGTTATAAATGTGAAAGTCTATGTTTTGTTTGTTACTCAATAAAGTAGAAACGGCACAGCTTTGATTTGAATAAAATTTGGCCTATGGATAGAAAATAGAATAAAATGACAAAGGCTTTTTATTACGGGAAAATATAGCGCATTTGGGAAAAATTGATTCAGCCGCGGGCAAAACCGCAGGGCGAGAAGCTAGCGGTTTTAAATTGCTATTAATAACTTTACTTCTTAACAGAACTCAGTGAGGTCTATAGCGTACTTCAAATATGCTGTAAGTTTTAATTGGTTTCCTTTGGAAATTTTATTTTGTTTAAATATAGGCATTATTTATATTCTTGTTGAAACATTATGGGTGCTAACACTTTAGTATTTTTTTAACGTTGATCAAATTAGTTGTAAACGTGTCTGTCACACGCAGGTTACAGTGTTTTTGTACAGCTAATTAATATTTTCAAAAGTTTAAATCGACCATCTTAGGCTTATTTGAGGTTATCTTGTGCCCTTTTTGATGAAGACGGTTCACCTACCGTTAAATATGTAAATAGTTTTAGTAGGCAAAATGTGCTTATGGTAAATCAACCTTTTTGGCTTATAAAATGCAAATTAAAATTTAAATCTCAGTTGGCTGCCTGTACAGCGGCCAATAATGGAACCTTTAGAGATAAGGTGTCATTTATCAATGAATACGAGATCCGCACCCGTACAGCCTTCAACTCGATGAGTTGTGGTATTTTATACATTTTTGGTAGAAATGTTAAGTGTAAATTGTTGGCGGGTGTACCACACATTTCGTGGAAAGTGCTTCATCCTCGTCACCGTTATCATGAATGAATTGTGACGTGCAATAATGAAGCATGTAATATGAGTATTGCTCAATATTTATAATGCTTTTTTCCATTTCCAAAATGAGAATGGAACGATAGGTTACCTTAGTTCTCTTGATATATCATTCGACAGCAATAGGCTAAGTTCCAAGACTAAATAAAAGAAGACGGAATTCTAATTATCTAGTCCAATTAATATTCCAATAAATTCATAATTATAGTTTAGAGGGGTAAGCAATAAATTATTATACAGAGTGTAAAAAAACTGCTTCCGAAAACGAAAACTGGGCATTGCTGGAGGTTACTAATTGCGTTTAAAGCAAAAAAATCATTTTTTTTTTTATTTTGGACCAAATTATGCCAAATAGCATTAAAAATAACAAATTTCCGCATTATTACACAGAAAGAAATTGTATTTAAAATTCAAAACGAAAATGTGTCTTGAGCAATATTTTTTTGCGAAAAAAATATTTCACTTCATGTAAGAAATATCTCTTCACACAAGGCGGCACTGAACCATCAAGGGAACACTTTTACATATTAAATAAAGAGCGCAATATTCATGGAAATAAGAATTTCGAGTTTTAAATTAGACCCAAGACAATTAAATCAAATTTGATAAGTTTCAGACATAGTTTTATGGTTCTTGAGAGAAAGATATTCAATTCAAAATTACTTCTCTAAAGGAAAGAGTTCACATACTGGATCCAAATCTATAAGTTCTTACATTAGTAAGAAATAAAAAGAAGTCGTTTCAAAATAGTTACATTCTCAACTGAAATAATTTTTAGTATTTATTTCTTCCTTTAAAAACGACGGCCTAGGCTTTCTTCTTCCAAGAAACAAACTTTCTTAGAATAAATAATTTACTAATAAACTTTCTTGGTGATTATATAGTGTTGCCAGCGATACACTAAAATCCCTAAAATCTCTTTTTATTTATATTACGTATTTATCCTAAAATATCATAAATGTGAAAGTTTGTGAGTATGTATGGATGGATCGATTAATGGATGTATTTATGTATGTTTGTTACTCTTTTACGAAAAATTTACTGGACCGATTTGGATGAAACTTTACAGTAATATAGGTTATACATTAGAATAACATTATAGGTTACTTTTTCGCATTTATAATATTAGTAGGGTAAATTTAAATCCAAAGGAAACGAGATATTTGCAATAAATGTGCCCTTTAGCCCAAAAAATGATATCCTTTAAATTGAACTTTAATACGGAATTAGAGCATGCAATAGGATACTTTTAATGTTATGTTTATTAATTAAAAATAAATCTTATTGTCTCCATACATTTTTAAGCAAAATTTTAAAAGTGCCTGCCTCTCAATTTTATAGGCATATAGGTAAGCATTTACAAGAATAGTCCTTTTTTTCTTCATATTTCGTTAACCAGTTCATTTAATTTCATTATTAATATACCTACGATTTTTTATTTATTTTATAACGATACTTTCTTATATTTTTTTATAAATATTTGTTTGATGGTAATATTTTGTCAACTTTTTAGCCCTAATTTGACCGTAAGATAATGGCAACATTATTTTATTTCGTTCGTTGACTTTGTTTGAAATTGTTTGATCGCGCTTCTTCCTTTCGCGGTTCGTTTTTATTAAAAAGTATTATTTTATTAGATAACGAAAACTACTGAACGACGTAATTTTTTGAATAATGGAATCAACAATAACTCTACTGGAGTGAATGAGAATTCAGCTGTTAAATAAGTACAATTTTTGCATTAACATTTGGTGCGCACCACCCTTAGTAGGAGTTTAAGGTATGTACCTATTTTGTTTGTCATGCTTGTGGCTCATAATAACAAATTAATCTAAATCTGGCATTATATTGATTGTTAACTGTTAAATGTTAATTTTTTTCAGGAAACTAAAACCAAAAGATTACAATTTCCCTTCAGAAAATATAGCCTCATATTACATGAAATCTGTTCCAACTTCAAAATCGTATACGGGAAAATATATTCCTGCAAAGGGGAAATTAGTAGATAAAGTGAGAAATCTATTATACATTTCTGAAGCGAAAACAAGGGCAGCAATCAGGGACTCAGATGTTACTAAAATCAATAATACAGAGGACTTTGGTATGTATATAAAAAAAATAATGTTTGAATTGGAACTTTCATATGAATGTCATTGCTTCCATTAATAATAATAATCTAAGAGGAATCCATACTTCATACTTATCCATGCTTTATATTTTAAATACTAAACTAACAATGTCTGTCTGTAATACTTTCACTTTGATATATTTTTAGTATATAGACTTGATTTAAGATGGATACCAATCATGTTATAAGTGGATTTTTTACATTTTAGATGCAACAACTGAAGAAAATATTATATGGCTACAAAACAATAGCGAACCCTGGGAAGAGGTTATTGAAAAGTGGCGAAATACATTCCCTATTAGAAAAAATCAAGAACTAAAGACATCCATGAATACCTCGAAAGATGGAGTATTTTAAAAAATGACAAAGGATATGTTTTGGTAATTCAAGAAATTAGAACTAGCAAGAAGAAACATTATTATTAACAAACAATCAATAATAATTGTATAAAAAATTTAAGTATCTGGTTTCAATAAAGGAAATTCTTAAAATAAGTAAATCTTTTTATTTTCAAGAACCATGCAGTCTAGTACCGAGTAGCAATATAACTACATTTAAGTCGGTTTGTTTCTTGGTCTAAGAATTAACGAAATTTAAGCAAGCATAAGGTAGTTCATATCTAAGAAAGATAATGTTTTGAATAAATAAATTGTAAACATTCTTTCAAAAAAGTTACAACTCAAATCAAAGTGTCGAGTTCTTGAGATAAGATGAAATTATTTATTGGAGTAAAAAATTAGTCGCTACGATTAAGCATTAAAATACTTGATATTTTAAAATATAAAATTGCTTGCTACAAATATCTTATTGTTTCCTGATATAGGTACAAAACAGGATATATCTTGCGCTAAATAAACTTATTTGGCAAAAGCAATAATTTCTTTCTGTGTACAAATTAGATAGTCTTAAATTATATTTACTATATAAATAAACGCTACTTTGCCATTTGCTTTGGTAATTCAAGATGTGTGAGAGATGGGCTGAAGCGGCAAATATCAATCTTTAATAACTTTTTTAAATTAAGTTTTCTGGGTATACTGATAGTGAATTAAGTTACTAATTCGGCTCAAGAAGGTTTAAGGCTTCGGACATGGTTTTTTTACACCCTTTATATGTATAGTAAAAACAGAGACTTCAATTTTCGCCGGTACTCTACAATCATTAAGTACTCTCCAAAGAGATGATCTAGTAACCGAATAAATAAATATTTGGTGTATGCAGGGCAAAAAACTTAAAATATCTTAATTTGAAATTGTCTTTTTGTCTAAAATGTAGGTATTATTAAACATTTAACATTTACATGTTTCTTGGCCTTCGGCAAAATCATACGTGATAAAAAATGGGACGAGAACGGATGTAGCCCAAAGACTCTTACCCAAAAGTTTATGAATGATTATGAAAATCTCCAATTCAAAAAATGAAAGTGAAGAGAAAAAAACTTAACAATAACACAATAAAACGTCTTTGCAAAACTTTTTATTTAACTCAGTGATCATTTAGCCGCTGTTTACCCGAATCGTATACCTATGAGTTTAACAATAGGCAATCAGGGTAAAAATGTAGTACAATTAACAACTTTATTACGTTTTATTTATTTCCTTTGTTTTTTTTCCATTTTAGAAGCAAATAAAAAATAAATCCGGCCAAGTGCGAGTCGGACTCGCGCACGGAGGGTTCCGTACTATCATTTTCTACCTGTTTATTAAGATCGAGTAAAAATTACGTTTATTGTATTGGGACCCCCCTTATCATATATTTTTTTAATTTTTAGTATATGTTGTTATATTGGCAACGGAAATACATCATTTGTGAAAATTTCAGCTATCTAGCTATCACGGTTTCTGAGATACAGCCTGGAGACAGACAGACAGACAGACAGCGGAGTAATAGTGTCCCGTTTTACCCTTTGGGTACGGAACCCTAAAAACGACCGTCAACAGTCTCCTTTAACTACTGCCTGTAATCACGGATTTGTTTTTAAACTCAATTCAGGTTTAAAAATACCATACCGATTGTTAACAGCATTTTTATGTAGACAAGAAGAATTAGGTAAGTACCTACCTAAAAGGAAGGTTCTTAAAAAAAAGCACTTTTAATAGCTCATAAGTTATGTGGTAAAAACATGTAAACGGCAATTATATACGTACCTACTATAAAATCAAAAGCTTACTTAAATGTTGAATAACCCGTTCTTTTTACGTTTTTAAAAATGTCAAAGTAAATACTACTAATATTATAAATGTGAAAGTTTGTGAGTATGGATGTATAGATGTATGGATGGATGTTTGTTAATCTTTCACGTAAAAAATACTGGATGGATTTGGATGAAACTTTACAGTAATATGGGTTATACATCAGAATAACATACAGGGTACTTTTTACCGCGGGAAAACTTCTAATTCCCACGGGAAACCGACTTCCACGCGAACCGAGTCGCGGGCGGGCACTAGTTTAAAATACAACATCGTTTAAAAGCCACGAAGTCAAGTATCAGCCTACCTACACAAGACGCATCGATTTAATTAAATTAAATTGTAGAGAAAAATATTTCTGAATGAAATAATAATAATTTAATTAAACCTATTAATTTAATTAAATACGTACCTTTTACTTCGACTTTTAAGTATTCAATTTATTAAATATAATCATATTTCTCATTTCCATACTTTTTTGACAAGGCAAGATAATTATTGATTAAATCATTTACATCTTGAATATTTAAATTTTTTCATAAAGCCAAATGAGTTTTTAAGGAAAAGTAGTCGTCTATAAAAATTTCCCAACTAAATTACAGGAAAATTAAATTTTGTGGGCACAAACAACTTTAACTCCTAACCGCCGATCTCAATATTCTACTATGGTTTAATCCTTGGTAATTGGAAACTGCTAGTTTTGTTATTTTGTGACGTGTATACCATATCAACAGCTATCTACCATTGTTTATTGTGACGCAGAAACATGGATAATACTCGTAGTTACCATAGTTACACAAATAATAAGGCGCCGAAGGTTAGTAGAATATTGGTTTCGGCCGTAGATTAACATAGACAATTTACACTAGATACGTTAACAATGTTGTTTACCTCTCTATAAGTATTATACTGTTATGCCTATATACAGGGTTATTTCTAATTAGCGCATCACCTCTTGTAGGCAGCTTTTCTACATCAATCCCAACAACATTTTACTGAAAAATAATTAAAATTAATAAGTAAGTTTTTCCATACAAATTTATTAGGTGCATCTAAACAGTACAATACTCTACGCGCACGCAACTGGCGTGGCGGGCGCGCGGGCGAAGGGGGGTGGGCGACCGGTTTAGGAACTTCTTACAAAATACAGAGTTATAAATAACAGAGCGCGCAAATTTGTTTTTGTTTTTTTGTTTTTGTGTTAATTATCAAGTTTTGCAAGAAGTCGTAGAACAAATGTTATTGGGATTGATGTAAGGAAGCCGCCTGCAAGAGGTGATGCGCTAATTACAAATAACCCTGTATATAGTACTTAACAGAGGTATTGTAAATAATTTTTTAACCATTAGAGCGAAAACTCGTTTCATTTCGTCTCGAATGTCAAACAATTTGAAATTCTATGTCTGATATAATTAACGCATAAAACTAATAGTATCCCGCAGTCGTTAGCCAACCACAAGTGCTTACATATTTAAGTAGCATTTAATTTAAACTCCAAACATCACAATAACACACTTCAGTCTTCAAAGCAGTGTGGAATAGCAATTATTACTTTTGCGGATGGATAGTCCGACTGCATGACAAACTCCCATTGCTTCGTTCGTTTTCCAACTTCGAATTTCCAAAATGGCGGACTTTACAAGCTCTCAATTTCAGTTCAGATTTCTCCAAGATACTTTAGCAGAAGTTGGTTTTAGTTCTAGATGTTTGTCCGTTTTGTCTGTGTGCACAGTGTGATAAATTGTAGATGCGGTATGTAGTGTTTTGAAACAAAGATATACGAGTGTTCGGTTTAAGATTCTAACTTTACAGTAGTCATTCTCATTTGTCAACCAAACATTCTCTCTTAAAATTCTGAGACACGGTGTTTTTTTGGTATCGCGCTGGAATTTTGCTTTACGTCTTAGTTTTCGGACAAATATGCAATTCCACCAGAAAAACATATTTTTTAAATCTAAAAACTCATATTTGATTCAACACAAGTTCTGCATCACTTGATGCTATAAAAAGTCTACGTAAGAATTATAGGTAAAGGATTCACCTGTTAGATGCGGTCAACTCCATATTCATTCAGTTTATTCCTTAAAAAAGAAATGTGACTTTACTGAATATTCAAATAATATCAACGTAAAATTTAATAAACTGAATTGTGTGTAAGTACATAACTTAATTAAATTTACATAAAAATAAAGTACGCGTTTGCTCTCCAAGTTTACCTTCTTACTCATGCAAAAGCTATTAAAAGCGAATTAAAATATTTTCTTTTTCGGGAGAAGACTTTACCTAACAATTATACTAACGTAATAGCTTTCATCAGCTTTAAAAAAAAACGTTACCTTTGTCAAGTACCTACCCACTGTTTATTAAACAACTGAGATAAAAAATAAACTACAAAACTCTCATTTTTCTTTTATAACAATGTAGGTGTTGTAGCCGACGTATCAATTAGACGTAAGAGCGTGTCGAGCGTAGCGTAGCGTCTAGACGAGCGTAGCGTAGCGAGGCTTGGAGCTCGGTGAAGCGGTTATGTGGGGAAAGAAATAGAGGTAAACTGAAGTTAACTTGAAGTAACATGTACTAGGTTGATAGAATTTTCCTTTTTTTTTTTGAACATTTTAATAATGATCAGAATAGAGTATGAATTCAAAAAAGAAGCTTCTATAACAAAGCATACACACACATTTCTTCTTAATTTTAAACTAAAATGAAATTTGATGTACGTTGTTATGTAGTTCTACGACGCTGTGTATACGAAACTCACTAAAGTTTAAATGTTTTCTTCGCTATTATGCAAAAAGGCTTTTAAATACATCAAGCATCATGCGTATAATCCTAATGAGAAGAAACAGTTTAAGTACCATTTAGGTAAGCTAGAAAGTTTGAATACAAACTTTTAATGACCTAAACTTCTAAACAAGTACCTTCCTAATATGATTTGAATTAAATTTCCTTAAGGACTTAGGTACAAGGGCTAAAATAGCTGTCTTACCTGATATAATCTTCTATTTCACATAACTTTGCAGCACAATTGCTCTCAGATAAATTTGATGCGGGTCTTATAACGTGTCACGTTCTTATTTACTGAGGAAAACGCGAGAAGGATGACATAATGCGTAGTTACTATTTAAATTTATTTTCGTATTAAAAGATGACGTTTTCGTCTGCAATTATGAACTTACACTACGTAAACGTAAGTTAAAATAAACTTTACTTATTATTTTTGGGACAAAAGGATTTTTAAGTTCTTTACCATAGTTTAATTTATCTTTTATAAATTTCCGTACAAATCGGTTAACTTGAAAGCGTAACAGACAGTCATACAGACACTAATTAATATTGCTGTTTTTCTAAAAATATAATATTCTATCTCATCGCAAGCAATTATGTAAGTTGTGTTAAAGGTACCACACAATGGACTGGGGGAGAACCTAGTTACACCCAGACGCGAGCCATTGTCGAAAATACGCTATTGGCCTGACCCGAGGATCGAAACAATCCGGTATAGTTACCGCTGCGCCACAGAGGTCGTCAAATCACTTTATATCACTTCATTTAAGTACCGTATTTGTTTACGCTGAACAATCTTGTTTTCAATCTCAGTAAATTAAATAGCTAAAGGACATCAGTGTCGTTAAATCGTATCGCTTAGAACAACAATTAATCTTAGGTTCATTTGACCTTTCCCGTCGTTTTCCTTAGTATTGTATTGTAGGAAAAGGGAATAAAACGCCCAAGTATTGCTTGGCTCTGGCTGTTGGAGTGTGAATGAAATATTGCTTTGTGTACGCAAAACATGCTTTTGTGAGTTTAAACAACTCGATAAAGTTTCAGTGGCTGTTGTTAGGTACTGATTTTACCTTTTTGAACCAGAAAAAGAATTATTATCGGAAGTGCTTGAAATGATTTTTCTTTTTCTCGTCTGTAACTTTGAGTTGATAAAATATTTAATAACTTTTTCTTTGTATTTATTGCATTAGCTTACATTTTTCATACGGAAAGTTCCGTTTCGGATGGTATTAGTTCTGCTTCACACGAACTAAACAAATTTTCGCTTCATCAAGAAAATGATGCCGTGTTTTGAAACCAAAAGTGTTTTTTAACGATATTTTAGCTGAAGAAAATCTGAAGAGTCTCTGATTAGATAAAATGAAGAATTTTCAAAAATTCTAAGTATTTCACAGATTTTTAAAGCCAGAAATATTTTCTTTAAGGGAATTTTAAAGATGCTTTACTTACGGCCGAAACCAATATTCTACTAACCTTTGACGCCTTGTTATTTGTGTAACTATGGTAACTATTATCCATGTTTTTGCGTCTCAATAAACCTTGGTAGATAGCTGTTGATATGGAAATGACAGAAACACGTCAAAAAAAAACAAAACTAGCAGTTTCCAATTACCAAGGTTTTAACTATAGTAGAATATTGGTTTCGGCCGTTAATCAACACAGTTACCAACCTTGACCTAATAACTGACGGATTAATAATCAACTGTCAATTTTATCTAATTTCTAATAAAATAATAGGTTTAAGGTTTAAAAGAGAAAAAAGGGTTTCCTTAAAAAAATTAGAACAACCTCGATTCTCGATGCCAAAGTCTACAAAACTTTGCCTGCAAAGCCACACACAGAATCTAGAAGCTTCTAAAAACGGAAGCAAACTGAAAGCTTCACTCAAGCCTAAAATATTTCTTAGAGTTCTTAATGAGTTTATTAATTCATATCACTTAAGAAATCCCCCCTTTCTGGAGTTATTATGCAAAGTTGAAGGCACCTACGTATGAGGACTTCGCTCGAATATTTAATCAGAATATTCATTGAGTTACACTTACATAATGTTTAAGATATATTTATGTACATTTTATATGTTGGTTTATAAAGTTAGGAGAGCTTTTAATTTCGTTAATAAATAAAAGATTGAAAATGTTTCTCCAGTATGTTGTCTAAAGAGGCGTTCCTACGGTGTGTGAAACTGCGAAATGCACACAGATAGGTGTGAGAAGAATTCTATTTTGACTTGTAAACACCAAACTAAAGGTACTTTGTGCAAAGAAATGCACACCGTTGGACCGTCTCTTTATGTAAGACGTTAATCATCTTATTGTCTCTAAAAAATATGATAACTTCGAGATAATTTATTTAGCAGTGAGTAAAACCGCAGGGCGAAAGTTACTCCTGTATGTCTACCAACCGCGCATCTAAATTTGGTTTTTATTAGCATAGGTGTTTGTGTTGCACACCATTAGGTTCGATTGTATATTATTTTTTGAAAATTTGCTGCTTGAAATATTTCTTTGTCTGTCGAGGCTTTTTACAGTTTTCCCGTAGTTACAGATAAGGTTTCAAATGATTAAGAATCAATTGATTAAGAAACAACAATAAAATAACGATATACCTAACAGACAAAATTTAATATTCAAATACATCCTACTTATATAATAAGTATTAACTTCCAGGACTGGGATTTGGAATAAATATTTGTGTAGTCGAAATTTGTGTTAGAACCATATCGGTATAGAGGCTCTTTTCGAATATTAGCTGACTGAGATTTGAATTCATCATGAAGTTTTGATTAAAACTATTGAATTTGAACCTGTTTAATATTCCGCATCCTAATAATATTATTTACGTGAAAGTTAGTGAGTATGTATGGATGGATGTTTGTTACTCTTTCGTATATATACCGGACTGCTAAGCGGATGGTTCCGGGTTCGATCCCCGGGTCGGGCCAATTTCGTAAAATGTTTTTTTCGATATTGGCTCCTGTCTGGGTATAACTAGGTTCTCCCCTAGTCCATTGTGTGGTACCTATAGTACAAGCTTTGCTTAGTTTAGGGCCACACAGTTGGTGTGTCAGTCTGGAGATTTATTTATTTAAAAACTACTGTATGGATTTTGATGAAACTTTACAGTAATATAGGTTATACATCAGAATAACACATAGGGTACTTTTTACGGCGGCCTCTTGTAAACAACATAATTATGCTGTTGAACCATATAGTCCATACAAAATCGTAAGAATAAATCTTGTATTAATTTGGTCTGCAGTTGTCTGTCTGTCTGTCAAAGAGTAATTGCTACAGGTTTTTATATTACTTTTCCTCAAAAGTCTTGTACAACATCCTCTTCAGGTTCCAAATTTAATCATTCAAGTTTCCAAGTATTACTTAGTAATAACTTCTCCCTTGCTGTTTCCAGACAATTTGTAATATCATCGAAGAGAACGTAATTTATGAACTCTTGACTCCAGGAATACAATATAGGTCATTAAGTACTTGTTATCTGGATAACAATTATCAACCAATCTTCTACTAACGAGACCTGTAATTAAAGTTTGAAGCACAACCTCCTACTAATTAAATCAACCGAAAATTTGTATCAATTAATATCGGGTTTAACTCGATATTCAGGTTGGCCGTAGCCTCAATTATTCTGGACGATCGGCTATGTGCCTTTACAAAAGACACACTAAACTCTGGTATGTTTATGAAACAGCCCTGGAGAAATATTGTATTTTATAATATGTACAGAATTATATCCATTTCTAAAGACACACTAAACAGGAACAGTTTATTGCTGTATTAAGTTAGGTAAAACTAATGTAGTCTAAAGTAGACACGTAAGCAAATCTTAGGTTATTTTAAAGGCAGTTTTAAAATTAACAGATTTAATGTGTGTTAAAGTAAAAAACTGCAAATTTCTGCTTTGAATACAAAACCTTTGAATTCGTTGCCAGGTATGGTAAGTATATTATTTTATTTACGTAAGTCGCATATTGTTGGCTAAAAAATTCAGCTCTTCTCAAAGCACTAGAGAGTACGTTGTCCCGGAGTAAACTGGATAACGTATTAACGTTGCCCTCTCTCCTTAGTTGACTCATAAGTAACTGGATTTGTAAAGATTTGGTGCATTCAAATGCGCCTAGCTTTTATTTACTTTAGCTTTGAGTTTATTTTTATTTTGGCCTCAATTTAATTCAAACTAAACCTCAATAGATAAGTGGTCAGCTTTCTGTATACGTTTTAACCAATTGTTATACAAGAGTATCACATGCTAACACATCTAAAAGCCAGTTAAAAATATCATCATATATTTGCTCTCGAAAAACATTGAATTTAAGAGCAAAAAAAAACACCCATAACTAATACCTAACCATTAAAATTCAATTCAAAATTAACGTACTCAAATCCCAATGGACGTCAGAAACAAAATTTTAACTTTCTTTTCACCGGCAACGAGTTTCCTTGGAGTTCGGTTTTCAAATACAAATTAGGAAGGCATGGCGAGCGCATTCCTGTTTAAGAGTTTCAAAGAAACTCTATACTAAGAAAGTTCTGCAATTTGTTATCACTTCAAACACCTGTAAATTCTGGAAATCCATAAATCTGAAAGAACGACTTCCTGGTACACGGTTTTTGTAGGGAAATATCATTTTATGGTAAAATAATGCTGAATATAGCTGGTAAGAGAACATACTGTATAAAATAATAGTTTAAGACCAATTTCGAAAAATAATTAGATAAAAATAAGTCATATAAAAGTACAATGTCATTAATAAAACCAATACTTGGAAAAAAGTTAACGAAAATATTAAGCGTGTTAATGATTTGATTTGTCAATTAACTATCACATTGATTACTTGGCTTCCGACAACTAACTATATACTTACTTACCTAATCTTAAAATATTGATATTGTTTTATTATGTCTCGTTGTTACCAAAAAGGCAACAAATTGTTTTCTAATTCAAACAAGCTTATTGACTGCTGAAGTAACTTTTCACCAAAATTGATTAAGTTTACTTTCGTATTAAACAGTCTTGTATTTCAATGAATACCATCAAATTTGTGTTTTGTAGAGTTATGAAATCGTTTCCTGCTTCAATTTCAGAAGTTTCGTTTGGTTGCTCATTTTGTTGTCAAGTAATAATTAGTAAATAAAAGTCAAACCGCCTTTGAGGAAGTTTCTTGTCGTCCCCAACTTCGTAACAGTTAAATGAAAACGCTTCTTCAGCCCAAGTTGGGCATACTAGTTTATTACATTTTGATCTTCGTTTTTTACGAAGTAATTTTAGAATTTGATTTAGGGTTAGTTTAAAAACAAGACATAAATAGTGGTTATATCTCGCTCTCTTCTAAGGCCTAGTAGTATCTATTCTTTAAATACCTTGTTGCGAAGTTTTAGTTAGTCTGCTTGACCAGTACACTAGGCCAGAAAAAAATATATTCTCCGCCATAAACTTTCAAATAGACAAACATATATCAGTAAAAAACTCAAGGCTGAAACAGAGCCTAAGCCTTGTATAATCTTCAAGATAGTATCTACCAGCCTCGTATAGAAGAGCCTGATTGTCGCATATTTGTATCGACAGCCGCCCACAGTAAACTGCCGACCGGGACGCGAATTGCCACAACTTGTGTCTTGACGCTTGTTGGCGGGACTCCAGGCATCTGTGATATCTTTTCTAGGGGCTATAACTTTTTGTTTGTAAGGAAATGCTGGGACATTTTTGGTGTAAGGATTTAGGGTTTTTGTTGGGTTTTATTTTAAAATTCTACTTGATGCTTTGTGTCGTTAGTTAGGGCCAGCATCTTCAAATTGTCAGAAAAATATGATTGTGTGATAAATATATATTTGAACATAATTTCTCGTTTATAAATTATAAAATTTTAAATCAAATTTCCATGATCCAATATTTCTTTGCATAATAAATTAAATAGCTAACTTAATATTGGAAACTGCAGATCCGCTATAACTTAAATTGGCTTTATATCAAAAAGTGACGCCACCGGGTTAAAAGTTGGAGGCTTTAAAGTTCTTTAGCTTAAAAGTATTATTCAGTTCATAATTTTTCAGGCTTAACCCACAGCTAAGTCTACGTGCAAAATTTATGAAAAAATTGAGAATTATGAGGTGAATTTCAAAGCTATCGTTTTACCTAGCTTTAGAAGTGCCTACATATTTTTGTTATTAAGGTACCAATTTTAATGGTAGTAACAGTTATAGTTATTGATTGCAAGTAATAAATGAAAATTGAATTTAACAACTATAGCAAACGCTTCTAGGCGGAGGCTGTATTGTTTCGCGTGAATATAAATATTGCTCTCCAAACACAGCCAGTTGGTCTACAATTCATTGAATGCTTGTTTTTGCATGCGTGTTTATTTAGAAAACACCCATCTATATAAAAGCGTTTCAATCCGCATTGAAACTATATAAACAAAACTCGACACTGCAGCTACATTGGTTGGTAGCTTTTATTTACTCTTGCATACTTATTACTAAGTCTACTTTATTTTCTAAGGCATCTGCAGTGGCAGTAATTGGGTCATGTTCCGCAAGCTAAATTGAGTAAAGAAACAATAGTGGCCACTTGTATTATATTGCTGTTTTCTTTCTAAGAGTGCCCATTGAGAGTTTATAATGATAATTTACTGGGTACTGTAGTTTCAGATTTATTTGACTACTTCTTTCTTTCTTAACACCTGCTGTTAGAGATCAATAGGGTAATTCAATAGAAACAAAACGACAATAGAATTTTGACTGGGTAGGTTTAATAAATGTTTCGACACGAATAAAAACGTATTACCGTTTATTAATTGTTATAATATCAAACTTGTTTTTTTGTCAAACTAATTTGAAATTGACGATTGATTCTGCTTTTGTTAGTTTAGGTTTAAAAACCTCTTAAGAATCAGCGTGTATATTGATTTTGCATTTGAGTTCAAAATAACCTTTGTGTACTTATTTCATATTTTTAAAAGTCATATTTGATAACTTATAAATCGCAAATATCCAACAACTTACATTCGTATACACGAACAAAGGCTAATACGTAAATCAATATTAACTTGAAAGATAACTTGACTTCAATCTGGCCGATTTCTTTTTGTTTCTTTTTCATCGGTCAAAGACCTTTCGCAAATACCAGGTGTAGAGACAGGTGTTCTCGCAGCTTAAATTGACCATTATTCTCTGCAATGTCCTTTTAAACTTCTCTAGTCTTATAATCTAGTGTTAGATGAAAACTGTGATAAATATTTGTATTAGCTTGGCTAGGGTGGTGGCCTAGTCTACATATCAACATAGTTGGGTTATCGCCAAGAAACTACGTTATAGTTGATCTTGCGCTGAATTTTGTTTTCTTTGTTGCTATATCGATTTGAAAGGCAAAGTCAAGTCCCCTTAAAGCACTTGAAGCCTAGACGATCAAGTCTGAATGCCCATCGTTTTTAAAGAGACGTTTAACAGTGACATTTGGCTTCGCTTTAAGCGCTGCAAGTTAGTTGGCAGCTCTGGTAAATGCGTTTACCATTACGGTATTTCAAACTAATGAAGCTGTAATATCAAATTCTCGGAGTCTTTTGGTACCTTGTTGACTTTTACAATATTTGCCAACTTTAAATTTCTTTTTCGTGTTAATATCCCTTAATAAATACAGTCTGAATACTACCTACTTTGTTTACTTGTGATGATTTCGTACCAACTTTGATCATTACTAAAAGAGAAATATACAATAACTTACATGTTTTAGAGAATACTTAGATTTTAACACTGCTGTACCTCAATTCAGCTTATAATATACCTACACAAACCGATAGAAGAAGATAGAAGGTAAAACGTTTGTCATAACAAATATTAACTAGAAATTTTTACTGAAGCCGTTAATTCGACCACTCAAGTACTTTAGTTAACTTACGTACCTACCAAGTCCTTCTCCGAATACAGGCCGCTTCTAAGGGCTTCGATTCGTAGAAAATGTTGTTATAGGATTGTCCCAGAGTTAATCAGATTAATAGATATTCTTCATAATTAAGCTAATTTCATACTTTTTGAATTTTTCATTAGGTACTTTAAATACCATTGTCACTGCGTTAAAAAAAACTTTATTGCATAATGAAATTTACTTCTCTGTAAGTAAATATACGTACCTCCTAAGTTTATAATAGAGTAAAAGTTTTTAAATCATATTCAACTCTAAATTCCAACGAATTAAATAAACTTACTTTAGTATTTATCAAAAGATCGCTGCAGGTAAATTAACATAACATAAATATCTTTTTTGAATTTCTTTTGGTCCAGAATTTAAATTATGAAATTAGGATTATGTCCTGAACCCACGTTTAAAGATTCAGACATACATTTTGTATATTACCAATATAAGAGTTACCTACTTGTATGTTCTTCTAACTATAAGCAATATTTTAATTTGTATTCGAACAAAAAATTAAAGGCAAAGACATAAGTATACCATACCAATCTGCCTATAACTACAAGTCTGTTTTACAGCAAGCAACTAACCTACTTACTAACATTTAAAAAGAACATAGACTCAACCTTGTCCTGAAACACGTCAAAATAAAGAGTCTAATAAATAGCAGTGGTAAAGTTGGTGCAAAGTCCTTCCAAGTTTCTTGCAACGTTGTCCGTATCCTGTGGATGCGATAAAACTAACAATGTTTCCTATCCACTACTAAGTCTGACCTGGCTGAAGGAGACTTGAGGAATATACAGGTCAATGTATCGATAGATATTTTTTTCTTCATATTTATGGTCACTATGTTGTTTTTAAGCAGGTTACTTACCAAATTTTTAAGAAAAGAGTAAAATTTTGGGAAGAGTTAAGAAGTTTGAGGCAAAGCAATGTCCAGATAGAAAATGCATAAAGACGTTTATTGTTGGAAGCTAAGTAAACGTCCTCAAAAAAAAATTGAATTTGGTATTAAAAATTTTAGGACAAATTCAGTAACAAGAGATCAAGTTAGCGGAAGCGCAAGAAGACCACCTGACTGAATGGCCTGATGCTAAAAAAGCGTCAAGCATAATACAACAAAGTAAAGAAAAATGGAGAGGCATATGCCAAACGATGCTGAAGGAGAAGAAGATAATACCTAATATTAGGTATAAATAACTATTCATAAATTTTAATAGAAATAATATTTTATGGAAACGAATAGTACATACAGCCCCATATTATTTACTTTCAAGTTCGTATACCCAAAAAGAGCTTATCGACTCGGTAGCATTTCTAAACGTGTGAATTAAATTGAGAAGCTGGAGGTATTTTCCAAAGAATCCATCCTGTAGTAGTGTTGACTTGGTTAGCTTGATTTCAAATACGGTTACAAAAGTAAGTAAACAGTGTTAGTAAGCGAAAATTAAAAAAAAAATTTAAACTATTAAAAATATATTCGAACCTTTTTTTGCTTTTGCCACCAATTTTATAGGTAACAAATCATTAAATTTTAGGATTGAAACTCAATTTATTTTAGAGAATTCATGATTGGAATACGCAATTCAAATATAACACTTTAAGCCAAAACAATTAATACCACGAAACACTAAATAATTACCTATTTGTTTTGAAAACCTACCTACAAATAAACCAAAACGCACAACCTGTTTATTACAGCCCGTTAGGTGTTGCTAGTGAAATAAAATGGTTTATATATGTGTTAAGTAAATGGCAACACCATTAACGGGAGGAGGTTGTAACTCCACCAGGTTGCAGGAGTTTATGGTCGATAAATCTGTCCGGAACCATTTTGTGGGACCCTAAATTACAAGGAGTCGAATTTAGCTCAACATGTCATATAAGTAGTAACGCTATTATTGCTTGTAAGGTGGCTAAAACATTAGTTGAAATATAAGTTATTTTTGTTTTGTCGTAGATTTGAGACCAAGTTCCTAATTATAGTGACGTATAGTCCTTTAATGAAAAGCGGGTTCTGTCTTTGACGCTACAACCCTAACTATATTGATAGATAACTATTTCGTCTACAAAGTTAAAGCTAGCAAAGATTGCTTAATTTCATATAAACGGGTGAAGTTATCAAATCAATCAAATCCAAATTCTTTTATTCATCATAGATATGTAACATATACTTAATGAACGTCAATGTTACAAACTTCGACTTTACCTAACCGTAGACCGAGAGAAAAGAGCCGGCGGAAAAAACTCCTAGCACTCTTTTCGGAATTTATACAAGTAGGATAATAAATATGGTTACCATTATTGTATTGAAACCCTTTCGGAGCGTTTACAAATAATTTTCTTACTTAAGACCGTTGATGTTAGGCTTAGAGTCTCGGTATCAGTTGTTATTCTGCCTTTTAACATATTAAATCCTACTAATATTATAAACGTGAAAGCTTGTTTGTATGGATGTTTGTTACTCTTCCACGTAAAAACGACTGGACGGATTTAGATGAAATTTTACAGTAATATAGGTTATACCTACATCAGAATAACACATAGGGTACTTTTTACCGCGGGAAAACTTCTCATTTCCACGGGAAACCAAATTCCACGCGAACGGAGTTGCCAGCGGCCACTAGTCTCAAGTATGTAATAAAACAAAGATGACAAAGAACACCGACTGCGACATAAAAGGGAGGCACGTACATTTGATTTTTCTCTATTCGAAGTTAACTAAACAAAAGCACAAGAAATGTCTTTGGCGTGTGTGCTGAATAATCTTTTTGTACTGGCTGTATTTAATGGTCTGGGAGAACTTTAATGATCATTCGATTGAGAACATCGCCAAAGATTTAGGAGAAAACGGTATCAGCTTTGTGAGTTATCATTTGTATTTTATTTGCTCTTTCCATAGCATTGCTGGCTGTGTGTTGAAAGAAATGTATCTCAGTACATAAAATTAAATATTCATTCTTTAACAAAAACCTACAATAATTTTAGTTCGCCCTTTTGATAGCAGTAATTCAAAGAAAACCCGTTTGATTTCACGCTACGAACGAATCTCTACAAAGCAGATTTCAAACAAATCTAAACTATTTACTGTGAAACTAAGTTAGAAAGTTTCACCAGCTTTTGGTTAGCAGTGGGATTAGCTAAAAGCAATATACCCTTATTTGGGAACGGTTCAAATGCAAAGTTGTCAATTGTGGAGTTGACAAGTCCATCAGGCTTTGCACTGCATCCGACTTAGGTATATCTAAAGTTTATTCAAGTTCTAGTCAGCATTTAAATAAATTGTGCGTGCTCAAATTCTGTTCTCGAGAAAGATTTATGTTTGCAGTGATATTTTAAGCAGCATAAACAGTAAATCAAAATAAAATACAACAAGGTTGGAGTTTATAATAGCACCAAAGGAGATTCCTTGGTAAATAAATACATAAGTGCCTACCTAGACAAACCAAATTGTGTTTCTTTGTCTTATTATACAATCTACTGCCTTTTCTTTCTAACATATACACTGCACCAAGGCCCGAAACACTATTAAAACGGGATTTAGGTAAATGTTCGTACCGCCATTATTTAACTTCGCACTATAATAGTGCTCGGTCAGATTATGTGATATGTTATCTTTAGCTACTAGAAAATGGATGCTAGGGTTTGGCAGTACATAAATCTCGGGCAGTGTATCTCGGAATACCCTTGCTTAATGGGTTGTCGAGTCTACTAATGCGCTAGGTTCGAACTGTCTAGATATGTGTCAAGTAATAAATTTGGCACATATGCTTCACACATTTACTTTTTGTGTTGTTTTAATCTGAAAATTCAGTATGTCTACGATGAAAATTCGGTTATTCTAATACAGTTTGATTAGGTATGATCAATTTTCTTTTAGTTCAAACATAATTAGACAAACAAGTTATATTTTTTGGAATATACCCGTTAATTTTCATTACTACAATTTCAGACCTCTTTCATCAACATGCCTAAATCGACCCATGATACCACAACAAAGATAAAACTCTCACGAAATGTATTAATAACACGAAGGCTTTTGAACCCCCTTATCTATGAAGCTTTGTATAAATCTGTGAACCGAGATAAGCAGGTTTTAACTGAAACAATGCATTAAGGCTTTTTCGAATGAAAAGGCTTTATCAGTAAGTGCATCGTCTTCGTTGGTTTAGCTAGAAGATATCCACTGCTGGATTAAAAACGAAGTTAATAAGAAGGATTAAGAAGTTAACCATCAAATGTCATTTCATCAGTACTTTAAACAGGAATGATTTTTTTTCCACCTAAATGCAAAGTTAAATAAGAAAGTTAATCGATGGTGCCAAAAGGTATCTTGAGCCCATTAAACCGTTTGTACAACATCTGAATGACATACAATTTAAATATTAAGATAAGTTTTATATTACTTTTTTAATAGATATAGTGGCCGCCCGCGACTCCGTTCGCGTGGAAGTCGGTTTCCCGTGGGAATGAGAAGTTTTCCCGCAGTAAAAAGTACCCTATGTTTTATGCTGATGTATACCCTTTAGTACTGTAAATTTTCATCCAAATCCGTCCAGTAGTTTTTACGTGAAATAGTAACAACCATCCATACATACTTACAAAATTTCACGTATATAATATTAGTAGGATCATAGATTTATTATCTTCGCTCTCGCTCTTACTAGATGGAGCACTGGTACTCGTAAAATGCGGCAAAACATAAGTGTGCTGAATTCAGCATACTCGAACCTACCCGAGCTAGTGTCAACTTTTATGCAGGGGCGTAGCCGCCGTATTAATTTTTTGGGGCCTACAAACTACAGGGGCCATAAAATAGTGAAAACTTAAAAAGAATGTATTTTTTAAACCTACACATTGAATATAGCTTACTTTATTCTTTTTTTTTAAACAAAATAATCTCCATAAGTCCATAAGTTTCCAAATTGACGGTGTAAAAAAGTAAAATATTGTTTACAAGATATGGTCTAGATATAGGATTTCTCGTACGAAAATGCATAGTAAGATCAAAGAGGATATTCTAACAGAGGATATACTAGTATATAAATTAGTATATTTTGATGAAACTAGTAATAAGCTACTTTAATAAACGAAAATTGGTTCTAAAAGTCACTATTTATTATAACATCCAAAACCCTAGAAACGTGTATAGTAAAACCCATAAATGAATAAGCAAAAAGAAAAATATTCTTTATATTGTCTATAATTGGTGCTTTTACCTTCTTTATTATCCCGTACTTTTATTGTTTTTATTTATGTTTATAATTATTCATTTTACTTTTTTCTGTACTGTTTTCTCATTCCTCCTCTCTCTGTTTTAACTTATTGTTTCCAATAAATTTGCTGTTTTGTGAGGTTCTTTAGTGCCTTGTTTGGCCCAGAGTAGTCATGCTCGCCTCGAAAGTTACTGGGGCGGAGGCGTTGTGTCAACGGGTCGCCCAACTCCCTTTAATATGGTTGAGTAGGACGATGGCTGGAGCACACGTCATACTTGTGATCAGGTGCCGCCTTCGGGAAACGGTCTGCTCTGGTTACTATCATTTCAATATTTTTTTAACTTTAATAACAGTTCACTGTATGTACACATTTTAAATGAATATAAATTATGATTGTATAATTTTGAAAAGAGTGCCGAGAGTTTTTTCCGCCAGCTTTTTCTCTCGGTCTACTAGTCATCGGGTGTCCCGTGACATCTTTTTTTATTTTTATTTTACGCTTTTAACAATGTATAAGAGATTAGTTTTTAATCCTACATACAATAAAGTAATTTCATTTCATTTCATTTTCCGCATTTTACGGGTACTATGGGCGAGGAGTAATTGTGAATCTATGTTTAAATATTTTTTATAGGGCCCTTAAAAATATTGTTACTCCTACGCCCCTGTTTTTATATGACATAATATTTGACATTAACCCTTAACCACCTAGCACCTATTTTTGTCCTGTTACCACCACCGTGCGGTCCCAAAGACCGCTAATAGATAATTGCGTTGATTTTAGGATTTCAATTAACAAATTAAAGTTCCGTAACAAAACATGCAACTTTATACGCCAATGCTTCGTTTTGGCACCAAATATTTGCTATTAAATTATAAATGTCTTTAGGAACTGAAAAAAAAATATTGCAATTGTTTCCTATATATATATATATATAAATAAAAAGTAGTAAAAAATAACCATCAATTTTTTTATTAAAATTTTATTTGAATTTTATAAAACATTACGGTCTCTGAGACCGTAGGTAGGTGGTTGATGGTTAAAAAATAGTCAATTTTGAGAGTAGTTACTAACATATAACAGCTTGCAAAGAATGTCAGGGGTCAAATATAGATGGCGTTTCAAAACTTTTGGATCATTTATTTTTTATTGCCAAAATGATTGAAAAACGACAAAAAGACAGATTTGTAGTTTCTGTTTTGTCGAGCTTGAATTTTTTTACGTATTATTTTGTTGCTCAGCGAGGATGATGAGTAAATAAAAGGTTTGGACTTAAGCGACATCTTGGTTTGTTCCTAGTACTAAGTCAGAAAACATGTCATGGTTTGGTTGGAAGCTTTTCGAACAGTTATGTATTATTTGACACACGAGTTGGCACGAAAATAAAAAACTGCCGCAAGATCAAAGCTATTGTTTACAGGCAGTGCTCCATCTAGTAAGAGCGAGAGCGAAGACCAATAATAAATCTATGAGTAGGATATTACTGTAAAGTTCCATCAGAATCCGTCCATTAGTGCAGCAGAAATCGTAATATTTTAATTACAACGTAGGTTACTTCAAAACCAAACGTCCAATTTTAATAATTCAAATACTATCTACATAAACTGTACTTAGTGATGAAATAAGGATAAATAACATGAGAAAAATAAACGCGTTTAAATGTAGTTAGTCCAAAAAAATTAAAGATTTTTAAATAAAAAAATGGTTGCTGTGCCTCACTCGACATAGATAGGTATAGTGTGTCGCGGACTTTTTTGTAGATAATTTATAAGATCTACAATTGATTAGAAAATTTTATGGTTCTATCTTTTATAGTTTAGGCAGCGTACGCAAAATAAGTAACATTTCTGGTTGATTTTTTACACCTTGTATCCGAAAAACCCAAATATCTTACGGAATCCTATTTTTTCAAAAATAAAATATAGCCTACTAGTGGCCGCCCGCTACTCCGTTCGCGTGAAAGTCGGTTTCCTGTGGGAGTGCGAAGTTTTCCCGCGGTAAAAAGTACCCTATGTCCTTTCCCAAGTTCAGTTCTTTCTTCATACCAAATTTCATCAAAATCGGTTCAGTAGTTAAGGCGTGAAAGCGTAACAGACAGACAGACAGACAGACAGACAGACAGAGTTACTTTCGCATTTATAATTTTAGTAGGGAAGTTACTTGTGGATAATGTAGCTTTCGAACGGTGAAAGAATTTTAAAATCGGTCCAGCAGTTTTTGAGCCTTTTCAATACAACACAAAGTTTTCCTCTTTATAATATTAGTGCAGATTAAATAATTATATAACGTTAACCTTTTCACCTAGTGCTCCGACCTTATTAATGTAAATGTAAAACGCATTTTAAAGTCAATCTCTTTGAACGCGTTCGTGTTCCAAACTGAATTTCAACTACGAAAGGAATTGGTTCAGGCATTCACTGTCTTCACTGTTATCATTGAAATTAATTCCAATGACATAATTTAACTCTCGATTGAAATAAGAGACGATATTATCATTTTGACATTGGTATATGTAAATTATCGTGTAAACAGAAAATTATGCGACCCTTTTTTCTATAGTAACGTTTTTCGTTCGAAGTTATAGATACCGGAAAAAGGAACACAGGTCTCCAACCAAAAATGAAAAAAACACTGTAAATAGCCATTTGTACGTTTGAAACCGAGATATAATTAAACCAAGGTAACCATAAAAATGTTTAATCAAAACATGCGTAATGCAAAACCGTAAAACACAAACACACCGCAACACATTCCATCATAAATAAGTGTGTTTTATTATATTTGAATTAATAACTATGTTACTGTCGCTGCTGGTTTAATCAAAAACCAAAAATACCACGAAAACACTTTTTTTTATTTTACTAAAAACGTTTGTGCACTTTAAGGTAAAATTTTGAAAACATGATTTCTATTTTCTTTTGTGTGCACCTAAAACGATTTTGATCGTTTCTTGTTTAAATAATATTTTCACAGGTTAGGGGTGGAGTGCAGTTCATTTAAAAAGCAATCAAAAGGCAATCGATGCGATGTTTTATTAAAATAGGTATTAGTGGCCGCCCGCGACCCCGTTCCCCGTAGAAGTCGTTTCCCGTGGGAATGAGAAGTTTTCTCGCGGTAAAAGAACCCTATGTGTTATTCTGATGTATAACCTACATAACTTTAAAGTTTCATCAAAATCCGTTCAATAGTTTTTACGTGAAAGAGTAACAAACATCCTTCTATACATACTCACAAACTTCTACGTTTATAATATTAGTAGGATGATAGCAGAATCAAAGGGCAGGTCAAGTACCTAAGTTATTGTTGCAGTTGTTGCCCGTTTGCAATTATAATAGACAACTACTAAATACCTAACCTTATCAAAATATTGTCTTCTTATTGTTAAAATTTTAACTGCTTCCTCTTCATACCTAACAAAAAAAGTTCAAGTCACGCGTGATATTTTTTCTTATTTTGCAATAGAATTGACTTAGGTAGTTAAGTGATAGCAAAAAAGTGATACATCACTAAATGTGTTTGAATAAAGCCTTTACTTGAACACCAATCATGTTTTATCTCAGCATTTTATGAAGGTTTAGAAAAGTCTATAAATTTTAAATAAGTTCATCTTTAAAACAGTAAATAATTTACGAGCTACCAAGACGTGTTCAATTTAAAAGAAAAGCCAATTGTAGTCCGCTGTAATAAAGTAGATGCTTTAGTTTCAATAGCCAGTGGTAGGTACTGCAGAAAAAGCTTTATAGGAACCTATCCATTTTATTTTGTTGTTATAAAGGTTTAAACACAGCCAACGAATTAATTGCAGTGCCTTAAATAAAAACCTACTTAAGCTTACGTAAGCATATAGTCGGTACCTAGGTACTACCTAACTGACTTAAAACCATGACAATATTTTAAAAGGAAAAGTGTCTTTATTAAATTCTATGGGGCCACTGATTTCTATAGATAATCTGACATTTAAAAGTTTATAAAATTTCAAACGTAAATATAGAATATATTAGATACAACAAGAAACACAAAGTTTGAGCGTGGTCATCATGCCTCTTTTAATTAGGTTGTTAAAACGTGAAAAGATATAACAAAAGAGAGGTTAAAACAAGAGCAGGGAACGAGTGATTGATCACTCAGTGTAATGTTCGCGTCTCAATCAGCGAATAACCAACGTGACGTAACACTTTTTAAATTAACTCCCTGCGGTTCAATTCCATTACTTTTTGGTTCAATCCTTTTTGTTGTGCAACTTGTATGCTGGATAAAAAAGTTTAAATGGTGAGAGATCCCAAAATAACATTTCAACTTTTTAACAATGGAATGTAGGCATGAATATTGATGCAAGCAAATACAGGCTGTATTCAGATTACGTAATTAAGAAATTGGATATTTGCATGTAGTATTATGCATTATACCTACTGACTGTTGATATTCAAAACTGACGGTACTTAAAGTTTTATAACAGATTTTAGAACAATTTTCTTAGTTTTGGAGATTACAACACACATTTCACTTGCCCTTTTCACCCTAGAAAAATAATTGACAAAACTATGATAGGTACTCTGTGCATAACAAATTAACAAACGGTAAAACGATAACACCCGATAATTTAATCCTGTAATCACATTTTAATTTTAGTAGGTAACGAATTAAAACCAGGGACTATGCCATAAACAGAGCAATTTACAAAACCGAGTTTAAACTGTGCATAAACACAGTTAAACTTGTTATAAGCTGATTTATTGAACATTAAGCTGTGACATGATAAATTATTTCAGGACTGGACAGACTGTGGTAAATGCATGTTATGCTACTGTTTTAATTTCACATCAGAGCCTATAAGCTTGGTTAGTTCATTTGGGAATTATTTTGCAACAAAAAGGTATATCAAAAAGTTATAACACATCAGGTAAGTTTCTACCTTTTGAACTAACAACTGAATGCTAAAAGAGATTTAAGAACTCATTGGAGCCAGATAAATGAATTTCCTTTTAAGTACTCAACTAGGTAGTAAGTAGGTTAAATATTACAAGTGTATAAAAGCTTTGGAACTTCTTATTCAGTTCTTATTAACTTTTTAATTGTATCCCTATAACAATGATGTCGAAACTTCATTGAAAATTGTGGTCATATTTTGGGATTTGATAACATCAAATGTTATGGAGTGAAACGTAAAAGAGCTTTTGAAGAACCAAAATCTAAATAGTTGTATTCTTTTACACCAGCGATAGATACATACCGAAATACCAAATAACTCGACAAAGTTCGATATCCTGTATGAATTAATGTAAAGCAATATAATATCAAAATAATAAGTTTTGTAAATTGGTTTTGGTTTGAATGCAACTGGGTTTTGCTACAGCCATTAATAATAACTTTAACACAAACATTAGGCTTTTTTGGGGCTATACAATCAGTTTAACTATAGTAGCAGTTTGAGCTTTATTTGTTTATTTAGGAACAATCAATTTCTACCTTAATGAAAAAACTACAATTTATATATTTTCGTTACAATCACTTATTGAAGCAAATATTGATGCACACAGTTTTAGTTGGTACCTAATTAGTAAGATCAATGCTTTTAAGATAAAGATTATCTAAGGTTGTCTTCTGGAAAACGTGTCAATATATAGATAAAATATAATTTATATCACGATTCATTAGCTTTAAGTGCCCATAGTTAATTAGTAAAGACCACCACCGAAGCAAATTAGTAAAGGAGCTTGTTTAAATATCAATTATGTATTTTAAATAATACTAACGAGTCCTAGGAGAGAATAATGAATAAGGAACCTACTTAATTGAATATTTTCCTGTTCTTACAGAGGCATAATAACTATACCTTAAAAAAAACATTTAAAAAAGCCCGAACCGATTTTAAAGTATTATTTCTAGACAATCTGATTAGAAACAGGGATTAATTTGTTAGATTGGCTATTTAAAATATTGATTTGTCATAAAATATAACTTTCCCACCTTTTGGATTGGGCAAAACGGAGTAAGTAAACGTAGGTACTAACTTATTTCCTATAACTTCTCTTCAACTAAATTTCAACCAAATCTAATAAAAAAATTGAGACCAAAACATGTTAACAAGATAACTTTAAAAAGCTTATGTAGTCTACTTATCAATGCTGGCGACATTACATACTTATCTACCCAACTCCTGTTTTCATGCTAAGCTGCAGAAAACAAGCTTTACATATCATATTATAGAACAGTATTTTCTTGTAGAAAACCAACGACACGAGGTAGTCATAAACATACTGCTTATGAAACTTTCTACACCTGCTTTAGTTATTAAGGATATGAAAATATGAACTAGTGTAACTTTTAAGATTTACGCGATCATTACTGTTTCAGGTGGTTGAGTGCAAGAATGTCCGATGGCCAATATTGTTTGTCACTAAAATCAGTTAGTAGCGGATCATCTCGGCTCCCAAATATTTTTTTAAGCGGCCAACTATAATCGAATTCATTCTAAGCCCATAAGATAACTGATTGAATTGATTGACCTATGGAACTCAGGGAGCCAGTAAGTTCGATTGGTTAGTTAACTGGAAAATAAAACTTTTTTAAATCGAAAAGTTTGGATAGAGACAATTTGGCTTAGCTACTGAGTCACAAAATTTCCCTAAAGCAGAACACCAATGTTGTGTGTAATTTTAAAACTTTACTTCTGACTTACAATTGAACTTAGATCTTTAACTAAGTTGAGTTTACATCGGAGTAGGTTCTTTTATCTAGTCTATTTGTTTGTCTATTGACGACCTCTGTGGTGCAGCGGTATATATACCGGACTGCTAAGCGGATGGTTCCGGGTTCGATCCCCGGGTCGGGCCAATTTCGTAAAATGGTTTTTTCGATAATGGCTCGTGTCTGGGTCTAGGTTCTCCCCTAGTCCATTATATGGTACCTAGAACACAAGTGCTTACTGCAACTTACTTAAGGGCCTCATAATTGGTGTGTTAGTCTGGAGATTTATTTCTATTTAGTTATATTTATTATATTTGGTATCTTCTGTGATTAATATATTGGAATCGGTGAGCTACAATGTTAAGTTTGTTGTTATAAAGCTAAAAACTCAGAAAGCTAAAAGCTAGAAAATCGGAGGTGATCAATTTAACTCGCTTAAGTCACGCCTGTAAAATCAGTATCAGCAAAAGAAAAAAGGATTATGTAAAACATGGTATTTTGGATAGAAAAATTAAAACAAAACATAAATATCCAGTATCTAACTGAAGGCGTGGTTGAAAATGAAACGCATTTTAACTAATCTAATATATGTAATAGTTATAATGCTGATGTTATATCTTATTAAATGCAAACAAAACTTACCTATGTTACCTTGATATCTTTCGGTTCTACATTTAAGGAAAATACAGGTTCAATTTCCTACAAAGTTTCTTTGTCAATATGCTAAACAGTATGAGTATGAAATTGGTATTGAAACTTTGTTGCCAATTCTGTCCAAATTTTATCAACGAAAACTGAAAGCTACCTACAAAAGTGCTCGAACATTCCTTACGTTTGCTGAAATGTATAAATATTTATTTTTCTGAATATTCAACGATGGCGCAAATACCGGTATTCGGGATCGTTTCGATTTAAATTCACATTTAATGTTAGATGCGACATTCTGTTGAAATATTTCCGACATGACGAAATTTTTCTTAAAATATCATCGCGTAAAACATTTATTCAAAACGACAGTATAAGGTATGTATGTACGAAATACGCTTTAAAAATATACTTTAACCGATTTAAATATTGGTTTTATTGGATATACCTATTAGGTAGGTACCTACCTACATCAAGAGCTCTATGTTTGTGAGAAATATAATATGCAGCTTAAAAACATATAATTTTTGTTGGTTGTAAAATAAATTATATAAAATCTAGTGGGGCAAGCAAAATGTTTTATTGTTGTTTATTTAACGCTTGCTTTGGTAGGTATTACAGCAGCTCAAACATAAGTCAAAGTATAGATGTCTGTTCATTTTCCCTCGGCCTATTTTTTATATTCGGAGATTGTCTTTCCACAACAAAAACCAGTGGCATCACAATTAATTCAATATTGCAAATGTCACTTTAACCTTCACTAATTATTTAACCCAACATACAATAGGTAGGTATATTAAAAAATCGTCTTGTCCTTCCTAGCAATTTGAAATGCCCATTTACAACGAAGTGCTATCCTTTTTGCATTTCAGCTAAAATATAAAGCAATAATAGGTGCTTAAGTTTTCCACTTCGCTGGTTGCAATCGCTCCCTCCTTACTTTGCAAGAAGAATTTCTTAAAATTCTTTCTACCGCTTTAAATTATTCATTAATTGAAGCTAGACGGATCTTTAGCGTTTAGCCAGATGTAGGTCTTTTAACTCATTGCATAGCAGAGGCAAACAGTTAAACTAATTGATATTGGATATTTTCTACGCTTTAAGGTGAAGTTTTCGATTTTCTATCTTATTTTGAAGTTGAGTTATAAGAATTTGGATTGGATAGAATAAAATGTTGAAATCTCGTTTTATTGAAAGATGTTTATTGCGATTTCCAATGCTATCTCTGGCTTCATACTATCTCTCTACATTTCCTGGACTAGATTCAATTGGTCTCGTTGAAACTTCGAGAACCTTTGTAAGAGTTGTTGAGAATGTGTAGGTTTACCTACTTTATTTATTTATTTTTATTTATTTTATAGTTAATGTACAAATGCACAGAAAATATTGACACAAAAATAAAAACAGTAGAAGAAAACATTGTACAAAGGTACTACTTATCCCTTAGAGGAATCTCTTACAGTAGTCCTACGATAGGAGTGGAGGTAAGAAAGCAAGTTCTGTGCGTTTTAATAAAATAAATATAATTATGTATATAACATAAACATACATGTTGAAGTGCATTTACTTACTACCATTGGTTTCTCATTTTCATATGTGGTCATACTTTGATAGGTACATTATATTTACAAACTAAGGTTGAGTAAAAGTATCGAAAATAAACCACAATCAAACGTTACCTCTGCATAGGTATCCACCAACTGGCAATAAGCCAGTGTAGTAAATCATGGTACCATCAAATCGAATAGGCTTCTAGTTTAAGCAATTTGAGCATAAACAATCATTACAGCAAAGTGTTAGGTATTAATTTGGAAATTACTTGTGCTAGGGTCCTCTTATTCCTCAGTGGCTTCCTTTACTCTAGAAGCCTCTCAGGATTGTCATAAAATGTAAGTGCCTGACGTAATAAGAAGGTAACTTTAAGTTCTTCTCACGCTTAAATATATTTATATAAAGCCGCTTTCAAAAATTTTATATCTAGGTACAACTATTTTTCTTTCTCACAGTTAACACTTTGGAAAAGTTTTGCTTCAGGGAAACGTAGGTTTTAATAACAAAAAGTTTTTAGTTTCTTAAAAAAAACTTGATTTTCGTTAAAAAAACTAGACATGAAAAAGGCAGTATCGATTTCCAAATAATACCTACTTAGAACACGCATTAGATACTACATATACCTAAGCATTATCGTTCATATGGAAATTTACAGGTAGGTACATGCAGATATACCTAAATAAGGGGATTGGGTACACATATTTACATCATTAAAATGTAAATTCTCTAATTATAATAAGCTATGAAGGGCAAGCAATAGAAAGTGCACGAAATAGCAAATATAGAGTATGCTCATGGAAAGCAATGTCATAAATCTATCTTGGTAATGAACTTAATTTAAAAAAAAAAACTAAGTAAACTTTCAGCGTATAAAGTAAAATGGTTATGATTTACTGATAAAAAATATTATACATAATGCAAGTGGAGTACTAATTTTAATTTTTACCTAAAAAAAACTTTTTCCAAGGTTCTCCTAGTTCAAAATAATGTTCAATGATGGTTGACATAAATTTTGACCTTTCCTTGCAAATGGGTGTCCGTCGAAGTAAGAATTGCATCGAAAAGTTATCTTTGAGGTAACAGTTTTTGAAGCTTGTGGTTAAAATCTATTGATATTGATGTAACTGTAAGATAGATAGAATACGTAGAATCCTTCAATCACAAAGTACCTAACCATTCATAAATAAAATAAAGCCACCTAAAAACCTTAATATCTAATAATTAGACTTCTAATAATCCGTCATCACCGACCATCCATACTCCATTTCTTCTATCAGTGTTAAGATGATAGATGCCCTCATTACTCATAAATAGCCATAAAGAGAAATCCAGCTTAGTAAAGCGAGGTATTGACAAATGATTGCCTGCAAATCTGAGAATAATTTATCAGAGCTAGAGGTGAAACAACGCCCTTCCGACAAACTATCGTCAATCTTAGCCGACGTTTAATTTCGTCTACTAAGATACACTTGTGTTGAGCACATTGTATTAGGACTTTTGGCAGGCAAAAAATTTTCTGTTATCTGGCGAAGTATTCTCCTATTTAGTAAAGCTAATTTTTATAGTAAAGTTCGCTGGCACTTGTAGGTTAAGACTAGTAGACCCGTTTGTTCCGGCTATGTTTTCATTTATTTTGTCTTAAAAAACTCTTCTTTTTTGACTTTCAAACTAAGCCCTCCCCCTTATCGCTTCCTTCAAATCAAAGCCATAATCTGAATGTCTGTTTTTTAAATTACATAATAGGTAAACCTAATTTTATCCTAAACATTTAGTTATTGTTTTTTGTTATTCAATTAATTTTTTCATGTAACAACTGTTCGACCTTAATAGAAATATCAATTTATTCGTTTAATTTATCGACCGTTTATTGGGAAAACGAACTAGAATCAGAGTCGATTAATGATGCTCGTTTGTTTCCCTGTATCTATTAGCAGGAAGTTCTAGGAAGAAAATCTGTAGCTGCAATCAATACACCTACCATTACTAATGGCAACGCACAGGGAGTTCGTTTTTTGCATACAACTAAGTTGAATAAAAGTGCCTTCATTTAAATTTTAGGTACCTGCTGTGTGCTTATGATAATAAAAATCAAAGAAAGTGTTGGTACTCTTAGTAGCGCACGAAGTCATATTTGTCCAAGCACTCTGTTATCTTGGTAAATATTTATTTAGTCAGTACCTAATACCGAACTCTCAGTCGCATTTTGAGATAAAATTTACCATTATCTGACCCCTGTATCATCAGGCAATTACTGTCAGTCATACTGTTTGTATTTGTAACAGTTTCATATATCATAAAGACAGTAACAGTTCTACTTCCCGATTGCAGTGACTTGTAAATTGTTCATTGTGGATATTAAAAATGTGTGTTTGGAAGCTATTATTCGTCGTTATCTCTGTAGGATATGCAATTTGTGGAGAAGGTATTGTATGCATTCGTTTTGATTTACATTTGTTTGAACAATCTTTTTACTTAATTCTTCTTATTTCGAGATAATATAAAATACTTCATTAAGTGGAATATTCAACAAGAGTTTTTCCCGTGTCTTTTTATGAGGTTATTCATGTGTCTGTGAACTTTTTGCAAAAATGAGCAGATATTTAAATTCCGTAAAAATATTTTGACAGGCCCACTTCTTCACCCATGTAAGTCAACGGACATACAATGTCTGCGAGGAGCGACCCAACAATTTCTAGAAAAAACCTCAAAAGGAATCCCACAGCATGACATCCTGCCGATAGATCCAATCATTATACCGGAGTTGGAGATTAAAATAGATGAAAATGAAGGCGCCCTTGTGAAGCTTAGTAACATCAATGTAACTGGCCTAAAGAATCAAGATATTTCGGACTTTAGGTATATTCTTATTTTCTAGTAAGATTAACGTTATTTTGTATCTTGTATGTCCATACTCTGTCGGCAGTTACGACGGCGATGCTCGCAAAAATCTTCTGGTGAAAATAAAGAAGGTTGATAGACTGCGCTTTTATTCATTGTAGTACTAGTGGCCGCCCGCGACTCCGTTCACGTGGAAATCAGTTTCCCGTGGGAATGAGAAGTTTTCCCGCGGTAAAAAGTACCATATGTGTTATTCTGATGTATAAACTATATTACTGCAAAGTTTCATCCAAGTCCGTCCAATAGTTTTTACGTGAAAGAGTAACAAACATCCATACATCCTCAGATACTCACAAACTTTCACATTTATAATATTAGTAGGATTCAAATATCAATTTCTGTATACCCAAATACTAATTCATAATAAATTAAATATTCCACCTTAATATTTCATTTCTTTTTTAGCTAAAACTAATTTACATATTGATAAATTTTCAGAATGGATACAAAAGAGAAGTCGGTTTTGTTGTCAACGGGAGCACAAGTGGATATTACCTGTGATATTAGTATAAAACTCGCAGCCAAAGTATATAATGGGATATTCCACGCTAATGCTAGTAAGTATCTAAAGATAGAAAGATGCAGTAATCATCACAGATGAATAGAGGATAGGTACGCTATAGGTGATAGATTAAAATAATGTATTAACATAAAAGTTGTGTATCTATTTGTCGTCAGTAATAAGTTTTCTATGTTTTCAGATGTCCTAGGAAATTCTACGTACAATTACGAACTGAAAACAGGTCCAGACGGAACAGAACACTTCATAGTCGGTCCTGAAACTATTGTGGGTCAGCTGCATGGAAAACCAGATGCTAAAACTACCTTTAGCGAAGACTCCATCAAAGGTATATTGTTATTCTCTTTCTTATATAATCTACTGGGTAGACAGTTGTGTTCCATCACACATGATGTAGAATGTAGATGAAGACTTTGAATAACTCTTTAACCTAATCCCTTTATGTATTATAAAAGCGTTCCTCTTATATAACTTGTCCTTGGAAAAGCACATAGGCATAATTTTATTTTATAAAATGTAGGAGTTTAAAAAGAGGATTAACGTTTGTATTGCAGTTCGAAATTTTTCAGTAAGTAGGTACCAAGAAAAAGTTGCCCAAATAATTCTGATCACAAAGTTTAGTTTATATCACCGTAATTTAAATAAAACGAATTTTGATGAAGACTTTATTCATTAACTTGCTTTAGTAACGTGCTTGCAATGCAACAAGTTACTTCAAACTTTACTTTAGTTTAACTAAATTAACAGGTCCCTCCTTAGGTCAAGTTTTATTTTTTTGAATTGAAGCAAATGTCATTAAGACAATATCTTCTTAATAACAAGTGGTATTTAGATAGGTTAATTTGATTTAATAGAGTTGAAAGGTCTTATTATTAAATCTATCGAGACTTATGTCAACAAAGATATTAAATGCAATAATAATTAGTTATCTATTTCAATGCGACTGATAATGTTGACACATGGAACTAACTTAACTAGGTAAGGCGCTAATTACAAATAACCCTGTATATTGTGCCTAGTAATGTTTTTTTATTATTTAGAGAGGGGAAAGATACTCTTACGTTAATAATGTAGGTAAAATTGTATTTAAGTAGGTAACTGCTTTGAGACATTGGCCCCGATTCCGAAAACACTCTCTAGAACTAAATTAAAAATATCACTGTCACTTTCCCATGCTTTGTATTTGAAAGAGGCAGGGTCATTGGTCTCACTAAATTTAGTTCACATAATTGTAAAATTGAACGAAATGCACTGAGGACTACCCTAAAATTGCCTCCGCTGTGTCATAATGCACTTCCAATTTAGTTTAAAAGGACTAAAATTATTACGTGTCTCTGTCCTATACTATTGATGAGTAAATGACGTCAAGTAACTGTAATCATAACGTTATGAACTGTTTCAATACCAAATATTTTTGTTTTTATATTTTACTTCGGTCATCAAACTAATATATTTCTCTGAAGGGTATTATTACCAACATGGTGTACCACAAGGACAACCATGATAACTGTTACTTTTTTAACAGACCCTGACTTCAAAGCAACAAGCGACAGATGGAAGAGCAAAGTGGATGATCTCCGTGCCCTAGTAATCAAGAAGATAATAGAAGAAGCCTACGTCACAGTCATTCACAACATTCGAGCAGCTGCAAAACTTCTACCGAAAACTGCTTTCTTCGTTGATGTCTAATATAATGCTATTTTTTTATACCCTGTGATGAATGTTAATAAAATTGTGGTAGAAAAACACTTCTTAAAAAAAATTCACGACTAAAAATTCTACTTCGAAATAAATTACAAGAACTAAAGGTTGTGTAGGTAGATAACTTGATAAAAATATGCTGTAAAAAGTTTATTATATTTATAAATAATAAATTATATTTACTAGATTATACTACCTACATAAAAACAAAATGAAGCAAGAAGACAAGGAAGAAGCACTTATCAAACTAAGGTGATAGGTAACGTTAACAAAGAAGATATCGATATCTTCCTGCCTCTTTTAATAGCAAGTTGTGAAATTAATCAGAATGATAAATCGGCAAGTACCTATAGCTAACTGAAGACAGAAATAATATCGAAAAAATCAGACCCTACCATCAATAATCAAAGGTCTCAAGAACAGGTTAGTTATGTTTTGCTGTCACGTATAAGTACATGAAGACCAGTTTATGAGAAATAAACATTATTTCGTGTTTCATTAAATATAATAAAGTTTAATACAGGTTGTAACATAAGTGCGTAGTGCATGGTTGCTACGCTAATAACTTGGGTAGTGACAAGCCGGTAGAAAATAGAACCGTTGGATTTACGATAGACATTTATTGATTTTTTCTACGCCTTCTCTTCGAAGAATCTTTTATCGCAGGACGATCATGTGTAGTATCAAATCTACAACAACAAACAAAAATAATTTAAGTTCAAGTTATTGACATTTGCAAGTGCAAAGTAGTTGATGAAAAATTTTCACATTTATCTTTTATGTTACCCAGATAATTTAAGGCTAGATATACAGGGTGATTGGTAATGCAATACATTCCTTCTAAGAGGTTAAAGTAGAGCTTATTTGCAGTCAATTAAGGCATAATATGCTATTTCCGAAAATTAATAATTTCTGAGATATGCAACATTTAAGATTTTTTATAAAAAAACCCATTTTCGAAGTTCAAATGAATCTTATTAGTGAAAAATTCAAAATTAAGTTTAATGTTTTGTTGTTTTATGGTAGCTTGATAACTAAAATGATATTTCAGATTCAAATTTGCTAAAAATAATCGTCCTTATTAAGGAAAAAGTCAAGAAACCAAGAACAACTTTAAAAAAAAGTTAAGTCTTATGGCAATAAAAAGCGATTTTCTAAAAAAAAGTCCAAATAATGTTGCGTACAAATTACATAAAAAACTCCCCCAATTCACAAGCTATTCAAAAAGGTACATTTGTCATACTAAAACTTAGTATTTTATTGACAACTCTACTAATAAAATAAATAACCTCTCTCTTAGAACGCCTCTACTTTGTGGTTACAGCGCACTTTTGCAGTGTTTTCTTTGGTTGATGTCGCCGTTTCGCAGTGATAATGCAATAACATTAAAGTCTGCCGTTAAATAAATAAATTTTGTAAAAAGCCAAAGCTTCAAGTGTGCAGCCTTTGCAGTCAAATAGAAAAAAAATGTGTTAAGCGCGAAAAAAGTGACCTCTATTAAAATAAAACTAACTGCATATTTTCATTAAGAAGTCTTGAAATGGTATCATTTAAGATCCTTGCCTTCGAAGACATTTTGTAGCGATGCTGTCGCGCGTTAAGTAAACGCATGTTAGTCGAATTTGCAACGCGCTACATTATCGCAACTGTATCGATGTAAAGACAATACTAACGCATCGCGACTGAATCGTGGCTATGAAGGCACACAGTCAGCGACTGCTAGTCTACTGTGGGCGAGGGCCTTTTGTAATGAAGAATAATCAGACATTCTTCTTATTTACGTATTGTGTAACGGCAAAGCTGCTACAGCAAAAAAAGTACTGGTTGCGTTTCCGTAATCGACGTGTGTCAAACGTTAGAGTGTTTTTGGGGGACGTATCGACGTCTCAGAAAAATAAAGCTTGTATCCGCCCGAACAAGTGAATCTAGTAGACCTCGAATTTCGTGAAGTAGAAGAAGAAATAATAGATGATTTTCGCAGAAATCTAGCAACCACCACAAGAGTTGGCGACATCAACCAAAGAAAAAGCAACAAGTGATGTGTAGTGATTAATGAAAAAGATGTAGTTAGCTTTCTTTCTTTTAATAGAAGTAACTTTTTCCGCACTCAGCATACTCTTTTTTTCTAATTAACCACAAAAGCTACACACTTAAAGGTTTGGCTTTTCAAAAAAATATTTAAATAGCGGCAGATCTTAAATATTATTGCATTATCCCTGTGCAAGACGTCGACAACCAAAGAAAACACTGCAAAAGTGCACGGTAACCACATTGTGGCGTTCTAAGAGAGAGATTACTTCTTTTATTAGTAGAGTTGTCAATCAAATACTTAGTTTCAGTATGACAAATGTACCTTTTTGAATTGCTAATGAAGTGGGGAAGTTTTTTATGTAATTTGTACGCAATATTATTTGGACTTTTTTTTAGAAAATCGCTTTTTATTGTCATAAGACTTAACTTTTTTTTAAAAGTTGTTCTTGGTTTCTGACTTTTTCTAAAATAAGGACGATTATTTTTAGCAAATTTGAATCTGACATATCATTTTAGTTATCAAGCTACCATAAAACAACAAAACATTAAACTAAATTTTGAATTTTTCAGTAAAAGGATTCATTTGAACTTCGAAAATGGGGTTTTTTATAAAAAATATTAAATGTTGCATATCTCAGAAATTATCAATTTTTGGACATAGCATATTATGCCTTAATTGACTGCAAATAGGCTCTACTTTAACCTCTTAGAAGGAATGTATCGCATTACCAATCACCCTGTATATATATATAAAGACTCATACATTTATTAAGACCTAACTGGATTGTTATATCCGCTTAGCCAATTTTTATCCTGCATTTGGCAGAGTAAATTTGGCATTTGAGCTGAATACTACAGAAGTCTAATGACCAAAATATCTTGAGAACCACAAAATTCCTATGAAGTGAAATAACTCCTCAAGACTACTAACTAATATACCAAATATTATATAAGCTACACGAACATTTTTTATATTGTACTTTTTTGCAAACTTCCTTTCATTTATTTAACTAACTTATAAATATTTTTTGCAGTAATTAGTATTAGAAGGTCCCGAGCTAATTGTATTACTTTGTGAAAAGATAAGCTTATTTATATTTACTGTTGCGTATTTTTAGGAAAACTTTTTGGCCACAAAGATCTTGATAAATAAATGAAACGCCTGAATGAACAAAGATGGTATTTAAGTGAAATATATTAAATTAAAATAAACACTGATTCATAAAATAAGATTCAGATAAATAAAATACACTTATTAAAGGTTTAAATCTATACCTATGCAAAAACTCGACCTTGCAGAAACACAACAGAAATAGAAATAGATCATCTGAGAAAATTTCAACAGACGGATGGACAGCGAAGTGATTGTAATAAGGTCCCGTTTTCACCCTTTGGGTACGGGACCCTAAAAAGTATCGTAACATTTTCATGTCAAATGCTGCCCAGAAGAGGCCATAATTGCCTGTACAAAAGTGATCAAATCTCACGAAGAACCAAGCTTTTAACTTTACACACTCTAACTGTACAAGTACGAGTACAAGCACTTACAGAAAACTTTGAAACCTTTGAGTAAAGGTTCCAATTGTAAATAAAGCAGTAAAACTATAAATTCCAGAAGCGTGATATCGATTGAGACACTAGTAGACACAAAGGACGGGGACTTCCCTCATAACAAGTTTTTAATCATAATAGTCGTAGGTCTGCCTACTGATAACTTACTCATCAACTTTTTTCGCCATAAGTCAATCGCGGTCAAATAAGAAGGATACGTACAATTTACTTACTTTAAAAGGAATTAAGTAGCAAGAGCCTATGTTTCCCAAACTTTTACCTTTTTAAGTAGTAGATGATAAATTGACAGAGGAAAAAAAACTAGATTAAACCGTTAGGAAAGCGAGTTATACCTACTCCAAAAATATTTGAGACCATAAAGATTTTATTAAACTGATAAGAAGACACCGCCTTCGTCCAAACCACAATGAGGAAAGTAAATAATAATAATATACCTATTTCTTTGGTTGGTTACCGACCTTTATCATATACTTGCGAAGGTGTGCTGAAATTTGCGTTTATTATGCAGGGACTTGATAAAAGTATAAAGATTATTTATATGTACAAACATATGGTAAATATACAACATTTCCTCGATATAATGGCCTAAACACACACAGATCAACACTAAAGAGGGTCTTCTGTCTTTTAGTTAGGATATTCTAATTGTAAGTTATTCCTACTGTGCGTAGAAATCATATTAAGCAGTGTCAATGCACCTCGTATAAAGAAATATTTGTATGGGGTATTTATCACTAACGTAACGTACAATGGTTTATACGTGGTACCTACTTACTGTTCCTACGTAAAGACTTGTATAATTAATTAAATATTTTTCAAGATCAACCCATAAGTCCCAAACGGATGAGTCCTGCGCAGTACCTATTCCGAAAAGGATCACAAAGAGCATCGCTATATAAACGAAACCAGATTGAGACAGGTATTTCTTTTAAAAATAACTTTAAGTGAGGAAACAGGTGTGTTACAGTTAAAATGCGGCTTCTAGTGATCTCTGTGGTTTTAAATGCGATTATATGTGATGCGCAATTTATCTTCAAAAAAAATTTAACAAGTGAGTGGATTGCAATTTTTTTATTTGTGTTAACGTGTTAAGTAGTGAGTAGTACCGACAGCTTTCTGGCTTGGAAACAAAATGCCTATAAGTCGATGACTTTTTGAATTAGGCAGGTAAAAGAACTTTACATGTTAATAGGTAGGTAAGTAGATACTTAATTGCCTACATAATTAAAGTTAAATGACAATTATACCGACTAAATTTTAAATATCACACACGTAGGTATAATTATACATATTTTATACTGTATGGACCTTTGAAAAGCTGTTGACTTAGATACGCCAGCTATAGCCAAAGTGTGTAGGGACCCCACGAAAATATATTACTTAAATTGTAATTAACTAAATTGGAATTAAAGAATTAATGGAAATAAATAAACAATTTGATATCTCAAATTGGACTCATGATAGTCAAAGTTAAATATGGATGTAATTTGATTATTAATTAACATTAATAATATGTACTGCACATTAAAATATATGAATCCAAAAGTGTGAAAAAAAATATATCCGTCTTCAAAATTAGTTTGAGAACCGCTGATCTAAGCAAATAAAAGAAGTAATACTGTAAATTGACTTAATACCATAGTTAGACTACGCAACTTATTAGAGACTCAACCTTTGATAAAGGAAAATTTCCCTACTTAATTAATAGGGAACAAATCCAAGTAATATTTCTTATATAAGTACTAACTAATCACAAATTATAGGATACGATGGCAGCCCTCAAAGAAAATTTCATTAGGGACAATTATTTTAGTTCCGCTCATAATCGGAGTAAGTGGGTAGTGATTGAGCCTCTAAAGTAGTTGACAGAGTTACTTACTTACATATTAGTTAGTTAGACAGCCCTTTGATACTTGGTTATCTACTTATTATAATAGATTGCTGTAATAATTGGTATTAACTAAAACATATTGTAGTCAATTCCGTTCTTATTATAAGGGCACACGAGGCTCATGCCAAGAGTTCAATCCTCACGGGGTCCTAAATGCCATCAATTTATCACAAAACATTATACAACACACTATGCAATAAGAGATGAATAATTTTCTTATTTAGTTTTCAAAACAGGGTCAAATTTTTGTGTCCCTATAGTCCCTTAGGCCTTAGCATAGTTTAAGACGTCTATGTAAGTTGCAGTCAGGGCATTGCAATAGTCAGAATATATACAGGGTCTGTCGTAATGAATGGATAACCCGTTACCTACAGTTGATCCGGATGTGAGGCTATAAGAAAATGGTGTCTTCTTGCCAGGGTTGTCAACCATAAGAAAATGGCGTAGACTTTTAAACTTTTTAATAAATTTCGCTATTTTTTTCATTTATTCCGTTGCCATTTCTTCAAATTTTGATGTATTTGTATAATTCTTTTACTATTATACTGCTGAAGACGTGTATTATGTAATTTAAATACAATTTTAGGTGTTATTCACGTTGAACATTATCAAAATACTCATTTTAAGAAAAATATTTCCATTTTTTTTTCTTTATGTCAACTTTTGATCATCTCCTGTGGAAAAAAAAAGTATGACGTTATAGCTGCCCATGATCTCAATAAATTGTCTAGTATGTGTAGATTCTAAAAAGGTATAACGATGTGTACTTTACAAGCAACATTAAGTTACAGGAGCGAGAACACTAATCAAGGTCGGAATTTTTATTTTTCATGTTATGTTATAAATGGTTGTAAAACTTCGTCATAATGATTTTATTCTATCAAGATACTTTGCACAAACACTATCGGGCCACTAATAGGATATTCAGAAGAAAACCCGGTTGTTTTTGGGAAAAAAATAACATTACTTCACGATAATAATGTAATGAAAATGTACAAATGAAAATTGTTGTGCTCTAATAGTTACATGCGACAAACATGTTGCGACAAGTTTATTCGAAATTGAAACGGATTTTAAAAATCGAACAAGACCGCATTACAAAGAAAAGTGGAAAAAATTAGAAGGAAATCGTCCTTCCATAAATGCATTGTGCACTCTAATGAACACACGGTAATCAGGATGTCGCACATTTGGATATCTTACACGATAAACACTAGCAGCTCTATTGGTGCTGCCATTACATACACCGTAAATGTAATGCATGTTCGCGTATTCGGCCGGCGTGTACTGTTGCGGCATGATACACAAACTACACAAAAACTTTTCCAAAACAACAAGTTCAATCGATAGCACAACACAATGTCCGTAAATGTGAGCAAAGTTATCAGTATCACCACGTTATCAAGTCCAAATCACAAGGAAAATCATAGTCAAATATTAGAAAGCAGTAACAAATTGACGAAAATAGTGGCCCCGATTCTCAAAACACTCTCTAAAACTAAATTAAAAATATCGCTGTCACTTTCTCATGCTTCGTATTAGAACAAGACAGGTACATTGGTCTCACTAAATTTAGTCCACATCATTGTGAAATTGAACGAAATGCGCTGAGGACTAGCCTAAAATTGCCTTCGCCGTGTCATATTGCACGTACATTTTAGTTTGACAGGACTAAAATGATTACCTGTCTCTGTCTTATTGATGTGTAAGTGACAGCGATAGTTTTAGTTTAGTTTAGAGAGTGTTTTCAGAATCGGGGCCAATGTGAACAAAAGGACATGCGATGGTCAAAATCACACTGATGTGATGAGTACCCTTTTCTTCGTAATGCGGTCTTTGTTCGATTTTTAAAATCCGTTTCAATTTCGAATAAACTTGTCGCAACATGTTTGTCGCATGTAACTATTAGAGCACAACAATTTTCATTTGTACATTTTCATTACATTATTATCGTGGAGTAGTGTTATTTTTTTCCCAAAAACAACCGGGTTTTCTTCTGAATATCCTATTAGTGGCCCGATAGTGTTTGTGCAAAGTATCTTGATAGAATAAAATCATTATGACGAAGTTTTACAACCATTTATAACATAACATGAAAAATAAAAATTCCGACCTTGATTAGTGTTCTCGCTCCTGTAACTTAATGTTGCTTGTAAAGTACACATCGTTATACCTTTTTAGAAACTACACATACTAGACAATTTATTGAGATCATGGGCAGCTATAACGCCATACTTTTTTTTTCCACAGGAGATGATCAAAAGTTGACATAAAGAAAAAAAATTGGAAATATTTTTCTTAAAATGAGTATTTTGATAATGTTCAACGTGAATATCACCTAAAATTGTATTTAAATTACATAATACACGTCTTCAGCAGTATAATACTAAAAGAATTATACAAATACATCGAAATTTGAAGAAATGGCAACGGAATAAATGAAAAAAATAGCGAAATTTATAAAAAAGTTTAAAAGTCTACGCCATTTTCTTATGGTTGACAACCCTGGCAAGAAGACACCATTTTCTTATAGCCTCACATCCGGATCAACTGTAGGTAACGGGTTATCCATTCATTACGACAGACCCTGTATATTTTGAAGTTAGGCACATTTTTTTAATAGTTGATGTTTTAACGAAATAAGTATCTACTAACTTAATGTAAAAGGATGACATTACAGAGAAAAAAGGTCATCAGGGGTGGGAGGGCACCCGTCTATCAACTTACAAAACATGTTGGTTTGGTAAATAACTTGGCAAAATACAGACGAGTCACGTGATTAATGGACACACGCAAGAATTGCAAGACATCCATCAAGTAGACTCCGACCGACCAAGCCTTAAAATTAATAAACAGTAAAATGTTTTTGACATAAAAGTTTCATGTTCCTAATTTCCTGACTTTTAGTCTTAATTAGGTTTACCTAATCTTTTCTCTGGTTTGACTCGAAATATCAGCTTTGCTCGTTCAATTCTTATAAGTATGTTTACATGTAACAAGTAGGTACGTACCAATAGATAAGTTCGTATCATATAACGTAACTTCTGCGTACGATTCACAGCTTATCGATACTAGCGCGAGGTAAAGCTTCTTACCAAAGTAAAGCTCAGACCTAACGAGTTCTCGGCAGTATCGATATCGCAAGTAATCCTTGAAAATACACTATTTCCTATTTACAAGTACCTAATAGTTACCTATAGTATATGAATGTTTTAAAAATTAATTATAGGTATATTTTAAACTTTTGTAGATTGAGATTTAAATGATTCTCTTGTTGCTTATTTAAGTATCGAATAAAACATACCTACTACATGTAGCACTGTAGGTACTTTTATATATGTCACAGTTATATCAAGTAGCTGCGGGCAAAATGTTTCTATCTATTTAATTATACCGCCCTTTAAGCATGATATTTCTGTAACAGACGCATCACCCCTGCCTTTCCCTCCATGCCGTATCGACGATATAGACTGTCTCCGTCGAGGAATCCGCTCATTCTTCTTTATGATGGACTCCGGAAGTTTCGGGATGAAGCCAGTCGACCCGATAGAGGTGAACAGCGTGGCAGTGGCCATGCCTGAAGATGGACTACGGTTTCTGATCAGGAATATCAACGCGACTGGAACTAGGTGGACGCGTCTGTCTGAAAAGTGAGTATGGGTAAAGAGAAAGAAAACAGCTTGTCCAAATTGTATCTTAAACTAACTAAGTAAAGCACACTTTTGTTTGTTACGAAAGCTTTGATATTAAAAATGGCTCAAGGTTCAAACTTCTGTAATAAAATTGTATCGCTGGACTTTCATAGGTACTTACTTAAAAGCTTCTGATGCAATTCCCACTCGCAATGAAAACTTCATTTGGATCCTCATCACCCTTTTGTTAACACCCAGAGGAAATAATGCTAATAAAAGGACAACAACTGGAAATTACATTAAGGAACTTTCGCGAAATATCCATAATCGCAGTCGTTAACGTTGCCCTAAATAAAAATAAATGCGAAGACTTCGAAGCATCTTGGATTAAACAAATTCTGTAACATCGGCACGCCGCCATCCCTAATTGGGTATTTCAGAATAAAATATGAACTTATTCTGCTACCCGCAGAAATTGCGAAGAAATTCAACCATTCACAAATGCTACTTGGATTCAATAACCAATTTGAGGGAGTTCGTAATGATACTTAATACCCTTTATATTTTTGGGAAGGTACCAAATAAGCATATCGTTAAATAAAATATTATATTTTTGATGGAATATCTTAGGTATATTATGGCAAGACCTAAAATCATTTTACTTCGGTAATAGGCAGGACTAATACTATCACAGTAACACAGTGTTACATAGTATTTACAACTTATCGCTATAAAGATACGAGTGTTCATTCGACACCGAATCTTTCAATTTCCTTTCTAGGTTACTATCGTATAAAACCATAATAACATCCCCCTATCGTAAGATAGCTAAGCTCCATAAAAACTTATGGTTGCAAGTTTTTTACGGATCTTGCTTACGGTAGATGCGGCTCTGCTAGTATTAGTCTATAGCCCTGATACGGTTTAAATTATGAAAAACTTTATCAGAAATAAACATTTTAATAGCTTCGATGAATAAAGAGGGTTGGATCCTTGATCTCACTAAATCAAAATCGTAATATTAAATAGAAGACGCTTAGAACTAGTCAGGACACAAAACTGGCGAGAAACTTTTCAAGATGGGTCGACGTTTAGTTGTAGGTATGCTTAGTCAAAATAAAAATCTAAGTCGGTATTAAGAATTGCGATGCTGTTGTGCCTTATTACCAACTGCTTTACTTTATATCTTGACTTTTAAGCATAAGTCCATATTAAAACTTGAACCCGCATCTTAGGCAGGAAATACCTTAATTTGCTTAATCTTCTTGAAGATGTCCATTATAAATAGCACCTTCCAACAAACATACCATCCCGACAAAGTTAGCAAGTCTCGAATTATCGATGCCCTGTTGACCCTTAACCACCTGTCTCGAAGATAATGCTTTATTTTACCTAAGTTTGACGTAGGTTGACAGAATTAAGTGATTTGGAGATTTGGAAGTACGGTTAGGAACACACACGCCTCAAGCATCAAGCGTCACAAAAACGTAGTGGAGTAAAAACCAGTAAACCTATTATAAACTTTATAATAAAAGAAGAAACTTATTATAGAAGCTTGATAGCTTTAAATACTTTATGCTTTTTCTTATCTGTGGGTGTTTTTTTTCTACAAAGCTCTATTATGTTGGTGGTAGGTATATACTTTTAGTATTATCGTCTTGTTTGTTTATTTCTGCTGCTAAAATCTGGCTAAAATCCGCTAAAAGGGCTTGCTAAGCCAATGTCAAATATCTAAAGTCCAAAACCACACTTCCAATGAAAAACCTACAAAACCATTCTGAAACCAAACAATACGAAAAATACTCTTGATTTTTTTATCAACTGTATAAAACCTAGGCCCATTCGTTAAAATTTCGGGTAGCTAGTCCGCTAACCGGCGTGACAAGAGCTCAAACGAACTAGCCCGAGGCGCGGCCGTGACACGTCGTTACCTACATAGGCTAGTCTACCATTGTAATTCGATTTCAGTTTTATTCTATTTTTATCTAGAGTCAACAAACAATAAGTTGGCTCTCTTTGGTAGGTTACCAACACCTAAGACTCCTGTAGGATAAATATGCCGTAGACTCTACAGATTAAACATGTTCGGCCTCTCTACTATTAATCACCCTCACCATTCTGCTAAAACTAGAACATTGTAAGACGGTAGAAATATATTTACAAACTAGTGGCCGCCCGCGACTCCATTCGCGTGGAAATCGGTTTCCCGTAGGAATGAGAAGTTTTCCCGCGGTAAAAAGTATACTATGTTTTATTCTGATGTATAACCTATATAACTGTAAAGTTTCATCCAAATCCGTCCAGTCGTTTTTACGTAAAAAAGTAACAAAAGGGATGACTGAGAGTGTTATAAACGTAAGAGTAGACAAATATAATCAGAAAGCTTCGAACTGCTGAACTATCGGGAGTTACACGTGTTATTAGTCAACCATAAAAGATAGACATAATATGCTATCTGAGATATTTTTTATATAATTGTAAGCAAAACATTTCCGTCAATCATGACTTCTATGTAGTTTTAACCATTAAGGTTGCACATGCGACGGAAGCTTAAAAAATTGAGTAACTTCTCCCGTTTTCCCAAAATTTCCCTTCACCGCTCTGCTCCTATTAATTGTAGCGTGATAAAAAGTGTACTGTAACCAACTCAGGTGTATGAAAAATAAAAATAAATTGTACCAAGTTTCGTTAAAATCCGTCGAGTGGTTTCGTTTCTATAACGGTTATACAGACAGACAGACAGACGAAAAAATTACTGGTTGCATTTTTGGCATCAGTATCGGTCCCTAATCACCAAATGATGAATATTGTCTCTAATGAAAAATATTGCATGCACAGAATTGACCTCTCTACAGATTTATTATATAAGTTTAGATTGTACGAGTAAATTTATGTGTAGGTTTTTTTTCTCTAACTAAGTTAAGCTTTATCTTTATCTTTTAACGTTTCCACAAAGACAATAAAACAAAACGACTACCGGTAGTAGAGCCTATAGGTGTAAAATTGTGACATGTAAAAAAGGCATACGAAAGGCCCACTGACCGCTGCCCAATTGACCGTTGCAGATTCAATTTAGAGGCGGATACCAGCGGTGTTCTATTCACATCTGACTTGCATATCACTGGGGAAATTACTATGGAAACCGTCACCAGGACTGAGCCCTATTTCGCATTCATAACCATTGACGTCCGTAAGTGTTTTACATTATAGAGTTATCCGGCAGATTGAGGCTATTAACCTCGTGGTCTTTATACAAATCCACCTTGGGCAATACAGTTTATGCTACGTCTCTATATAAGAACAGTTGTAGCAAAGATAATTCAAAAATATTCAGAGGGTAATAATTACTATTGCTATCAGCTATTATCCTAGATACTGTTATCACGAATAATTGCAATAAATTATAATGTTTGTATCTGTTAAGGCTACATAGGGTTTTAAGGCTGCAGTTTTACTAATGAAGAAATATGCCTAATTTCCGGGAGAAGGCAATTTAGGTAGTAGCGTACCACGGAAAATCTCAAAAAAACTTAATAACCTAAACCTTTTTATTTTAATATAATTTTTTATTAATTACAGAGGACTTCGAAAGCAATATCACTTACTCGTGGTCCGGAGAAAAGGGGGTTGATAATGAGTACTATATTCTCATTGGACTACCCAGAATTGCCGTCAGGAATATGAGGACACCTTCATTCTTTCTACAACCTGGTAAACTAAACACCTTAATTTTATATCTTTCTACCTACTTGACTATCTATAAGAACAACCGTAATCGCCATGTTAGGTATTAGAGAGACCCTAAAAATAGTAGATAATTATCAGGCTTCGGAAGCTCGGGAATAGCTTATTTTTCCTTTTTAATAGAAACTAGCCAGCTCACCAGTGCTTTTCGACTAGTTTCCGAGAAAATAAATCAGTCCCTGTTGCAGGACTTTTGTCTTTTTTTTCTTAACTAATATTTCAAAACTAGATTACCTACAAAAAGCGGTTCTCGTAATTTTTCGGTAAAAAAAATACTTACTAAGCACCACCCTGCCAACTTACTTATCTACATAAAATGTATGCAAATATTCGCCAACCTAGCACATAAATATACAAATGACTCCTACCATAGTAGGTTTAAAGTTCATAATATATGGAATGGGTCACCCACATGCTTTTGAATAAGTTATGAGTTAAAACCCGTAGGGTAGAGCCTGGCTGGTAGTGTGTAGTTTGTCGCACATCTCACTTAAAACCACCAAGAAAATTCTTATCTTAAGTCCCTTAAGATTGGTTATTAAATATCGACTGTAGATAGAAACTTTATTCAGTAATATCGGCTGTAGAGAATCAAAATCAAACAACATCAATATGAAGTAATGTACTTACTTCAGTAGTTAATCAATAGTATATTATGATACAAGTGTGCAAAGTTGTTCATTATACAAGAGGCTGAGGTTTGCAGCCCGAGCCGCAGGCGAGCGCGTAAATCAGCAAAGTTAGTCGAAATCAATTGTGTGCAAAAAGTAAAAACACACTTGCTCAGAAAGTGAGCCTTATTACACCGTTTTGAGGGCCATAAACCGACCTATTGCACACTTGGTGTAATAATATTACACACTAGTGCATAATATAACGATCCCTACAAAGTTAAGGTAGCGTTACTGCAAATTATAAGCTAGTAAACAGACCATTTTCAATTTGATCGGGTAATACAGTTTTTTCGGTAACAACAAAGACGTTTTATGCCACTGAAAATCCATTTATATATTTATAATAAAAAGATGTGTCCATATTAGAAAAAAAAATATATCAAATTATTGATAATATACAGTAATTTGTTATAAAATAATTGTATTTTACTTCAAAAAGTATATTTTGAAATAGGCTGTACGGCGACTGGATGGCGCGTGCAAAAAAAAAGTTGAGCGTTTTTTCCCGTATTCTTTATACTTTGTTTACATTGCATTTGTTTCTGTGTAGGAAACTTTTTATGCAAAATATAATTGTATTTCCTCGCAAGTGTGTTGAAAAAGTGCGTATGATACTCGTGAGCAACATGTTCATCACACTTGGCTAATTTACGCCCTCGCCAGCGCAGCGGCTCGGGCTGCAACCCTCAGCCTCGTGTATAATGAACAACTTTGCACACTTGTATCATAATATACTATTTATTTACGCGTGTGTCTTAATGACATTTGGTTTGCGACTCTTTTCTCCAAAATTCAAAATGGTATTCTTCAACACGATAATATTTAATTAGTGGTCGATGTTTAAAGTCTTATTCAGACTAATAGATATACCTACCTAAGTCCGAAATTAGATGGAAGTGAATTGGCCTATTTTTTTCTTTTGATGCAAGATGAAACGGAACGGACTCTCATAATAGATAAGGTAGGTATTCGCTGTAGATAATGACATTTCTCCCTTTGGCAGCTGCATAAACAAGTTTGTTGGGCTAACTTAATTAAAGTGAGAAACAGCATCGTGAAATAAGATGCTACGACTAAACTTATATTAAACGAGCTAGCCTTTTGTTGTTTATTATACTTACTGAAATAAAGGCCAACTAAGGTTTAGGTTCAAAGCTAGTTGGAAAACTTGGCATGGATGGAGGCTTTGCTATCTACCAACCTCATACTAAATATTTTATTAAGAAAGTTATTGAAGAAGATTATTATTATAATAAAGGCAGTGAGTTACTAAATCAAATAAATTGTTTTAAATCATTTCTAGAAATTTGGCTCGGCTAAAATTAGGTTCTCCAGTTTTCCATTTTGTGTTAAAATACAAATACAAACTCAGCGAGGGGTCGATGTCGGTATTGATGTGGTTAAAGATTATTAGTAAAGCTGCCATACATTATTATATTATTATGATTTTTTCATCATTCAATTCATTTACCTAACATAGTGAAAGGGATCCTCTTTTATGTACGCATCTAACAAATGCTAGCAATATTTTTAACTTTTATCCGCTTTGCTCAAAGGCCACGCAATGACGTGGAAATATTTTTTTCGCAACAAAATACGAGAATTTGGATAACCCTTTGTGTAATTGAGCGGGGCTGACCTATCATGACCTTTATTTACGGCCACTCCAATAATTTGATAGAATAATTCTATATCATTTTACTTCGCCTGGGGAATAGGTCTGGCTGGTTATAAAGACGGTTTTTGCGATAGGCATTGCAGAAATAAAAACAATTGGGTATTTAGTTGAAGAACGATTATCGAAGCATAAGTTAGTTCATACATACCTAAGTTAATACGCTTTCGATTAACAATGAAAGCTTGGCTCTATTTTTTTTTAATACATATCTTTACTTAAATTAGGGGCCTTAAATATTTCCTTCCCGTACTTACTTATCTAAAGTGATTAGTTAGGTTACTTATTCAGAAGAACCTTCCTACCAACAATTTCACTTTACATCACGTTTTACTCAACTTGCAACCAATGCTTCCAGCACATCGGCAGAATACTAATAAATTGTGCTAACCGGAAACTAGGATATCCTACAAGAATTTCTACGAACGAGGGTACTTGATAAATGACGAATTGCATAAATCTTCCAGACTCGGAAATAACCTGACCGTCTATCATTTAAAGCTGAATCTATTGAAGGTTTTCAATAGTACAAGCTGTCAGTCAATGTCGAACCTTGTTACCTTCCAAAAAGGATTGAAAGGATCGGCCAGGTAAGAATTTTGGTCGTTAACTAGGTTTACACCGTTAAGTAAATCTTGGATGCGTTCAAGTGTAAAAAGCGACCATTCTATAGGTTTTCCTTGCGTGGCATTCAAAGGCGGAAGAAAGGGATAAATAAAATTTATCGTTTTAGGAAAAGCACGCGAATTGGAAGTAATAAGCCGACCATATCGTATTGTTTGTTGTAGCAAGGCGAGGCATGAATAACTTTTGCACAGTTAAACATTGTCCAGAAGCTACAATTGAATAGTAAATCTGCAAGACTAACACACGGACCGAACACCCAAACTAAGCACAAGCTTGAAAATATGTTGGTAGGAACTTAGTTAGCCAGCAGTCGATTAACTTTGGTTGTTATAGCATACCTACCTTCTGTACCCCAACACAAATAAACTAGATTTGAATCGGTTCAAGAGGCCTCAAACGCATTTAGATCACTATACCTACTCCTATCCTATCTTTACCTAATCATTTAACTTTTGATTTTTATAAAAATCTGTTTCTTTAGGAAATATAGAGGTTAAGTATTTCAAAGGTTTGATCCTTCATTGAACCCATTCCAGCATTCAAAACGATGTGGCACTATTCTAGAATAAATTAGAATCTTGCCAAAATTATCACTTCACCAAACAATACCTACTCTAGCTTTAGACTAAGCCAAAGTCCTTAAGTCTGACCTTTGAACCAAATCACGCTTATCAATGCCCACAATCTCTGTAAGAGAGCCAAAACAAAGCGGAACATAACAAGACGGTTTTTACGATAGCGTCCCCAAATACAAAGTTACACTAATCCCGCTAAAAACGTATTTTCTTTGTCACAGCCGTCATTTGCCGCTCCCTAACTTGCATCTCATTTATCATTTAGATCTGTCACTGATAACAAACGGCTTATTCCAGAGTAACGTACCTAATTACGCATGGTTTCTATTTGGGTGTCAGCTAGTTATTAATTTGAGGATATTATTTGCCAGATTTCCAGGTTTGAGTGGTGTCACTGTTTTTATGAGATTCCAATTGATTAGACTATTATTTCAGTGAGTAATGGTAGCTATTTATAGTTAAATAAATAGCTTGAATTATTTATCTATTAGGTAGGTAGGTACTAACTCAACAGTGTTCAAAACAAAGTGGCCATTTGTATCTGTCTGTATGTAGAGTACCTACACAGATATTAGTTGCTAAAACAACTTAGATTTAAGAAGGTACACCTACGGTTTTCACTAGAATTTAAGTAGATATTCTGTTTGACAAGGCTTTTATATAGCAACAACTTTATATAGGAACAAAGTTCTGTGATGCGCAGTTAAAATCTGCATATGTTTAAAGTTTTTGGCGGTCCACTTGTCTCTTAATACACGTATATTGCCTCCTATTATCCTACTAATATTATAAACGTGAAAGTTTGTGAATATGTATGGATGTATGTTTGTTACTCTTTCACGTAAAAGCTACTGGATGGATTTGGATAAAACTTTACAGTAATATAGGTTGATGATCTTCCTGGCACCAAGGAAGATCATTGTAAACCTTGGTAGGTACTTTCGTGTAGTTAAATTAGATGCAAGAAGTTTCCATCATAATTATGTAGAATGGTACTTTCCAAAAGGATAGTTTGTACAAATGTAAAGATGAAAAAAATAAATTAGTAAATAAAGGTGTAATATGTCAGTGCAATTGTAATTGCATTTGTATGCTGAAACTTGATCCATCCACACCCAATTACGTGAATTTCATTTGTGTAGTAGGCATACCCTTGCATGTACTACACAAGTAAAGTTAACGAAACCGAATCTGACGGCAAAAGCGAGTCTTAAACCTAAATGCCTATTACAATGAGGAATAATTTTAATTCTATATTTACACTTTCAAATGTATTTTTACCACGCTTTTATTAGCTTGGGTTGTATCTATGTAATGGAATCTTTGAGCATAAATTTGACCGATTTCCAGAAGTTCGATTAATTTGAAACTTTGCACACGTATTAAGGAGCGATGACAATGCAATAACTTAATAAGAGTTTCTCATTATCCTTATTAGGACCACCAGGATTAATAAATTCATCTTTAGATCCTTTTGTAGGAGAGTAAGAGAGACAAAGCTAGCGCGTGATCTGCGCCTTTCATCACTAATTGAACTAAAAAGTAGAAAATAAATAATAGTTTAAAAACTAAAATACCACGCTTTTATTGCTAATCGAACTAAAAAATAGAAAATAAAATTTCAAATCGGAGTAAAAAGCGTGGGGTGCTCGATATAGTATGTAGAGAGTTATGAAAATGAAGTAAAATGCACCCCTCGCTTTTTACTCCGATTTGAAATTTTATTTTCTATTTTTTAGTTCGATTAGCAATAAAAGCGTGGTATTTTAGTTTTTAAACTATTATTTATTTAATTGCTTCTAATAGTTTTATCATTATCATTTTCATTACATAGTAGGTACCTATAACTCCAAGTCGCTAATTATGTATGTTTGTATATTTGTCCGATTTTAATGCGATTTTCACCATCTTTTTGGTATTTTCTTTTCTTTAATTTGTAATACTACTAGCTACATGTAATTTGTAATGTATGTGTAATGAAGGTCATGATATTATAGAATAGTCACCAGAAATAATAGAATTTACCTACATAAAACTATTTTTGTAACACAAAATTTTTTTTCAGCAATTGAAGAAAAGGCAGGTACTATAATTGAGCAAGTTCTGCAACTGCGAATGTCAGCCCTGGACTTACTAACAAATGAAATTGAGACTTCTGTCATGCACGCTGTGGTGGACAATTTTAGATTGTTTGCCAGTAAAATTCCCATCAAATACTATTATCAATTTCCGCAATAAAAAAAATTTTCCTACGTTGTTTTCTTTCCTGAATTAAAATTCGAAAGTGTAATGAATAAGTTTATTAAAAAGCTGACAACTTTAATCAGAATGCATCATCCAAAGATTCTTCCATAAACTTCTTATAAATAGCCATGAACTTAGCAACAAAAGCCTCCAGGTGAAAGATTGGCTTGTTCCCTTGTTTCATTCTATGTTCATACCGAGCGGCATGACTTGCAACTTGACATTTCATTGCCATATCACAATTTCTTACTAACTCTCGCAACAGTCCAGAAAATATCATATCTGCAGGTACACCATGAATAATCAGTTCATACAACTTCTGCCTGACTTCTCCTAATTTCTTTGGGGATTGCTCAGATAGTATCATTGAAGCTGTATCTCTTATAAATATTTGCCAATCCGGCTCCGGAACTTTCTGATCTGGTGTAAATGGATATTGTTGTACTTTTGTTGCTTCACACATAAGTAAAGCTCGCCTTAAGTTTCTATCTGAAAGCTTTGCTATCTTAGAGGCTAACTCTGAAGGCAAACTTACACCTTCTTTCTTGCAAACTGTGTTTAGAACTGAAGTAATTTCATTTTCTGTGGGTGCAGGTACTCTTAGGGTCAAGCATCTTGACCTTATTGCAGGTATAACACGAGAAATCGAATTAGCAATCAAAATAAGACGACATGTAGCTACATATTTCTCCATGGTGCGTCTAAGAGCATGCTGAGCATCTTTAGTTAAGTCATCAACCTCATTTAAGATAACAACTTTGAATTCTCGCTGCCCTGAAGAGTCTATTTGGTGTGTTTGTGCTACATTCTTTACCAAATCCATAATGACGACTCTATCATGAATTCCTACGTCGGTTGGATTAACTTCGATGTGGTAATTGCTACTTACAGTCATAATTTCTATTTTCTTATTGGATGGAGTTGTAAAGTGCATAGTTTCTTGCCTCAGTCTTTCTACTCCCGATCCATATAATTCTTTGAGTAAACACATAACGCGGGTTTTCTTCCCAGCTCCAGACGGTCCGTAAATCAAAAGATGTGGAAAATCACTCTGTTGCACTAGGCTTTTGAGGCGAACTGCTTGGTCTTTATGAAAGTCCAGCTTCATAAGATCTCGAGGTCTGTGTTTGTCTACCCAAAGACTCATCTTATTTTATTAAATAAACACTAAATAAAAATAGTTAATCTTGCCGGTCCAAAGATTTATTTTATTTGTTTTTGTTGTGATTGGTCTTATGCCGCGAAAGTGAATTGACATTGACATATTTGACTTAAAATTAATGACATTTGACACTTTGGGTGCATACCAATTTATACGAATAACGCTAACATATTATACGGTCCGAAATTGCTGTCAGCGCGCTTTCTGCACTATTTGCGTGCAAACGGTTGGACCATTAATACGACGTGTGCACATCTCTGAGCAATCTGACGTCATTAGTGACGTCACCGTTCTGTGCTAACGGTGCAAACAAAAGATAGGTAATGTTTTGTGTGCAGCAATTACAAAGACAAACTGACAACTGAATAATTTAATTTGTAGGATCTAAAGGGACCAGCTGTCATTTTGACAGAACGCTCGAGCATTATGTTCGTACACACAAGTGGACAAAATTAATTTCAGTGCTAACGTTTGAGTAATGATATCATTTTCACTGTATTCTATTAAAGGACCACGACAAGGGGATATTCATGTTTTTTTTTCTTGTCTTAAATTAATAGCTTACACCTTTATAACATAGAAAAAAATATTAACAGGCTTCAAAACACTCTAGATATTTTTAAAAACGAAATTTAAAACATTGAAAAAATTAGAGCAGTTGAAACGCCGCCATTTTGCGCGCGCTTTGCGTGACGTCACACGACACGTCCAATGGGACTTTACTATGAACTTTTCAGTTATTTCATACATATTTACAGTTTTAATAGCTTCAAAACCATGGAAGAAGCCAAAAAATTATCTTATAAGTATTGCATAGTACCGGAGTGCACAAATACTATTCGAAAAACACCCGAGAAAGTGTTTTTTTCGTATTTCAAGTGATGCGAAAATACGAAGACGGTCGTGTAAGGTGATGAGAAGGGATAATATATCTCCTAAATCTTGTTCATATTGTTGTGAAGATCATTTTAACGAAAGTATACTTTAATTATAAACAGCTTAATGTGAATTAGTAAAAAGTAAGTTTTGCATTAGCTATTGAACATTAGAAAATTCGGTATAAAATTAACCTACCCTATAAGAAAAGATCAGTAGCTATAACTTTCTATTAAAACTTTATTCCTGTTGTGGTTTTACGAATTTTTTATAGTAGTTGATTAATTCCAGGTAAAGGAAGATACAGAAAATTATATTGAATACAATTTAATAAAAGAGCAAGGAGAAGTGATCTCTGCGCTTGTATAATCGGGTTTCGATGCTGTCTGCGCGCCTACGTCTTTTCTATAGCAATACGTCTCAACTACATAATTATTTGGTCTAGTTTTTGTTTCTTTTCTTTGTATAACTTCACTTGCCAACCAACCGTTGAACACGCAACATCAAATTGTAAACCACATTAAATCGAATATCAAAGAAGAATCTGTGGTTGTCATTTGCTGTACCACCACAATCCACATCGCGCCTTGGAGACGCGACAGATGCAAAATTATATGCTATCATAAATGCACCTGTTCTCGGTAGATTGTCCTATTGTGCTATGACAGAACCAGCTTCAGTCATCGTCAAAGATTCACTACCAATCTAAACTAAACTTCATTACAATAAGCACAAGAATATAGATTAAATTTATTTAATTTTTTCACAAAAACTTGTAAAACAGTATAAGTTTCGACGCTGATGAATGCAATGTCGTGTCAGATGACGTCACATTACGTTCGACCAATGGTGGCCCGTTTTGGAAGTTTGAATTTCGCTCCCTTATTTTGCACTTTTTAAATATTATTTTAGGGGTTTAAATAATAAATAAATTAAAAAAAAACTTTTGCATCATAATATAACGATAATAAGTATTCAAGCAAAAAATATTTTAGGCCATTTAAAATTTTATGCATATCCCCTATTCCAGTAGCCCTCAGCTCTATGTTATCACCGCTAACGTAGCGCTTACACACTTAATCAAATCGAAATGATATTTACATTGCCTTGGTTTAAATACAATAAAATAATAATTTTGTTAACATGCTCGATTCCCAGGCCCGTGTCTGGGTATAACTTGGTTCTCTCCTAGTCCATTCTGTGGTACCTACCTATGGTAAAAGCTTTGCTTAGTTTAGGGCCACGCAGTTGGTTGGTTAGTCTGGAGAAATAAATAAAATAAATATCTGTCAGCGCTTTCGCTTATGGTTCACCTTTTAGTTTATTAATATCCTACTAATATTTTAAACGTGAAAGTTTGTAAGTATGTATGGATATATGTTACTCTTTTACGTAAAAACTACTGGACGGATTTTGATGAAACTTTACAGTAATATAGATTGTACATCAGAATAACACATAGGGTAGGTACTTTTACCGCAAGAAAACTTTTCATTCCCACGGGAAACCGAATTCCACGCGAACGGAGTCGCGGGCGGCCACTAGTACCAAATAAATACAAAATATACCTACTACATTATTTTCTGAACACTATTTCTGAATTACTAATGGGTACCCGCGACTTCGTCTGAGAAATTTTTTTTCCCGTGGGAATGAAAGTTATTTCTTCGGTAAAAAGTAACCTATTTTCATGCCAGGCTCTTGAATGATTATTCCAAAATTAAACAAAAATGGTTCAGCCGTTTCGACGTGAAAGCGGAACATACAGACACACATACACTTTTTCTTATTTATAATATTAAAATAAGTAAGGATAAGAAAGTAAGGATCATGGATGTTATGGATATAAAATTTCGGATACGGATTGGATACGGAAATTGGAATTATTATTATACCGGATAGGGATACGGATACGGATATGAAATAATTTCGGATTATCCGTTAGTTTCGGATAATTTCGGTTACCGATATTACATTTTGAAGGAATTTTAATTTCTTTTTTATCAAAATTCCTTTGTCATCCACCGCGCGGCAGGACAACTTGTCATGACGTGACTCAGATAGGCTCCATCCCTATCCGATACTATTCTAAACTTTTATTTCGAATTCGGTTACGGATACGGATATTTTTTTAAATCGGATATCTGAAAATTTCGGTTACGGTTACGGAGCTCCCTAACATCTCTGGTAAGGATGTACCGCACGAATCAACCAGCTATGAATGAAGATCCTAATTCCAATTCAGCCGAACAACACTTTCATAATGAATGCATCAGTTTATCATTCTGACGTGCTGTCGGTGCTAACCTGGCGCTAGTCTTTACGTGTTAACCCAATGAGCGATTTTCAGAAAAAAAAATAGTTCATACAAAATCGCTAGATGGCGCCGAACAAACTAAGTACGCAGTGTTACCTTTAAAAATGGAAAAGGATAGAAAGCTTTTTTTTTCTCTAACAATAACAATGTCGGTTTTGATTTGATTTGAATTTGAATAAAAGGTAAATAAACATTTTTGTTTGTAAAATTACACAAAAAATTTAATAATATATTTATACTAATATTTAAATATAATAAATCTTCAGATTGACATACCAACTGTGTGGCCCTAAACTAAGCAAAGCTGGTAACACACACTGGACAAGGGAACCCAGTTACACCCAGACACGAGCCAATATAGAAAAACTATTTTGACGAAATTGGCCTGACCCGGGGATTGAACACGAAACCATCCGTTTAGCAGTCCGGTATATATACTTACACGCTGACTATGTTGTGTACTTCTTTATTCGTGGATTTCTTTGGTTATTTCTGATTACTTTGGACTCATCTATTATTCTATATTATTTATATTCAATCCTTTTACTTTTTTAAAGTCCATCTGCGTACTTAGTTTGTTCAGCGCCATCTAGCGAATTTGTGTGAACTAAATATTTTCACTTTTTTGAAAACCGCTCATTTCCGATAGGCCTGATGACGCTGTCCTACCATACTACACAAACTTGAGTGGTTTGTTCGGTATTTGCGTTATTATAGTAAATAACTACGTCCTTGATGACGTAGACTTCACGTGTGTTCTGCCTTCTAGCGGCCATAAGCGGCGGGCATCTTTCGTCTCATGCGGTACGAAAGCGGTTATGTTGGGCAAAACGGAACGCAGAAATCGTTTGTGTCGGAACATTTTAAAGGGCGATGTTAAGGGAAAACTTGCGCGAATCAGAACGCAGCTAAAGTTGTTTTGAAGCTGGCTGCTGCTGTCAAGTGCCAAAGCAGCCAAAGCAAAGTGTTTGGTTTGCATGTGAATTGCATTAAATTAACTATTATCACCAAAAGCAGAAACATTAATCTAAAATAATGCACTGTAGTATCTTTTCAGTTGTTTAATTAAGAATATTCGCCACAGTTTCCCATTTGCCCTGTCATGGCAACCTTGGTTTTGTTGTTTTTATTTCTTAGTGTAAGAGATTCAAATAGCCAAGAATTTAACTTGTTTGGCGAAGCTGGACAAGCTTATGCAATTGAAATCCAAGTTGGACGCCCTCCTCAAAAGGTATATTTTGTTTTTGGTATTTAGATTTCACCCTTTTCTCTCATAAAATGTAAATTTCTTAGGAAAAAACATTTTTTGGTAATTGAGTTGCCAATATATTTTATAAATTTAAGGTTTGGTTGTTTTTCAGCTAAATGTTTTAGTTGACACAGGAAGCACAACTTTGGCCATTGCTTCTTATGCAAGACAAGAGAATGACAAGTATTTTTATTCAAAAAATTCAACCAGTATTTATGACACAGGGAAAGAAGTAAGTATCTTTCTACCTACCTAAATTATATAAGTAAAAGTATTTCTGTTCATCTATTTTAAATTTTGGCCCCAAGGTATTTGGTGTCGACCAAAATTTTTTTATCATTATCGTAAAGTACAATATATATGTTTTAATTTTATGTCTTAGTTATCAATTCTGTGTTGTTTACTAATTGTTAAAACTAGAAATATTTTCAAATTTTCACAGGTGCAGGCTAAATATTCCCAAGGCATGTGGGTTGGTCGTCTCGTGTCTGATGTAGTTATGTTCCCCGCTGAATTCCCGTCAATCCCTGAAGTTAGATGTGATATAGCGCTTATTACTAAGAGCCATAAGTTCTTCATGAACGGATCTGGATGGCAGGTAAACAATTTTAGATATCCAAAATAAAATGTTGCTAACTTGTAACAAATAAGATATTTTTAGAAAAGAGACCTTTGTAAATCTTTAGTTTTTATACTTATGTATTTAACAATGTACTTAATCAATTTTAAACACACATAAAAAAAGTTGCTTATTTTCATATCCATAAAGTTAATATTTCCTGTCTTTTTCAGGGACTTCTTGGCTTAGCATATTTACCAGTGGGGGCGTGGGGTGAGAATGTTGTGGTTGAGTCATGGCTAGACTCTGTTGACCGAAAACTAAAAAAGCCCATGTCATTTCAACTTAAGTTGTGCGGACCTGAAAATGCAACGAACGCCACTCACTATGGAAGATTTGAAATGCTTGGTAAGTATGTCTTATTTTTATTTAATAAGATACTAATTTCAATTATATTTTTTTTATATTCTGAGGAATAAGACAATATACCTATATTTTAAGTTTTGTATATTGATTTGCAGATGATGAGTCCAAAGATGCTCAAGATATAATGTTCCGCACCCCTATCCTTCAGAAAAGGTGGTACGAAGTCGGTGTAATTTCAATAAGAGTTCTGAGCAACAATACTTCAAAGCCAATTGATACGGACAGTATGAATGTGACAAGTGATAAAGTGTATCAAGATCCAGATATTGATGTTTGCAGGAAACTGAATAATGAAAAGAGCATTGTTGATAGTGGAACAACTAATATAAGGTTGCCTGATACCTTGTTTAGACAGGTATTTGTTTTATATGACATTAAAAAAATAACCCTTTTTTAAGTTGGTTAATGAGAGAATTTAAATTAATGTATCAATCATTAACAGAAAATTTTTCAAAGATTTTTGGTTGCATTTACTTCATCTTAGTACTTTTAAAGCTTCAAGGTGGTTCTAAAACACCTGAAATATTATGAAACACATATTGATAACGTTTTTTTAATTAATGTTTTAGGTTGTGGATGAAATAAAGAGTGCAAGAACATCAGATATGCTTGTCTTAGATGAGTTCTGGTATCGTGGAGAGGTAATTTTTAATAACTTTATTTATCACATAAATAAAATGTATCTTATAAATTAGTTAGTACCTCACATATTAATCTTGGTTTTAGGCAGCATGTTGGCCGGAGCCTCAAAAATGGGCTCTGCCGTATATAGCCATTGATTTAATGAGTGTTGACTATGATGATCAGTATTTCACTTTGGAAATACCTCATGAGGTAAGAAATATTAAGATAATAATATCAAAAAGAACGTAACTCTGATAGATTACGACTTGTTGATTTGCGAGAAATTGTAATTAGTTTATTTCCGAATCAGGGCGCCATTATTTTTATATTTTATCTGTTTTTTACTAAACTATTATTTATCTAATATAATTTTAGAACTATGTACGTCTGGTGACTGCTCACAATACAACTGGGGGTAATGGTTCGGTGTCTGAATTCTGTTATAAACTGGGAATTGAAGCGGGCGGCAAAGAAACTGTTCTGGGATACACTGCTATGGAAGGTTTACAGGTAAGTAATATTTTAATCACATAGATTTTATTTTCTAGTTCTTCTGTAGAATAGGGGTACCTACTGAATAATTTGTTAGTTCAGGTTTAGTTTAAAAGGATTTTGTGAAATGGAGAAGAAAGAAAATGGTGGAAGGTTAAATCGAATGCAGTCGGTTGCGCGCTTTTCTGGATCAACATTTATTATAGAACTTGTTTTTCGCCCGTTTTTTTATAATATCCTTAGTATTATTTTAATGATGCTATTATAATAATACCGTCACTTTATATTAAGGCAAAGTACAAAATACAGGCAATGGCCCCGATTCTAAGCACACTCTTTAAACCAAATTAAGAATATTGCCGTCACTTTCTTATATTTAGTGTCAGATAAAGACAGATATATTGACCTCACAAAATTAAGCCCATACCACTGTAAAATAACTCGAAATGTGACATATTTCTAGGCTTGCTTGCGTCTTATCATAATTAATGAAAATTTTAGTTTGTTAGGACTAAAATGATTATTCAATTCTTTCTAATACTACTGCAAAGTAAGTGACAGCAATATTTATAGTTTAATTTAGCGATTGAAACCATTAAAACAAGAAATGTTATAATTAAAGTCTTGCTTTATGCTTTTATTTGGTATCAAAAATACGTCTGATGTCTTTTTTTTCTGCATTTTAACTTTTTTCTACTTGTTTTTTCTTTATCATACTTAATGAAGTCGTTTGGGTACTTTTAAGTTCATTGACTCAATAATCTTAAAGTTACCAAAATTAATAGATATTTTAAATGCTTACCTATAACTAGCGAACCGCCCACGCTTCGCAATGGTGTAACTTGCCCGGCTTGTTTACGAAATAAAGATTTTTATTTAACTTATAAACCTTTTCTGTGTGTACTTTATAAATTTAAATAAAAAAAAAATACCTTAAAAATGGCGAAAACCGCATTTAAATCCTGGTTAAGGAGTAGTTGCGGACAAACATACAAACAGACACAATTAATGACTTGGATGTATACTATGTAATGATGATGATGATAATTATAATTGCAGGTACTTTTTAACCGCTCAGCCGGTTGGATCGGCTGGAAAACTTCCGACTGCGGTCCTGAGTCCCGAATCTCTGGTCCTTACAATGCTTCTAAATCCCTTATAGGTCTTTGCAAACTGAAGACGCCTATAGCTGAAGTGGCAGTTTCTATTAAAGCGGCTCAATGGGCTCTTTGCGCGGTTTCAATCATAGCTTTTGGTGTTCTAGTCTATTTACTAGCACCATGTGTCAAATTGTTCTTTGTGAAGCCTATGCCATCGTCGCCACAGATTTCTTTGTCTCAAGCGGCTTTGGTCGATCAAGAGACTAGCTAGGTAAGGTTAGGAGGCAATCCGTAGACTTTGGAGACGAAATTTTGAACGGGTTTGTAGGTGTGTTTTAACAGGGCTTGTCAAATTCTGTCAAAACATGTCAATAAACGGTTTTTTGTTTTCTCGTACTTTATGATATCATGCTTATAATACTGGGCTTGTAGGTACTATGAAATTATAATAAGCTGAGCATGGGTCTTTCGTTCTCTAAATGTAGTTAATTAGTCCGCAATTTCTTTTTATTACGATGTGTCAAAACTCAAACAGTGCACTTACGTTAGATTGAAAGAGAACAAAAAAGTTCGCGCCGATTGGTTCGTGAACCTTTGCGATTTACCTTAATATGAATTATTATCTTGACTTGATTATTAAGTCCATGTATCTAGATGTGTATTGATTGAGTAAAGTTATTTTGTCCCATGCTCAAAAGTATTATACTTTCATAGTAGATATGTGACTTAATATTCACCTATTTTTAAGATTTAACTTTGCATGCGTTTTTGTGACTAGTTTAAAATTGTAGTCTGGGATTGCCTCCTCAAATATAAATGTTAGCACATTTTATTATTCACATTGACTTCACACATCTTCAGATTAAAATCTTGACACGAATCAAATACATATATCTCCTTAGTAAATAAGTATTAGGTAAAGGTATAGTGCAATAAATATTTGCACAAATGTTGTGAGCACTAAAGTACTTACTATTAGTTATTAGGATGGGAAAAACTAATATAATTATCATTTCCCGCTGATATTTTATTGTAATAGCTAATCGTATTTGTAATTATTCTCAAAATAGACTTATCTTCTTGTTTTTGGGTTTTTAAAGTATTAAAAAAAATGCATTCGTTGTTCAACTTAGAATGTTTTTTTGTGATCTCTAGAATATTGGCAATTATTTAGAACAAACCAAATTATAAAAAAAACATTGTAACAAGTCACTCTTAAAGAGTAGTATTTTATAAGTCTGATCTAGTTTTAACGACTTCTTATTAGTCATTATTTTGAATAGTTTAAGCATACTTATGAATTTAGTAGCGTAAAAAATTAATTGGGCTGTTATAAAGTTTAAATGCTGGTAAGATATAGGCACTTATATTGCAGTAAATATTCATCCTCTTTTTCACAATCACATTTCAAACCTACGTTAATCATGTTAACTATCACAAAAGTTCGATAGAGACAAAACTATTTTAGCAAATGTCGGGTTAAATATTATGATATTCTAACTCACATAGACTATATTAAAGGAAATGATATGCTAATAGATTAGTTTGTAGTTTTCTGTGTAATAGAATAAGATTTAATAATATCCTTTAGTCAACTAAAGCCATAACTTGATAACAAAATACCATTAATGAAGTAATATCTTGAGTAAAATTAGATAATAGTACAGTCACGATACTACCCAATGAACACGCTTAATAGAATCAGATTTGTACAGTACAAATAACTTTAGATTGCCTTTTCTCTAGTAGTTTTACTATTTACATACTGCCGAGTCACAGTAATTTTATTCATTTTATTAATCATAAAAGTGTGTTTCATAGTTTTTTTTTAATAATTCTCGCGTGCCTAATAATTAGTTTATTCATTTATATTAATCTGTTTTAAATATTTAATTATAGTTTATGTATCTACGTGGTTTTTAATTGAATGGTATGTATCCGAATTATGAATTACGTAATGTGTTTTATTTTATGGCTCAAATTTTTTTGTCTTATCAAGTCTTATTTAAGCATATTAGATATAGGTCTAAACTTTGTGTTGTGAGGTAAGAAGTTTATGTCATAAACTGAGTAGTTAGTATAATTGTAAAATAGTGTATAATGTAACCATGTATTAAAATTTATAATTTATTTTACGAATATACTTTTAGAAAACATTCTGACCAATTGGGACTCGTTTGTAAAACTGTTCTTAATTAATAAATTAAATATCTATTTACATGCTGTGACATATTAGTTTTTTTCATTCTTGCCCTGCAGTCATCATTTATATATTTTCCAAAATGGGCGCGTACATCCGACTTGCCTTCTGTCAGATTTTGACGCAAAATTCCTCCGAGTGTGTAAAAAAATGAGTATTTTAGCTTGCAAATACCCAAATTTAGTAACTTAGTGCGTGGAATCGCGCACCCTTTGCGCACCCTACCCTATCCTACCTATGGGTAAGGCACCACCCTAGGCGCAGCTGCTCAGTTTTTTTTTTTATTATGTAGGGAGCAAACGAGGCTGCGGGTCACCTGATGGTAAGTGATCACCGCCGCCCATGACTACCCGCAACACTGTGGGTGTTGGGGGTGTGTTGCTGAGCCTTTGAGAAAATTAGGCACCGGATACCGCACTCACCGAACGAAACGCAGGAACATCGTCCCTACTTCACGTCGGTTTTCTGAAGATTTAATCAAAATGTTGTATCCGAACCTGTTTAATACCTGCTGAGAACCTAGATATCACCTTTGCAAAATATAAAATCAATGAATCTACACCCACCATGGTTAAGACCCAGGTCCTGAGGATTGATGCATTAAACCCGCAGGAGGAGAATAACGCAGAAGGGCCAATGGTAGTGCAGGCTCAAGCACCAAGAACTGCCTCACGCCGAAAAACAGAGGATAAAATAGTCGAACCATCTACTAGTAAACAAGAAGGACCATCCGCTATCTTGAACAAAAATACGAAGAAAAAAGAGACTAAAGTAAGAAAGGAATACAGGATGCCAAATCCATCAGAGTTTTTAGACAGCCTCAATGAAGCACTGGCCCTTGAAGCTCTGTTTATGACTGCAATAGCAGATTCAAGAACTGTATACATTCCAATTAAGACCTTATTAACTCAGATAGCTACTCGACTGGTTGTAATTCTACGGCGCGAAAAAAGTGACCATAAAACCACGTTAGCCGAAAACAGGAGACTCACAGAGGAGGTGCAGAGTCTGGGAGAAAAACAAGACAAACCGCAGGAAAAAAGACAAGATATAGAAAGCCACTGCTCGCTTCTAAAAGAGCACACTAAAAAAATGGAGGAGATGACAGTAGCAATGGAAAAGTATGCAGAAAAACTTGCTGCCACAACTTACGCCGACGTGGCTGCAGCAAAGACCCAAGACAAACCGAGAAGAACAACGCTACACTCTGTAGTGGTAGCATCGAAAGACGAAAGGGAGACCAGTGAAGATGTGCTTAATAAAGTAAAAGAAGCTATCGACGTCAAAGAGGGCTGGATTCAGGTGGAAAGAGTCAGAAAGGCAAGAGACAGAAAGGTGATAATGAGTTGTAAGACGAAAGAAGAGAGAAGAAAGGTTAAGGAAAGACTAGAAAAAGCTGGAAATCAACTAATTATTGAAGAGATCAAAAACAGAGATCCCCTGCTGGCAATCAAATACACGCAATCCAGTCACACCGACGATGAATTCATAAAGGCGCTGAAAAAACAGAATGGGCACATCTTTGCTGGCCTCGACGAAAGGGAGCAAAGAGTTGTGGTCAAGTACAGAAGACGAGTCAGAAACGTGCACTTGAATCACATCGTTGTGAGTGTTTCGCCAGTGGTGTGGCAGAGAGCAACAAAGGCGGGGAGAGTACAAATAGAATGTTTTAAGTCTATAGTTGAAGACCAATCGCCGCTTGTGCAATGTTCCAATTGTCTAGGGTACGGACACACTAAAAAGTTCTGTCAACAAGAACATGTAAGCTGCAGTCACTGCGGAGGGTCTCATCTGCGAGCGGACTGCTGTGAAGAAAACTTCCAGAGTGCCGCTGAATGCATCAACTGCAAAAAGGCAAATATCATAAACAGAAGCCATAATGCATTCAGTGATGAATGTCAAATCAGACGCAGATGGGATGAGATTGCGAGACGTAGTATTGCGTATTGCTGAGGGCACCTTCGGAAAACTCCATCTCATACAAATAAATTTACAGCACAAAAGACTGGCAACTGATGAGCTCTTCCTTCAAGCAAACTCTAACAAAATTAAGGTAGCGCTAATTCAGGAACCGTATGTGGGGAGTATAAAACAGATGAAAGGATACCGAGGGGCCAGGATTTTCCAATGCTCGGGCGATGGAGAAGGGGTAGTCAAAGCAGCAATTGCTGTCTTTGACTCAGAGCTGGATGTTATCCAGTACCCGCAACTTACCACAAAAAACGTAGTTGTGGTAGGAATCCAAACCCAAGCATGGAAGATCATACTGGTCTCTTACTATTTTGAGCCGGAACCACACCCAATACGACCCTACCTAAACCATCTCAGGACGATAGCGCAAGATCTAGGCAATGAAAGTTTCGTAGTGGGTGGCGATGCTAACGCTAAAAGCATCTGGTGGGGAGAAAGCTCGGAAAATGAAAGAGGAAGAGATTTTTACGGTGCTCTCACAGAAATGGGCCTCCACGTATTGAACCACGGTACTGCCTTTACATTTGACACCATACGCGGGGATAGACAATACCGTAGTCGTGTAGACGTAACGGCCTGTACTGCGGACATCTTCTCTAGGGTCGGCGAATGGAAGGTCGACGAAGAACTAATTAGCTCCGACCACAACGCAATAGTTTTTAATATCGAGCTACAAAAATCAAAGGGAACTAACATTATTAGAACAACCCGAAAATATTACACTAAGGGCCGGTATTTCAAAGTAACCTTATCTTAAAGCTTAAGTTAAGTATCACATTTAAGCTAAGTATCACTTTTGGAAGTGACAAGTGTATTTCAATCTGGATATTCCTCGCCTTAGCTAATCTGAGATTAAACGCAAGTTTGCAACTTAACAAAATGAAATACGGTAATTGTCTATGGTTTTGCTGTCATTTGACAATTTTGGCATTGACATTGACATTAAACTTGCAAATATGCTGTCGGTGTAATATACTGCAACTGTATTATTAATTGAAATTGTATTACAATCGAGTATTTAAACTTGCAAATATGAATATTATTAATGAGGATGAGGAACGTTTTTTTTCCATGATGAAATGAAGAAATTTTAGTTAGAAACCACAAAACAAAGTTCCACACAACGCAACGCGCGAATAGGTTCGTTGTAGAGTTGAGAGAAGTCAAAGTAACTGACTATTTGAAGACAGGTCGGGAGCGTGTCAATAATACAGGTCCGATTGGTTGTGAAATAGGAATGGGAATATATTTATTTGTAAAGTAAAGCGGCATACTAATTGGAAGGGATAAACGGGACAAATGTTATAAAAAGGTAAACCATGGTGTATAGGTTATAAAAGAGCAACAATGAGTAAAAAGGAACAAACGTGGCAATTTGTGCAAAATATTATCAATGAATGAAATGTTGTAAAAGAGAAACAAAGTTGTAAACAGAATTCGTTAAGAGAACTGTCGGTAATTGTAGAGGCAATTTCCGTGTAACGGGTAACGGTAGACGTTGCGCGGGAATCCTTCCTAACGTTGCACTAGGTAGATAAGGTTATTAGGCAGCTACAAACTAAATACCACATTGGTATAAAACAAATAAAAGTACATAATTTATGTGTCCCTACAAGGTCTATTAATAATAATTTAAGGAGGAAATAGTGCGTATGTTGCATCTGTGTACTCAAAAATAAATATTTTTGTCACACGGTAATCTCGGATCGGAACTTAAGCGATAGAATTTCTCTGCTTAGATTAAGCATAGTTAGGATGGACTTTGAGTTCCACTTAACTTTAATCCTACAATGAAATACACATAAGTCATACTTAAATTTAATCCTGGATCATTTCAAGATAAGGTTACATTGAAATACCGGCCCTAAGAAGGTAGAATGGGACACTTTTCGACAGAGACTTAAAACAAATTTAATAGATGAAAATATTAATATAAACAGAATTAACACAATTCAAAACACCCAAGAATTAGAAAATTTAATAGGACAATATACCAACTCAATAGAGAAAACTTGTTTAGAACTAATACCCAAAATTAAAAATCAAAACAAAATAAGCCTGCCGTGGTGGTCGGAGCAATTAGCCAATATGAAAAAAGAGGTCAACCGAAGAAGACGCCGTATCAAGAATGCTGCCCCAGATAGAAGGGATTGGGTGGTATCCCAGTACCTAGAGCAAAAAGAAGCCTATGAGACAGAAGCCAAGAGGGCTCAGGTGGCCAGTTGGAAGGAGTTTTGTGGTAGGCAAAATAGGGAAGGGATGTGGGAAGGGATTTACCGAGTTATAAAAAGAACAGAACAAAGGAAGGAAGACGTGCCGCTCACTGGGACGCATGGAGCATACCTAACCGAGCTGCAATCGGCCAAATTTCTAGCCGAAACCTTCTTCCCCGAAGACAAAATCAGCGACGACACACCAGAACAAAAACTAATCAGAGAAAGGGCGCTGCTAGTAAACGGAATGGAAAATACTGACGATTTTCCTCCGTTTACAGAGCTGGAACTCCGAAAAGCAGCGAATTCCTTTAACCCAAAAAAGGCTCCAGGAGCAGACGGGTTTACCGCTGATATTTGCCACCAAGCGGTTGACTCAAACATCGAGGTCTTTTTGAGCCTCCTAAACATGTGTCTTTCATTCCAGTATTTCCCGGAAGTCTGGAAGAAAGCTACGGTTGTGGTACTGAGGAAGCCTGGAAGAGACACATATAGAATACCCAAATCATATAGGCCGATTGGGCTATTGCCTTTATTGGGTAAAATATATGAGAAGATGCTGATGGCACGTCTTAGGCATTACATCTTGCCACACATCAGCTCCCGCCAATATGGTTTTATGCCCCAAAGGAGCACCGAGGACGCCCTCTATAATCTAATGGGACACATAAGACGCAAGTTAGACCAAAAACAAATGGTAACAATCGTCTCGTTAGATATAGAGGGTGCTTTCGATCACGCCTGGTGGCCGGCCATAGTGACACGACTGGCAGATGAGGGGTGTCCGGTGTATCTGAGGAGAACTCTCGACAGCTACCTCAGCGAAAGATCGGTAGCACTTAGATATGCAGGGGAGGAAGTATTGAGGAACACCAATAAGGGGTGTGTCCAGGGCTCAATTAGCGGACCCATTTTGTGGAACGTCTTGTTGGACCCCCTATTACATAAACTGCACAACGAAGGCACATTTGTACAGGCATTCGCTGATGACATCGTGCTGGTGTTTGATGGGAGTACAGCTCTGGACATAGAGAGGCGCGCCAATGGTGCTCTACGGCATGCTCACGAGTGGGGTGTTAGAGCTAAGCTTAAATTCTCAGCGCCAAAAACAAAAGCTATGCTCATAACGCGCAAGCGCAAGTTCGACACACCACGCCTGAGCATGGCGGGGAGCGACATTCATATGTTCGGAGAAATAAAAATACTCGGCCTCACTATCGACCGCAAACTCACCTTTAACACACACACAGATAATGTATGTAGGAGGGTCATAGTAATCTATAAACAACTTCTGAGAGCGGCTAGAGTTAGCTGGGGCCTCCACCCAGAAATAATACGTACCATCTACATGGCTGTGGTAGAACCGATCGTCCTATATGCTGCGAGCGCGTGGTACACATCAGCGGATAAAAAAGGAGTAAAAAAGAAATTAGGCGCGTTACAACGGGGCTTCGCCCAAAAAATGTGTAGGGCATATCGCACCGTGTCTCTTAACTCGGCCCTGGCACTGGCTGGGGTGCTCCCCTTGGATCTCCGGATACGAGAAGCAGCACTTCTTTATGAGGTCAGGAGGGGGGTACCCCAGCCATGGCTGGGAGATAGGGAGGTAGAGATGATGTCCTCTGCACTCGAGGCACCTCACCCTGCTGCCTACATGACATTAGAGTACAAAACCCTGGTAGACCAACAGCAATATGAGCAAGCCCGTGAGTATGATGTGAGATATTTCACCGATGGAAGCAAGATTGAGGGCAGAGTGGGTGCTGCGATTTCTATCTGGAACCATGACGCTGAAACCGGAACCCTCAAACTTGCTCTATCAACTCACTGCTCTGTCTACCAGGCAGAACTATTGGCTCTAACAAGAGCAACGAAACTGGCGCACGCAAGTAATAAAAAAACCTTCGGCATTTTCAGTGATAGCATGGCCGCCATCCTCACAGTAGTAAATCATGACTCCCTGCACCCACTGGCTGTAGAGACTAGAGCCCTACTGCAGCAGTGCAAACACCAACACAAAACAGTCTCACTGTACTGGATTAAGGCGCATGCTGAGCTTGAAGGAAACGAGAGAGCCGACCAACTGGCTAAGGGGGCGGCACTGCTGTCAAAGAATAAGCCCGACTACGAGCTGTGTCCAGTTTCATTCATAAAAAATGTCATAAGAAACCAGACTCTTGAATCATGGAACAAGAGATACGTAGAAGGAACAACCGCCTCCATAACAAAAATCTTCTTACCTGATATCTTCGCGGCATATAGAACGATCAGGAAAATAGAAATAAACAACATTACCACACAGGTTCTCACAGGTCACGGTGGGCTGTCCGAGTACTTGCACCGCTTCAAGTGCAAGGACAGTCCGTGGTGCCCGTGTGACACGGAGGCCCCGGAGACTGTCCCGCATATATTGTTGGAATGTCCCATTTTTGGTCTAGATAGGCACAACCTGGAGCAAAGACTAGGCACAAAAATAAAGCTAGAAAATATACCTGACATAATTACGTCTAAAAACAGGAAACTATTTATAGAATACTGTAGCAAAATAATGAAAACAGTCATCAAAAAGAACAAATAGCCTACAAAACATGCTAATAGATGTTTTATATAGAAAACATGAAATTAGCATGAAACAACACTGTAAGATAGAAATAGTTTTACAAACAGCCCTAGAAATAGTTAAGCCATAATTAATTATGTTCACACTATTTCAAGAAATAATATGTAAAATAAATACCTATATAGATATAAGAAAGAACCACAAAATAAGTATATGTAATGAAGACTAGAAATAATGTGCCTAAATTAAAACAAAATATGTTGCAAAAATAGATATAAGATTCTTCCTGTAGAAAAGAAGTTAGAAGAAGATTGTTAAGTAGTTTTAGAAAAACCTTGCGAAAAGAAAAAACAAAAGATCCCAGAGAAAAGTGATCCCACCCTTAGCAATAAAATAAATAAAGAAAATAAGCCTTGCAGTAGTTAGCATAGTGTAGTTACGTATGAAAGAGAAGAATGAGAGAAGACTATAGTATGAAGAATAAAAGTACGAGAGGTAGCAAAAGCGAGAAATGGTATGAAAGATATAAGGCCTCTAATAGCTCTGACAACGTCAGAGAGAAACTGGTACAAAAAAAAAAAAAAAAAAATACCTGCTGAGTCATTTCTGAACCTCCTCGAAAATAACCTAAGTATAACCAGTTTGATGCGGATCCAGACTTTAGATATATAATTAATTTCAAGATTACCTATTTATTTATTCGCTTATAGAAAAGCTTTCCGCTAGCATTGAAGGAAATGTAATCGTAAATCCAATATCTAAGATCAATTTCCTTTAATCCGCATCTTTGATTTCCTGACTAAGCCTGGCGCACAAATTACTGAAAGCTATTTCCTCTGATAATTTAATTTCTGTTGCGTTTGACATTTACTGAACTCCAATTCCAATATTAAATATAAATGGCAATTGATTATTTGATAAATTGTCTGCTTTAGCGTGAAGATAAAATTATTTTGAGTCAAAGTTCAATTTAATTGGTTAGGTACTTACATAATTTCTTCCTTAATATCGCAACACAATTGATTTTGATAAAAAAAATCGAATGTAGGGTGATGACTGTAATCTTTTTGTGAAAGTAATCTTTTTTTCTCCATAATCTCTATACTTAACATAATTCGTTAAAATCGGTTCAGCCGTTTTTACGTAAAAGCGGAATACAGACAGACAGACAGGCATAGACAATTTCACATGTAGAATATTAGTAAGGATTGTCATCGGAATTTTAATAAGGTATCTACGTAGGCGAAAAAATATTTTTAGCTACTTGCTTCGATGAAAATAATTTTCACCTTCCGAACCAAATATTCCTGGTGTTTATGATCTAATACACAAGTAATAGGCAAATTTGTTACAGGAGATTACCGCTTCGTCAGAGCTTTAATCATCGATTTTTAAATTGAATTATGCAACATCAATTTGCATGGAAACGAGATAAGACAGAAGTCGCGACTTGAGATAAAATCAGATCCAGATTGAAAGGAATTGACCTTAATACGAAACTACTTGATTTTTATTGGCTACAAGGATTTACAACAGGTAATGCAATAACTTAAATTTAACGTAAGATATAAAATAAATAATTGAAAGTTAGGTATCTAATACTTATTAGGTATACTATATAGGTATATACCTATGAGTAGGTAGGTAGCTTAAGGTAGCAAACAAGGAAAGTAGTAGGTATTAGGTACTCTTTTATTAACACCAAATCAAATCAGTTTCTCTACACCCTTTTTATTGACGTTATGATGGAACAGTAGAAACCTTACCTTACACCTGTAGCCTATTTTATACAAAATCGTAAATACTAATCGGTAATACGACTCTTCGTTTTATAAATGTTTGATGATGGTAAATGTAACAACATCGTTAAAAAAAAAATTATGTCCTTAAAAATAATTTATTTCAAATTAAAATGATATCACAGCTTCACTTATAATTACGGTAAGGTCATTTCACTGAAAGGTATTTGTGAATAAAACTTATTTACAAGGAGTTCTACTTTGTCGAACACGGCTTGTACGAATGGTGGTCCGAGGTCTACCATCAGATCTCTCCAGTTGTCGTTCAAGACCTGGTTTACAGCGTCATCTGGAAATAGTTCACAAGTTTAGGAATATGATTGGAATTTAATTACTATGGTTAATTGGGGGGAAAGGTAGCGTTAGAAATAGCAAGGTACAAGTTACCACAGAGTAATCCATACATCAACAATATAGCCCTTAGTAAGAAGTAGTATTTTTTGTAATTTATTATTATTATTATTATTTATAATTTATGCATTTACACAAAAAAAGATAATACATAATAGAAACAGAAAAACATGAGTAAACACAAAGGTACTGCTTATTTCAGTATGAAATCTCTTCCAGCAGACCTGTTGTTGGAGAGATAGTGAGGAATGCAATATTGTGTGTAGCATAATTAAATTAATTAATATTAAGTATATATAATATAATACATACATATACAATACAATATATAAGTATATCAGCAGATAATAAAATACTTAAACTATACACAAATACAACAATATAACAATATAATACGTATATTATATACAGCAATATAAAATACCAAATAGATAGATTGCATAATTAGATAAGAAAGCTTAATAATAATAATATACTAATCGTGTATATTATTAATAGTAATAAGTAATAATATATTTATGTGTCTTTTAGATAAAACTTTTGTTATTTTATTTCGTTTAAGTAGATACTCAATATGTAGGTAGGTACGAGTAGGTACATTATGTAGGTATTACTTCATTCCTGTTGGTTTTTTACCTATTATAGACTATTAAAGATAGAATAACGTATTTCAAACAACTTGTTCATAGCTATCAAAACCTTTACAAACTTTCGAAGTAGGGAAACAATTTCAATCGGTACTTTCTTCCTAAACTCTTTCTTACCTAGTAGACCCCCTCCACCAGTGCCCAAAACATTATTAATATGGATCTTGACATTCTCATATGTTGACACTGGTCGTTGGTCTGAGGACTTCACATGTTCGATTCCTTTATCATCCTTGTACAATTCGAGCTTGTACTTTGTATGGACGTCTAGACCACCTGTTGGCAAATAGAAAATGTCAGTGTTATGTTCAAAGTATTGAGTAGTTAACACGTAGTTAACGATGCGATATGTTATGGGCGATATTGTGAGAAGATTTTAAACGTTTTTTTTTTAATTGTACTATTTTATCTTATTGTGTTTTTTGAAAAAACAGATTATGCACAATCGTTGAAAAGTCTTTTTTTATCCTCTCTCAAGTCTAGACTCGTTTGTATCATAATTGTATTAAAGTCTACCTATTATTCGTTCTACTTTGTTATACCTATTAATCGTATGTTAAAACATGCGAGTAATAAATTCTTAAAAAGAATGACGTGTATAAAAATATTCTAAAAATTATGCATATATATCATAAGGGTATTTTGTTTATTTCCTTAGTTTGTATGTAAGACCAACTTCTTTTTTTGTTTTTGACCAATTGACTTGAAGGTTACTGTAACTATTATTTTCATTATAATTAACCTACTTAGGTAACTATTATCATCTTTGCCAGGTAATTTTTGTATATGATACTCTAAAGACGTACGATGGTGGATGTAGGTAAGCCTCTACTATACCAAATTCGGTATTACTCTGTCTGCCTAGAGTTAAACATGAGTACCTACTTCTATTATAAACATTAGATTGAAGGTCAAACATCTGTCTCTTAAATACCAAGTAAAACATTACAAAACAAGCCCTGTGAATACTTAAACGGTATTATGCAATCCTCATTATGTGTTTCTGAGTAACTAACGCAACCTAACCAATGTCATTGCATTTTGAGACATTAAGCGTTACTTACTACACACAAAAAACATTTTTAAAAGTTGCCCAAACATGGATTTTCTTAAAAAATAACATGTCATCATTGAACATTATTTGTCGATTTAAATGTTGCTTAAACCTTCCTTTTGGTGTTTTGTATCTATTGGGACGTGATTGGGACATATTCGAATTTGTCGTGAGATGACCTAACGTTAAAACGTCTTTAAACTTCGCTTCCTTTTTATGAAATAGGTATTTGTATGATAAATTTGTTAACATGCTAAAAAGGTCATTGTGATTGAAAATAAACTATTCTAGATGTAATTAAAATACAAGTTATGGCGGATGAATTATGGAATACCCGAATAACTTGATTCAATTGTTAATGGCAATGATTTAATATAAAGCAAACAAGCCTTAAACTGACCTAGTTTTATTCGGCTAATTTTGTCAAGATAAAAAGTTTATTTATAGTCAAGGTTTATTGAATCAAGTTGTTATTGCGTAAGTAATTAAATAATTAACGTTATATTTTTATATAAAAATGGGTTGAAGAGTATATAAAAGGTATTTTAATTTCCGTTACTTAATCGAGTTTAAAAAATAAATTGGAGTTAGTTTTAGATAAATTGTTTTGTTACAAACTTTAACTTTAACAAACATTTGATATTGTTAATGATTTACCATTCCGTGGATAAAGTTCATTTAAATGTATTTTTATAGGTAATATATTTTTCTTCTAGTGCAGTTTTATATGTAAAGTTGAAGTTAGTTAGGAAAGAACCTTAGTACCTAATGTATTTTTGGTTACATACGTGATAAATTATGTATTTTTAAGTAGGTACGTGTTTTTTATTGTACACGTTAATATATAGCTATGCGTTAAGCGAAAACATACTGTTTCCGGACAGAAATCGGATCATTTTTTCTAGGCCACTTTACCTACCTTCTCAAATAACCTAATTTTCGGATGGAAATTTACAAGCTTACATATTTTATTAACAGGCTGTTTCAAAGTGGCTCTATCCGCTTCATTCGCAATTCCTTGCAAATTTATTTATAAAAAATGTGCACAGACGATTTGCAAGAAACTGGTTTAGTTTAACAAAGAAACGTTCAAAAACTGTATCGGCAAAAAGACCGCCACAGAAATTACAACCAGTATTTAGCAGTTTAACATTTTACAATGTATACTACATAGATTTATTATCTTCGCTCTCGCTCTTACAAGATGGAGCACTGCCTGTAAAGAATAGCTTTGATCTTGCGGCAGTTTTTTATTTTCGTGCCAACTCGTGTGTCAAATAATACACATACTGTTCGAAAAACTTCCGACCAAACCATGTCATGTTTTCTGACTTAGTACTAGGAACAAACCAAGATGTCGCTTAGGTCCAAACCTTTTATTTACTCATTATCCTCGCTGAGCAACAAAATAATACGTAAAAAAAATCAAGCTCGACAAAAAGGAAACTACACATCTGTCTTTGTGTCGTTTTTCAATCATTTTGGCAATAAAAAATAAATGTTTCAATTGCTTTGAAACGCCATCTATATATGACCCCTGACATTCCTTGCAAGCTGTTATATGTTAGTAACTACTCTTAAAATTGACTATTTTTTAACCTTCAACCACCTACCTACGGTCTCAGAGACCGTAATGTTTTATAAAATTCAAATATAATTTTAATAAAAAAAAATGATGGTTATTTTTTACTACTTTTTATGTGAAAAACTTACAAAAATACGAAACAATTGCTTTATTATTTTTTTCAGTTTCTAAAGACATTTATAATTCAATAGCAAATTTTTGGTGCTAAAACGAAGCATTGGCGTACAAAGTTGCATGTTTTGCTACGGAACTTTTATTTGGTAATTGAAAATCCTAAAATCAACGCAATTATCTATTAGCGGTCTTTGCGACCGCACGGTGGTGGTAACAGGACAAAAATAGGTGCTAGGTGGTTAAGGGTTAATGTCAAATATTATGTCATATAACAACAGGGGCGTAGGAGTAATAATATTTTTAAGGGCCCTATAAGAAAAAAATTAAACATAGATTCACAATTACTCCTTGCTCGCTTAATAAAGTAAGGTAAAAGCACCAATTATAGACATTATAAGGAATTTTTATGTTTTTGCTTATTCATTTATGGGTTTTACTATACACGTTTCTAGGGTTTTGGATCATTGGATAATAATAAATAGTGACTTTTAGAACCAGTTTTCGAATTTTAAAGTAGCTGGTGCTACTTTAAGGTGTTACATTAGGTACTAGTTCCATCAAAATATACTTATTTATATACGAGTATATCCTCTATCAGACTATCCTCTTTGATCTTACTATACATTTGCATACGAGAAATCCTATATCTAGACCATATCTTGTAAAAAATATTTTACTTTTTAACACCGTCAATTTGGAAACGCATGGACTTATGGAGATTTTTTATTTAAAAAAAAGAATAAAGTAAGCTATATTCAATGTGTAGGTTTTAAAAAATACTTTTTTTTAAGTTTTCACTATTTTTAGGCCCCTGTAGCTCGGGGGCCCCAAAAAATTGTTACGGTGGCTACGCCCCTGCATAAAAATTAAGACACTAGTTCGGGTAGGTTCGAGTATGCTGAATTCAGCACACTATGTTTTGCCGCATTTTACGAGTACCAGTGCTCCATCTAGTAAGAGCGAGAGCGAAGATAATAAATCTATGGTATACTAATTTGGTCTAGTACTTAGTTCTAGATTAATTTACGCAAATCTTAATATGTATATAACTCAAAGGTGACTGACTGACATCTGACATACCGCCGAAACCAATAACCTACTAACCTTTGACGCCTTGTCATTTCTGTAACTATTAGTAACATTACCTATGATTTTGCGTCCCAATAAACTATGGTAAAGGGCGATTACTAACCATTTGCTTGATCTACCAATGAGTTTACCATAGTTTGTCAAATGCATAGAAAAAAATATTTGAGCGTATCAATAAATAACTATTAGTTTTCTTTATCTATTTTCTGTAACTATTTGTTATGTCATTGCTATCTTTCAAAATTGGGCGATAAAGAAATGGTAAAAGAGCTAATATAACCTTAAAATAAAAATGTAAACAGAATAGTTTATTGAAGAAAGTGATAAAAAACAGTTTGAACGCAAAATATATAGTCGAACAAGTTATTTAAGTATATTTTGAATCGGACTTTGAATTAATATCCCGATTATGATAAAAAAAAACATGTACCTACCAAAGAAATCCTAATGAAAATATCACCATCTCTGAAGGTGTTATCCTCCCGGTAAGCAACATTAATTAGCTTAATTCGTAACTAAGTACTTGGTTCCTTTTGAATAAAGATTCTGTTAAAAAAATGTTGAAAAGTTTATGTTTTTATAAATATACTGATATGTAAAAAACATTCAAGGAACCACTTCACCAATTGATGCTCACTCTGCGATTTTATGCATTGGGCACAATGCTGGTATCTATGGCTACTACACTACTACTACTACGGCTAGAGCCAGCAGAATTGTGGCTGATGTGTCCCAAGCAATAGCTGGCTTGTATCTGGACGACGTCAACGTACAGGACAAAGCCCAGCAAGGATTCTACAACATGGTACGTTTTCCTAAAGTTCTCGGTGTAATTGACTGCCCACACGTGCCAATGACTGTAAGTTGGGTTATATGGTTGATATATTTGCCTGCCAATCTCTTTAAAACTGTTATTGTATTAACTACGTACTGACTGTGAATCATCAATAAAGGTTTATTTAATTTTCAGATTAACAAGACAATAGAGCAATAAGAGGCAGAAGATACTATCCCTATACTTGTCGAAGATATGGGTAACCAACATCATGCAGCTAGACAAAATTCGATACATAATTATTTAAGCTCATACATAAAGGTTTATGAAATGTTATTATGATTATTGTTAAACATTTTTTTTCAGATAATCTTCGTTTAAAATATTGCTACTAAAACTAAGACCTGCAAATAAAAAAATATTCTGAATATTTGTTTTATTATTAAAGTCTATTGTATCCAACCATTATCTGAAATCTTTTCGAAAGATAACATAGGCAGGTATTGGTAAAAATTAAAATCAAAATATCATATTTTAAAATATTTATTATACATTTTTATACAGTATTGGAGCCATTATTAAAATATCTTCATCTTTTACCACACCTTGACATGTGTGGGGCAACAGATTATTTCACTATCTCTGATATGTCTTGGCTATCACCACCATAGTGCGTAGTCAACCCAGTAGGTACATGTAGTACCTAACTGGTCAAGGGAGTTAAGGCAACACCACCTTCAGTCTGCAAATAAAAACATCTAGCTTATACCTGCAAAAAGCTGCATTTTGACTTCAAAAACTTTTTTTTTAATGCAGCAGTCTAAACAAGTGCTTTCATTAAAATTGGTTCAGTCGTTCTGGCGTGAAAACGTAACAGACAGGCACACAAACACACAGTGTTTCTTTCGCATTTTACATTTTATTAATGTGGGTTTATACTCGTTTCTTTATAACCTAGAAGCTCAGGTCATATGGAGAAATATACAATAGAATTACAAACCTTTAAACTGTTTTGCCTTATTAAAGCACTGCACTTCCTTGCCGCCTTTTTTAAATTACCCCATCTAGTAGTTGATCAGAACGATGATTTTTAACTTTAACGGCGCTGAATTTCTGCGAAAAAGATTTCCAAGCATCTTCCTCTTTTAATTTATTACTAGTGGCATTTGTTGATTTACATGTTAAGACTTCATGTTTAGATATTAATTCCATCAGGAAAACAGTATTTCAGATATTTTGTGGCAGTAAAATGTGTTTTTAAAGATACATATTTTTGATTTATTTACATAAACAAATTGGAAGCTGACAAATGTCAAAACTACGTAAGTACCTACGTAGAAACTACGTTATATTGATAATGGAAAATTCAAATTGTTTTAGGGGTACAAACAACTTTCGAAGAGGTCGCTTTAATCAATTGTATTTTATCATTATGTTAGTCTCTTCTAGCATTTGGATGCTTTTTTTTACAAATATTAAGAGTAAGCGCTTACTTATAAGCATTAGCTCATAGGTTTTGTACGTTTACGACTTGAACCTACCTTAACTTGGAACCTGCCTTTTGAATAAACAATTACATTAAAGATAAAAAAGTATAGAGGGCGTTTTTTAAGCAGTTAGCTCATTCCAGTTATATGATATCATATACATGAAGTACTCTGTAGACAGAGATGTAGGCTGACACATGTAAAAAATACGTTTCGTTACTCCGTATCGGCAATGTTTGCAAAATCTATTTAAAGAGAATATACATTAAAAATAGAATATTATATCAAATTTAACTACATTAGTTTAAGGACTGTGAAGTCAAATTAGTATATCTAAGTAATAAATAGGGGTACAATGTATATATTTTTCAAAAGCGTTTAGTTTTAAGGGTACAATATGCAAACATTGGTAATCACAAACTAATGGTTTCATGGAGCGAAAGTTAATATTGGGACGGCAGTAACAGTTACATCAAACGTCACTGAATAACTAATAGTAACCAGTTTCCAAAATCTATGGTAAGATATTGGTTTCGGCGGATAGTGATCTATCAACGCACAGCCCAAACCACTGAACGGATCGGGCTGACATTTGGCATGAAGTTACGAGTAGATGTTATGATGTAGGCATCCGCTAAGAAAGGATTTTGATCAATTATACCCCCAAGGGGATAAAAAAGGTGATGAAAGTTTGTATGAAACTAAAATTTGCTGCGGGGGAAACCGCAGGGCGGAAAGCTAATGGCATATAAGCGTGCTTAGGACTTAAGACGTTTCAACCCTGTTTCTTCGAGTAAAATAAAAACATACAAAAGACATCAACGCACAACGCAATTTTTTTTACTTTATTTTTATAAAACAATATTTATTTATTTGTTTATTTTTTATTCTAAATGAAAAAAATGCAAATCCCTTTGGTTCTAATAAAATTAAAATGCAAAAAAGTCAGTACTTAATTTAAGTAGGGGAGCGAGGGGCTTGTTGTAACAGTTTTCAGTAAAACTAGTATATCTTGAGATCTATTGATTCAATTTCTACTAAATAAAGATTGATGCATACTGTAACTCTTCCTCTACCAAATCAAGTAAAAATAATATCATAACTATTGGTCATTATTTAACAATCAATTATTTTCTAAAAGAAGTGCGGTGTTACAACTTACCTCGTGCTTGGGGCAAGTTGTAACGTCTACCGGGGCAAGTAGTAACGACAGTAAAAAACGACATTAATACCTCTAATCATTTATTCTTTAATTATTTTTAACAAAATTGACATCTTTCCAAAATAGGTATAATGTAATTCTTATCAAAAATCAACTCAAATACACTTTTTTGTAATCAACACTTAAAAATTAAGTAATTAAGAGTTTTATTTAGTTAAACACTACTTATAATCATAATAGCACTTTTAAATCACAGTAAGTAATTAAATTATTTATTTCTAATACACTCTATCCAATCTTTTTTGTTTGTATCTGTGTAAGCTTCACCACATACCAGACAATGCATGGTGTAACATGTTACAACAAGCCCCGGGATTTTGTTACAACTAACCCCATGGTATATTTTTAACATTTATCAAGATAACTTATTAAACAATTTAGCAATCATAAAAACTGTTACACAATATCAGAGATAGATAAATTTGAATGTAAATAAGATGTAGAAAATTTGAAAATAGGCAATAATGAAAACACAAACCAAAATTTTACGACAGTACAATTTTATATCACCTGGCAGAAATGAAGGGAATGCTCACATTTGCTCACTGCGCCAACCGGCGGAACACTGGCTATGGCAATATGATGTGGTGCGGTTTATGGGTTAAATCGAGCCAAAGATATACGTTAATAGTGTTGAAGATCCTGGTGAAAAGAGCCTGTTACTACCTACCCCTGTAACAACAAGCCCCTCGCTCCCCTACATATGCGTAAGGACGAATACATAATAATATGCGTAATTACTAATATACTCAAGGTATAATAATAGCGTCATACAAGTAATTAAGTTAAAAAAACATTAATGTTGAAAGGTCACACAATTTAAATTAACTCAGTGTCGTGGGGAACTACCGTTTTCATGTTAAAATATAAAATTTACACTTAGGTATTGCAAAATACCTAACCATTTATTAAAACAAGATACGTGTGTGTGTGTGATTCACAAATTTTATTGCAACAGTGACCTTACCAGTACAGTAGACTTAACATACCTATATAAATAATAATAATAATAAATCTCCAGACTAACACACCAATTATGTGGCCCTAAAGTAAGTTGCAGTAAGCACTTGTGTTATAGGTACCACACAATGGACTAGGGGAGAACCTAGTTACACCCAGACACGAGCCAATATCAAAAAACCATTTTAACGACATTGGCCCGACCCGGGGATCGAACCCGGAACCATCCGCTTAGCAGTCCGGTGTATACGCCGCTGCACCACTGAGGTCGTCATATAATTATGTTTTGTCAAGTGTTGATGTGGAGTTGGTTTACTTGATGGTGTGTAGTTCGTGATTTTAAGCTGCTGACTATGCATTGCATTGATGCTTAAAATAAGGCTTAAAGCTTAGCTATTTAATCTCCTATAAAGGGAAATTCATACGTAGAGTCGGGATCACCCACTGCTAGAGTAGGTACTATACTATTAAGTACATTTTCAAATAAACTTGAAGTTTAGTCTACAATACAGTAATTGCTTTGCCTAACATGCCATATAAATAAGAACCGAGTAAAACTTTCACGATAGAATCAGGCAGGAACGTAACAATTATCTACCAATTAAACTTGGTGTACCTAATTTACATATTTATTACTGTGTAAATGTCACGATATATTGGCCGAACAGAAAGGAAGTCTAAATAGTGCTACTACATGCATCAAAAAAACAAAATATTTTTGGCCATTAATAAATTAATTTACAAAATGCAAAGGCAACTACCTAAATATTTTATTACCTTTTTTTTTACTTAATTGTGCCACTTTGGCATATAAACTATCAAATTACCGCATTATTTCAAATTAAATAGTGTTTTAGTTTTAGTTGCTATGTAAACCAACGCTCCTGAACCATTAGGTAGTTGATGTGTGAGTGATGACCTCAAGTGGCGAATATCACTTTTCAATCCTTAATAACTTTTTTATAAATTGAGTGTTTTGGGTTTACTGTTAATGAATTTAGTTACGATTAAGGCTCAAGAATACGTGGTTTCAGGCTTCGGAAATGGTCTTATATCTATTATTTCTTAATCATCATCATCATCATCAATACATCGTATAAATGCAAGTCGCTAACTATGTCTGTATGTATGTTTTTCCGCTAACTCCTCCTAAAACACTTAACGGATTATAATGCAGTTTTCGCAATTTCTAAGGTAGGTATTTTTTTTTACTTAAATTTGTAAATAATGAACGTTTCGAAAAAAAAAATACTTTAAGTAAGTAAGCTGAAATTTTACGTGTCGAGAATGTCGCGCAAAATCACACCATTGCGAAGTGTACTAATATTATAAACGTGAAAGATTGTGAGATTGGATGTATGGATGTTTGTTACTCTTTTACGTAAAAACTGCTGGACAGATTTTGATGAAACTTTTCAGTAATATAACTTCTTAGATTTACGCGATTATTACTACTTGAAATTAAACTCATTTTAACGGGTTTTACGCGTTTATTTTATTTCTCTACCCGTGACCACGGCATTTGTAAAAATGTAGAAACGTCGGAAAATCAAAATAATAAAATAAACGCGTAAAACCCGTTAAAATGAGTTTAATTTCAAGTAACTTTTCAGTAATATAGGTTATAGGTACATCAGAATAACATATAGGGCATTTTTATCTCGGGAAAAGTTCCTATTCCCACGGAAAACCGACTTCCACGCGAACGGAGTCGCGGGCGGCCACTAGTTTCATATAATGTAATAATACTTACGTATTTTAACAGAAAGTTTTCCTTGTCCGCTGAATGGCAGGAGCAGTAGTCTGCCAACAGTTTGGTAATCACTCAAGAAAGTGACGTTTCCGTACAGATGCATTATGCCAGTTTTAGCCTTCCAATCAAACCTGAAAACAAAATATAAAAGTTATCTACATTAACCTAAAAAACGATTAAGGGCATTAATTTCGCATCTATTATTGATTGGGTACCTACTATTGAAAATAACGAAAGTAACTATCAATCTCAACTCTTTATGTGAATTCAGTTATTGGCGTTACCAATGTTAATAAGTCTGTAGGTAATATTGTTTTCAATTTAAATAAATAAAATTTAATAAAATAGCTTTTATATATTTATTTATTTTAATAAGTTTTTATCAATTTTTCGTGTAAGATTATTTTATCGACACAGAAAATAATTATGTTTATAAAATTCATTTTATTTAATCAACTGCTTATTTTTGCAAGTTATTTGAAGAAAAAAACAATGTTTTTCGGTCTTCCACGTGGTTGACAAATGTTTGAGTTAGTAGTCTTTGGACTTCTGACACGAAAACTTAACATTGTTATATTTTTATATGTAAGGTGTGAAAAATGTACGTAATGCTAAAAATAATAAAACCTGCTATTAATATGAGCGCGAAAGTAACGTAGTCTACCTATAACGCTTTAAACTGACAAATAGAACCGATTTCCATAAGTTTTGGTACGAAGATGGACTAGATCATGGAAAGGATAAGGCCTTTATTCTTTTTTTACATAAAAGCCTTGAACTTTACTTAAAAATGTTTACATAGGCACGTGTAATGTTTATCGAATCAATAAGGCATGCCTAAAAACAAAAAAAAGTATTAATGATTTAGGTATTGCTTTTGGATATTCCCGCTTTAGTTTTAACTTAGTAAAGAAGTAAACGAAAAACTTATCTCGATAATATAATATAGTTTTTGGTAATATTATATCAAAATCCGGAGCTAAAGTAAGAACTTAGTTTAAAAATTAGTTTTTGAAATAAAATATATGAAGATAGGTAAATACAGTACTATCTACGAGTATATTGAGAAGGCTCTCTGTAAGTAATCTTTATAAAATATTTAAAATAAGTCTCTAATAAAAAAAAAACTTATTTAAATTTATAACTTCTCATTTTAAACTTATTCCTCAATAATAGGTATTTTTAAAGAATTGATTTAGTTACTATTAATTCATTGGCGCATAATCATTACTAAAAAATAACCTCATAACGTAAACAATAAATAACTTTTAATCATACTTAATAGCCTAGATAATGGTATTTAAATTACTTTATCGGAATAGGTAACCTATTCTGAACTTTATGAGTAAGACGCGAGTATGAAACAAAGTTACTTAGAAAATAACTCAAAGCTTACCTACAATAACATAATTGTTTTTCCAAGATTTTGTAATTACTTTATAGTTATTAATAAATAATAGCGGAAGTTAAAAAGTTATCGATTACAGTCGTTAATCTTGAGGATCTCTAAACTAAAATAATAAAAATTTAAAGTAAACTCATTATTTGACGAATTTGAAAAACTCCAAAGTAAATAGTATTAACTGATTTGATTTAATCACCTTATCACAAATACTCAAAAAATTTATCACAAGAATACAAAATTTGTCAGCCAGAAATTACATGTAAAACATTTTAACGTTGAATTAATTTATTAGGATGTCTTAGGAAACCAGCAAAAAGTGCAACATAGTAAAATTATTTGTATAAAATATGTAACAAGATATTATAAAGGTAGAGCTCAGAGTTTTAAGATCTTTTTTTAAATTAATTGTTCGAAATACAAAATTACTTAATTTATTATCTTTTAACTACATTTAATGACAAAAAAAGTTTTTTACTTTGACTTTAAAACTAGTTTTGTAAAGTTTTTTATGTCAATAAATTATTCAAAAATTAGATTGTTGAACTTGATTCTTGTTCTTGTTGTTAAAACTTAACCTTGAAAATGTGTTACAATTTTTTTTTATTCCAAGTAAAAAAGGATGATAACTAATGCAGACATAATCAAATTAACTTCCTCTTTAAAGTTAATTAATACTGTATTTTTTTATTGGAGTTATATGTACGGACCTTAGGTCCGGTATATCTACCTACATTTTTTGTTAACTGCCATTTTTTGTACCAATTTTAAACAAACGCATCCTTATTAATTTAAGAATGTCACACACAAATACAGACACATATGTTTTGCTAAAATTTTAAATGCTCAGTATTTTCACAATTTCTTCGTTACAATGTTTCACAAGTATTTTACTTCCAATATGATGATGATAATAAAAACACTATAACTCACCCTAATTCCTTAATTTCCATATTCCTCATGCCCTTGACAATAACGTTCTTGCTTTTCAAGCTGAAGGTACCAGCGGTAGACTGAAGGTCGTTTAGGGCCAATGGATCCATAGGCTCTAACCCTAGTTCAGGGATGCCCTTAATCATTGTTGGGGCAAACAATCTGGCCCTTTTTGTCAGGCATTGGTTTAGGGCTGGGTCGCTGAAGGAGCATTTTTCTATGGATGACGCTGAAAAAGAAATATTTTTTATGGTTCTTTGCATGAGAAATAATCCGTGCAATTGTTGCATGAATGTACTCGTATCTGCGCCAATTAAAATATAGGAACCTAACACGATTTGTACTTAAGTGGGTTCTATATTTTCGTTTCGTTCCACAAGCTAAAGAGATGTCCTCATTAAAAAGTTTAAAAAACCAATTTTGAATGTCGATGGGCTTGCTTTGCTTACTAAGCTTCGTTACATAGTATAAATCCAAGTCGCTAATTCTGTCTGTTTGTATGTTTGTCCGCTATCTCCTCCTAAACAACGTAACGGATTTTAATTCGCCATCTTCCAAGTAATTAATTAATTTAAATTTGTAAATAAAGCACATTCAGAAAAAGTTTTATTTAGTTAGCCAAAATTCGATATTATGTGAACAAGTCGGCTAAAATTACACCATAACGAAGCGTGGGCGGGTCGCTAGTTAATTATAATTTCAAAATTATTACTACAATTGCGTATTTACAATCGACGAACCCTTTATTGCAAATTTACTTGCTTATGGGCATCTTATTAATCAAGCCTTTTTCAAAGTTTTTTAATAAATAACTAAAACTTGTAAACAATCAAAGAAGTCCATTTATTCAAATCACCGTAATTGCAATTGCGTCAATAGCCGTCAAGAATCGATAATAAAACGATTTTTACCAAAAATATATCGACTGCGGTATTGATCGCCTGCTCATACCTTCGTGAGTAGATGTACGTAGATAAACAAGATAATTTACAAGCTTCGGGCAATTTTAGATATATTCTACGTAAGTTGTCTTTAAATTGTGCCAAGGTTATCAATGTACAGTCAAATTGAAGTTTAAATGAAATATCATATTGAAAAAAACCTTGTGACGCGATTGCATAAAAAATAATTGAGTAGAAACTAAATTTAAGATGTTAAATGTTAAAAGATTTTAAGCTAACTGCAATGCAATTTTTAAGTATTTTGATTCTTAACGTTATAAAAAGCTCTGAAACTTTAAAGTAATGTAGGTCAAAAATATTTATAGTAAAGTTTTCCTAATATAGAAAAAATATGGAAAAAAATAAAGGATATACAGTGATTAAATAATTTGCATACACTTATGCAAGGTCGACGATTTTTTGGCGCTACTGACCTACTTAAATTTTTTTTAATAGAAAATAAATTACGGATATTACCAAATAAAAAAAAAGTTCTAGACAAAAGTTTTACATCACTAACGCTTTTATATGCAAAACGCAAAAAAACATAATAATAAACCAATAGGTAATTAAAAACTGTACTTGCAATTTTTTAGTTACTGAAAAAGAAATAGGTACTTACGTAATTGTGCCGCAGTTATTAATCCCACAAACAAAAATAAAGTTACCGCCAGCAACATCGTGCACAATGTTACTTCACAAAAATCACTCGCTTAGTGTTACCAACTTTAAGATTCACCGGCTTATATATTTCCTTGACAAAAACAACTTCATTGTAAAGTTAGCTTGACTAGGTCTAGACTTTTTGGAATTATACTTAAGATTTTTGAAAATCGATTAAATGATAATGCAAAGGTTTTATAACTAAAAAAATATATATTAAAAAAATCCTTGTTGAATAAATCGTATTTTGCTTTATTATTTGGTATATCTACAAGAATTAAGTTTTTTTGTGTAGATATTCGATTTAAGTAAATAGGCACCACAAGAAATACGTACGTATGAAGATTAAAAAAAAAGAAAAGTCATGTACCTACTTTCAGATATTCATATTAAACGTTTTCTTGAGTGTGATTTTTTATAGTATCTTTTTCTATATACTTACTGCTGCTAAAAGTAATAATTAATTGAAAGTAATAATTTGAAATAAGAACCAAAGATTTTTTTTCGTTTTTTTGTTTTATGAAATTCTTTGAGTTAGATATTTTGTTAAAACCACGACGTGTTCCTTTAGCTTTTTACTGTTTTAAGTTCGGAGCATTTCATCTTGTGGACTTTGACTATTTCAAATGTTAAGTTGTCAAGTATTATTTTAATATTGTTATAACCATTATCATGGCAGTTGCATTTGATTGTGAAATTAAATCTTTGTAATATTTAATTTCTTTTGTTATATTTTATGAGTAGATCTATACCTACACATTTTTGTATTTTTTGTCCTTGTTAAGAATCATAATTTCTCGTATTTTAGTAATAAGAATTGTTTTGAGTATTTTGTTACACAAAAGTGTATAATCTTTGATTAATTTGGAAATCAGGTAACATCAATAAAAAATTAAAGGGAAGAAAAACTAAGAAAAACCATTAACATGTAGTTCCATTATAAAAAAAATACTACTTACATTAATTTATTAACAGTCGACTGCGACCACCTAATGTAGATTTATGGAGTCAATACATTTACAACCACAGAGTCATATTTGTTATTTTTAGACTATAAAAATGAAATTTGTTTCCAAACTGAAAAAAAATACTGACAATGCTGTTATAGTACTGAACCTTTGATACGCAATATAAACTACGCACATGGCCATGTAAAAACATTTGATTAATAAAGAATATCGAAATATGGTTTTTGTTACCTTGTTTTAGGACTTATAATGTATATATTTTTTTTTTTACTATTCACAATATAATTAAAAGAATCACATCAGAAGGACATCAGTTATTTCTTTAAAACTGAATAAACTTACGTAACTTAATAACTATACTATATTTAGAAATTTTACAATTTTATTAGTTTTGATTGACGCATTTAGCGCCCGCAAAGTTTAGTTTATATTCGTTTAAATTATAGCCAAAGATCCTTTAGTAAAAAAGGACAAAAAATATACTGTCGTCATATTTTTTTTTACAAAAACGTGTAAGAATTTAATAACGATCGTTAACATTCTACGTTTTTTATCGATGTTCGTAAACTGTGCTACCGGTATTTTATATATATTAGTAGTTAATAGGGTTTCGTAATATAAAATAAATATATCTACTTATAATAAGTAGAGTAACTACTTAAGTTTATTGTTACTAGTACTTGGTAGGACTCTATAGTCAATTACCAGAGAAATCATTATGGTCTAAGGGCCGTGAACTCCAGACCTTTGTTATTTTATAAAACTCTCGTTAAAACATATATCGCATTTTTTTTATTTTATCCCTTCTCCTCCGCTTTCTTTAACGGGTTTTAGGTAAATTTTATAATCTTTGCTTGATCAGCCAAATAGTACATACGAGTCGAGTGTAATTAACAAAGATGAAGTCGTACAGGGTAGATACATAACATGACTAAGAAATTATTATTTCTGTGGATCTTTTTTTTTAATACGCTTTCAATATTAAAGCAATTAACGTCAAATTCGACATACGCCAATCTCGTTCGCATGTAAGTAGATATCTACCATTTTTTTCCCCTTTTTTGGCGGCGCCCCTATGTCTCGTGCGTGTTTTGTTTGTGATTTACGAATTATTTGACGTAACAACTTAGACAAGCTCAAGAGAATCTAAAAACCACCCATCAACAGTTATTGAACTAAATTAATGTTTGGTTAGGTAATAGGCTCCGCTCCAGCCAGGACCGGCGTTTTTTCCCGTAGAGTTAATTTTTTATAAGAAAAACATTCTAGCTAGTTCTTTTAGTTTCGCTACTTGCCGATTGATGGCTCTGTGCCTAAATTAAATCACGCTGATGATATTTTTGTACGGTTAGCCTTTGAATCATTTGTCCTGAGAATGTTGGTTTCAAATATAAAATTAGAATGGAATAAAATAAAATATAATTTATAGATGGTAACATCTGTACATATGTACATACCAACACACATAGTTATAATGTTACCTTAATATACACCGTTTTTACAATAAATATTTTACGATAAACCATACGCAGCATAAATAAGTTTAAACGGTTATAACTACTTATTTATTAGAAAATGATTATTAAAGCGTAGGTAAAATTCTAAATATAACGGGTGTAAAAATACCACTTCCGAAGCCTGAAACTATGTATTCTTGCGCCTCAATAGTAACTAAATAAACTAACAGTATAACCAGAAAACTCAATTTAAAAAAGTTATTAAGGATTGAAAAGTCATATTCGCCGCTTGAAATCATCACAAATCAACAGTTTTTTTTGTACAATAACGAAACGTAATCAGTACCAACGACTCCAGCAATTACCAGTTTTTTTTTCGGAAGCAGTCTTTTTACACCCCGTATATAACTGTAGGTTAATATTTTATCAGTAGGTACCTATTAGTGGCAAGCACCTTTAAATAACAATTAAAACATTAATTGTGATTGTTGCAGACAAATAATTTATAAATTTAAATAATAAAACTGTTTAACATTTAAAAGTCAAACAAAACATTTAATGCCATTCAGAATTTTCAACACCTATATCTACGTAACTAAATGCTACAATTAATCGATCAGGACATCTTTGCAGTATCTAGAGGTAAATAGGTAAACGAATAAACTAAAAACGAAAGGCAGATAAGAAAAGTAATAATTATTTTATACAAGTGGCCGCCCGCGACTCCGTTTGCGTGGAAGTCGGTTTCCCGTGGGAATGAGAAAACTACTTTCCCGCGGTAAAAAGTAGGTTCTGATGTATAAAATATATTACTGTAAAGTTTCATCAAAATCCATCCAGTAGTTTTTACGTGATCCATACATCCATTCATACTCACAAACTTTCACGTTTATAATATTATACTCGTAGTAGGATTGAAAGTTTAAGATGTTGCGAAAGTAGCAAGGTAACTATGATTTTTTTTTAATGAATTCTCGTGTTTTACTTCTTATTATTTTATTACCTATCTACATGACGTACTCAAATCGTGGCTACTGAAACGTGAAAAAAAATCACGCTGTAGGTTTCCCACCACCCACGCCAACAAAGTTAACTATGAATATGATTTACAAAATGAGTTGGCACCAATTCTATAAACGTACACGGTGAACTGGTGGAAACCGCAAAATAGTTATTACGGAGGTTATCATAATAAACTCATTTTAAAAATACTCCAAGGCTTGATATATATTTCTGCAATAATCGACATTGTAGAGTACCTATTTGTTTTTTTGACTGCGTTTTGATATAAATTACTCACAATTTATTACTAGCCAACTCCTTCATCATTTAGGTGTTAATTTATTATCTAAATGTGTTAGCGAAATGCTATTTTCACACAGAAGTTAGTCGATTTTAAATAAAGGGTGTGCCGAAAGACCGAATAGTTGTATTGGTGGTTTCATGAGAATAATGAAGAAATGAATTCTTTTTAACCCTGGAATCTGATAGTAAGAAAAAGTTTAAAAATGTTGTTATGTCCTGTTTGTCGTGTTTCTTGCAGAACAGGTTGTATATTACCAGAAAAGTCCTATTTAAATAACAGACATGTACCTCATTGACGTCTTGAGTTTTTCTACGAACTGTAACGCTCTAATCAAAAATATAAACATGCTCAAAAAGTGTGAAATCACCAAAAGAAGTGACCTTTCTCACAAATCTAAAGGTCAAAGTCACTAAGTAATGCATTTAAAGTTAGTGACAAATTAAGCATAAGTATATAAACATTATATTACCTATAGTAAAATAACCACGTAAAGTTTTATTTTGGAATACCTATGATTTTACTAGTTGTAGGCACAAACACGTTTTTTACGGTTATAAGCTCTATGGTTATAACAATTTTATTTTCAACCTACATTTTACTAAATTCGGCATTTCATCGGTTATCATTTAGCGACTGCAACTTGACTTGGGGGCATTGGGCCCTTTATTTATTTTATTATTTTCTATGCAAGGAATTGTGGAACAGAAAACTTTACCACCTACGGCGCGTCAGTCTTAGATCTAAAAATTCAATACTACAACACAATTGCTCTTAGAAAAGTGAGGAAAAAGATACCTTAAGGTTACCAATGTCACCGTCATAGTAAATTACTGCAGGTTTCTCCATAATCTAAATAATAGCAAATTATTATAGATTTCAATGCGACCCTTATCTTACGCGACTATGAAAAAAACTTAAGACATAGGTAAGCAGTTATATTGATAAATGCTCTTGTTATTTGAATCCTAAAAACCGGATATATCTGAAAAACATACTATGCTGCATATTTCAATTATAGACATTTATTATTTTCTATTCAATCCGATTGCATTTTATCTCACTCGCCAATGATAGCAATAAATCTTTTAAATACTTACCAATTAAAATCTGGTTAGCAACCCGTCTTAAATATGCAAATTAAAATAAAAAAACTACATATTCTATAAATATATCATACAGTCAAATAAAGACAACCAATTAACTTTTTTAAGGCAAAAAAAACTAGGATTAAAACCGGAGGATAGCTACAAATAGCTATTCCTTTGTATTAATAATATACCTACGTTTAACACACAGCGTATAAGTTAACCTTTTTATCGGTGATAAATTAACCATATTAGGGTTATGTGTCACAAAGGGAAAAAGAAGATAATCAACGCAATTACAAGATACTGATGGTTATGAAGCAGGTTTTAATACTTACAAAGGAAGACATCCTGGTGACCTATACTTGAAAATGTATGTATGTTCTATACTTGAAAAAAATACTTTCACAAGAGGAACAAGCCAAAAAAAAGCAAAACCGAAAATTTATATTAAAACTAGTGACCCGCTTCGCTATGGTGTAATTTACGCGACTTTTTACTGTTTCGTTGAATTTTAGCTTATTTAAAATAATTTTATTCGAATTTTATTTATTTACAAATTTAAGTGAAAAAATAAGCTAAATAATGGTAAAAAGCGCATTAAACTCCGTTTACTGGTTAAGGAGGAGTTAGCAGACGAATATACAAACAGACAGAAGTAGCGACTTGGATTTATACTATGTAATGATTACACAGAAAAAATATATTGATCGATTGTTTTTCAAACTTGACATTTTTATAAGCTTTAATTATAATAAGTTAAATATAGGTAGTCATAAAAAAAATCACGTGTGGTGATATTAGGAAGAAGTACCTACTTGCTATTAGATATAAATTGGTACCTATACTTTTTGCTACACAAATTTAACTAACCTGATATGACCTGTCTTTCTATAAATAGATTATGGCACATGTGCCGTTTAAACCTTTTTAGAGTTCCGTACCTAAAAGGTTAAAACGGGACCGTATTACTAAGACTCCGCTGTCCGTCCGTCCTTCTGTCTGTCCGTATCTCATGACATGAACCGTAATAGCTTGACAAAATAAAATATTTACACAGGGGGCTCCAATGCAACAAACTTTATTAAGATCAGATAGTTTTTTTTAACCCTTAACAGTGAGAACTGAGAGACGCTTTAAATATTCACAGAATATAGAGTTTTATATTCACTCACAAAATGAATAATTAAGTAAAATATTAAATAAATATTAAGGATTATTTAATCTACAAAATTATACGACATACGTAATTTATTGCATCTTTTGTAGAAATCACTTCGCGCGCAAAGCACTTTTCGACTCACACTTGTCCGGTTTTTTATATTATATACCTACGTCAACTCTTTTAATCCACACATAAGATTTAGAAACGTTTTTCAAGAGTTATAAGTAGGTGTATCGGTAGGTTTTATCGTTTTAATCATTCAAGTTTCGTGATCACGTCTAAAGCTAAAGCGTGTTTTATTGAAAATTCGTATATCCTTCCTACTAATATAATAAACGTGAAAGTTTGGAAGTATGTTTGGATGTATGGATGTTTGATGCTCTTTCACGTAAAAACTACTGGACGGATTTGGACACAACTGTACAGTAATATGGGTTATACATCAGAATAACACATAGGGTACTTTTTAGCGCGGAAAAACTTCTCATTCCCACGGGAAACTGACTTTCTCGCGAACGGAGTCGCGGGCGACCACTAGTATCTTTATACAGCCGCATACGCACATATTTTTTGCGCGAAATGCCTTGGCGAGTATTAAAGTGCGTAACGTAAGCACGTGTTAGTCGCATGATCCAATAAAAAACACCTTACGATAAACTATAGCAAATATGAATATGTTGCTAATTATCATCATCACTATCATTCTGTCTGTTTGTATGTTTGTCCGCTAACGCCTCCTAAACTTTGTAACGGATTTGATTGCGGTTTTCGCAATGTTTTAGGGAATTTAATCATCTAAATGTGTAAATAAAACAATATTTAGAAAAAGTTTTTTTAAATAGCCAAAATTCGATGTATCATTAACAATTCGTCCAAAATTACACCACTGCGAAGCGTGGGCGGGCTGCTAGTAACTTATATTTATAAAAATATGGCAAAAATTTTATGGTAGGTGTAAGTTTAGACAGTATTTTTAATTCGATAAAAATAAAATTGAAACGAGCCGAGTTACGCGCATCTACAATTATCACGACTTTTACACAAACATTTTAATTTAGCTAAAACAATATTATAGTATATCTTTCGTAACCGTAACCGTATTATAAATATACCTAACAACACTATTCATGCCCCTACAATGTATAAGACCGGTTCAAAAAAAGGTAATAGAAATTATCCTACTTCCCACTAATATTATAAACGTGAAAGTTTGTGAGTATGTATGGATGTATGGATGGATGTTTGTTACTCTTTCACGTAAAAACTATTGGACATATTCAGATGAAACTTTACAGTAATATAGGTTATACTGTAGAATAACACATTGGGTACTTTTTACCGCAAGAAAACTTTTTATTCCCACGGGAAATGGACTTCCACGCAAACGCGGTGGCCATAAGTATAGTCATTTATGAAATACAATAAAAGGTGTACAATAAAGAACAGATAGCGACTTACATTTATATTATTTTATAAAAATATGTATCACGTTATTAAGTAAAAACAAATTAATCTTGTTATTACAGTTTATTTAAACAGTGAGACAGGTTTATTACAAAATAATAAGTAACAGTAACATAAAATTTCAAATCATAAACTAATTACTATGTATTAAGGTTTATCAATAGAAATCAAAAAAATATTTAAAACTTTGATGTTACTTTGAATTAAATGCATTTATAAAAAGCCATAAAAATAAGTTTACATTTTGATCGCTGTTTTTCTAACAATTATATTTATGTTAGTTGTTTTTTTTTGTAAAAATCCGACCATTTCATTGGCAGTGTAAAGCTTTTATAAAATCATGGTAAGGTCATTTCACTGAAAGGTACTTGCGCATAAAACTTGTTGACAAGAAGTTCCACTTTATCAACGATGGCTTTTACGAATGGTGGTCCGAGGTCTACCATCAGCTCTCTCCAGTTGTCGTTCAGCACCTGGTTTACTGCATCATCTGGATATAAAAGTTAATCAGTTAATCAATTAACTTTTATTATTTGATTGTACGAAAGATTTTTTATCCATTTATTTCACTTGCTTAATTCACAAATGATTGTTTTGACAGTAAAACAAATTGATTACTATATTTTTCTTGATATGTAAAGTAGGAACAAAAGACATTGGTTCTATCTAGATAAGAGCGGGTTAAGACGAGTATTCAAATTATTAAATTATACCATCTGAAGTTGACTAGATTGTATATGAATTCCAATGGTAAAAAAAAATTGCAGAGAAACTTTTTTCTTTAAATATAAAGCTTTCTTACCAACAAGTCCACCTTCGCCATTGCCCAATATATTGGTCAGGCGCATTTTCACATGCTCGTACGACGGCGTTGCATGCTCATCAGATGCCATCAAATGCTCGACTCCTTTATCATCCTTGTACAAACGCAGTTTGTATTTAAGTTGTAAGTCTAGACCCCCTATTATAAAAAAAATATATTAGGTATACTAGAATTTTATATAGAATGCCAAGGTCTAATTCTAGGTCTTCTCCTTTTTTACACTAATGTAAGACTTTATAAGAAATCAATGAATACTAATAATGCTAATCTATATTCCGAATTTTTGTATTAATATTTGTTTTTTTATTTTTATGGCAGAGGCCATTACAACTATACAAGCGGTAGCCTAGTGGTAAGCTGATTAATTTACTTGGAACATATATGTAATAGGTTCACCGCTGTACCTATTGGTAGTCTGTGTATTTAGTGGTCATGTATGGAAAAAATCCTCGACTATTGTAAAATATTTATTCTATTTGAACCTACTCCTAACCTACTCCGAAAAAATGGCATTACCTACATTTGCATAATTTGTATTAAAAAATACGAGTGAATTAAAACTTGTTGCCCACTTCTACCTACTGCAAAATATTGATCAATTAGTAATTGAATTTTACGTTTTTTTTCAGTTACAATACAATGAACGATCCGCCTATTTAGTAAATTAAATTGAAAGTATCTAGATAATAATTTCGTGATATTGTCACTGAATTTTATCCATCTCTATTAGCTATATTAAAATACCGAAAAAATAATAATTGTAAGTAAATCTTTAAAGTTTTTTTCGTTCGCCGCGCAAATTTATCGTACTTATTTCATTTGGACTAAGGTTAAAAATAATGAATTTCATGCAAAGTATTTTTCTAAAAGCTTTGTAAGTTTTTTTTTCGAAGACATTTTATATATACTTTGATTGAGGTACCTATTATAGTAGGCATATAATAATAATGTACGTACTGATTCTGACGGTAAGTTTCCCATTGCCGCTGAAAGGTAGAAGCAACAGTTTTCCCTCAGTTTCATAATCACTCAAAAACGTAACGTTCCCATACAAATGCATGGTGCCAGTTTTTTTCTTCCAATCAAATCTGAAAAGGAAAACGGAGGTAGATAAAAAAACGCTATTTGCTAACATTATAAGAATATTGTCGCAAAGGCTTCAATATTTTTTTAAAGTGGTAATTTTTTAAAAAGGCATGAACATACCCCAAATTCTTGATTTCCAAATTTTTTATTCCTTTTACGCTGAGGTGTTTGCACTTTAAGACGAAACTCCCTGTGTTTGAGTTCACGTCGTTTAAGGTAAGTGGATCCATTGCCTCGATTCCCATTTCTGGGATGCCTTTTACCATTATAGGGCCAAATACCTTGGCCTGCTTTGTCAGACATTGATTTAGGTTTGGGTCACTGAAGGAGCATTTTTCTATGGGTGAAGCTGTAAAAAAGTTTTTCTTTAGTCTTACCTATTTGAAGCTTAAATCATATCAAGCTAACTGTGGTCTATATGGTCTAAGCTACTTGATAATGGCCAAAATCAGGCGTTAGCTGGGATATGAAACTGTATTTCATCAATACAAAGTAGAGTCTACGTATAATTTTATTTCTCATTCGAAACATTCATACAACATTATTGTTTTCAAACGTGGCACAAAAATAAATGTTATAAGTATGTATCAATGTTATGACATGAGCTTCTGGAAAATCTTGAAGTACTTATACCCATTAGATACGTATACGTATATACTTACGATCATATATGATTTTAGTCTCCGTAGCAACATTGAATTATTATTTTTTATTTTAAATGCGACTTGGTCTGCTTAAATATTTCTAATAGTAAGGGAAATGGAACAAATAATATTTAAGTTTTAGAACATTGAAAATAACAAAATTAAATATATACCTTTACAAGTTGTTATTTTGCTCACTAAATTATATCCCATACCAAATTATTTTAATTATAATAGGTAAGCGTTTATAGTTAGCAAAACTTCAGTGATCAAGTGACAAAAATTAAACCGCATTCGCATATTTCATGACTTGCAGCCAAGTCAATTAAAGAAAAAGTGAACGACGTAATCGTTTTTAAAAATAATTTAAATTTACTTACGTAATTGCGCAGCAGTTATACATCCTACACAAAACAATAAAGGTACACTTAGCAACAGCATGGTCAATGTTGCCCTCACAAAATATATTTGATAAATGACACAACCTTTAATATTCAAAAGCTTATATAGTATCAACTTGATAGAGTAACTCAGGTAGATTCTAATTTAAACTGCTTAGAATTCGTTTATATGACGCATACAAGGATTTATTCAATTAAGAATTCTAATAAAAACTAGCTTTCCGCCTTGCGGTTTCACCCGCAACGAAATGATTTTTCCCGTGGCAATATCTTACGGAACCCAATTTTTTCCAAAATAAAATATAGCCTATGTTACTCGTGGATAATGTAGCTTTCGAATGGTGAAAGATTTTTTTAAATCAGTCCAGTAGTTTCGGAGCCTATTCATTTCAAACAAACAAACAAACAAAAAATCAAATCTTTCGTATAGATGGTATAGAAAAAACACCCATTTTCCGCCTTATACGTTGCATGTGGATTAAAATTTCGATTCAATATCAAGTATTCTTTGAAACAATCTATTGCATTTTCTTAATATTAAATGTTTTTTTTTAAAAACGCATAAAACACGAGTTATATTATCGGTTGCATATTATTGATTTACAATATACCTAAATGATATCTAATTACCTACAAGTAAAAAGCCCTAAAAACTTAGAGCAGGAGAGCGTTATGTGGTTTAAAGTAAAACAACCGGTTAATTTTTACCATAACCCAAAACAACCGAAAAATACAAATCAACCTACGAGACATATCGAAAAAATATAGACGGACAAAAAATAACCTCAAACAAAATTGACCTCCAGAGCATTTTGTTAAATAGAAGCTACATTAATTATTTTTTGTCATTTGGATTAAACCAGTATAACTAAAATATGTAATTTTAATTTTGAATTATAGTACCTACATTGTTTAAACCGTTTAAGAATACGAAACATGAACCTCACCGCGGATTCCGCTCTGTGAGCTTTGAAGCGAGTTTAGTAAATAGCACTACAGTGCCGCAATCGCGAATATTTTGCAAATCGCAACGTTATCGTATCGAGCTCTTGATACCAAAACGATATAACCACGAAGCACCTTCTGCGTACCGCTACATCAGCTAACTCGATATGAAATAAAAATTATGATGTCGCATTAATATACACATGTGCATCTGCATTGAGTGTTCTTTTTTTCAACTTTTAGTAAAAGACGTGAGATTTTGAAGATATTTAGTAAAAAATAGTAAAAACTCATAGCACTAAGTCAAAAATTAGTAAAAGTTAAATTTAATCAATTAGAACCCAAAAACTAGAACACTCAGTTCAGACGTTTGAACCAAATGGCAAGATCTCAATCTCAAAAAGTACTAACTCTGTGCTGATAGTTTTTATATTAAGATTTAGTAAAAAATTAGTAAAAAACTTTAAAGGAAATTACAATTAATATGATACATTTATCTTATAGTTTGACTCTTAAAACAATTCGTAAAATAGAAATTATGGCTCAAAAGTGGCACAACCTAGGAACTTGTAATTTCCTTTAAAGTTTTTTACTATTTTTTTACTAAATCTTAATATAAAAACTATCAGCACAGAGTTAGTACTTTTTGAGATTGAGATCTTGCCATTTGGTTCAAACGTCTGAACTGAGTGTTCTAGTTTTTGGGTTCTAATTGATTAAATTTAACTTTTACTAATTTTTGACTTAGTGCTATGAGTTTTTACTATTTTTTACTAAATATCTTCAAAATCTCACGTCTTTTACTAAAAGTTGAAAAAAAGAACACTCAATGCAGATGCACATTTAATATACTCGTACTTATATGTTACGGCTAATACCCGAAGTGCGGCTACACCTAGTTTTAGCCGGTTAGTAGTCTTTTTTATATGGCGAACCGTAAAAAAAATCCTATATATATATAAAAACTGGCTTCAATCATGAGTCGTTTTTCTGGGCGGTATCAAAGAAGTAACCTAACTAACCTAACCTATTGATTTTTCTAACCGGCTAAAACTAGGTGCAGCCGCGCTTCGGGTTTTAGCCGTAACATATATAAATAGTCAATACTGTAAAAATAATCAAATTTTGTAAAATACTCGTGTTCGCTGGATTTAGTTACTTTTACGTTCGATAGGGGTAAAAGTCTACACTGTCTACATTTCATACATTTTTGTAGGAAAATATGCTACGATTACTGTTCGATAGTTATTCGTGATTACGCTACAGTTCTAAAGTTTTTGGGTTAGTCTGAAATGGTTTTAAGCGGTTGTTTCTGAACTATAGTTATAGTTATGTTACTGATGATAAAACAAAAAAGTTATGTAGGTACTTCTCCAATAAACAATTTGGAATAGCGACAGTTGACAGTCAATCTCAAAAGTATATTTACACCAAAACAATGACTTCTTTGAGCAATTATGGCGAATTTTTTTTTTTACTTTGCTATGGAAAGTAATAGACAAGTAGGGCTATTTCGATACGTCATATTCCTTCTTACGGGACCCCCGTATATAAAGTTACTCATTCTCATTCTTGTATCGGAAAGGTATTTTCTTGAGATATTACGAGCATCTCGGCTTTTTTCGAAAATCGACACTGCAGTCTCATAAAATAAATAAAATCCATCCATACATCCATACATCCTCACAAACTTTCACATTTATAAAATTAGTAGGATGTAACATATAACCTAATCGTAGACCGAGAGAAGAAAGGTGGCGGAAAAAACTCCCAGCACTCTTTTCGGAAATTATACAATCATAACGTGTATATAATTATTTTCTCGTAGGTACCCCAACTCAACATTATACAAGTAAAAAAAATTAAAACTGCTAGTACGAACTAATAAAGGACTTCTTCCTGCACCACAATTCTGGGGGTATGGTCACAAGACGCTAAAATTTAAGTAAGAAAAAACAATTACCATGTCTAGGTGTAGCTAGATGTTTGCATAGTAGTAAATAGTTACAACACAACACAAGCTAAATAAATAGCCTGTCCAGACATTAATCCCACGCTTTTTTATCGTTCAAATTAATTATAATTTTATAATAGGCCTTTTTACATAGTGTATGCTTAACATGTAATTAAAATTTAGAAAAAATTAAGGATTGAACTAACTAGTCATCTTAATGTCTGCAGCGTTTCCGCATAGCAAGATGCCGTAAGACATTATGCTATGAAAATAACTGAAATATACAATCCTGGCTGTATTAACATCAGTTAATAGTGAGCGAATTTCTTGACCGCAAACGCTGCTGAACTAAGCCTACTCGCTATTAAAGAGAAGCTATTCTAACCTAACTACCTCTTAAAAATTTACTATATTTTAAATTAGTTGGTACCACGCAGTTTCACTCGCGTAAGTTTTTTCGTTTTGGCTACATTTTTCTTCACTCCTTCGCTTCAATTGGTCGTAGCGTGTTGACATACCTACTTGATTAGCTGTCCGCAATAAACTGACTATTTAAATGTAACAGCAACATTGGTATTTATGATATACGAAAATGCATAGCAAATATGTGTGGTTGAATTTTAACAAACTAAAATAAAGGTGAATTGACACTTTTTACATAAAATAGAATTAACCTTGTAAAGTACTTAAAAGACTACCTTTTATAGATAAAATAAAAAAGTATGAAATAAAGGATGTAAATTTGTATGGAAAAAGACATTATCAAAGACAAAAACATGAAACTATTAATAAAGCACCCGATTAGTTGTAAAGATAATATTTCATAAAATAGTAGAGATAAGTAAATACCTACTTAGTTAACGCATGCAAATTTGTAGGCAAAAAGTTTGTTATTCATAATTGCTAACCATAAAGTAAGATATCGCTTATTATGTAAGTAAAATAAGAGCCTACATTAGCGAAATTTTAAGAATTTTCTCATTCAAAGTACCTCCTTTTCAAATATAGATTAATACTATTAAATTTATCAAACCAAAAAAGTTTATCTTATATTATATTTAAAGGTACTAACTTATAAAAACACATTCATACAATACCATGTAAAACAGGACAATGAGCTTTTACTGTTACTGCGATTTCTTTTACATTAAATATGGTAAGGCAAACACTATCCTAGAAAGAAAATGAAATAAATAAAAAAAATACTCAGGGTTCTACTCTATTCTAATCGGTTCCATCATAAATTTTACAGGAGCGGCACAACAGCATATCTATGCCCAAAAACCAACACACAGTTTGTCGATTTCTTTGTTCAGAATTAATCATTTTATTGTAACTGGGACACCTCCAAGTCCTTTGTGGGACGGGACCCGACGATCGCATCTATTGCAAGATACCAATAAAGGGTTATCTTGTTTCAACGTTCGTTGGGTGCCCTGACGTCATCGCCTTTCAAAGAATTTAAGCTTTTTTTTTTTTTTTTTATTATTATAAAAATACAGTCTCCACAGACTCGAGGTCCGTGTCTTTTTTTACAATTACTATTTTTCTTATTATTATTACAATTTAAATTATCTCCGCTTTTATAAATAATATTAGTTTTTTGTTATACCTACTTAAAGTTAATTGAATAAAATAAAGTTAATTAATTTTTATATATACAATTAAAATACAATGTTACTTATACATATACACTGTCTGTGCCGTTTGCGTTTATGAGTGTCTCAACCACGAATTTATCCCTATTTTTCATAGCCATCTTTAAGTTGTAGTCTATGATTTTTGTGGTAGTTGCAGCCGTTGCTCGCCGAATGAATCTGCTGATCGCGTCATCACTGTTGTCTGTGTAGTACACACAGTCGCGGGCGTGACGCGACACTGCGACGACGGCGTGTGGGACGCTGTCGTGCAGTTGCTGTTTTTCAACTGTAGTACGCATGATGACAACTGAGTCGCTACTTAATCCCTGAGCTTCGTGTATTGTTAGAAGGCGCGAACCAGGGCCGGTTTTAGCACTACTAGCGCCCTGGGCGAGATTTCTTCGGCGCCCCCCCTAACTGCATTTCAATTACATACTAAAAAAGCAATGGGTACAATAAAATAACCATCTATGAAAAAAACATGTATTGAAAAAACTAGTAAGCTGGTACAATAAAATAACCATCTATGAAAAAACACATGTACTGAAAAAACTAATAAACTGGTACAATAAAATAACCATCTATTAAAACATGTATTGAAAAAACTAATAAAATTTAACTTTTCTAGCCTTTCTATCGGCGAACTCTTTTATAAGACATTCAAAGTCAATGTTTTCGGCAATTTCATTTTCGCGCGTGATATAATTTCTGACTTCACTTTTTCACCCATCAGCTCTATTAATTCATTTTGAATGTCTTTTCCGCGGTTACCTATCTTAATCCCGAATTTTAATATTCCGAATTTCATAATCCAGAAAACGTTTGGACATTTTTTCATAATTCCGTTTTTTAGAATTTCGAAGTTTTGTTTGCCATATAATCGCAACTCCGAATTTCATTTGACCATTTATTCATTTGCACGACGTTTTAAAATCCAGACGAATGAGTTCCAGACACACGAAATCTAAATGCGCGAAATCTAGATGACCGATATACATAATGAGAATTAGAGAAATGACGCACTGTATAATTTTTCGGATAATCATCACAGTGAGTTTGCAGTGGGCCACTAGTTATTATATGATCAATTATTTTGCTATTTCGCATAAGTGGCCAAGTAGCTGGATCCGCTATATTTGGGACAACAGTATCAACATCATCTAGTACATGTATTTGTTGTACATCAATAACAGATTCATCCTGAGCTGCATCTGTAATTGTAGCACAACTTGCTCCCTCACTTCAGGTTTTTTCATCCACAATCTCTTGAGTAACTATTCCATCTGACTTGCCAGACTGAGGCTCTATTGTCGATGCATTCGTTTGTATTGCAGATATAGATGCCACATTCAAGTCTTGACTTTTTTGGGTGATATATTTATTTATATTCATAAATTTCTTTTTGAAATTCTTTTTCTTTTTCTGCTTTCCGTTTCCTATATTCTGATCCAGATGCTTTTCTTTTGATGAGATCACCGTGTTCAGACATTTTGTATCTACAAGTAGTAATCAAAGTGTCAGTCGAAACATTTCTAAAAATAAATTGATTACAACAACAAACAAAACTTCGTTACATCGCTATTGAAATTCAAGAAATTATGCTGCCCAAACGTATAAACAAATATTATAAATATCAATAGATAGATTGCAGAGAGCGAAAAATATAACGGGTGTAAAAAGATCATTTACGAAGCCTGAAACAACGTACTCTTGAGCCAAAGTAGTAACTAAATTCACTAACAGTATACCTACCCAGAATACTCAAAACTAAACTAATTTTAACGGGTTTTACGCGTTTATTTTATTATTTTTGATTTTCCGACGTTTCGGCATTTTTGCAAAAACAGTCTACCCGTGACCACGGCATTTAACGCGTAAAACCCGTTAAAATGAGTTTAGTTTCAAGTAATAATAATCGCGTAAATCTAAGAAGTTATATCAGAATACTCAATTTAAACAAGTTATTATGGATTGAAAAGTGATATTCGCCCCTTGAGACCATCGCTCACACACCAGCTAAAACTAAAACACTATTTAAAAATGTCCGGTGTAAAACAATATTTAAAAATAGTGTTTTAGTTTTTACGGAAATTTGAAAGTTTACGTGCAATTAAGAACAATATATTGTTTAAAAAAAGTAACAAAAAAAACGGAGTTTTTTTTTATTGCTTTTAACGTAACGAGTATCCCTCCAGCAATGCCCAGTGTTCGTTTTCGGAAGCAGTCTTTTTACACCCTGTATGACAATTATGTGATAACTTGTTAGAGTGTTACAAGGGTAGAGAGGCTGGAGCCAATTTCAATAATTAACCAGTTGTAAGTAGTACAAATTAATTTGTACTTACCTATGGATGTGATCCGTCAAAAATGAATCACCTACTTATACACTGTTTTTTTATATGCTTACTTTTTACACAAAACTAATGTCTGATTTTTGTTTGTTTGTTTAAGACGATAGAATAATTGTTTTAAGAGCGTCCACTTAGGTATGTCAAGCAAGAAGACAATAATAGTTTTCTGCTTCGTCAAACATTAAAAAGATATAGATCTCGGGAATCCCCGACCGTAAAGAAACACATAGATTTTTTATGGTCAGGTTCCCAAAAAATTAAACCGATTGAACACTACGTTTCATTATAGTGCTGCCAACTTAACAATATTACTTACCAAATTTTAGGGAAAATTACAAAGAGTCGGCGAAAAAAGACAAGTAACTGGATTGTATTTTTTTATGGTTTAGAATGACTGTTACCAAGTATTAAAAAATATTAAATTGAAATGTAATAGTAAACTTCTTCTTTAATATGGGAAATTCTTATTTTAATTTTTTTTAATGAATTAAAAAACTTGTGAGTTGATATTCGAACAGATTAGAGTATAATAACGTAGAGGTGGAAACGCCTGTGAATCAGAAAAAGGCGCCGGATGAAAAAGGGCTCCGCGGCCTGCGGCCTGCGGCGCCCCTTTTCGTCCGGCGCCCCTGGGCGGTCGCCCAACCGCGCCCTACCCTAACGCCGGTACTGGCGCGAACCTGTACCCGTCCCGTATCCCCTGCTCGACAGAGTTTCTTTTTCTGCCTGGGTGTGTAACAGGAATAGGGTGTTGGGCATGGTTGTTGGTATTTGCGCTCCTGAGTAGTGCCGAAGTTTGAGGGAGTGTACGACTCTTTGGGATGAGTATACGCCGCTGTATACCTCACTTAGGGCGTACGCTACATCCATTGGGTTTCTATGCGTACATAGCAGTTCTTGGCCGATGTTGGTCACGAGGGTTGGTCTGTTATACTTGAGCGGGAAAAGGTTCTCTCGATCGATGTAAGGTAGTTGGTTAGTGTCGCCAATCAGGAGGACTTCGTCCGCTTCTGCGAGACGTGCAGCCATAACTAAAGCACCAAAGTGGTTCATCAGGGCCTCGTCTACGATGAGACGTTTGCTAGGCTTCCTGAAGCCGTTCACTAAGATGGATGCCAGCGTGCGTACTCTAGTTTTAGCATCTGCTCCTATTCGGTTGGCTAACCTTTCCCTAAGATATTTTGCTGCCTCAGTTGTAGTAGTGACTATAATGTCACTTTTGGCATGAAAATTGCTGACAACCCATGACGTTTTTCCACAGCCTGGAACACCGTTGACCCACTGTATGCTCGGAGTTTTGTATGACGTTGTCTCTGAGATGGTTTTTGCCATTTCGAGGATTCGGTCATCGAGCATTATTTCTGTACATCGCGCTGTTACTACGATGGGGTCATTGGGTGGAGCCTGGAATTTGACTGATTCGTCGCTTGTTAAGGCTTTGTTGAGAGCCACGAATCCCTTGGTTGCACAATATGCTGCCATATGGCCTTTAACGTTACCTCCCCGTAATACTGTTGAGGTGTTGTTATCGTATATGGCAGCTTCTGCTTCTTCGAGGATCGCCGTCAAAAACCTTTCATTTCCTTGATGGGATGTTTTGATAATGTTTTCGCAGTTTAAGGTGTTTACTGCTATAGTGGCTTTTGTTATGGCAAAAAACTCTTGGAAGGCATTTTCTAGGTGATCCCTTGGTTCTTTGGCCTCTTTTAGGTTGGGTGGTTTTACTTGGCCTTTGTCAGCTCTTGTTCGCTTAGAGCGGTTTGCTGGCAGGCTTTTTTCTGCAAAAGATCTGGTTTCGATAAGTCGTTTTCCCGCTTTTATGTTGTGTAATCTTTTCATTGCGAATTTAGGAATGCTCCGGGCCGCGGCTCCTATTGCGCTAAGGATGGAGGTTGCAACGCTTGTTTTGTTGCCAGCTTCTCCCTGTCTTGTGGCAGCTTGTTCTGCGGCCGTTTTCTGCTGGAGGCGTTCGGCACCACTTAGTGATGGACTAACTACTGGGTGTCCCCAAGCATCCTGGGGCTGGGTGGGAGTCGTCGTTGGATTAACTCGTTGCCTGAGGAAGTTAAGGTTTTCACCTCTGTCTTCATAGACAATCACCTCGTGTTTTTCTGAGGCTTTTATGCATCCATTTCGATCGGCGACCGTACCCTTTTCGTAGGTGACAGACATAGCGTCCACACTAATTTTCTTAGGGTTGCCTTCTGTTGCTTCTCCAAATTTGGCTAAAACTTGCGATGCTTGAGTAAAGGGCGTTACTTCTTCGTTCCACTCAAATAGAACGATCGTTTTGTTCCTAGTTTGGATCAAACGGCATCGCCTGCTATTGATTTCTCTTGTGGATAACGCGTCGTAAACCCTTCGTCTCATGCATGCTCTAAAGTTGCTGCCATTCAGGAGGAGCGCTAGACCTGGTGAGATGTCTACAAATCGGGCCCTTACGTTGCAGAAGCTTATTCCTAATCGCTCTGAATTGTCGTCCATGAATAAAGCGACACCGCGAACCCTGATTCCAGGTTCGCCAGCTTCTGCGTACATCAGTAGTTGTTCTTCTGATGTACGGGGATGGACGATATTATGGAGTGGTCTGGGGTGCATGATCTGTGTCTGATTTTGTGTACTGTGAGTTGTGGTGTTTGAACTGTGTCTTTTTGCTGCAGAGCGGAAGGAAGAATTTAAGCTTGAGACTAGTTCGTTGACTTCTTACTCTAACATCGTGGTTAACTTAGCAAAAACGTTTAAAAACACAATTGCTATCACTTATTACGCTTGCGCCTACTATCCTCGTTTGCAAAAAAACGTGATCTTGGGAAAGTACTGGAACTAAAAAAAATGTTTTCATTGTATAACGTTTATTTTTTTATTTTTTTCTAAGATTGCTTTTTATCTTAACACAAATAGAAGAATATATAAGTTAATATAGATGTTTTATAGAAGCTTCAATTATGTGTCATTAATTATACCTACACCAGTAATAGATATCCATACATATGAACTCTAGTACCTGTCATTATTATTATATTGACTATGAAAAATTAATAGGATCTATGGCTTCTTATTCGCTGTTTATCCGGATATACCTGCACGAAGTAATAATAATATTCATATTAAATATCATAATATTATGAAGAGGTAAAACTTGTGGGTTTGGATGTTAGAGGGAGTCTCCGGTACTACTGAACTTTTTTGATGATAAAATTTTGAAGTAGAAAAAATATATTTCCTATACATATATATAGGGAGGTCCCCAAGAACCGGACACTTAAGGAATAACAGAATTAAAAAAAAATGCACAATAGTCTAATTTATTTATTTCACTTTAAGAAGTTTTTAATTATATGCCTAATCAACACAGATAAATCACCAGTCCTTAATATTACTTTAAATGTAGTAAATATTGATTGAAAGTTAACATAGCTAAAACGAGGTCTCGAAAAAGATCCCCTAATGACGGACAGCCAATTTTTCGATCATTTTTAAACTAAAAAAATATTCTAACAAATATCAAAACAAATCAACAGTTAATGAAGAAAACTAATCCTAATTTTAATAAACTTTGGTCATAATCAGGAACGTTTTTATAGAATCACAGACCTTTAATTGTACAACCTGCAAAAATCACAAATGTAGCTAACTGAGCCCTCTTCCACATCAAAAGATAGCTTTTTTGTAAAATTTTATCTTTGGGGGTATTCTGACAATCTCGGTTTGGGTTTACCCATGTTAAACCTTAAAAAATAAAACACAAAAATAATAACAACAAAAAACACTTGCTGTCCGGTACTAGGGCAGTTTGAGAGTGTCCGAACTTAGGGACCCTCAGGTATATACAAGAAAAATTCTCATTCAAATTGTGTGTTCAAGAATCATGAAAAAGCTATGAATTATGTAAGATAAGAACAAAAGCAATAATAATTAAAAATAATGGATATTATTATCATCCCACAGTTTAAATACTATTTACAGACCCCGAAAAATTACTTGAAACAAAATTTATACTAACCACAAAGTTTGAACAACGCTTCCTGACGAACGAGTCAGGACTGACTATTGGCTCTCCTCCTCCACACTTTACTTGGGAGAACCTATCTAACCGCAGCCAAATGCAACATATTGGCGCGCTTTTTCGTTCTGATTTTAATTATGTCCGTCTTTAGGACCCGTCCGGGCTTATGGGACTTCCACCTAGTACTAATTAGGATTTTACCCGCGCGGCTTCGCAAGCGTTAAGTTTGGAGTAAATCTCCTTTCCCTGTTCATGATACATTTAAACCTTCCTCAATCCTGAATCAATCTATCTATTTACAAAAACCATATAAAAATCCGTTGCGTAGTTTAAAAGATTTAAGCATACATAGGGACAGAGAAAGCGACTTTTGTTTACTAAGTATGTGGTGATTTTACAAATAAAAAGCACCGTATCAGGCCACTTTTATTTACCCAGGCTTTTGATTATTTCCAAACTAGTGAAAGCAAAGGCGCTTAGTAATTTATATCAAGATATTAATTTAAGTATAAATATTTTGCAGATTTTAATAAATATAAAATTGTAACTGTAAAATCAATAAAACGGTCAAAATGTTTTTATTTTCCTCAATTTTGTGATATTGTGCGCAAATCGCGAAGGCTTGCTAATTAAGTTGTTGCTGCCTAATTATATTTGTAATCGCAAAAAAACGGATATTTTTGAAACCCCTTTTTTACCACAATTATTATAATGAAAAAAACATTCTTAATATTTACTTTTTAAAATAAGTTCGGTTTCAGGTAGTTAATCCTACTAATATTATAAACGTGAAAGTTTGTGATTATGTATGGATGTTTGTTACTCTTTCACGTAAAATCTACTGGACGGATAATAAATAAAGATCTGTGCTGCAATGAAGCAGAACAACAAACATCAACAAATCGTTGAAGTTGCTTACGTGAATTGGGGCAACATAAAAATTCAGTTAAAGAAAGGTTTTCAAACGTTTTTAATAAATAAAAAAGCCGTGTTTTTTAGCCAATAGTGTAATCTAATGGTTTAATTAATAGCTGTTTACGATAATTATATTTATGATTAACGTTATTTTTATATCGATATTAATTTGTATTCGATTAACTGCCAGATGCAAAAAAATATCATCGGCCGAGTTTGCTTTGGTATTCTGGTACTGGTACGAATAATAAAAAAAGTGTTATTTATTTTGCTGATCTATTTAATTATTAGCTATTCCTGTCACAGTAAGTTTTCAATAGATAACATAATCTGTGACTATTTATATTGTCTAGACATCACGGTTCACGATTTATCCTGATGACCGACAGACGGACTGAGTCGTATGGAGTCTTAGTAATGGGCTTCCGTTTTGACCGTTTGGATACGGAACCCAAAGAGTGTGCTCAAACAAAAAAAAAAAAATTGTCGATCAAACCGATCCAAATACACTTTAAATATTTTAAGCAAATAAATAAATAATAATGGCTAAATTGTACGAGTAATTTAAATACTGGTACAAGACTAAAACTGAAAACAATAAAACGTAAGTAGGGGAGCGAGGGGCTTGTTGTAACAGTTTTCAGTAAAACTAGTATATCTTGAGATCTATTGATTCAATTTCTACTAAATAAAGATTAATGGATACTGTAACTCTTCCTCTACCAAATCAAGTAAAAATAATATCATAACTATTGGTCATTATTTAACAATCAATTATTTTCTAAAAGAAGTGCGGTGTTACAACTTACCTCGTGCTTGGGGCAAGTTGTAACGTCTACCGGGGCAAGTAGTAACGACCATAAAAAACGACATTAATACCTCTAATCATTTATTCTTTATTTATTTTTAACAAAATTGACATCTTTCCAAAGTAAGTATTATGTAATTCTTATCAAAAATCAACTCAAATACACTTTTTTGTAATCAACACTTAAAAATTAAGTAATTAAGAGTTTTATATAGTTAAACACTACTTATAATCATAATAGCACTTTTAAATAACAGTAAGTAATTAAATTATTTATTTCTAATACTCTTTCCAATCTTTTTTGTTTGTATCTGTGTAAGCTTCACCACATACCAGACATTGCATGTTGTAACATGTTACAACAAGCCCCGGGATTTTGTTACAACTAACCCCATGGTATGATTTTTAACATTTATCAAGATAACTAATTAAACAATTTAGCAATCATAAAAACTGTTACACAATATCAGAGATAGATAAATTTGAATGGAAATAAGATGTAGAAAAATTGAAAATAGGCAATATTTAAAACACAAACCAAAATTTTACGACGCTACAATTTTATATCACCTGGCAGAAATGAAGGGAATGCTCACATTTGCTCACTGCGCCAACCGGCGGAACACTGGCTATGGCAATATGATGTGGTGCGGTTTATGGGTTAAATCGAGTCAAAGATATACGTTAATAGTGTTGAAGATCCTGGTGAAAAAAGCCTGTTACTACTTACCCCTGTAACAACAAGCCCCTCGCTCCCCTAATAATTAATATTGATTCACGGTTTTTTTCGACCTAGTAAAAAATACATAGGTTTGCCATATATCAATCAACAAAAGATTTTTCTTGTACTTGGGAAAAAAAAACCTTTATGTGCGTATGCTAAATAAAAATAATAGTTACTTATAAAAATGCTTTTTTACACGTGTTGTAAGAACAAGTAGAATTTATATATAGACCTCTTGTACAAGAGTCAATTACAAATAATTAATTATACTTCTCCACAATATTAATATACCCGGTACCTATCTGTCATAACTGACTTTGAAAAATAGATAGCAAAACAATTATCTAAACTATGTAACGTTTACTTCCAATATGAAATAATAATTATCGCTTATAATAATAATTCTGCAGTCTACCATCAACTGTGTGCCCTTAAAGTAAGCGCAGTAAGCGCTTCACTCATTATCGTCATCATTACATAGTATAAATCCAAGTCACTAATTGTGTCTGTTTGTATGTTTGTCCCGTTTGTCCATTATCTCCTCTTAAACCACACAACGGATTTTAATGCACCTTTCACAATCTTTTAGATATTTTTTACATTTTTGTAAATAGATAACATTCAGAAAAAGTTTTCGTAAGTTAGCCAAAAATAAATGTTTTGTGAACAAGTCGCAAAATTACACCATTGCGAAGCGTGGGCGGGTCACTAGTGTGATATAGGTAAGTACCACACATTAGTAAGAACCAGGTAAAACCAAGTTTTACGCATACACGACCCAATTTAATTTTTTTTTACGATATTGGCAAAATCGAATACGAGACCTTTGGGTATACATAACCACTGTGTCACAAACACAAAAAGAAACAAAAATACCTTTTTTTAGAAACTCTGCGCAATTCACAATCATGCGATAATTTAGTGCATCAGTGTGCTGCCTCAAAGTGCGAACACAAAAAGCTAGTGTAATTAGTGAAATGAAAATACCTACAAAACAAAACCAATAAAACAGTCAGTTTGATGATAAAATTTTGAAGTACATTATTAAGATGTTAAATCGTATAAGATAAGATGTTAAATGTTTTTTTACGATTACTTACTACTACTGTTCACTTTTATTAGTAAATTATCCGTTCTGTAGCCATGGATAACTTCTTTGTAACTTAAATTAAAATTTTACCACGACCGTCTCAGGTTTTATTAAAAGTTTGCTTTAGTTCAAAAGAATTCTACTAAGCTAGTGTGGCAAGTACCTACCTAAAAAAGTTCCGCGGGGATTCCGAAATGTGATAGCAAACATTTATATTATAGTTTTAAAAAAACATTACCTACTTGATAAAACAGTATTTGCATCTATGGAAAAACCCGTTTTTTCAATACTTGTTTTTTTTTCATGTAAAGCTCAATAAACATTACGAAACTCGTTTTTTTATTCACTGTGTACTATCAACTCCCAAAAAAAGTTATACTTAGGTAGGTATTTGTTGAATATTTTAGTATGTTTGTTACCCGATAACTCAAGCATACTTTGATTGATTTAAAAATGACTTAGCTTGTTTGCAATGGATGTCTTTTTATTAAGAAATATAGTCATCGGGAAAGGATATAATGATAATAATATAGATCTTGAAATGATCGAAGGAACTTTTCAAATGTTATAGGCACACTTGAAGCGATTAGGGTATTTTATACCTATAGTTTCGTGGGCATTTGCTTCTGGAAAGCATAATTTTACCTTATTTATCACGCTTCCTAAGTATCTAGCCTAAAATTTTTGTGATACGAAACATATTATGATGAAAAACATATGTAAATGGTGTAAAATGTAACTAATAGGTACCAATAAGTAAGTGAACGCTACAGAACTGAATTTACAAGCTTGCTGTGAGATTATGGTTTTCCACTGCAATTTGCAGTTTACCTTCCAATAATTCAAAATTATATAAGTAAAAGAAGAAATAGGTATAATTTAAACACTAATTTTGTTCTAATTGCGTACAAAAATACACACCTGTATAAATAAGTATTCAAATTACCAGTGCTCATGAACAAATGGAATACCTAGAATTATCATGCTAATTCTTTTTATTTTGGTATTATGATACCTTTAAATTAAAATAAAAGTAAATCAATATTTCAGATTCTTAAGTAAATTACACATCGTTTTTATTATAGTTTTGTTTAGCCCTACAAGCAATTCTGAACTTGTGACACAAAACCTTTGCGTCTAACCACCGATCTCTATATTCTACTATAGTTAAACTTCTTCTACCTTGGTAATTGGAAACTGCTAGTTTTGTTTTTTGTGACGTGTTTCTGTCATTTCCATATCAACAGTTTTCTTCCGTAGTTAGTTGAGTCGCAAAACATGGATAATTGTTACCATAGATGCGCAAATAACAAGGCTTCAAAGGTTAGTAGAATATTGAATTTGGCCGTAAATAGACCTTTACAGGCCTATTTTGGTGACGTTTTTGAAATGTTCGTACAAATTGTTGCTACACATGGCACGTTGAATGTGAAAAGATTGGCCCGGGAAAAAAATAAGTTAACTTTAATTAAGCTAATCGTAATTTAACAAATTACCACTTGTTTCAATATTAAATATAATTTAGTAACAACAATTAACATTTGCAAGTTAACCTATGTATGAAAATGGTTCACACCAACAATAATAACTTATCTATTAAAAATCCATCCTTCAAATCCATCCATAAATCCATCTTCGGGAATACTTCTCATTCCTACGGGAAACCGACTTCCACGCGAACGGAGTCGCGGGCGGCCGCTAGTGTTGTATATAACCCTTAAAGAGTTTTTACACTGTCTCATCATTAAAAAGCACTCAGTATCATTTTAATATTTTTTTATGAAATTCAAAAATAATTTTGGTTTGCTTTGCTCCTATCCTGTCGTTATCTTTTTCCATTTCTTGTACCGAACGCTAAAAACTTCTGTACCTACCTACACACTTGAAAACAGTGTCGACGGGTAAAATAGGAACATTATGTATTTATTTTACGAAAAGAAACTGATTATTGAACAGTATATATCGAACATTGAAGTAGTGATTTTTTATAGTTTCATAAAGAGGAAGGAAGTGTTTTACTCAAAATCAAATTAAAAGCACAACCATCATGTTAAAATTAATCTTGTTTCTATTGCAAATAACTTTCATCGTGGCACAATGTATGTATAACCAAACAACGTCTAATTAAATAAGTTTATATATTTATTAAAAAATATAATGAAAAAGTTTAAGCTCTACTCCCTATTCATTTTTTTAAGCGATCTTATTACATTCTGAAATCATACAAAAAGCATCCGCGAAAAATGTTCTGTAATTTATCAGACCTACTAACCAGCTAACCTGTCTTTATTAACTGATTTCTTGCTACTTCTGTTCGAAGGTTTCGCAGATGTTTTTTAATTCTATGTAGAAAAGTATTTTTGTTTTGAATACTCATAACGTTAATCGAATTATTTTTTAAATTTGGTTTAAACACCTTAACCGATGTTTTCGATGGCGTAAAATAAGATAAAATTAGTCCAATAGTTTCGAAGTTCTTTGATTATAATCAACTAGCTTTTACCCAGAGAAAACTCCTCTGTAATTATACATGTAAACCTTCCTCTTGAATTACTCTATCTATTAAAGAAACCCGCATCTAAATCCGTTGCGTTGTTTTAAAGATTTTAGCATACATAGGGACAGACAGAGAAAGCGACTTAGTTTTATACTATGTAGTGATTATCTTGCATCCACAGCCGTTAATTACTTGTTTGGACACAGTTACTACTAATAACTTGTTTTTTTTTACACAATTTACAGCGAGCCCTAGCCAAAAATGTAAGATCAACGACTCAACCTGTATGATACAGCAAGCACAAAGCCTAGTTAGTACCTTTGCTAATGGAATCCCAGAATTCGGAATAGAACCTTTCGATATCATGCACGCAGAGCAATTGGAAACCAATATTCTTGGTTTAAATTTAATTGGTTACGACATCAAAATAAAACGGTGATTGAAGATGTACAGTAAGTTAATAGTATAATTTTAGGTACTTAATGGTTACCTTAGAATAGAATTACAGTTAATACGAATAAAAAAATTTGCACAAAGGAGCGTTGCTATGTAGCCTTGGATTCTGGGTAAAATTTTTATTTGGGGCCATATTTTAACTTACAGATTAGATATGGATGAGAAATTGTTGCAGATTTCTTTTCATACAAGCGGACAAGCGGACGTTTTCTGATCCTGCCTATTTTTGGAGCGGGTGATTACAATGTGGAAATAAGTAAGACTTTGAGTACATTAATATAATGTTAAAAACATTGGTAATAAATAGAGTTTCAAAGCTTAAAATTCAAGAAATCCTAGTTAAATATAGGTCAATATCGCATCTGGCTCCCGATTCTGCTTACCGTCTTCAGCGGTTTGTCGTCGATAAAATGTCGTTGCATTTGTAAAATCCTACTAATCCCTACTTTCCCTACTAATATTATAAATGCGAAAGTAACTCTGTCTGTCTGTCTGTCTGTCTGTTACGCTTTCACACCTAAACCACTGAACCGATTTTGATGAAATTTGGTATGAAGAAAGAACTGAACTTGGGAAAGGACATAGGGTACTTTTTACCGCAGGTAAACTTCTCATTCCCACGGCAAACCGACCTCCACGCGAACGGAGTCGCGGGCGGCCACTAGTATTATAAACGTGAAAGTTTGTGAGTATGAATGGATGTATGGATGGATGGTTGTTACTCTTTCACGTAAAAACTACTAGACGGATTGTAATGAAACTTTATATTAAAATAGGTTATACATCAGAATAAAATATAGGGTACTTTTTACCGCGGGAAAACTTCTCATTCCCACGGGAAACCGACTTCCACGCGAACGGAGTCGCGGACAGCCACTAGAATCATCATAAATGGAAAGACATTTATTCGCCGAAAAATTGTTAATTGCCACACTGTTTCTGATTGTGGATATAGACCTATGATATAGACTCCATAACGCACCTAGTTTTGGACTAATTATTCGGTTTGACTCAAAAGCCACTAAAGAAAGATAGTAGGTATTTCAATTAACTAGACGCTTAAATCTCTTAATCAAAATAAGTTGAATTGTAATATTTTAATTTGGCCTATATTTTTTACAGAAAATTTTCAAGTCAACATGACAATGCCCTTTGATATTACCTGCGATGATAAAGGACAAGATAAAATAGAGTTAAAAACTATGGACTTCACGACAGATATCAAAGATAAAATAAATTTTAACCTTACAAATCTTTTCAATGGCAATAAGGCTATGAGTAAGTATTTATTTTTGTAATGAGCAAACAAAAGATTAACAGTTCAGTTACTGTTTTCAGGCATCGGTATAGAAATAACCTAGAAAACTTTTCCGCACTTGGCTTAAGTTTGTGTTAAAAGCTGTTAAATTTACGCATATTTTTTTCTTAAGCACAATTAATATTATTTGATTGTCATTGACATCCTTAACCACTACTTTTTACAGATGATATGCTACTGAAATTTATGAATGACAATTGGAAGGAGTTAATGACGGATTTCAGCAAACCTTTGCTCAAGGATTTCATAGAGATTATATTTGTAGCTATTAAGAAATACTTTACGTCGCAACCTTTGGAAAATATTATCATTAACAACTAAGTAAACTATTTAATAAATATTATACCATCCGCTTCCCTCTCAAGATTAATTTTCAACCTTTGTAGATACATTTAAATTTTAACACACGCCGTCGTCTGTGCGATTGCCTTATGGTAAAACAAGGATTTCTTTTCAATAGCTGACCTTCTAATAATTAACTAACTGAATGCGTATTTGGAAGGAACGTTTAATTGTTTGAGATACGACTAATTGCATCATTTAAAATATAGTTTCCTTTAATATCAGAAAAAAATGTAGGTAATTAAGGATTTGTAAATAATTAGCCTCAAAAGTAAGGTTTTAAAACACACTTAATGTGTTCCACATTTCAGCATTTAAATGTAACGAGCAACCATTTTTAAAAGTAGGTATTCTGAACATTAGTATTCGATTTAATTTAATAAATTATAAGAATAACGATCTATAATAATTATGCGAAATTTATTGGACTTGCGTATATGTACCTAATTACCTCTACCAAATGATGCAACTGAATATAGTAAGGTAGGTAATATTGAACAGATACAAAAAATAAAATATCATTGAAGATACTCCGTAAACATAGCGAATGCAATGTGCCAAAACATAGGATAACATCGATATTCAATAAGCAAGGTTAATCCTGTAAATGGTATTGTACAAATTCTAACTTACTTAGTTATTCAAGGCTTAAAATTATCTGTGACTGATGCGCCATTACGGAAAATGAATGAATCGGTGATTGACGACCTCTGTGGCGCTTAATCGAAGGTTCGTTTCTTGCACATAAAAAATTCAGAAAATAGTTTTTTTTATGATGGAAGCTTGCAAACGAGCAAGCGGGTCACGTGATGGTAAGTGATCACCGCCGCCCATATACACCCACAATCACAAATGTATTGAGGGTGCGTTGCTAGCCTTTGAAAAAATTGGGCACCGGATATCGCACTCACCGAACGAAACGCAGGAACATCGTCCCTACTTCATGTCGGTTTTCTGTGCGACGGTGGTATTTCACCGGTCGAATCAGCCCACTAATCGCTGTAAACAGAGCCTACAGCTAGACTCTACCACTCTTGAAAGTTTTTTTATAGGCTAAAGTAATGTTTTGAATCTGTGTGAAGCATTAAGTTTCAATTAAACCAAATTAATGGATGCCTTAAGTCCTTCTAAACTTAAGGCCCCGGAGCCCTACACTATCTGTTCTATTAGTAGGGCTTTTCCTATAGGTAGGTATAATTAATTTTATAGTATAACGTGTTGTACGGGTCCGCTACGTAGATTCGTATGCTGCTGTTGCGACACACGCTGCTGTGTCTCATATTTTCGAAAGCTTATGAACTCGACCACCTTGACTGGGAGAATCTTGCGGAAAAAAGATCAGTATGGCGCAGACGTATTGTAGATGGTCGCAAAATATGCGATGATGCCTGGTTCGATGTACTTGCTGACAAGAGACAGAAGAGACACCGTAGTGGATCGTCACCTGTTGCTACAAATTTCTCTTGTCAAGCCTGTGGCAGGTTGTGCCGTTCTCGCATTGGCTTATTTAGTCACCAGAGGCGTTGCCTCTCCGACAATACACCATAAATCGTCTGCAATAGACGAAAATGCCTATATATGAACTCGAATGTTATGATCACGAACAACGCTGTTTTGAAAATCATTTTGACTGCCTCAGACGCTCGAATGCTGCTAATTTCGATTAATTAAATCATAATGCTTATAAAAACATTCAATTAGTAAATTCGTAAAAAATAAAAAATACTGTTATGTAAACCGGTATTGTTTTGTTACAAAACTTGTTAAAAATGCAAAAATAGAACATAATGTCTACAAATTTTGAACCCTTTTTACGCAATCTGTTTTTCAGAAACTCGTGCGTGACCTATTGAATATTATTTGTATCAACCAATATTTAAAATGTCAAAATGCCAATTTAGCCACAAAAATTGGTATTTTTGAAAAAAAATGTATGTCTAAGGCAACGATGTCTAAGGGCTGGTTTTTCAAAAGTCAGATAAATGCTATCTGACTGAAAAAAGGTATCTTTCCAGTGTCACTTCATACATATGGCAAATATTTGTATTCGACGTGCAACAAAAACATACCTACTGATTTTCTGTCAGTTAGAATTTATCTGACTATTGAAAAACCAGCCCTAAATTGCAGATTATAAAACAGTTACAGAATAACTCCACATCCCCCGAAGAAACTGTCATTTTTGTCAAGCTTGCAATTTGACAGTTTCATACATTTTATTCAATCGCTGATGCAAATTTCTACTGCCACTTGACTATGGGAGCTGATATGCAGACTTATAAATTTTCTTACACCACTAAAACCAAATATGCAATAATGTTATAATCATGAAGAACAGGACTGTCAAATTAGCTATTTAAAAAAAACATGGTTATACTACAGAAAAAACTAAATAACGGTAATGTATGTTAATGCTATACAATCAATACAAATAGGTAAAGGAAAATAAATAAAAATAACAACTCGTTTGCAACCGCTAACAAATTTTAAGACTTGTTTTAGTTGGTGCTAAAAAAACCGCATATGTAGGTACAATTTAGGTGTAATGCACCTCTTTGGTTGACTTTGACTTGCGATACGAATCTCTTTATTTCGAAACTCTTGCAGCATAAAAAAATAAAGTAAAATAAATGAAGTAAAAAAACATAACAGATATTATATGACCTCTGTGGTGCAGCGGTATATACACCGGACTGCTAAGCGGATGGTTCCGGGTTCGATCCCCGGGTCGGGCCAATTTCGTAAAATGGTTTTTCGATATTGGCTCATGTCTGGGTGTAACTAGGTTCTCCCCTAGTCCTTTGTGTGGTACCTATAACACAAGTGCTTAATGAAACTTACTTTAGGGCCACATAATTGGTGTGTTAGTCTGGAGATTTATTATTATTATTTTTCGTTTTATATTTTTTTATTCCTCTTCAAGATGAAGGGTTATATTTTTTAGTCAGACAAGCGAGCCGGAGCCAAGCAAGTCTAACTAGACGTAAAAGTGGACGTTACAGATGATGATAGAAATTTTCTTGTGATTCGGCAAGTGTTTAGAATTGCCGCTTTTTGTAAAAGATAGGTAGTGGTTTTACTTGGGATATCTAAGGCGTTTAGACTTTGTTTCAGTGACTTGGGAATGACGCCTGTTGTTATTATTATTATTATTCTTATTTTGGACGTATTAAGAAAACTATACAATTGATCATGAACACATAGTAGTAGAAGTAAAAGGTATCAAATCATACTAAAGCGATAAAAAAAACTACATAACATAGGCTTTTCTGTTCCAACAAATTAAAATTAATAGAGATAAGGCGATCACCATAATTTAGTCCTATTTTTGTTTTCTTGTTAAAAAAATAAAAAAATAAAATGGACTTTGTCTTTTAACAGTTAGTCCTTTACAAACTTTGTACCTTCTTGAAAGAACGTAAATACAGTCCTGACCTTGCGTTTGTATACTATGACATAATACAAACAAAAAGTATATCCTACAAACATACAGAATTCCTAGTCAGAATATAAATTATGTAGCGTAATAAGTGCACAAATCTAAACCTTTTAATTTCATTGTAATTTCAGACCAGTTTTTTTTACAGCCTCCGATATAAGCTATGCAATAGCTTAAAAGTTTCGGACTGTAAAATTATTTGGTAAAGGTCGTGTGCTTCCCATTTTCGGTAGATATGAGCTACTCCAAGCGCTTGCCATAAAGCTGAAGAGCCTGCATGACTCAGCTTTAACCAGATCGCAGTTTTTTTTTGTAATAATATTAACTGTAAATCTTATATTTATATTAAAATAAAAATAAATAAACTCCTCCGAAACGGCGTTACCGATTTTAACCAAATTTTATATGCATATACCTACCCCTATGAGATAAGGGTTGCCGACCCCTAACATTTTTTTGTCAAATATGGCAATACAACGTTTGCGGTGTCAGCTAGTATATTAATAAATATAGCAAATTGGACTGGTTGAAATGAAAATCAGTCGTTAAAGTTATTGAATGAAATGGAAAATTAATTTCAGACTATAAAGCATAGAAAAAACAGTTGTTCGGCTCCAATAAATGCTGAATGACACTAAAATACATAATTTATATAATTTTTACCCATGCAATTATTTTCACCGTTTATTTCAGAAGTAGGAAATAAACGATATGATGGTACGGAAATTCTATAGACTTCTATTTCATAGCTCACAATAATGTAAACAACATACAAACACCAACTAATTTATTACTAATCATATAAAAAGCCGTTAGCTGTTGGTCATTGGAAGCCTTGACATTGAATTATGATCATACATCAATGAATTTATATATAAACAATTCCTTATGTGCTGGACTATTCATGCTGTAGTTACCGCAGAGAATAGTCCTTTAAAAAGTTGTGACAAAATTCAGAAAAATGATCGGAAAAAGTTTTTGTATTTTACTTTTTATACAAGTGGCTTTAATAGCAGCGCAATGTGAGTTGTTTTTTTTTACTTAAAAAAACATTATTTTTTAAATATCGTTTCGTAAATTCAAAGAAATTTATTTTTTATTTTTGTTTATCCTTGATTATAGAGAGTTAACAATATGTATTAAATATTTGCCAACGAATTGTTTTTATTACGAAGCCAATAGGTATCTATTTACAATTGGGTTCGCTATTCAATAAACTTTATAAATTCCGGTCTGATATAAAGTCCGGTCTTTATAAATTCTGGTTTTTATTTCGTACTAAAACGCCCGCGATCCCGTTCGCGTGGAAATCGGTTTCCCGTGGGAATGAGATGATTTTCCGCGGTAAAAAGTACCCCATGGTGTATTCTGATGTATAACCTATATTACTGTAAAGTTTCATCAAAATCCATCCTGTTGTTTCTACGTGAAAGAGTAACAAACAACCATACATCCATACATACATCGTTACTCACAAACTTTCACGTTTATAATATACTAGCGACACGCCCACGCTTCGCAATGGTGTAATTTTGGCCGACTTGCTCAAGAAACATTGATTTTTGGCTTACTTAAAAAAAAACGATTCTTCTTTATTTATGAAAAAAGTACCTAAAGGATGGTGAAAACCGCATTAAAATGCCTTAACTGGTTTAGGAGGAGTTAGCGGCATACAAACAGACAGAATTAGCGACTTGGATTTATACTATGTAATGATAATGAAGTAGGATTTTCTTATGATCAACGAATAACATGCTTTAGAAAGTAAATTTCATCTTCTTCATATTTTCAGTTTAACAAACTTATATCTCAAATAAATTGAATTGATAATAGTTACTTACATTCAATGTCCACGTGTTAATGTCCTTCATAGGTAGTTTTTGTAGATTTTTTTGTCCCTGTCTGCAATTTTTTATTTCTTTTCACACTAAATTATAAAGCTTGTTGTTCCCTTTTTAAGTAATGGATATATTTGCAGTAGACTTTTTGATTATTTTAATTATTATTCTTTTCTTGTAAAATCGATTTAAAGTTTTTTCAGCAGATCAAAGTCAGTGTCGGTGATTTTTAATTGATCTGAAATAATAATATTTTTTTGCTATAAGTGCTTAATTTAAACCGTTACAACAGTGCAAACCTACCTCATTAGAATATAAAAAACGCATTACATTAATTGTAATTTATTAAAAATATTTTTATCTGTACCAAGATAAAAAGCCTTTATTACTCAGGAATAATGTAGGTATCTTACCAACTATTAAATATTTTTTAAATCAGATCATTAGTTCCACGGATTATTCATTGTATCCAAACTCACAAATAAAATCTAAACAAATACCAAGTACTATTATTGATACATTTACCTATAGATATGACATGAAATATCTATGCAAATCAAGTCTGTTATAAATGATATAATGTAAAACGAAATTTCCTCTAATTTTTCCAGTTTTTCGCAATTATGTAGAGATTTTTAGGTAAATACGCTTTTTGCATGAAAGTAGTGCGTGATTTAGGTTTGCTAAGAGACGTGTTGTCTTTTATATACCGTAGGCAACATTATACTGTTAGGAAAAGAGGGTTCTTGACATTAAAAAAAAACTATTTTATACTAACGCTTTTGACGCAAATAAAAAATACGTTAACTGGCCGTACAATGATAGTTTATGTTTTACTACGCAGTTGACAGTCTTAAAAAATAATATTATTATTTCTTATTTAGTAACCGAAAGCCAAAAATGCATGGAAAACGACTCAGCCTGCCTGGTGCGAACTGCGCAGGCGTTAGTCCCATACTTTACTGCTGGAATCCAAGAACTTGGTATTGAACCTCTGGATGTCATGCACATGGACAAAATTGACCTGGACGTGAGCGGGCTGAAGTTACATGTAAAAGACGCCACAGTCAAAGGGTTAAGGAAAAGTGTTATTGATAAAATCGAGTAAGTTTTTTACCTATGATATTGTACTAGTGGCCGCCCGCGACTCAGTTCGCGTGAAAGTCGGTTTCCCGTGGGAATGAGATGTTTTCCCGCGGTTAAAAGTACCCTATGAGTTATTTATTATGATGTATATTACTGCAAAGTTTTATCCAAATCCGTCCAGTAGTTTTTACGTGAAAGAGTAACAAACATCCATGCATTAATCCATACATACTCACAAACTTTCACATTAATGATATTAGTAGAATTCATTAGGTAGTTATCGATATCAATTAACTGATCAATATTATAATGAGAATTTAACAATATTTTTGTTTTATATAATCTCTCCAACGGTCTTCTTAGTAAAATTGACACTTGTTGTGTTGTTAACATGAGTTGGAAAATCTACAGAGTAAAGTCGTATTGTCGTACACTTATTTAAAATATTTGCAAATTTATCTGCACATACAATATTTTTTGTTCCAACAAGATCTATAACGCAAGTTACAGCATCAACTTCTGGGTTTAGTTTGATTAATAATGGAATAGCAGATTGAAAATTGTCACTAACACATCCTTTGTACCTTATTTAATCAACACTAAGTCATCGTATTTCCTTTCTATTTCGATACCTTATTTAAATAGAAACCTAAATCTGGAAATGGTCTGTTGATACTAAAGTTTAATCTTCATTTTTATTACAGATTCAACATGAAAAATAAAATACTAGAGGTAGCTTACACTGCGGATGTCGTTATAAAAGGGAAATATAAAGCAAGTGGTCGTCTTCTAATTCTACCTATCACAGGTGATGGCGACTATGTTGTTAAGCTAAGTAAGTACTTTTATGATTTTACTAGTGGCCGCCCGCGACTCCTTTCGCGTGAAAGTCGGTTTCCCGTGGGAATGAGAAGTTTTCTCGCGGTAAAAAGTACCCTATATGTTATTCTGATCTATAACCTATATTACTGTAAAGTTTCATCCAAATCCGTCCAGTAGTTTTTACGTGAAAGAGTAAACATCCATCCATCCATACTCACAAACTTTCACGTTTTAAATATTAGTAGGATTAGTAGGATATCACTACATGGTATAAAACAAAGTCGCTTTATCTGTCTGTCCCTATATAGGTATGCTTAAATCTTTAAAACCACGCAACAGATTCTGATGCGTTTTTTTAATAGAGTGGTTGAAGAGGAGTGTAATATGTATGTATAATGTATTGAAAAAAGTTTAGATATTTTGATAATCGAAGCAAACTGTTCATGCCATTTTAAGTTAATTTAGATGTCTCTCAAACAAATGACATAATATTCTAATGACGTATAAGTAAGAATAAAGTTAAGAAATACAAACACTGATAATTAAGTGACCACTAGATACATCATGCTCGTACATAGGAACATTATTTAGTTATTAATGTCGACTTAACTTTCCGGGTTAACAGAATATTACAAAGGTTTAGCCTTCAGAATCAAATTAACAGTAATTATGACGAGTTAATGTCATTTTTAACTATAACACAAGGTTGTTGATGATTCTTACTTAGCATTGATACATGAACTACCTTCAAAATAAAAAACCTTGAAACATTGCTTACCTTTGTTTACTCCTTGCTTAAATATAAAAAAATAAAAAAAAAATAGAAAAAAAAGGATTACAGTATCATTTATGTAAGTGTTAAGAACAATAAAATTAACATTCGGCTCTTTTTAAGTTCTTTGAACTATGACATTGTTATCTCAGAATTTTAATAATATATCCAAGTCGAAAACATCCAAAGCGGTGGCATGGCAAGTTAGATGAAAAATAATAATTATAAAAGTATTAAGTTTTCATTATTAGTGAACCCTCGACATAAATAATGGTTTTTATGATTTTTTGTGAGTTAGGTTCCTTTTAAAATAACATAATTTTTGTCCCCAAATGTGGTTTACAATTATTTCCATCTGAAAAAGCTGTCATTTTTTTATTTTCCTTTCAGAAACAATGAAAGTCAATCTCATGATGCCTTTCAATATAGCTAAAAATCAAGACGGCAAAGATGTGATCGAATTGACCAGTTATAAACATAAGTCTGAGGTCGTTGGCAATGCTCACTTCAATTTGACAAATCTCTTCAATGGAAACAAGGAGACAAGTAAGTATTAAATTAATAATCAATAAAATGTGGGTAGTATCTACTTCCAAAAAATGCCTTTGTCCATTCCTAAATTATTTATCAAAATTTTCAATCCAATTTTGTTAAAGTTAAACTTACTGCAATTATATATAATTAAATCACTAATTGATTTGAAGCCATCTCAAAATCCGATGGTTTGAATGCAATATTGTACTTTTTCGTTAGGTAAAAAATAAAATCAAAAAGTAAACCATTTGTTTTGATCTAAACGTAGGGCTCCTCCAACGATACCAGTTTTCATTTTTGGAATCAGTTTTTTAACACTTATCAATATCAACAATTACAATTATCAAAAAAAATATTCATCGTTTTTTTTTCAGGTGATGCATTACTTACATTTATGAACCAAAATTGGAAGCAACTGCAGAATGAGTTTAGCAGCCCTACGTTCAAAAGACCTAATGAGATAATATATTTAGCAATTAAAAAGTATTTGCTGTCACAACCTAAGGAAAACTTATTCTTAAGACACTAAAGCAAAAGGTTCACTTTACGTTTATAAATGTGTATAGCATAGTGCCTTTTGTGATATGAAGCAAAAAGAAGAAAAAAAAAAATTGCCGACTGTTATCATCCTTCAAAAGAGTTTTTTTTATGAATCTGTGAATATGTAGGTATATTTTTAAAATATTTTTAAGTATAAGACAGATGTAGTAGACCTAAGAAAACATACAGTGAAAAACATTAAAGATTCTTCCTTGTCATATTTGTTTTACTTACTAATAATTAACTATTAAATAGACCGTATGGTGTTAAATAATGGGCGTTATTTGGCAATGCTATGCATAAAATATCTTATTGCTTGTTAATTTTGAAATTGTATAATGAAAAGCTTTTTTTAGTTCATTTTCGGACCTAATTATGTCATAATAATGGCCGCCCGCGAATTCGTCCGCGTGAAAGTCGGTTTCCCGTGGGAAAAAGAAGTTTTCCCGCGGTAAAAAGATGATTGAATGATTGAATTAAATAAAAGTATATAAAATAAAAATCATTTATTTCATCATTAAGGTAAAAGCAGCTAATTCCGCGGTATTTTTGCAACATTAAGAAAGATGAAGTGATATTAGGGATAAGAAATGCGGTTTAGGGTAATAATACAACTTTATAAGATGAACAAACTAATATACTTTAAAATGTATAATTATTTTTTAAATTTTCAATGGCTTTATATTTAAAATAAAACGAAATGTAAGCTGAGGCGAAAAACCCTAATTCCGCGGTAAAAATCCTAACTCCGCGGTAGTTGGGCACCTAATTCCGAGGTATCAATTTGTAGAGAAAGCCCGTTTAATAGTATTACTTATGCAGCAAATTATGCTTATTATGATGGGATATTTACGAGACTTACTCTGTTTTTTGATTCTATGGAATAAAGCATATGCAGTAGATAATTTATAATCGAAACAACATTTTTAAATAGATTTTATAGCCAATAATTTTTACATTGATTTAAACTCTCTAAAGTTGATATAAATAGGAGCCTGAAAGTAAACAAAATATTGATAATTTAATGCATTCTGTTAGGTCCCCTTATATTGCAAAAGTAGCACGGCATTACGTTCCGATTTATTTTTCATATAACTTAATTCCGTGGTTTATACCTCGGAATTCCAGCCCGACCCGAAAATTAATATTTCTAAATCCGATCATGTTTTTTAATATTTCTAAATCAATGTTGTTATTTTATTTAAAATAAACAAATGAATTATAATTGATAGTTCTGAAAAGATATTGTTACTAGAACATAGCATTAAAACGATTACAATATTGGTTACGTTTTGGAAAAAAACATCCAATTTTACTCTTGTCATATATTTTGATTGCTATTTAATATGTGAAATATATTCAAAACACTAACACGGAATTGGATTTTCTAACCGAATGTTAATCGATTCTTTCAATTTTATTGCCAGAATAAAGTTAAGTTGATAAGAATCACGTGAAAAATTAAGATGAAATGAACACCACGATTTCCTTATTCCGAGGTAGGAATCGGTACAAAAAAATGGACGGTAATGCCGATGTATTTTCAACACTAAAATTCTTAAAAAGTAAGCTATAAATACATGTTATTTGAACAAAAACTTAAAGATTAATGCTATTGAATTAATATTTAGAAACCGATCTTGTCTGTTAGAACTATAATGATAATCACTCTTCTCTTAAATTGAACTTCTCTTAATTTGAGAAATGGCACGAAATTGTATGGCGCATCCTTTCACCTCGTTTGCCACAGCTTAATTGTTTTATAGTTATTATGTTTTGCGCTTTTATAATAATATTAGCACTAAAATCTGTTCTTAAATAAATTATCTTAACGCTGAAAAACTATAACGTCTAAATATATGACGGAAACTATAAAATTTCTTAGTTTTTCTATTTACCGCGGGTTTGGGTTCCGTTTTTAGAACCCCACGGAGTTAGGTGCTTTTACCTTAAGTAACTTAATTACATTCAATGAAAGTCAAAATATTGATCACCAGCTTATCATCAGTAGGCCGAGAGAAAAAAGGTGGCGGAAAAAAACTCGGCACTCTTTTGTCCATCACCAAATATACAAAATCAAGGCATACAACTACACCAAGACAAGATAAAAACGTAAGGTCACAAGACGTTTAAATTGAAGTAAGAAAATACAACTACTAATTCTTGTGTCTTGTCTTGGTCTAGATGCTTACAGAGTAGTTAATAGTTAGAATAAGGGTCGGTGACATTTCGGACCAAAAAAACTCGGACACCTTCGCCAATGTATGGAAAAAAATAATATTAAAATTGAAAATCCATACATTGGCGAAGGTGTCCGAGTTTTTTTGGTCCGAAATGTCACCGACCCATAAATTTACTAATGGCTAATCACAATTTTCACCAACCTTTGAATCCTTGTACCATTTTCTTTGTTTTGGTCTTAATACTCTATGGTAGTTAGATGTTGCTGTTGATATGGAAATGACAGAAACAAATAAGTAGATCAAACAACACAAAAACAGAACAAGCAATTTCCAGTTACCGATGTTTTAACTATAGGTAGAAGGATTATTGAAACCGGCTATTAATGACTTGTTCACGTTCAATTTAGCCAGTTTAATAATGTAAGAGTTGTCTAATAAAACAATAATTTTCTAATAAAAGTTACTTGACTCAGCTAAAATTTTAAATCCAAGTGATAAATTTTTGACGAATAAAGAAAATGAATTTCCACGACACTGTTGTTTTACTACTAATGACTATTTAAAGGGGTCGATGACTTTTCGGACACAAAAAACTCGGACACCTTGGCTAAAATAATATTAAATTTGAAAAACCATAGGTTGGTCAAGGTATCCGAGTTTTTTGTGTCCGAGAAGTCATCGGCCCATTTAAAGTATTAAATTAAAACTAATTTATCTACATGTTTATCTATAGGAAATAATCTTAATCCTCATGAAACGACAAATATTTCATGCACTGTGTATTATGACAAAAATAATAAAAAAAGAATTTATGGGTATAAAATGCTTGTCGTGTATGTTGTTTTACTTTTTGTATATCTCATTAGCACCTTTCAATGTAGATACATTTGTTATTTTTTTACATTATTGATTAAAATTAAAATCTATAATGATACTATGAAGTACTAACAATAACTATTAATATATTAACTGCATCTAGCTGTAAAAGACACAAAGCTATTTCTGCATTAAAATTAAATTAACATGCAGTAAAATTTGCATCTAAATGGAAACAAGTTAAGCGGCGTACATAGAATATTATGCACCGATGTTAAAACTAAGCCTTAATGTTATTTTATTACTACAATTCAATTAAAATGAAATGAAATAAAGACTACTTCAGGTCTTTTAAAATATCAATTACATACTATAGAACTTTGGATTTGGTCCGACGCGTAACTTTCTACAAATAAGTACTTACTTAAGCACTTATATGATTATTTACTATCTTTATTTTTCGAGTGGTTTTACACAATTTACTAATTATTTTATTAAAATAAACATTCATACATAACTTTAACATTTGTTGGGATAGTGTCGGTTTTACATTTATTATATAAGTAAGTGTAATAAAGAGTTATAGTTCGTTTAATTTTATAGTAGTACTAATTAATTATTAAATACCTACATGGGCAGATATAGGGTGGTACATATTGTCCTATTACTTAAAAGTTTTTTTTTATCGGATGAAGTAATTTATTGGTAAATTGTCGTAGCAATATAGAAAAAATTCAAAACAGAAGTTGAAAAACTTTACATTTCGTCTTTTGAGAAAATTGTGGCTTTAAAAAAAAATAACTTTCAAAAACGTCATCACTCTTTTAAATTACAGCGTAATTTGGAGCAAGTAATCTTATTGAAAAACTAAATCTTAATAGTTTTTTTGCATGAACAAGTTACATAGACAGGTTAGGTTATTAATAATAATAATAATAAGAAATAATAAATCTCCGGACTAACACACCAATTATGTGGCACTAAAGTAAGTTTCAGTAAGCACTTGTGTTATAGGTACCACATAATGGACTAGGGGAAACCTAGTTACTACCAGACACGAGCCAATATCGAAAAACCATTTTAACGACGTTGGCCCGACCCGGGGATCGAACCCGGAACCATCCGCTTAGCAGTCCGGTTTATATACCGCTGCACCACAGTGATCGTCAACGAGCATTTTAAATTTCGCACTAAGTACTTACACTTACGTACCTATTACACTTATATTATAAACGTGAAAGTTTGTGAGTAGGTACCTATGTATGGCTGTATGGATGTATAGATAGGAGTTTGTTACTCTTTCACGTAAAAACTACTGTACGGTTTTAATGAAACTTTGCAGTAATATAGGTTATACATCAGAATAACACATTTTTACCGCAAAATATCTCATTCCCACAGGAAACCGACTTCCACGCAAACGGAGTCGCGGGCGGCCACTAGTAGTGCAATAAAATGACTTCTCGCTTAATACCATTTAAGTGTCCTTTATCCTTGACTTTGAAACTCTTCATAGTTTATATAAATCCTTGAAAACTGGTATTTATTAAAGTATTTACTTGACATTTGTGGGATGAAGTTCTCTGTTAACAAGATGATTAAACAGATTTTATGCGTTCTTTTTTTGTTACAAGTGACATCTTTGAACGGACAATGTAAGTTATTTTACTTCTGTGTAAGTTAAGTTAACGTAATTCATTAAAAAACAAAGGATTTCAGTTCTAACCGATATTTATAAACATTACTATTTTTTTTTAGAAAATAAAATAAAACATTTAAAATCTAGGATAGTTAAAGAATAAAAAGTTAACCAATTTGGTTTTTGTAAAATTATCAATCAATCATCGTAACTCCTGAACATAATAATTACATAGTGTTGCTTGAATTTTGAAATTTAAAAGATAACGAATAATGTTTTATTTAAGACAGATGAAAATATAGTATTTTAAAATTTTGTGGGCTTTTTAAAATGTATTAGAATTTTCTGTCAGTAACTGTACTTATTTTTTATGGACTTCGAATGCGTTAAATTCCGAGTAAAACCCTTTTCCCTATACTATGTTATTATACATGGTTAGCCCTGAAAAGAACTGTTGGTTAGCCCTGAAAAGAACTGTTGTTTAGCTCTGAGAAAAACTTTTGCGAAGGTATAGTTTTAAGAACGAAATCAAAAAAATATCGCACGAAAATTATTAAACTTCGCGCACCACCTATCTTCTATAGTTCGCACATTCTACCTTTTATAGTTTAGGCAGCGTACGCAAAATAAGTAACTTTTCCGGTTGATTTTTTACACTTTGTGTCCGAAAAACCCAAATATCTTACGCAATTTTTTCCTAAATAAAATACCTACTAGTGGCCGCCCGCGACTCCGTACGAGTGGAAGTTGGTTTCCCGTGGGAATGAGAAGTTTCCCGCGGTAAAAAAATACCCTTATTCTGATGTATAACCTATATTACTGTAAAGTTTCATCAAAATCCGTCCAATAGTTTTTACGTGAAAGAGTAACAAACATCCATAAATACCTACATACTCACAAACTTTCACGTTTATAATAATAGTAGGATGTTACTCGTGGATAATGTAGCTTTCGAATGGTGAAAGAAATTTTAAAATCGGTACAGTAGTTTTTGAGCCTATTCATTACAACCAAAAAAACGAATTCATTATTAGGTACGTATTCTCTTGGAAAAAAAAATGTGTTGATATTTGCAAAACTTTCTATTCCACGTACAAGCACAGTTCCTAACAGAAATACTATGGAAGCTTTGACTTTACATTTAGAAAAAACTTTTAGAGTGCCAAATTATAAAATTCTCAAATTCCTACCTGAAAAATTACTCCTTAAAATTGTTCTTTGTTTAAAAATTATTATTTGCCTACCATTTAAAGACACTAAAGATTCATCGTGTTGATGTAGAAGTAGATATTAAATTAATACCCGGGTAATTAAAGTAAGTACTTGACCTGTGTACTTACTTAATGACAGGATCAGGTTCAAAACAATTACATAATAAATATTATACTCGGCTATTAATTGCTTTTGTTTTGTTTTGAACCAAGTTTAATTGTAGAGTATTTATAAGTCCACGGCCTATTTTATTTATTTATATCGTTATTGCCATAAATTAGAAGTAAAGTTATTGTTCCTAGAAATATAATTTATTTCAAAAATTTATTAATAAAAAATATTTATTCAATTTTTCCACTCACGGCTTCACCCAAACAAAAACAATACCTATATAATTTTGCTTTTTAGTTAAATATAGCCTATTTTATTCCTTGATAACTTGTCGTTTTCCACTGGTAAAAATACTTTTTCAATCGATTCTGTAATACCGAAATTGCATATTCTATTCAAACATCCAATATTAGTAGTAATAGTTAAGTTAAGTCAAGCAAGACCCGCGGTAGCGTGTCAAGCCAAGTAGGTACAAGTTGACAGCGGGCGCCGTGTGTATATTTACCCGAACCATTTGAAGCCAGTTTAGTTTGTCTCCCTCATAACTTTAAAACAATTGCATATAAAGATGTTTAATTTGGTCAATGTATTTAGATTGGCAAGATATATAGGTATATGCTCCAAATTCCATTTACATATTTGAAACAGTTATTGAGATAATAACATAAAAAATCGCAATTTTTTTATACTTACTGACCTATATATCAAAACTATATCACACTTCCAGATGACCTGGAAAGTTCAAATTTGGCATTCAGATAAGTGAATAGGTATTTTTTACAATTTATTTAACATTTTTTCAATAAATTGTTTGTATGCTGTAAGCTCCTATTTTATTTTTCGAAATTTTTACTTGCTGGTAGAAACTATCGTACTAAGGGCTTTTTCATGTTTATTATTGAAAGTAATAATTAGTAGGTATATTCAAACTAGCCAAGTCCGACCTTAAGCTTCAATGTATTATCATAAGTTATAAGAAGAAATTATAATTACCTAAGTTGTTTTAAAATATTGTATGTAAAATATAAATTAATTTCTTGACTGACCTTTGAACTTGGCACCCATTTAGATCTCACTTCTTTTGTTGTTAACATCATATTGGACTTGGCTATTATTTTACATCAGTGTTTTACATTAACGTTTTTGACAGGATGTTTTTTTTTTCAGTGACCGATAATCAAAAATGCAAGGCCTCAGATTCAGCTTGTATGGTGCAGTCTGCCCAAAAACTATTGCCCTATTTTGTTGCTGGTATTCCAGAGTTAGGAATTGAAACTCTGGATACTCTGCTCGTAGACAAAAGCAGAGTGGACCTTAGTGGGCTGAAACTTGCCATCAAAGACATCCGGATTAAGGGATTGAAGAAATTAGTTTTTGAGAATATAAGGTAAGTTCAGGGTAAAGACTATTGCAAACAATTGAGATTGCGTAAAGGAGAGTTTTGATGGCTGTAAGTAAACTTTAAATAGCTTACTCTAAGACAGTAAATGAATATACGTGAAACGAAGCTCAGTGTGATAATTTGAAATCTAATATGAGATTTCGGATATCGGTTATAAAATTACGTGATATGTAATTTTCCCCCCGTGCCAAATTATCTGTGTAAATTTTATCTGCTTCACGATTTAAAATGATAAAAACTGAAAAGGTGGAAAACTGATTAAGTTTATAATGGTTTAATATCAAAAATCACTTGTTAATTTTTTAAGATTTTTAAGCTTCTAATGCGATTGAAGCTATTTGCATTTTATAATTTGTTTGGCTCAATTAGGTAAAAAAGTTTAACAATTTTTGGTATTTAAAAATATATAAATATTTATTTACAGCTTCGACATGAATAAAAAGGTATTAAAAGTGTCTTATCACACAAATATTGACTATAGGGGTAAATACAAAGCAAGCGGACGCCTTCTCATTTTGCCTATCACAGGTGATGGTGATTTTACAGCAAAGCTGAGTGAGTATTTGAATCAAAAACCGTAAATAATTATAACAAGTACAAAAAACTAAGACACAATACCAACACGGTCTTTTTTTTTAAATAATTGCATCAAATAATTAACATAAGATTATAACATTGAAGAGCTTTACCTGACACTAACGCTGTATAAATCAAGTTCGAAAGGTTCGCTAAAAGCTTTTTAATATAATCTTATTATTATTTTTCAGAGACAATGCACGTCGAACTTATAATGCCTTTTGATATAGCGAAAAACAAAAATGGGCAAGATGTTATTAAACTGAAAAGTTGGAAATTTAATTTTGACATCAAAGATAATGTGCACTTTAGTCTGACTAATCTGTTTAATGGCAATAAAGAGACCAGTAAGTCTGATAATAACTTATTAATAAGGATGTTTAATTATTATTTATGGAGTGGTAGAGTCTAGCTGTAGGCTCTGTCTGCAGCGATTAGTGGGCTAACTCGACCGGCGAAATACCACCGTCGCACAGAAAACCGACGTAAAGTAGGGACGATGTTCCTGCGTTTCGTTCGGTGAGTGCGATATCCGGTGCCTAATTTTCTCAAAGGCTCAACAACACACCCCCAACACCCACAGTGTTGCGGGGAGTCATGGGCGGCGGTGATCACTTACCATCAGGTGACCCGCATGCTCGTTTGCTTTGCTATATTGTATATAAAAAAAGTTATTAATTCAAAATTCTGTTAGAGGCGCTTGTAGTAATAGCCTTTAAAAAACTGAGTATTTTATGATTTTATGATAAAAAGGCAACTACTTAAAATGCTCGATACTTAGGCATAATCAAAACTTCTTGTAAAAAATAAGTAAGGTTGAACTTACGTTCTATCAGTGTATTTTTTAAATATATATTTTTTCATCTTTTTAAATGAGCATCAAATGAATCCTATGTCCAATTGTGAATATTTTGTGTATATTTAGGTGTCCGATATCAGATGTCCATACTGGATTCTGACAGTGGGTATATTTAATTAAGATTATTTTGATGAAGTTAGTAATAGTAACTTATTCTAAAAGCCACTATTTATTAACGTTCAAAGACCTACAAACGTGTATAGTTAAGTATAAGTTATACAGCAAACAAATATCCCTACTAATATTATAAATGCGAAAGTAACTCTGTCTGTCTGTCGGTCTGTCTGTCTGTCTGTCTGTCTGTCTGTCTGTCTGTCTGTTACGCTTTCACGTCTTAACCACTGAACCGATTTTGTTGAAATTTGGTATGAAGAAAGAACTGAACTTGGGAAAGGACATAGGTTACTTTTTACCGCGGGAAAATTTCTCATTCCCACGGGAAACCGACTTCCACGCGAACGGAGTCGCGGGCGGCCACTAGTTCCTTATAAAGTCCATAGTTAGTGCTTTTACGTTATCTATACTAATATTATAAAGCTGAAGAGTTTGTTTGTTTGTTTGTTTGTTTGTTTGTTTGTTTGTTTGTTTGAACGCTCTAATCTCAGGAACTACTGGTTTGATTTTAAAAATTCTTTTTGTGTTGAATAGACCATTTATCGAGGCAGGCTTTAGGCTATATAACATCACGTTGCAACTATAAAGAGCGAAGAAATAATAGAAAATGTAAAAAAAAACGGGAGAAATAATTCATCCTTGAGAGCTTCCGTTGCGTGCGCTGCCAAAAACGGTTCTAGATACCAAAAGTATATGTATGAAAGAATTAAAGGAACTTTTTACCGCGGGAAAACTTCGCATTCCCACGGGAAAACGACTTCTACGCGAACGGAGTCACGCGCGGCCCCTAGTCTAAACATATAAACGCTCAGGAAAAAAGTTCATTGACTCGTAAGTAGAAGCTATCTGACATGTGATCAAGACAGTGTTTAGAAGATGATTGTTATTTTATATATATTATGTTTATTATACTTTTATGTTTTAAGAACAATGAGCGGGTATAATTATTCCCATTTTTTGTTTGAGATACTCCACATGGTGGGATCTTTTTTTATTTTTTTTTCATCTTACGATATTGACTATCAACGCCATCTAGTTTAAGGAAGTGAGTTTCATAGCGTTTAAGGTAGGAACGACCTTTGCAATGAAACTCTTATGTGCATTAAGTTGTAGTACAAAATTGTAGAGTGCGCTTAAGCGATGAAGCTCCAGTATTTTACTTTAGGAGCCTTATATGAACACTAGGTATAGTTGTGAGGTAATCTAGTGGAAAAAGTTCACAGGAGAAATTCGTTATTATCAAATTAAATGATATAAAGATTCGATCTTATGAAATATTTCTTGTAAGTCGTATTATTGAATAGGAGGTTGGGTCCCTCTTTTTCATGTCTTTAATTGGAAATTTAGCGATCATGGTGGGTAGTCTTACACATACATCAGCGACCACAAGGCGAAACATACATACAATAAGTAAAGAAGATTTGGGATATTTCAACACAGAGCCCCACCCATTTTTTGTAGTCCTTTAAAAAAGGAATAACATGGAATTTTAATTTCAGGTGACGCTCTTCACAAGTTTATGAACGAAAATTGGAAACTTCTAAGTGTAGAGTTTGGAAGACCCTTGCTGCAAGATCCTCATCAGCATGTTTTCAAAGCTATTAAAGCCTATTTAATATCAATTCCTTTAGAAAACTTATTTGTGCAGTAATGTGTGTTTTGATATCTATGTTAAGGATATTAGGGTTTATATTTATTTAAGAAAGTATAGCATAGTTGTGATATACTCTATGCTGGGTTTCCACAATTGAGGCATAAGAAAATGTTAAACTTCTTTTGAGTTCACATTAGTTATAGTAAATAAGCAATTTTTATTCGTCAAAATTGTGGTTTACAAAGCGCAAACAGGTTAAGGAATAAAATTAAAAGTAAAGCCTGTGATTGTTTATATATGTTAATTTTAAACACCTTTGCTAATATATACTGCAAGGTTTATTTTGTTTCTTTTTTCTATTAGCAATACATTTCTTACTTCACGTAGATTTTTTTACAAAATAAAATCAACCGAAAGATTTGTAGTAACTTTATTATGGGAAAATAAGAGGTTTTGGAGTTATTTTCAAAAGTAAAAGAAACAAAAGTATTAAAGAGCCTTTTTTGTTTTATTCGGTTTAGTAAAAAAAAGAAATGCGAATAGGTACTCAGGTTAACTATCTCAAACAAAAATATAGCTTGTAAATTATTATGCATCTGATTATATTTCATTTCTATGAAGCGATATTCTCGATTCCCTGGTTCCAACATGTTTCTATCCTTTTCTGTAGGTTATAATAAATTCCTGCGCAATTGGCTGTAGGCCAACGTTTTACCCGCTGGAGGTTTGGAGAAGCCTTGATTGGAATTATTTGGCTCTTAGCCGGCTATCTCCGTAGGTAATACACTGCGCATATCCTCGTTATGGATATTATCAGTGTGGTTAGCTTCTTGTTGCTAGCATTTTAAGCTGCCTGTTGGTAAACGGGTTTTATACTACCTGCGCATATGTGCAATGATAATATTTTAATAAAGACATGTTGCATGCTCACAAAAAATTAACTTGTATATTTATACTTTTAATGAATCAAAGCACAAAACTGGAACTACATCTGAACAAGGTTCAATGACTTATATATTGGTGTTAATTTTTTGCAGGTTCTAGATGTGTTGGTATAAATCTAGCACAGATTTTTTTTTTCAAACAGTAATATTGCCTTTGCTTTAAACTCAAGGGTTAGCAAGTAACATTATTAAAACTGTATCTTGAAAACCTTGTTCGAAAGCCTCATCATAAGTTAGCGTTGCTTCTTGTAATTGCATGAGGGCATATACCTAGATGATATATGTAACTGCTTTTTCTGTCTCATGTCATGAGGTACGAATCCTACTAATATTATAAACGTTAAAGTTTGTGAGTATGGATGTATGTATGGATGTATGGATGTTTGTTACTCTTTCACGTAAAAACTACTTGATGGATTTTGATGAAACTTTACAGTAATATAGGTTATACATCAGAATACAGGGTACTTTTTATCGCGGGAAAACTTCTAATTCCCACGGGAAACCGACTTCCACGCGAAAGGAGTCGCGGGCGGCCACTAGTAATAGATATAGGTAAGATCATTCTGTACAAAGCGAGAGTTGAGAGATGTTTTCCCGCGGTAAACAGTACTCTATGTGTTATTTTAATGTATAAGCTATATTACTGCAAAGTTTCTTCCAAATCCGTCCAGTAGTTTTTACGTGAAAGAGTAAGAAACGTCCATCCATAAATCCATACATACACTCAAACTTTCACGTTTATAATAAAATATGTTTCTGACCGAATTTTTTAATTTGAACTTAAATATTGGTTAAACATTATTTATTTCTATTATGACTTCAATACTAGTTACAAAGAAAATCAATCAATCTAAGCCACTCTGTTCTATGGTACGCAAATGATGTAATATAAGGAAAAAAAATATGAAAAAATCTTAATTAGCCATTGTGGAATGTGAAGGTTAGAAAATTATATAATTGAGAACAACAAGGACAAAAAGTGTGTTATTAGTTAGTCTTTATGAATCTATTCTTGAAACAGAGATTACGGTCCTTAAGAGGAAACTCGTCTGTGGTTCGTAGTAAAAGGCATAAATGTTTCTATGTTTGTATATTTTAGTCTTAAGTAGCATAGAATCCATAGAATTTTGGCTAGCTAGAAAAGTTCAACAAGAACTGTAAAAACGAGGTATTTATATTTAAATTTTACGATTCCAACACTTAATTCTAAATTAAAATATAGGTACCTAATATGTCTTCATACTTACATGGCCTTTTACAAAACAAAACTTAACGTTTAATTTTTCAATTGTCAGATAAGTTATATTCACCCACTTCGCCTGATAAGTTTGTTTATACATACAAAAAAGTCAACATAGCTGACAAACATTTGTCGAGGAAAGGTTCTTGTGTAAATGACAGCACAAACAGGATGGAACGCGATGGGTACGCAAATTAAACATTACTAAGAACTTAAGTTTTAGGTAAAATTGTTAACAAATTTAAAATGGGTAATTAAAACAGCTTCTTTTAATAGCATTTTCCGCCTCTAAAAATCCACATTGCCTTCTAAATAACTAAGTCAGCCACAATCAACAACTTCCAAAATAATCCTATCTTAGTCACTAGTTATTCTCTATGTAAGACACTGAGAGTTTTTTCCGCCAGCTTTTTCTCTCGGTCTACTACGGTCATTGCTGATGAATGTAGGGGTGTCCCGTGACATCTTTTTTATTTTATGCTTTTAACAATGTAACTATAAGAGATTAGTTTTTAATCCTACGTACAATAAAGATTTTTCATTTTCATTTTCACTCTAAATACAACTCAGCCTGGTAGTTATTTCTTAGCATCAAAATTTGTAATATGCATTCAATAAGTAAACTTCTTAAATAATAATAATTGACATAAAAGAAAAGTTCAAATCAGCTTCTAACATTGTTACTAAGCAGATACATAAAAAAAAATCCCACCTTTTTCAAAACTGTTTAACGGTAGCAAGATTTTCCTCTTTGCTTACCTATTATATAAATTTAGAAGTGAAACATGTGGCTATAAAAATTCTGCGGCGTGACTTATTATTTCCCAATTAAAATTGGTAAGGTTACAAAAAATGCAAAATCCATAGATAATTTATCTTTGCCAATTAAGACGTTTATTTCCAAACTTATCAATAGGCACTTACCGAGACACTGCATAGCAAATCTAATGCCATTTATTCAGAGATTAAAATCTAATAACTTTGTATTACAAAAGAAAGGAAATTAATTAATTAGTTAAGCATCACTTTGTCTTACTTTATAAAAATCATAAATCACAAGCTGCAAATAAATGATAAAAGGTCTAAAAATGATGCCGAAATAAGTTACTTAATAGGGATTTATTTCTAAGATCTTTTTTACCGTAGCACTAAGTAATATTTCTTTGGCGACCGCGTTCTTTCACAATAATAAATTGTAGGAGCCATGATACATTTTTGTCGTAAATCAAATTAAGGATGTCCAATGGTCTCGAAAACTGACAATAGTAGGTTGTATTGAGTTTGTCATTTATTTATAGGTATGTATTGGAAGCTTGAATGAAATATTTTCAGGAACAACTGTTAAGTAGGTAATCCCGTCACACTTTGCTGAATCCTTAGAAGGAGACTATTGCAGTTCAGAGTGCTAAAAGAGTTGTAAAGTAGTTAAAAATTAGCTAAAGAGTGTGATAATTATTTAACTAAAAGGAATATTCCTAGATAATAAAGTTAAAGTATTGTCTAGGCGCAATACTATACTTTGTAATGCCAAGCCAACTCAGGTAGGTGCCTAGTGGGTAGTGAATAAAATCCTGACACTGCAAAGTCATATCCGTCACACGACAGAAGAAGAAATCCTTGCGCCTAATATGGCGTATATAAGAAGCAGTATCTTCCTACAAATAACTTAATGACTTGTAAATATTACTTCCTTCATAATGTCTATTTATTTATGTTTTTCTGGGTACAATATTTTCCGCTTCATTTCATTCTGTGCTGACATTTAACTCTCGTAATAATTAATACCATATTTATCATTTAATACCGCTTAAAATAAAATTAGCCATTTATTTCATTTTACATTAAAAGCAAGATCATGTTATAACTGAAATTGGTCATGTTGTCTTTATTCGTATAATTTTGAATATTCCAGCATTATTTTTATATACATTTTGTTTATAAGTTAATCGAGCTAACTAGAATGGGAAAACATTAAGTAAATCATGACAAGCATGTCATTTTATAATTATAACTATGATACTAACTGACCAGTAAACTACCATTTAACTGCATATAATTATAAAAAATAAAACGTCATTGTGTTTACGCGTTAAAAAGAACCTAGTTCTTTAGTTTGGTTTAGTAGATTTTAAAAAGGGAATTGATTATATTATATTCATATAAAACTACCAATGGTTTAGGTTCTTAAAATAAGGACTAAAATTGGAGGCTTAATCATGAAATTAAGACAGCGCCCCTAGTGGACGTACAAGTAACTAAATCTAGCGGTCATCAGTTTTTTCCAAACTTGATTATTTTTTTAAGTTTTAACCATTTATGAACGTATCTATGCGACGTCGCCCTTTTTTCTTTCGTATTGAGTTAACTGCAGCAGTACGAAGGTGTTCCGGGATCGCTTCTATCGTCAACTTCGTTTTCGTATAGGTAGAGAGCTCGATATGTTAACTATGCAATTTGCAAAATATTCGTGATCGAGACACAGATTACAAATATCGTCATCCACCGGCCATCATACATTTTGACAGATATTGAAAATTCCTGTCCGAAGGTATTTTTTTCCGGCTATGCTCTATTTTTTTTCTGACTGGTTTACGGAATATCATCAGGTGGTACAAGCAATAAAAAACTGAGATCAAACTTAGCATTGGTCTCAAAATAATTTAGGAAGCTTTATAAAGAAAAAAAGTCACTATTTTCAAAGGTAACTAAACATTATTGGAACCAATTTTATTCATCACTTTTTTAAAATTTTAAAAGTTTCCCTAGACCATTGTGTACCTATAAGTAGGTAGTACATGCATTCGCTTAGTTAAGGGCCTGTGTAGTCAAGGTAGTCTGGATCCCTATTATTATAATTGCTATTTTACTAACCTGTAGAAAATAAAGATACAAATGTCACCATACCAACGTGATACCCACACATTAGCACGAATACCTATTTGAACTATAAAAATTATCACGCAAAATTATCTAACCTGAAAATTGAAATTTCTCAGGGCGAGGATAAACCTTCTTGTAAGAAGCTTATTCACCATTTCAGTAAACTACATATTTAATAGCAAAGCGCGACTAAGCAGTTTAACTTAATCTAACCCAAGCTTTTAACTAAACTAAGTGTTGATAAGTTGATGCTGTGAAAATTATTTATCTCGTTTAATATCTGTTGGTTTATTTTGTAAATAAAGTTTTAAAGTATTTTTACCATTCAGATATTTTTATAATGTTAGGGAGACAAAAAAAAATTACTTTGGAATCCATGGTTTAGGTAAATATAATTCTGGTTTACTGACAGCCTATAAACTTCCCACCAGTTTTACACAAGGTCCCCTTTTCGTATTGAAACGCCGAAAAGTCTAGAGCCAGCATGAGTTGGCCCAGTGTGGGTTTGTGACGGATAATAATCCAACAACGTGAATATTCTCATAATGTATTCCCTTACCCTAAGTGCTTGATAGGTATATGATTTAGTTTAGAATATACCAAATAATTATACCCGTAGGGATCGCCTTCTTAATTTTCGGAATGGTAGCACAGTTTTTTAGTCGCAAGGCTGTCTCGCTCTTTAATATCGGATGAATTATTGAAAATATTAAAGATCTTTGTCTAAACAAGCCTTTATGTAGTACTAAGCCACGCAAAAGCGTAGAAACTGTTTTTTGCAAAAAAAACTTTATTTACACTTTGAGCCAGTTATAAATAAAAAGACTATCTACTCACATTATCTGTTTTTAATCACCGTAATACCAGTCTATATTATAACACGAACGACATTTTTCTTAACAGTGCATCGTTAAGTCGTTACTTGGTTGCTTGTTGTTGATGAGTTAAAGAAATGTTTTTGAAATTATTGTTATTGGCTGTGTCAGTGAGTGTCACTTTGGGCGCAGGTAAATAAAAAAATATTAGGATAATATTTTATAGTGAATTGGAAATAAGACTAAGATTTATAAAATAAAAACTTAAAAGTTAATATGTTATAGGTGTCTTTGTTTTTATTTTTTACAATAATTAACATTGTTGAAACTTTAGATATTTACCTAGTATTAGACAAACACATAACTAAAAAAACCGATGCGCTATAAAATACATTAAAAATGGCTTCTTGAATTTAAAAGGAAAAACTTATTAAAAGTGAGTGAATATGTAGAACAATAATATAATATAACTGAAAACAAAGAGGTTATTCCCCACAGCTTTTTTGTTTTGTACTTAAATTTTAATTTTACACTTATTTCATTCATACAGTAACAACGTAGGCCAAAAAGGAGTGAATAATAATGAAGCCAACTCTTAATCTAAGTATGTAGAATCTTAATGTATGTAGGATTAAAAACTAATCTCTTATACATTGTCAAAAGCGTAAAATAAAAATAAAAAAAGATGTCACGGGACACCCCTACATTCATCAGCAATGGCCGTAGTAGACCGAGAGAAAAAGCTGGCGGAAAAAACTCTCGGCACTCTTTTCAAAATTATACAATCATAATTTATATTCATTTAAAATGTGTGCATACAGTGAACATATAAATTATTTTCTCGTACCTCCTCGCTCAACATTATTAAAGTTAAAAAATATTAAAATGCTAGTAACTAATTGAGGAAACTTCCCGCGCCACAATTCGGAACCAGAGCAGACCGTTTCCCGAAGGCGGCACCTGATCACAAGTATGACGTGTGCTCCAGCCATCGTCCTACTCAACCATATTAGAGGGAGTTAGGCGACCCGTTGACACAACGCCGCCGCCCCAGTAACTTTCGAGGCGAGCATGACTACTCTGGGCCAAACAAGGCACTAAGGAACCTCGCAAAACAGCTAATTTATTGGAAACAATAAACAACGAGAAAATAGTACAGAAAAAAGTAAAATGAATAATTAAAAACATAAATAAAAACAATAAAAGTACATACTTAAAGTTAAGTATCGTCAAGGTACATAAGGTAAAAAAAATATGATGCACGTACAATTACGTCAACCAATATCTTTATACAAAGTATAAATAGTCTTATACATAATACCTACCTACAAGAAACCTGCAAGAGTATTGAAATAAGAATAACAAAATATCTGATCAGTCTTAATTTTAATAAGCATTGATAGAATTGTAATATTTGAAAACATTTAGATATTGCATAATACCTACTATGACAGTAGAAAAAAAACAGCTGTTTAAGCTTACGTGGGTATTTATGGCTCATTAATAGGTCATTAACGGCTCAATTTGCGAATAGTACGTGATTTCAAAAGATCGTCTTGCGGTTGATTAGTGGTTATCAAAGTTATAAAGTTTAAGTACTTAATGACGCATAATAGGCTATTAAAGTTGATCAATATGTGCACACAGCTTTCAAAAATATTATTTATAAAGAGCATAGATGAGTTATTAAAAAGTATTAAAATATCAGATTATAAATATAGACGTAAATATCAGCATTCATCAGCTATTTTTTCTTGTAAAAGGAATGAAATTCGGTACAGTTTTGAATGTGAACTACCAAATGTATCCACCTCTTATTCCTTCTTGGAATTTAAAATTAACCAACTAATTAGTTGAAAAAAAACATAAAATATTTACTCAATTGTAGGTACGAACAAATAATTAATTAGAATAAAATAACTTTAATTCTAAATTAAACAAGTTAAACGTTTTGTAAGTGTGCATCGATAGCGCAAAGGGATGTGATCCCTTTGCTATGCTTTTATATGCTACGATAAGGAATGGAGAGTAATGGAAGATGTATTGCGTTTTTAGAGAAATCTAGTGGAGCAATAATTATAATTGTCACGTTCATGGGCATTACCATTTTCAACAGTGTGACCCCAGCTCAAGGCATTAAAACTGTTTTAGAATATGGTAGGATGGCAATTAACAAAAATACAATATGGATTAGTGTCATTTTTTGAAGATGTATAGAGCTTATAGAGGTGTGGAATGTAAGTCTATGGGTTTCCGTCCGAATAACGGCTTTAAAAGTGATTTTTGCACTGTGATGATGACGTCATTGCTTGACGGAGTACCCGTTCTTTCTCTAAACCTCTCCGTTTCCCGAAATTTCGAGTTTCGTAATAGCTCTGCAGAATCGACTACGTAATGTTAAACTATTTAAATATACAGAAGGTGTGTAAAATTAAATAACTTATGTCAATTATGGCGATAAATTGAAATTAAGTAGGTATTTGCCACATTAAATAAGTTGACAAAAAAAATTACTTATGAAATATTAAAATTATTAATATTATATATTTAAATTACATTATAATATAACCCAACGATTATTTTTCATTTCTTTGTTCGATTTTTTCGTAGGAAACCGAGCTACTGATATTAGGTGCAAAAACAAGAAATTCTTTTGTTTCTTATATCTAACTAGTGGCCGCCCGCGACTCCGTTCGCGTGGAAGTCGGTTTTCCGTGGGAATGAGAAGTTTTCCCGTGGTAAAAAGTACCCTATGCGTTATTCTGATTACCTACTGTAAAGTTTCATCCAAATCCGTCCAGTAGTTTTTACGGGAAAGAGTAACAAACGTCCATACATACTTACAAACTTTCACGTTTATAATATTAGTAGGATATTACTGTAAAGTTTCATCAAAATCCGTCCATTAGTGCAGCAGAAATCGTTATATTTTAATTTCAACATAACTTCAAAACCAAACGTCTAATTTGTATCATTCAAAGACCAAATATTATCTACACAAACTGAAATTAGTGATGAAATAATTTATTTTGATAAGGATTAATAGCATAAGTAAAAGGGGTTTAATGTAGTCCAAAAAAAATCAAGATTTTTTAATAAAAAAATGGTTGCTGTGCCTCACTCGACATAGATAGGTATAGTGTGTCGCGGACTTTTTTGTAGATATTTATAAGATCTACAATGAATTACAACTTTTTATGGTTCTATCTTTTATAGTTTAGGCAGCGTACGCAAAAGAAGTAACTTTTCTGGCAAATTTTTTTACACCTTGTATTTGAAAAACCCAAATATCTTACGGAACCCTATTTTTCCCAAAATAATTTTTAAAATCGGTTCAGTAGTTTTTGAGCCTATTCATTACAACCAAACACACAGTTCGCATAATCAATCAACTTATTTTACTCCTAAACCCCTTCGGATAAATTATCATATTCAGAACTGTAATATTAGATCACGTTGCTAAAAAAGAGTAAGCGGATATAGGTATCTATGTACTAATATTTATTGGACTTTAGATTAAACATCTCTTTAATAAAATGTGAATTAACTAGTAGAAAATACAAAATGTAGCCGCCATTAGTTTCAATCCAAATCCGCGCCAACCGGCAATGACGCCGACTATCGAATGCTAGGGATGTCCAGTTACCGATTAATTTTGTTTTATAGCTTACATTACATATCAACAGATGTGTAATGGTAGCTATGGTAAAAATTAAATTTACATATGTAATTTACTGTGTTATGGTAAAAATTAAATTTACATATGTAAATACTGATATAGAAAAGTCTTTAGATACGTGTAATAAAAACAAATAAATGAATACTTAGGTACCTATAGCTTTAAGTTTAACCGAAAAAAAGTAAGTTAAGTTTAAGTAAAACTGGAAATATTTGTTAGTTGGTCAAAACGTGATAGATTGAAATAAACCTTCAAAATCCAAACTTCTTTCCAGTATTTTCGGTACCGAAATGCAAGCTCGAGGATTCCGCCTGCATGCTGGCGGCCTACCAGAAAGCAGCTCCGGCGTTCATAGAAGGCATTCCAGAACTAGGCATCGAAGTGATGGATGTCATGGAAATGGATCCAGTGATGTTTGACCTGTCGGGACTGCAGTTCACGTTGACAGACGGCAGGTTGAAAGGTCATAGGAATATGGTCTTTGATGATGTGCAGTAAGTTGTTTGAGTCTGTATTGGTAATTAAGTTACAGCATATGTCTTAGGCCGGACATAGGTTTAAACTTTATTCTATAAGGTTACATTGTCTACTGGTTATAACTGCTGAGTGAGTTGATGACAAAGCTTGGTTTAGTTTTAAACGTAATTGTAAAAGTAGTTTATGCACGCATTGTATGTCATTACCATCGCTACATAGTTAGTATGAAACAAAGTCGCTTTCTCTGTCCCTATGTACCTATGCATTAATATTTAAAACTACGTAACGGATTTTGATGCGGTTTTTTTTAATAGATAGGGTGATTTAAGAGGAAAGTTTACATGTATAATTACATAGTACAGAGAAAGAAGTTTTACTTCGAATTTAACGCGTGCGTGGTAAAAGCTAGTTTACATTATAAAGAATTCGAAAAACGTATAGAAATATGTTGTCTTAATAATAGGTCGTTGTCTCAGATGTACTTAATTTTGCCGTGGGAAAATATAAGATTAATTCACGTTTAATTAAAGACATTGACAGGCATGATGACTGATCTGATTATACATAGATTGTAAATTTAAATAACGAGGAAAAATGTCTAGCTTATTCTTTGAAAATTACATAATGAAATGCAGTTTTTTTTACATTTATTTTGGATATACTAAAGCGGAACTATGCCAGTGATATAAGAACATAAAAATATACTTCTTATAGTGCCACTTCATTACTGAAGTCGATGATGATAATTAAATAGATGTCACTGAAGTAAAACTATTATCCAGTTTCTAAAAGGCTGCAATCCGTTGTCATTGTTCATTGTCATTCACTGTTTTCATCTATAGCTCCAGTCAAGTCAAAAAAGAGTTGTACCGTGGAATTTATAATAAAATATATCAAATTAAATAAATTATCTACAATGGTTTATCTTTTAAAAACCGGATTAAATGAATGCCAACGTCAGTACAGATTTGAGCTCTCTCATGTTAACCACGTATCCAAAACGCCCCACGTCCCCGCTATAAATAAAATGGAATCGACAAGCTATTCCCGCCAATTTACGATGTTGCCCCAACGAAACAAAAAGCTAATATTATTCCATATTTCTACGTGAAAGTGAATTATGTGAACTAGAATCAGGGAGTGGAACTGTTTGTTATAAAAAGGGGATTTCTACCGGCATGGAAGTATCGAACAACATTTAGATTCGTCAAAGAAAGAAGTGTTACCTATAACTAGTAAGGGGCGCTTTTATTTTGTTAGATTTTTATGGGAGGTATATGAATAAGAGGTTCCATACTTTTTATTGTTACTCAAAAACACAGTGGGAAAGAAACTGTATCTTTTTCGATTTGTCTTTAGAAAAAAAAAATTTGCTTTACAAACAAGCGCTGGTGATTTTAAAAAATGATGCTATCAATAAACAAAGCAAATTTGCATGTAGTTTGAAACGCGTGAACGATATTCATGGAAACAAAATAACAATTTTTGGTTAAAAATCTGTAAAATTCCTGTTCGACAATGGAAAAATAATGTATCTACGCATACATTAGGTACTTATCAATACTTTATTTTAGTACAAAATTTCATATTTATAACCCTAATGCTATTTTTGGTTTTAATTCAACAATTGCATCGCCTTTTTTATTAGCTATATTTTTCTCACGTTCGCTTTCTCATAGTTAGTTCACTTCGTAGATAACTACTGCAAAAAAATGTCTACAGTACAAAGATATTAAAAAATGCAATACTAGGGTAAACATCTCGTATTAACAAGCTACAATACCTTACGGACTTGATTCAAAAATAACTCATATCAGTACTATAAGGAAACAATATTTATTGGACTTTAGATTAAACATCTATTTAATAAAATGGGAATTAGTTGAAACTACAACATGTAGCCGCCATTAGATTCAATCCAAATCCGCGCCAACCGGCAATGACGACAACCAGTGATGTCCATCGAATGCTAGGGATGTCCAGTTACCGATGACTTTTGTTTTAAAGCTAACAGTACATAGTTACTTAAGACAGGGCTGGTTAGACGTAGATACTCCTTCCTAACTTAAAAAATATTAACTTTGTTTTAAATTCCACCAGTTTCTCTTCCTAAATTGAATGTAGTATTCTAGTTACTGAATAAAGAGCTTTACATATGCACTTGCGTGTTTGTTTGTGATATAATAATTTTCAAGCTCAAATTTAAAGGCGTCTTGATCGAGCATGTTATGAATCTTTTAAATTAACTTTCTTATCGTTTATATTATTGTGTATTCTTAAACACACCTTAAGTAAACATACTAGTTATATCCTTTTTAGATACTGGTATGAATTCGCTTACTTAAACTATTCTAGGTAATCCTAAACATTAAACACTAAAACAATAACATGGTAACATTTTGTCAACCACGTTGGTTAGAAATGCACCTGAATTTAGGAATTAATTATTTTGATTGGCAATGTGGTTAGCTGAAATGTAACTTCATTTGTGATGATGAATTCACTGCATTTGAAATAATATTTGATTTACTACCTACTAAATATTCAAATCTATGATGAGTTAATGAGAGCGGGATTAGAAATTTGAGAATTAAGAACCTGCCTTCGTACAGAATTATAAATTCCAGGATCCCATTGTTGGGCAAACGCCTCTCTCAAAGTCTCCCACTGTAGTCGATTTGTTGTGAATTGCGTCCAGTCTTTGTGAAATCGGTCAAATTCGTTTCGCCACCTCGTTCTAGGTCTACCACGTTTACGAACAGTATTTGGGGTCCAGAGGGTAGATTGTTTGGATCACGAATTTTCTGGCATTCGGTAAACGTGTCCAGCCCAATCCCATTTAAGTTCAGCGGCCTTACTTACAGCGTCCACGATTTATGTTTTAGAACGCAGTTCGGTGTTGCGGACACGATCTGTCAATTTGACACCGAGAATACTGCGGTCCATTGCACGTTGACAAACTCCCAGTCGGGACCTCTGAGCCTCTGTCAAAGACCAAGTCTGTGTGCCGTAAGTTAAAACGGGGAGAATGCACATGTCCATTAGTCTTCGTTTAAGGTGTAGAGGAAGGTTTCCCTTCATGAAAGATTTCATAGACCAATAGCTCTTCCAGGCATTGTCGGTTCTCAAAATTTCAATTTCTTGGTCCTGTCTTGCCTGGAAAGAGACTAATTGGCCTAGATATACGTTTGGCTATTGCCTATCTTGCGGGTTGCAGTCAAACACTTTGTATTATAGGAAAGCGCGTATAATAGAAGCAGGTTTACAAATCTTGCCTTATAAGTAATAATACATATCGTACAACAAAACTAGATGTAGCGCGTGCGGCGGCCATGGCAAGATAGCTTGCAAGACCCATTGAACGATTGATTGGTTGAATTATTGATTGATGTTGGCTGCCGCTTTATACATATAGATGGCGCCACTTGTGACGCCACATCACCCCCCCAAGGAGAGAAAAAAAATCATAATTAACAAAAGAAAACCCTACAAGTCGAATGGCGTTTGAAATCTGACTCTGCGACCAGAACGCGTAGTGTACTGAGCAGTCGACGTGGTAGTAGGCGTTGCGACCGCCTGAGGCGGCGACGCTATGTTAGGCGGCGGTGCCACGGTGGTTCTCGACGATGGCGGCACGGCGGCATTTGACGGCAGGGGCGCAGCGGCAGTTGAAGGTCCAGCTAACGAGAGAGCAGGGTCTGCAGGTAAGCATTGATTAGGTACAGAGTATGTGCTCAGGGAAGGTGAGCAGCTGCTGGTATCCAGATATGCAGGCTTAACTCGATCGATGCTGACCACGGTATTTTTACCGTGGATCCGTAAAGTGAGAGTTTTGTCTCGTCTAGCGATCACTTCGTGAGGGCCAGTGTATGGCGGCTGCAGAGCGCGCCGTACGGTGTCATCCCGTAGGAACACGTGAGAGCAGCAGGACAGGTCGGTGAATACGAAAGTCGCGGGCTGGCTGTGGCGCGACGCAGGCGTTGGTCGCAGACTGTTCATCTGGCTGCGTAGCTGGGTAAGGAGATCTGTCACATCCTCGTGGCGTACCTGAGATGAACTAATTAGTAAGTCGCCCGGTAAGCGTAAGGGCTCACCGTAAACAAGTTCAGCTGATGTCGTTTTTAAATCATATTTTAATGATGAGCGCATACCTAATAGCACGAGAGGTAGAGCCGTGGCCCACGCCTCGTCGTGGCTCATTAGCGCAGCTTTTAGTTGACGGTGTAGTCTTTCGACCATACCGTTAGCGCACGGGTGATAGCTAGTCGTTCGCGTGCGATGTATACCAAGGTATCGCATAAGTCGATGAAACAGGTCCGCCTCGAATTGGCGGCCTTGGTCGGTCGTCACGGTCTCGGGCGCACCGAACCGTGAAATCCACCCGTTGAGAAAAGTGGTAATTACTTCTTCGGCAGTGATTCGCACCATTGGCCATACTTCCGGCCAACGGGTATATCTATCTATGGCAGTTAAACAGTAGCTATATCCATTGGAGGTAGGAAGGGGTCCTACTATATCCAGATGGACATGGCGAAATCGTGCCGAGGGTTGTGGAAAACTACCGAGAGGTGCTGTGACATGTCTTGTGACTTTCGCTCGCTGGCATGCGACGCACGCACGCGCCCAAGTGCGGCAGTCTTTTTGAACTGCCGGCCACACGTATCGGTCGGCCACCAGGCGTGCGGTTGCGCGCGCTCCTGGGTGGCTTAGATTGTGTAATCGCTCGAAAATCTTTCGGCGGAAGCTTGGGGTTACATATGGCGTGGTCTGCCAGTGGATGTGTCACATAATATAGAAATGTTGGTACCGGGTACGTGAACGCTCTCCAGCTTCATGGATGTTCTGCCTTGCAGTTCCTGCAGTTCAGGATCGTTCGCTTGCGACTGTGCCAACTGCGTGAAGTCGTCCTGGAGGCAGATAGTCTCTACGCGGGACATCGCATCAGCCACGACGTTGTCGGAGCCGCTGATGTGACGGATGTCCGTTGTGAACTGTGAGATAAAAGAGAGTTGATTAAGCTGGGAAGGTGGAAGTTTTTCGCGTCTTTGCATGAAAGCGTACAACAAGGGTTTATGGTCCGTAAATATAGTCGCATTTTGGGACTCTAAAATGTGACGGAAATGTTGTACACTCTCATACACAGCAAGTAATTCTCTATAATAGGCTGGCCACTCCGACTGCTTCTTAGTAAGTTTTTTACTGAAGAAAGCAACCGGCTGCCATTCACCGTTTACTTCCTGCTGTAGACACGCTCCAACGTGAGTGCTGGAGGCGTCAGTGTAGAGTCCAAGGGGAGCTTTGCCAATAGGGTGTGCTAACAAAGTAGCATCAGATAAGCTCTTTTTACATTCCTCAAAACAGGAGATGAGCTCAGGGGTCCAAGGGAATGGTTGCGCGCCTTTACTTTTTGTCTCTGATACAGCAGTTACCAGGGGTGCCTGTAATTTAGCTGCTTTAGGTAAAAATCGGCGGTAATAATTCACCATTCCTAGAAACCTACGGACCGCTTGTATTGTTTTAGGAAGTGGAAATTCCATGAGGGCAGTTATGCGTTCAGTGGGCGGGCGGGTGCCAGCGGCACTGATAATATACCCCAGAAACGTTACCTCTGACTTTCCCAGGTTGCACTTGGATGAGTTTACGATGACGCCATACTCATTGAGACGGTCAAACAGAATGCGCAGGTGTTCTGCGTGTTGAATGTGGTCTCGAGAGTAAACAAGTATGTCGTCTACATAGGCGAAACAGAAGTCGAGGCCACGGACCACCTCATCGATAAATCTTTGGAACGTCTGTCCCGCATTCCTCAGCCCAAACGTCATAAACGGGAACTCGAAGAGCCCGAAAGGAGTTATGATAGCAGTTTTGGAGACGTCGCTTGGATTTACTGGGATCTGCTGGTATGCTTTAACAAGGTCAATAGTGCTAAATACCTTGGATCCAGCTAGGTTTTGAGAAAAATCCCCAATATGGCGCACCGGGTACAGGTCTGGCACCGTGCGCGCATTTAGCGCGCGGTAGTCGCCGCATGGTCTCCACGACTGGTCCTTTTTCGGCTCCAGGTGTAGTGGTGAAGACCACGGACTGCTGGATGGACGAGCAGTGCCGGTGGCGACCATCGCCTCGAACTCCTTCTGCGCTGCGCGGAGTTTCACCGGTGCCAAGCGACGCGGGCGGGAGGTGACTGGTGGCCCGTCGGTGGTGATGATGTGATGCACTGTTGAGTGCTTAACCACCTTCGGCTGGCCAGCGGGCTTTGTCAGCTCTGGGTACTGCGCCAGGAGCTTTAGGTATGGTGAGTCATCTGAAACACGTATAGTTTTGACACTTAATTGTGAGGTAACAGATGAACCACATTTAGTGAACAAACCCGTGGTGCTATCTACAAGACGTTAGAGAGCACAATCTGGCAATAGATTGTAATGGGCCAAGAAATCTGAACCAATAATGGGACAGTCTACACTCGCTACTATGAAGTCCCAGCGAAACACTCGGCGTAAGCCTAAATTCAATTGAAGGTTGACTAATCCGTAGGTGGCAATATCGGTGCCGTTGGCGGCACTAAGGAGGTAAGAGGTCGCCAACCGTTTCTCATTCAAAAATTTCCTCGGGAAACAAGATATTTCCGAACCAGTGTCCACGAGGAACCTCCTCGTGGAGTACTGATCCGTAATGAAAAGGCGGCGACTAGGTCGGCAGCAATCAGTAGTCGCCATTACTGATTGCTGTTCCTGTTTACCTGTGGCTGCGGTGTGAATGAGCACGGCTTGATGCATCTAAATGCATTTTGTCCAAATTTTAAATGGAACCGGCATACCTTTAGTTCCCCCTGAGTAGGGTCCCTAGAATGCGACCTTGTCCTGCGCCTTGACGTACTTCTCCCTGCGCGTACCCTGCGCCTGGAGAAGCTGGCAGTGAGTGCAGCTACTTGCTTGGTAAGGTCGTCCAAGCGTGCTGTGAGGTCCTGGCTTGACGAGCTGGAAGTAGCAAATACAGGATTATTTAATGCACTGGACACACCAGGGGTTACGTCTAATATACTGTCTGCTAGTTGGGCGAGTTTGTCCAATGAGAGTTCGGATTGGGCAGTCAGGATGGCTTGTAGAAATTGGGGAAGACGTCGCATCCACAGTTCCTTTAAAATACTATCATCTTTAAGCTCTTCACCTGCTAATGAGCGCAGGTGACGCAAGAACTGGGACGGCTTCCTTCCGTCCAACTCTTCCTCACTGATTAATTGCCTCACTCTCTGACATTCTGTCATTGAGAGGCGTCGTATTAATTCATTTTTGAGCTTGTCGTATTTTCCCTGCTCCGGTGGGCTAGCAACTATATCGTCCACCTCAGCAATCAACCGGCTGTCCAGGTTTGCTACTACATGATCAAACTTGGTTTGATCACTTTTGATTCCTGCTAAGTTGAATTGTGCCTCCACTCGCCTGAACCAGTGTGAAGGCCTGTCTACCCAGAATGGTGGAAGCTTGGGTGCGACAGCAGAAATCTCAGCATGTTCAATAGTTTCTCTGGAAGTTGCTGCAAGATAAAGAGAAGCGAGCTGCTTCTGCAGAGCAGCGTTTTGTTGTTGCAATTGTTGCAGTTCAGATTGCAGGTCAGAGTTTTCAGCCATTGTTAAAAGAAAATTATAAAAAATAATCCCAAAAATGTGTTAAAACAGGCAACCAACACCGAAATAAAAGAAACAATCGTTACACATAAACAATAAGCGCACTTAAACAAGAGTAAAGTTAGTAAAAAGGGTTATGTTGATGGATGCAAGTGCAATAAGTACAGTAAAAAAACTATGTACATACCAATTATAAAACAATAAACATTCCCATAACACAGAAATGACACAATAAAGATAGAAACACAATAATAACGAACACAAAACAGAAAACAGCAAAAGCAATAAAAAAAAATTCTAACAAAATTGTAAACAAAATAAATGTCAGTGTGACAGATCTGCGGATATCACTCACAGATCGTCCGGTCGTTCACTCTTTACTTCCTTCTTGATTAGTTTAAAAAATTTACGCTTTTGTTGGTGGCGCTAGCGTCAATGGAAGTTGCATGCACTTTATGAAGCGTCCAAAATGGCGGTGGAAAAAATCTCTATTTTTGCAATCACACGATCACTTATGTACACGATGATTATAACTTATTTACACTATTTACACTATATACACACAAAGCATCATGCACACACAGGCTTCGAGATAGCGGGGGTTGCTTTAGGGCTCCGCTGGGATGAGCCGGCCGGAGACCCGAACACGCCGCGTAGCCGGGAGCACGGATTGTGCGCCCGCTCGTCCACCGATGATGCTGCGGGACCGTGTCCCCTGGCTGCAGAATCGGGCTGGCCAAGATATTAATGGCCTGCCGCACCGTGTGGTGTTATATAGTGTGTAGGAGGGAGGCCGCTCGCAAACACATGCACGCTCGTTGTCGGAGGTCACCAATTTGGCTATTGCCTATCTTGCGGGTTGCAGTCAAACACTTTGTATTATAGGAAAGCGCGTATAATAGAAGCAGGTTTACAAATCTTGCCTTATAAGTAATAATACATATCGTACAACAAAACTAGATGTAGCGCGTGCGGCGGCCATGGCAAGATAGCTTGCAAGACCCATTGAACGATTGATTGGTTGAATTATTGATTGATGTTGGCTGCCGCTTTATACATATAGATGGCGCCACTTGTGACGCCACATACGTATTCCTGGACATATGCAATATCTTCTCCGTCAATTTGCACTTCTATTTGTCTTTCGTTATTCATTAACTTGGTCTTCGACATATTCATTCGAAGCCCGACCTTGAGACTTGCCACGTGGAGGTCTTCAATCATAGAGCTGAGTTCTAAGGCCGAATGGGAAAAGAGGACAATGTCATCGGCGAAACGTAAATGAGTAAGCTGTTTATTATTGATTTTTATTCCTTTATTTTGCCAATTTGGTTCTATTTCTTTGAAACTTCTTGTATGGTGCAATTAAATAATTTGGGTGACAAAGGATCTCCCTGTTTAACTCCTCTTTTAATATTAAATTGAGGGCTCTCAGTGTTAAGGTGTATGGCGGCTGTACTGCATAGACATATTTTTTTGAGTAAGTTAGTGTAAGTAGGATTTATATTTTGATTTTGCAGTCCTTCGAATATGGCAAAGTGTTTCAAACTATCAACGGCTTTAGTATAGTAAATAAATGCGATGTTGAGAGGGAGATTGAATTCATGACACTTCTCTATTACTTGGTTTATCGTTTGTAGATGATCTGTAGTGGATAGGCCTTTACGAAATCCTGCTTGTTCTGGTGGTTGATGATATTCTAATGAAGAAGTGATTCGACTTTCTAATATTTTAATTAAAACTTTGTAGAGATGCGAGATTAGACTAATGGGCCTATAATTGTTGAGATCAGATTTATTGCCTTTTTGTGTAAAAGAATGATTAAAGAGTGACAAAATTTGTCCGGAAAAATACCGGTTTTCAATATTTTATTAAATAATTTGGTAATGTGGGGCGTTAAAATATCAATGCCGGCTTCTGTTGTGATGTAATCATTACCTGGACTTCTGTTGAATTTTAATGATTTCATTGAGTTTTTAGCCTCTTCTTCTGTAATGAGTTGGGATTCGTCATAAAAAACGTAGTCTGTGTTATTGAGTGATTGAGAATCACTATATAAAGTTTCATAGTAATTCGTACATAATTGCATTATAGTATTTCTATTGCTGTGTTTGTTTCCATGTTTATCTTGTAAATTAGTTATAATATGTTTTTGTTTAATTATACCCTGCTTGGCGAATTTTAGAGTTTGATGTCTTTCAATGGCATTCTTCATTACAGTTTCATTATAGCTTCGAACGTCTTTACGAATGCTTCGTTTAACTTTCCTATCTGTGTTCTGTAATTTATATCTGACTGTAAACATAGTTTTTTGGTATTTTCTCTTTCTTCAATTAGTTTAAGTGTTTTGGTTGAGAGTTTTTTCTGTTTTAACTTTACATTTTTGAATTTAAGAGATGCTGTTCTAATAGATGATTTTATTTTGTTAAACATTTGGTTGACATTATCCAGGTCATCTACTTCTAAAGTCGAAAAACTATTTTGGAGCTCTAAATAATAATGCAAAATAAAAATTGTTAAATAACCAATCTTCTTCCCAGGGTGTCAAACTATCTCTATTCCACAATTCATTATATCGGTTATACTATACAACAAACAGATAAACATACACATTTTCACATTTATTATATTTAGTTACAATTTCAATTATTTTTATAAAAGTCCATAAACGTTTTACTAACGAGCAGAGTGTTACTTCCTAGTTACATATAATTAAAATAAAAAACATATAATTTAAAGATGAGCTGTAGTTATGTTACAAAGTTTACATGGAAATAATAAGGAAAACATGTTTTGTTGTAAAGAAAATTACATATAAGTGCTAACGAAACTGTTTATTAAAAACACTTAAATAATTTAAGTAGTTACTTAAAACTGTTGTAATAGAAGTGGCTAATGACTTGCTTTTATTGAAGGTAGGTTAAACACCATTGCTTGGTTATTAAACAAAACTTATTGAACCTTAATAGGGATGCAATAGGATAACAATTACATTGCAGGCAATAAAATAGTTCTTGTAAATCTACCATCAAGTGATCCAATTGCTTTCTCGTCGCTTCCCGATATAACACAATAAAACCCAAACAAATACATTAACGCTCATTTACTAACCACAAATCTATTTTATTTCAAGCAACAACCACTTAAAATCTTGCGCCTACTTAAATCCTTTTGCGGACTCCCCAAAAACGTTTAAACAAGTATTTTTCTATTTTCTCAGCTGGGATACAATGAACAGCAAACTGCACATCAGATACCATATAAACTCAACAGTGAAAGGTCATTATACTGCTGGAGGTCGTATCCTAATACTGCCCATTACAGGGGATGGCCAAATGAAATTGAAACTACGTAAGTATAGACTACACTTTCATGGCTTCTCAGTCGGACTAAGAACCCTTAAAAGATCGTCTGAAGTGGTGGCGCAATCTAACCTATTTTCCATAGTTGTTAATGAATCTAAATATGTCAAGTAAGAGCCAACAAATTGCGATATTGAATAAAAAGGCGTTCATACTATAACAAAGCGCAAGCACGTAAAGTGAAAAGCAGACATAGGTATATTACTTTACCAATCAACCTTGGTAAAGTTGAATAACAGTTGGTGATTCCAAAGTAAATTCTAACTAAGTTTCCAACCAAGCAATAATTCCACTCGTAAAAGCTACATTTCGTCCCTTATTGGACTTGAGTATGTCTTTTACTCCAGCAATCAGTAAAATCAACGCAGTTTGTCCGCACAAGACCATACCGCCGCTAAAATCGTAAATCTCTCTTGTGATGCCTGCAACAGACAATGTCACTCTCGCATCGGTCTTTTTGGCTCGTTCGTCATCTAGCCATTCAAAAATATTCTATAACTCGATTTAAATTTAGCTCATACTTATATTCTATATATTATATATATACGTCCTCCAAAAATTAATGTTTTTTTTTTCTTTTCAGGTAATGTGGATATCAAATTAATTCTTACATATAAAATGGAAGACGATGAAAACGGGAAACAACACGTCATTCCTACAAAATACGATTTTGATTTTGAAGTGATCGACAATGCCCAGTTTACATTGACCAACCTGTTTAATGGAAACAAGCAACTAAGTAAATAAAATAAATATTTAAATTGTATTAATTTTAACGTGACAACTTAATTTTTGGTTACTTCATGAAAAGAATCGGTGCCGATTTACATCATGTATATGTTACGGCTAATACCCGAAGTGCGGATACACCTAGTTTTAGCCGGTTAGAACATCCATAGGTTAGGTTAGTTAGGTTACTTTTTTGATACCACCCAGAAAAAGGAGTCCCGCGTAGCGGGACTCCGTCGACTCATGATTAAAGCCAGTTTTTATATACATAGTTATAAAAATTTTTTTACAGTTTTCCATATTAAGAACACTTCTAACCGGCTAAAACTAGGTGTAGCCGCACTTCGGGTATTAGCCGTAACATATAGAATAAATACTAAATTAAACTCATTTTAACGGGTTTTACGCGTTTAATGACCGTTAAAATGAGTTTAATTTCAAGTAATAATAATCGCGTAAATCTAAGAAGTTATATAAATACTAAATATAGACCAACAATATTAAACTAGGAAACCTAAAACTGTTTAAAAATTCTTAGCATATCATCGTGTTAGATTTGTAACCCTCAAATTTTCATTTCAGGTGACACAATGCTAGCATTCCTAAACGAAAACTGGAAGCAAATTTCAGCAGAATTTGGTAGACCAATAATGGAAGTGGCAGCGAAGAAAATATTTAAAAACGTCGTTAAATACTTAACTCAAATACCAATTACTGATATAGCGGACGTGTGATTTAATTAAAGAGGTTACATCTTTGTTTTTTTTTATTCATTAAACCTTATTTAAATTGTTGGTAGGTATTTAAAAGATAAATATCTCGAAGAACCTGAAGAAAAAATAATGTGATCATTTGATTTCGAATGACTGGTGTAACACCACCAAGATCCTATTGTTTTTAATGGAAGGTTTTAATACTGTCCACTCTTATTGTTTTTATATTAGTTAAAATAAAATAGCGTCAACAAAAAAGCAGCTTAAATTTTTACGAATTTTGTTAACAAATTTTGGTTCAGTTTCATATTCAGGCTATTGTTTAAACTGGTTATATCTCGTTATCTATGGTGTAATGGATCCACTGAATATATTTATTCTGTATTTACAAAATATCGTGGGAAACCAGTCATTCATTCATGAATATTTTGAACAAAACCACGATACAAAACGGATTATAAAGTGAATTTCGTTGCAAATATTTGCATGTATTTAAGAACATTTACCGCACAATTTATATATATATATATATATATATATAATATAATACTTTTGAACATTAGCTTTTAGATCCTACTATAATATTATAAACGTGAAAGTTTGGGACTGTGTATGGATGGATGTTTGTTACTCTTTCACGTAATAACTACTGGAAGGATTTGGCTGAAACTTTGCAGTAATATAGGTTATACATCAGAATAACACATAGGGTTCTTTTAACTGCGGGTCGCCACTAGTATCATATAAATTTTTGCACAAGTTCATATTATCAATTACATAGGTATACGTAAAATACATTTAAATTTGCAAAAAAAGAACTAATTTTTTTTTGAAGTGAAAAGTTGTGCGTTGATAAAGAATCCGCAAATTATTTCCAATACGACCAAAATAGTACCCCATAGGAAAAATACAGGCTGATATTTAAAGGCATAGCTTCCCGCCCACTGCTTCACTCGCTTTTATAAAAGAAAAGGTAAATCTTAATCTAAAAATATATAAATTTCGTATCACGTTTAAAAACCGATTTAAAAATTTGCACACCATGTTGAATTTGATCCAACTTGAAAGATAGGATAGCGTGTATCTCAATTTATAATTGAAATATTATTTTATTGCAAAATATAATATAAAAAAAGCTTAGCCACAGCAACGCGTGGCCGAGTCTGCTAGTCCTAATAATATTATAAACGTAAAGATTAGTAAAAACTACTGGATGGATTTGGATGAAACTTTGCAGTGATATAGGCGCAACAGAATAACACATAGGGTACTTTTTACCGCGGGAAAACTTCTCATTCCCATGGGAAACCGACTTTCACGCGAACGGAGACGCGGGCGACCACTAGTAGTTATAATAAAAATAAGCTCCCTATCAACGTAGATTTTAAGTGGCGAAAATAATTAAAAATCTGTTCATTACTTCTAGAGCTAACCTATTACTTTCAAACTTACATATTTTACCTATAAGATACAGAGTGCATTTAGAAATTAGTAAAACTGCATAAAATTTGTTTGAATACCACTGTATTGCTCAAAATTCTAATCTACACGCAAGCATCCGATCAAAACTAACTTATTTAATTTGGCAAGCAATTCCCAAGGCAAATAAATACGTATATATAACTAAATGAGTACTGTCAGGTAACTTGACAAGGATTTAATTCAATCAACTCTTAAGACAGGACTTTGAGTCTGCAGGTTAATAATGTTAACCACTTGTACACTTCACGATAAACTGCCGTAGCTATGAAGGTATCTTTGTAGGTAACGACCTGTAAAAAAATCGAATTTATCTACCTAGTGAAAGATTTTTTATTTATTTAGTTATTGTTTTACAGTTATTTGGTGTAATAACAAATTCAAACCTAAAACATCTGGTTTTTTTAGCTTCCACCCTCGTTTTCACTTACTACGTGAAAATTGAAATAAACAAATAATTTCAGTGATAAGGTACAAAATAGTTAATAAACCATAATATTTTGAACGTTTTTACCTCTTCATAACACTGATAAAATATTTATTTTACTATAAGAGTTTTGTTTTGTTACTAGAGAAAACAAAATAGATTTTTCCGAAAAATAAGCAACCATCTTATTGCTGAGATAATTCACGGGTTAGACTGTAAAAGATTTACCAACCCAAGTTCTTCAATGTAACGTCAAAGCCTCTGGCAAGACACATAATTAGTATTATTTTCTATAATGTATTTGATAAATCATTATATTTACGGATCCATTTATGAAACTCACTAACACACATAATAACTAAACTAGATTTACCTATGTATTTCAGAAATGTGACCTCAAAAAACCCTACTGGAACCGCCCGTTGACCTAACAATACCTACTTTGAGGTATACAATTTAAAAATACAATCTACTTCGATGTTCCCCAAAGCGCTATCTAAAGAGTTACAACAGCTTGCAAAACTCCTCTAAAAATGATTCATCAAAATTCTGTGGCTCCATCTTTGAACGGTTACTCCAACAAAGTAACATTTGTTGGTTATTGAAGCGGCAAAATTAATATTTTGCCAAAAACCTCTCGGACAGTTTAATTTTGAACTTTTTCAACTTTACCCATTATTCATAGTAGGGGAGTTTTCGATGTCAGTGGGTAATAATAAAAGCGAAAAGTTTTTTATAGTGCGGTATTTAGCGAGGAATTAATTAGGATATGGTTTATGGCTGCGCTTACGCCAAAAGAGAATAAGGGTGGTGCACGAATTTATAGTTATTACTTTACATTATTCGTTTCAATTTATATCAAAAATATATTTCAAGCAGATTAATAGTTATTTATATTTAGGTGATTTGTAATAAGATGCTTTAATTGCTTCACTTGAAAAGCTAAAATATAACTATGACTCACGTTTTAAGGCAGACCCAAATGGTATTGCTTCATCTTTACATAATCTAAGGCACTGATGTTCGTTTTTTTTTATAACAATGTTTATTTAAAGAGGTTTTGGTCTTACATTGACCATGCCACCTCCAAGAAACACGAAGTAGTAAACAAAAATAAGGCGCTATGTTTAAATTTTCTTATTACTTACTTTTTTTAAATAACAAGTGAAAGCTCGTAGTTAAATGTAAATCAGCTAATCACTGTCTGCTGAACAAAGACCTTCCTCAAAGTAACTAAAGCTTGTGTATAATATATCACATTAAAATCCATTAAAGGCGGGCACTCAACTTCTCATTGAATGGCTAGAAAATAGCGGACATATCAAAGTACAGAAAATCCAGTATTTATAAATGTCAGTATTTACAAAATAGTCCTCAAATATCCAACGTAGACCTAAAACTGACAGTATTCGAAATTAAAATCGTAACTGGATGGATTGCAGTTCCCGTACATAGAATGAAAAAAGAAAAAACGACACGGGTGAGTCTAGAGATGATTTTAATTACTAAGCGCCACACGTTGCCAAAATTGAAATTTTTAAAGGTTTTATTTCATAACAATTTTTTTATCAATTTAAAGTAATTAAGTTTGATAGGGATGTACCTAAATACGTACATACTTTTATTACTTGCTAGGGATCAACAGAGCAGCAAAATGCTGTCAATTTTGTCACTAAATCAAGAACAGTATTCAAATTTTCCAAATTTAACTCTATATACTCATTAAAAATAGAAAATACGCTCATGCAGCGGCTACACAATGGCGCCGATAATTACCGCGAACAACCGTGTCTTCATTCTCGTTAAAGCTTGGAACATTAAACGAGAGTGTGGATGCGACTTATCACTGTAATACTAGCATTAAATCCCTTTATGACGTAACTAATGAAAATTTCTTCATTTCTATAAACAACGATTAAAACTTTATGACATTACATTAAGCATTTTAAGTAACCTATTTTATAACTGTAAAAGCTTGCAAATAAGATATTTTCTTTTCTGTTATCCGACGGGAACAAATTTTGGTAATAAATATCTGATAGGTACAAAAAGGGAAAGAAACAAAAGTGGATCAACACATGTACAAGCTCATTAGAGGCTCTGGACTTTGGACTGCTTGAAGGTAACAACTTGTTTTTCCTGAAGCAGTTGGAATAACTTTTCTTTCAACTTGGGAGTTAGAAGATCAGTTTTTAATTACTATTTCTGTGTGAACAGTCGTTGAGATGTGAATTTGTTTTTATGAATTATATTAAGTAACAGAATGATGAAGACTGAATTCTAAATTTGGGCTGTTTATAACTTGGTTTGAATTTTAGAATTTCAGCAATTGGCCGCTAATAAGATGAAGGATAATTTGACTAAAACAAGAGTTAAGTTGTCGTTACTCAATTTAATCTCTTTAAAATATGACGACAATCTCAAAAAAATATTTTGACGGTAACTTTCCGCCTTAGTCTTATTTTTCTTGGATTTTCTTCTATTTTAAGACTTAAAAAACATGTATATCAAAAAAATCGTCTAATTCACCTACCTATTCCAAGTTATTTCAATGTGTCTGTTACTAAAGATATTTTTCTTATAAATTTTCTTTTAGACTTTTTAAAAAAGGTTTCGTTTGAAGTTTTTATATTCTTATCAAGAAGTGGTTTTGAACAGTGAGTGAATATCTTTTGTGGCTTTAGATATAAAGAATTCAAAGGTGTCTCAAATTGACCTTGAGTCGATCTTATAAAGAATAAAGTTTTCACAAAACCTTTTTTGTATACGAGAAACCGTCGCTGGTCACTAAAGGTCAAGACGCCGTTTTTTTTCTTTAAGCGTTTTTAACTATTCGGCCTTATAACTTTTATGAAAAACTTGTTCAGAGATTTTTTTTATCTTCAATATTAAAAGAAACGAAAATAAATTAACAAAATAATCTTGCAAAATGGTTTGTGAAAAAAACATTTCAATTGGTAAAAATGGCTTTAGAATTAAATGTTTCTTTCAAAAGCAAGATTAATTTCTTTAGATTTATTTTTTACTTATCAGATGTATACGGACTAAGGCGAGCCCTCTCAGAGTGTTCAAAGTAATAACATCATAACATGTTTAAAAGAGAATCCATGTAATTTACCTAACAGAGGTACTATTTATTATTAGTTACGGCTTTCTACATAATTAAACAAACACAGTTAATTTACTTAAGCAACTAAATGTTGAACCAATCAATCAAACTTGTCCCAACTTGATCACATACCTACACATAAACCAATCAGCCTAGCTATTGTACACAAAAGGGTAAAACTTTTTACAGGAAAAACACAATGACCAACGTTTCTGCTTGCCAATGTTAATAACAAACAAAACCCACAAGTATTAAGTTGTAAGCCACCAAAACAATGAGTCGACGAACGAAATCTATTGTGGAACTTTAGCTAATGTGATTTACCAGATGGATCTTCCAGAGGAGTGTCAACAAGGGACTAAGAAGCTCTAAGATAATAAAGACAAAAGTGTTAATCGGCTTAGCGAGAACTACCGAAGACTTTATCTGCGCTATTCGGACCGTCCTTAGAGACAGTTCTTAGGCAATGCTTCAATTCAGGGAGGCTTTCGGGCTTTGCGAGTCAGTTGTGATTCGGACCTGGAGCCGATAGGACGTGCTCGGGATTACTGGGTGCTTGCACCACACTCGCTGAACTATTCGAGATTTAAATAAGTTCGTAGTTCGAATTGGAAATTTGAATTGTTGTTTTTTTTTGTTTTGTTTTGGTGCCAGGTGGCGTTGAGGACTTTTGAATTTCGAACGTTAATACTTTTGGTAAGTGCTGTGGTTTGATTATTTCATTATCTTTGCTTGAGGATAAAATTATTAAAGCAGAGGCAGGTATTATTTTGTAGATTTCATGAAAATAATTTCGTCTTAAGCCGCAGATCTTACGAGATATTAAATGTGATTCAAAGATGTCTGTTTATGTATGAGAGGAAATATGTTCAGTAGGAAATTATCATTCCGATCTTTTTTTGCGATGGAAGATAACTAAATTTGTTAAAGAACAATTTGTCAACTTCGCGATAGCAAATTCAGCTGTAACTTCAGATTGACAAATGAACTCCTTTGAGGAACCTCTTAGGTTAAATTTGACTTAATTAAAGGAGTTTTTAATTTACTTATATACCAAAGATTTGGTAAAAGGAAATAATTTAGTTATCTGGTTCTTGATTAACTGTAAAATTAAGATAATACGTTCATAATTAGAACTTGTCGTTATAAATGGATATTTTAATTGGTAGGAACCGACTAACCATTTCTAGAAGATTCTCCATTAATTTGACAATAATACTCGTATCTAATAATATGTAATTAGTAGATTTCAATATTTAACACACACGCATTGGGAAAAAATCGTGCAAATACATACCTAATAAATTAATTTTATTAAAATGAACCCTCACTGAGCCAGTGTGGTGAAGTACGGTAAAATAGTTGAAGCTTACCAAGATAAAGACGCATTGTGTCCACAGATTATTTTTAAATAACGTAAATGCTCCTATTAACGACTTACTAAAATTTGTACTCTATTAACGATCTATTTTTCCAATCAGGCATATTAGACTTAATATTGATTCTATAAAAAGTTTAACTTAAAATTTGATAGGTAGATTAGTTGGTCAACAAACAGAGTAAATTTGTCATGTCTAAATAGCCAGTGTTAGCAATAATTTGTAATTAATTGAGTGCCGCTCGATAACGACGCACTTTCCATAGTGTCGCGTCTCCAGCCTCGTAAGCACACCGAAATATTACTTAAGGTAAACAACAAACGTAAAGTTGATTTATCTGCTTGCAATCACATAAAAACTATAATACATAAATTAGTTTTCGAAATTACATTAAATTTAATCATTTTTATTGGCTTTTATAACATAAAATCATATCTTAATTAAGGGCGGTAATAGGATCCAAATTTCATAACTTGACTCTATTGACGATCCGTGGCGTTATTAGAAGTTTGTAAGTTTTATATTTGATTCTATTACCGACTCACAGCTGAAAAGAAATAACAAGAACCATTTTTATAGAAACATGTAACCAGAGGTATACTGCTTGCATAGGCGCAAGCAGTAAACCTCTGCTAAACTAGAAGCTTAGCTGATAGCTGTAAATGAAGGAAGCAGGATATACGAAGCTTGAAGACCTATGGCATACCGAGAAAAACTACCGTGACAAGACAAATAATAAATATACAAATGAACATTGTGGAAAACAATATTGTTCAACGAAGGGCGAAGAAAAAAGACTTGTGGACTGGATTTTCTATGTCGGAAAGTCAGGTTTTCCTGTAACAAAAGATCAACTGTTAGAAACAGTTGCAAAATTGGTGGAAAACTTAGAGCGCTCTTATCCTTTCAATGATGGTGCTCCAGCAGTTTCTTAAGGCTATGGCTTGGTATCCTACCATTTCAAGGCGAATTGAATTGGCCTACAAGCCGATTTTTAATTGCTTTGAGATGGGATTTTTTTTATGTCTCAAAGAAAAACAGGTTTTCGTCCGAAAAGGCAGCAAGGAAGTATTATTATGTACGACTAGTGGCCGCCCGCAACTTCGTTCGCGTGGAAGTTGGTTTCCTGTGGGAATGAGAAGTTTTCCCGTGGTAAAAAGTACCCTATGTCTTATTCTAATGTATAACCTATATGAATGTTTTACGTGAAAAAGTAACATCCTCACATACTCACATACATCCACACATCCATACATACACACAAACTTTCACGTTTATAATATAAGTAGGATTGCAATATTAAGATGTTGATTTCAAAACCGTAATAATGTCTTAAAATATACTTTTAATAGCATTTTTTCGTTTAGATGAAGGGGCAATTTTTAGGGGTCGGTAATAGAATCAGAAAAAACGGTAAAAGAATCAAATCACATCTTTAGGTCGGTAATAGAATCAATCGCTCTTTCGAATTAAACAATTAATTATTAATTACTGTGTAATAAAATACTAAATTGAAGTACCGAATCTAACAAAACACTTCACAAAGATTGATATTAAATTATTAACTAACCTATCAGTATCTATCTATACCTATACTCAAAGTTATTCCTGAGACAGCTTAAAGGGGCGGTAATAGGAGCATTTACGTTATTTAAATTTTATAAATAGTTGCTTCTAAAAAGTTTTAGATTTTTTTATAAAAATATTCGTAAACTCTGAGAAAAATCACGCGGCTTTAATTTAACGGGTAAAACGATTCACAGTATAAACACAATGGATTAAAGGAACCGAAAAACACAATTCTCAATTAAAAACAAGCATACTGGAAATTCGTTAAACAATAAAAATGTAATTGGACCCCAGTTTACGGTATCTGGTAATTGCGAGTAACGAAAAAAACACAAAAAACGAACGAAAGACAATAAAAATGTGGCTACAAATCACAGAAGCGAGTGCGTATACAACCCCTATCTAGGAATGGTATGTTACCAGTTAAACGTTTCCAAAAACCAAATGTTATTTATTGCAAATAAAAAAAAATATAAAGAATCTTTCGGATAAATTTTCCGCATATTTTGAATTAGGTATTGACAGCGGGAAGCTCTTTTGAATAAATTATTCCTCACTAGTGGCCGCCTGCGACTCCGTTCGCGTGGAAGTCGGTTTCCCGCGGGAATGAGAAGATTTTTCGCGGTAAAAAGTACCCTATGTATTATTCGAATGTATAACCTATATTAATGTAAAGTTTCATCCAAATCCGTCTAAGTAGTTTTAACGTGAAAGAGTAACAAACATCCATCCATACATCCATACCTCCTCACAAACTTTCACATTTATAATATTATATTATATTATTATTAGTAGGATAATACCGACAACCACCTTGCCACGATGTAGGTACACGCAAATTTATTTATTTAAATATAATATTTGAAAGCTTTTTACAAATTTCATATAGCGTTTTCCTATAATATGTAAAACCGTACTCCTCGCCACAATTGAAGAAAAAACATTTGTTTTATTACGTCCTACTAATATAATAAACGTGAAAGTTTGTAAGTATGGATGTATGTATGGATGGATGTATGGATGTTTGTTACTCTTTCACGTAAAAACTACTGGATGGATTTAAATGAAACTTTACAGTGATATAGGTTATACATCAGAATAACATACAGAGGTATTTTTACCGCGGGAAAACTTTTCATTCGCGGCCGGCCACTAGTAAATAATAAAATAATAATAATGATAAAAACTCTTTATTGCACAGTAAAAATAAAACTATCACTTTTCTCGAAATATTAAGAAATAATTATCTTTGCAAAACTCAAAACTTTTATATTTATAATCCCAATGAATATTATCAAACTCAGAGCACCCCTCACAGGGATTACACTAAATGTTGTTTTCGAATCGCGTAAGCTATTACCAGAATTAAGCGCGGGCCAAATCGTCGTTGACTTGCCTTTTACTACAAGTTTCTAGAAACATCCACGAGAATACTAATGTTTGTTTTACTGGGGAACGTCGGGACGGGACAGAAGGTGGGAATTCGTGAAGTGAAGAATCGGGGAAGTTAGCAGTTTTATCGATGTAATGTGATGCGTCTTGCTAGTTTTAGAATTTATATAGGAGACGTTTTCAACTTGGATGATTTTACTTTGTTTGTGAGTGAGCAATTGAATTTCAAACCCCTTTTTAGGTAGAACTGCTTTTTACTTTATGCCTAGGTGAGGTTAGTAGGTTTATTTAAAATATCTTATTAGGGAAAGCGTGATCTATCTTAGTACAGGTTTTAAAGTGTTTTATACATGGTGTTTCTTTAGTAGCATTTCGACACAAAGCTTAAAATATTGTTATCGATTTTGTGTTCATAAAATGCTGGCAAAGCTCTTATTACTAGACAAGAATAAACTAAGAAAACCAATATTAAATAACTTGAAATTATTAGCATGACTTAATTGCCTGCCAAATTAATTAAGTCTTCCGATAATGAAGTTCGAGGTCTATCGGATTTTGATGGAGTTTTTTTAATAAAATTTGCCGAGCACTGGCTTTAGCGGGAATCCAATTACAAAGTAAAGTGGGTTTGTTTAACTAATTGTAATCAGATGCTAAATTCTATTTTTTATTTATGAAGAATGATTAATTAGTGGGTTTCGAGCTAAAGCGTATAAAGTATGCTCTGACATAGGCAGAAGTCAATGGTAAAAGTGAAAAGAAAAAACCTTTCTCTGCCAAATCATATTTAGGAGGCTTGATAATCTTGCGGTAAGTATTAAAGCGCAGATTGATGATTTTAGACCTCTACAAATCATAAATAAGGTAACGACACTATTTCCAAAATAAGGGGCCTCATTTCCGTATTCTATTTTTCAAACTCGTAACAAACTTATCGCGTGGAAAGCCACTTTATCATCACAGGTATAAAAATACAAATAATATAAAATTGACCTGATACAATTTGTATATAATTTTATTATTTAATGAAAGAAGCATATTCTCAGATTAAAACAAGTAAAGAAACCCTCTGATAAGGGTTAATCTTATTAGTTATAACTTTCTGATTAAACGTTTTTGAACGTGAAGATTTTCTAAACTTTAATTTTTCTCAAACGATGATGTAGCTCAAACGCTCCAAATCTTATCTGTTCATAGTCTAAAACATAAAAGTTTCAAATCTTATTCCTCCATCAACTGAATTTTCTTTTCAATTTGTCCATTGACAAAGGTCTACCCTTGCGTTGACCACACACCCACTTTACCGCCATTATTGATTCACGTAAAAGGGAGGGTTTTTAAATAATATAATCACCTACATTTTTCGAGATCGGGCGATAAGAGTGAATTACATGTGAAAGTCCGAACGAAATAGGCCAAGAAATTCTTGGGACAAAATATTTGAATGTGACTTCCTTCCCCTCGGTAAGGTAAATGCGCCTGAATAGTTTTGTAAAAATTCAATTTTAATGTACAAGCTCTCCTACTGAAATGGAAATGTTTAGAATCATTCTTGAGTTCTTGCGGAGAATTATGTTATGTGTTTATTGAAAATGTGACAAGTTGTAGGTGAATTGAGCTAGTTGCAAATATGTATGTTTTTTATTAGGTAAAAGGTTTCTAAAGATTTAAAGAAATCTACATTTTAAGAGAAAAAATAATTAGAATTACTACTTTTTTGGATTTAGCTTCAAAAATTCTAATGTCAACAAATGTCGCGAATAATCGAAAATAATTAATCGAATGTTAATAAATGACTTTCGCACATTGTTTATGTGATAAACACAGACTTGTTAAATCCTTTAAGGTTTTTTTTTAGTTGGTATAACAAAAGAAAACAGACCTTTTTAGTCATCCTTAGAACGGATGATATTAATATGTAGCTTAATTAGGTACAAACAAATTCTTATCATGTTAAAAATTGTAACTATCATAAAAAAATAAAAAGTGTAGACTAATTTCATTACGTGTACCAATCACCACATACCTCGTTCAAAGGCCTACTTAAAATGAGGAGATTCGTTTTTCCGAATTAATTTTTCAAAGGGCCTCTTCATTTGTGGTGTCGACTGCGGCGCTGTGACTCGATGTTGTATTGATTCCATTCATGAATCGTGTATCGATATTCCCCTGAATCGATATAAAGTGATTGGCTCAGTCACAGAATGCGCTGATTCAATCAGACATACCAAATCCCTTTGATAAAATATATGATATTGAGGTATCTTTCTTATAAAACGCGGTTCATAAAATCGGATTACCGCGACTTTAAAAGCCTTTTGTGTTTCAGGAGTGTTTTCCTGTTTACAATCTGATTATATTTTTTATAAGGTTTCTGAATTAAGATATCACGAGCTTTATGAAATTATCCTTTGCATCAATCAGGTCACAAAAACTCTTTTAATTTTAAACACCGACATTTTATCAAATCATTTACATTTTTTTTACTGAATTTTATTTTATAAAAAAGCCTGAAGTGGAATCAAATAGAGTGATTACACTCAAATATTTAGAACTCGCTTAAATATTCACAGGTTCCTTCAAGCAGGCTTCTTATTTAAATTTAACTGCAAACAATAAGGATTTAACTCACTGTATTCGTTTATAAATTAACGTATACATTATGAACACAGTGTGTAAACGGGTTTTAATTAAAACCAGGTAAACATAGAGACAAGTAATTATAGAGATAACATATAATGTATGCCTTATATGATGGTCTGAGTAATACGTAGTGGCTTTGAAACAAACGCCTCTCAAAGGAAGAACAGGCTTGTTTTTTTATAATTAGAAAACAGATGCGATGTTTCTTTTGTTTAAAAGTTAATTGGGAATAAAAGTTATTGTTGAACCGGAATTAAACATGGGTTGATTTCTTGAAAAATCTTACGCAGTAAAAGTATTTCATTTTTTTAAGTAGCATCTTTGCAGTAATGTAATGCAGAAGTCAGGAACAGAAATAATCTGAAAACCATAATAACGGCATGACTCTTTAACCCTAGATTCATAAACATTCGTCTCTCAGACCGCACAAAACGCATTTTTGTTTCTTTTGTCGCGAGTAAAAGAGATTAAAAGTTGACCTTTTCAGTACCTTCATGGCTCGTTCGACCTTAAATATAGCAATTGCAACTGTCTCAAAAATATTAATGATTAACGATTTATAAAAACTTTGGTCGTCTGAGAGACGAATGTTTATGAATAGTATAACTATTAACGTAATCAGGGGTTATTTTTGAAACAGATTTTCTTCGAGTTCTGGGTAATGTCGAGAAACATGTGATGTGTTAGAAGAAGCGGTCTCAACAGATTCTTACAATAGACCATGGTAACGTAAAGGGCGCAAAATGAAAAATTTGAAGACATGCCTTAAAAGTTAAAATCGTTTAAACGTCGCATTACAAAGATACATTAAAAGCAATGAAAAAACAATCGGTAGGTATGTTATATCACATCGCGGCCTTCTTCTTTATTTCTTTTTAATATATTTTTTAATTTATTATTTATTTTTATGTTAACCAATAAACCATTTACAATAAAATCATACTTATTTTCTTTATATTCATGATATTTTCTTCATAAATCCATCACTTACGTATAGTCGTCTGTAAGACGAATGTTTATGTTATTTAATAATGTTGTATTGTATTAATAATGTTCCACTTAGGTATGATTATGAATCTAGGGTGAAAACTGGATTTTAACAACTGAAAGGTAAAAATTTAAATTGAATAAAACATTAATAAAAAGTATAAGTAGGCAGTAAATATCGTTCGACCTCAATACTGTGTTAAAAACGACCTCCGACCTCCCATCAAATAATGCACTTATGCAGATGCTAATGACTCTAACACGCAGAAGCGAAACCTGAAGTAATGTGTTTTCCAGCAAACAGTATAGGTACAATTCAATGCTTATTAGTACAAGTTATGATGTTAAGTTCGCTCGATTGCGTTTTGATTTATAAGGGATTCTATGTGGAGAATCAATATGAGAATAAGAGAGTTAATGTTTATATAAAGTGTGTGAATAAAGATTTATGTAATAGTTATGATAGTATGTACTTCATTGGAGGATTGTAGATTTCAGATGTTACTTTGGCTCGTTGTTTTTCATGAAACTATATTTTTTAAGATATTAAGTCAATTTTTTTTTATTTAAGATCGAATGCTTATTAATGTATATTTTTTGCCAACTAAAGTGAATCACCCTTTCGTATTTTCTGTTTTCCGATTTTTTTTTAGTAGGTACTATGCAATGCAAGTAATTCTTTGATATTAAATATTATAAGAAATGACACTTATTTGCTACGTAGCGATAGTGAGAGAGTCTGAGACGCAATCCTACCTAGCCTACTGGATATCAAAAATATGTAAAACAGTAATGTTTACATTATTATTTTGTTCCCACATTTTCAAGGCGTTATTAAGTTGGCTCATACATACACATAGCTTGCAACTCATGCATACAAATACAGGAGATAGGACCCTGTCACATCTGAGCTTGTTTGTTATCATATAAAGGTACCTATAATATAAGTTTTAGGTTGTAGGATAGCTTCCAAAATGCAGATTTTTTTATTTAATTCTGGAAAGACAAACAGCTGATACATAAAATAATTAACAATTTATAGCTTCCCTAGGCCAATTATATGTCCTCATTTCTAGATAGTAAAAAGAACCGAAACAAAATAAATTGAAAAAAAAAAGTTACAGTGAATTCCGAAACATTCCTAAAGAGGGTACAATCAATTAAAAAGTTATTGCTGAGCATATTCCTCAAGGAACTAGTAGCAGTATGAACCAAGTCAATGTTAGTTAGTGTAGTTAGGCTTACACTGTTGTTAAATTCTTTGGTGACTCTTAATAAATAACTGTTTTGGCGATAATTGGTGCTAACCAGTGGAACATGGAGTGCGGGGACTTTAAGAGTATTTTTTTTTAATAAATTGATACAGTCAATTTGATTGCCCGTTATTTTTTGCAAGTAAATAAGATCGGCGATACGTCGACGTTCAGATAGTGGGAGAAGATGGAATTTCTTGCATAGTTCGAGCATCACTTTTATAAAACAATCATAACGAAAACATAAGAACTTAATAAATCTCTTAGATTTACGCGATTATTATTACTTGAAATTAAACTCTTTTTAACGGGTTTTACGCTTCTACAGTCTACCCGTGACCACGGCATTTGCAAAAATGCCGAAACGTCGGAAAATCAAAAATAATAAAATAAACACGTAAAACCAGTTAAAATGAGTTTAATTTCAAGTATTAATAAATCTCTTTTGAACGTTTTCTAAACGTGATATATAAACATCAAAACGAGGATTCCATATTTGTGATGCGAATTCTAAATGGCTACTAACATAGGCACAATGCAGAATTTTTATTGTTTTTATTTTAGTAAAATGACCTGCACTACGCATAATAAATCCCAGGGCCCTACGAGCTTTAGAACTAACATTGGCTATATGAGTGTCAAACAGAACAGAACAAGATCCTTTACCTCATCTACTTGTGAAAGTACGTGGTCTTTTAGTGAATAGTTATTTGATAAGGGAGATAGCTTGCGTGTAGCACTTATAACGAAACATTTCCGAGGGTTAAGATCAAGGTTAAGTGCATCACAATAATTTTATAGTCCTTGTAGGTCTTTCTGAATGATGGCATCAATATCAGTGTTAATTTTTCTGAAAGTTTTCATGTCTGCAAAACAGAGGATGTTACTATGTTGAAGAATTTTGTCAACGTTGTTTATGTACAGGATGAACAGAAGAGGTCCAAGAATTGCACCTTGTGGAACTCCACTTGGTATTTTAACCCAACTTGATATACAGGGTGTTTAGAGGGTGAGTAGCCAAATGAAAATGGTGGATAGGTGAGACTATTAGCTATTTACTTCCACTTATAAAATTGCATTTAGGTTCAATTTTTAGAATTTATACGATTTTTAAGATTTTCTTAAGAAAATCTCCGATTTTGTCATTAAAAGTTCAATATTTTTTTCATTTTCTGTCAGAACCAAACGAAAATAATTTTAAATTAAATAACAAAATTAACCGAAAGAGATACCGGTTGATTTTGCAACGGTAGGAAATAAAATTCCTATAATTTTTGCAACTGAATATTGATATTATATTTTTGTTCAACCTCAACCTTTGAAATTATAAAAAAATAATTATAGACACATAGATATTATCTGTAGTAGGTAGTCCAGGGTTTCCAAAAAAAAAGAAAAAAATAAGTATACAACCAATGTTTAAATTATTTATTCCCAAATCTACGATTAATCTGCATAATCAATGCCTAAACCGATCACACATCAAAGCTACATAACAGACTGCTGTATAACGAGGTATCTTCGTACCACCTAATTAGAGGTTTACAATACGTGAATAGATGATAATTACAGTGTAAATCAAAGCAATTGAGCGTTTGATTGTTAGAAAGCTATTGTTTGGAGATTAGACAGATAACGAGCTGTTGAAAGTTATCACAGTAAACAGGGGCTGAACTATTGGCAGGTTTTGTGACATTGGGAAAATTTTGTGTAATATACTGGGTGTAAACAGAATATTTCTGAAGCTTAAGACTTTGTATTTTTCAGCCGGAATAGTGACTAAATTCACTTACAGAATAAAGCTGTGGATGGAAAGCTAGCTATAGATAAAGCATAAGCAACTAGCAATAAGCCAGTGTGGCTTTATAGCTTGCTCCTTATAAAGCCTGTTATATTATTAAAAGCCTGAAGTTGTTATTGACAAATTGTTTTCCATAAACGAGCTTTGGATGTCTTGTTTTTGCCTTAACCCTCGAACAGGAATAAATAGATCAATTCGCATATCATCGCATAGAATAATGGATATCAGGTTGTCACCAACAGAATCGTTACGCTTTTCACTTCAGTGACATCTTGCGATGACAGCATAATCGAATCATCAGCGTGATCAATGAATTATATCTTTTAATCGTAAATGTGACTTGTTGTCGATTAAAATAATTAAAAAGGATAAATTGAAACCTGTGTACTGAACTGTTGTCAAAACAAGAACAAAAAAATAACTACAGCCTGTTTTTGTAAGTTCGTGGACGGAAACTACTGATTTCAGTGGTCCTAATTGTTAATGTTTATAGTTTTAATAAATTACTTACCTCATTTTATCAAAATAAAAAAAAAACTACAAGAATACCAAAACTGTTGACTTTTTCATTATCTAAATCCTACTAATATTATAAATGTGAAAGTTTGTGAGGATGTATGGATGGATGGATGTAAAAACTACTGGATGGATTTGGATGAAACTTTGCAGTAATATAGGTTATACATCAGTATAACACATAGGATACTTTTTACCGCGGGAAAACATCTCATTCCCACGGGAAACCGACTTCCACGCGAACGGAGTCGCGGGCGGCCACTAGTCGTTCATAAAGTGTCGAGGTGTGAAATATTTACACGAATATTTTTGCATTTTTACAAGCACTGGTTGTAAATAAGTCAAACACACTTGACTGCACTTATGTCAACAGCAAAACAAGACAAAACACCTACCTATGTATTAAATCCGCCATCAAAGCTCTGAAACATTAAAAAACACATTAACGCTCTGCAAAGCAGCGTTGCAAAAGCACCATTACTTGTGTTTGTAATACATTGCTTCTTTTGTGGTATATGTCTGGCAACCATGCTATAATTGCGCGGAAATGGACTAAGTTTCACAGCTAGTTGACGTAAAACGAGTTAGTACCTGGACTTCGATAGTAAGGGGTTTCCAAGTTGGACACAGATAGTGAACTAGGTTCTAAGTTTATGAGTTTTAACGGCAATAATAGTAAGTTTTTAAAATGAGTTAGATCGTCCGGGTTCTTTTATGTGTTTTCAGGAAACGAAATGAATAGTGGGTAATAGATTAGTGTTAAGCGAGTAGTGAGACAATTTTAAGCTTCTGTTGTCATAGATTTTAATGCAGCTTTATTGACTTTCAGCAGAATGTGTAAGTTGTCGTTATGAAATTCTGTGTACTTTGTTAAGCTGAGTAAAGATGACATTCTTAACGATGACGGTTTTTAGAAATAAAATTTGAAGTTCAAAATCCACATAATTTTTTAACAACTTATAAAAATATATTACCGAGTACATCCACGTCCCGAAATTACGTGATTTCGATATGTAAATGACGTCATTGATTTCACATCAGCGTTTCTCGATATGTCAATGGTTAGATATGAATTTTTCCTTGCTTTTATCGAAATACTCGTACCTATCTTCACTCGTGAGCCCTTGATGTTCTAATAAAATGTGATTTGACATGTAACCTGGTTATGAAATTGATTTACCTACTTACTTATAATTTCTTGGTAGAAATTTGTAGACGATTTGTTAACTTGCCCCCCAAGTCAAGTGGCAAGTGATATTTGACTTGGGGGGCTGTAGTGTATAGCCAATAATTTATGGGATTTACCAAGGGGTTAACCTCCAATAATAAGACATTTGGGGGCTACCTACTTTGTGACGGTTCCCTTATAAAGCTAATAAAATGCCTTTTTAAAAGGCGGTAACTTCTGACTTTTATAGCGAACCGCACCAAAAGGAGCTTGTTTTCTAAACATTAGCATGTCGTATGTTTTTAGTAAATAATAAATGAATTTTCTTTTATTAACTTTTTAAGGCGTGACTATGGTAGAATTTGGTATTAAATCAGCTAACAACAACCTTTTTTATAATTTCTCAATACTGTATAAATTTACATATTTTATTAAATCTCTCCAACATCCCTTCTACATATTTACCTAATGGTCGTAATAAACAAGCTTAATGTAAAATTGTTTGTATTCCTTGCTATATAAACTGACTCCTGAATCCTTTTTACCAAGTTAAAAGCTACCAACCATTGAGTACTTAACATAAATATCGTAGGTAAATCCTGCTTTTCTGGAAACGCGAAAGCAATTTTAGACCATAACACTCTGTTGATGCCAAAATACACAATACATAAAGCGACGCCCACTGTACTGATAACTTCGGGTTGAGCATTGCCAAAAATACATTTCGTTCTATATTTACATTTGGAAATATTACTTTTTGTATGCTTGCTTTGGAAGTTAAAGCTATCTATTCAAAAGCATGAAGGTAATTAAGTATCGTAACGCTTATCATCACCATTTTAGTTGTCAGTTATTTCTGTTTTATGTAATTAAACTTGCAACTCCTCTTGTTTATCAACGCTTCGGTAATGTTGAACCATCAATATAAACTGTGTGTTTCTAAGACAGTTTTAGATAAAAACTACAATTAAAAATCACTTACTCAACAAACTGCGCTCCCATAAGTTGAACTATCTATACATACTTGTTTTAATTAATTGAATATCATTGTCTTTAGAAGATACCAATATTGTTCACCATATAAATTACATCTAGGTACATGAAAATATATGTAGGTAGGCGTTCATATTTACGTGCCTTCGCTGAAACGTTGTTTGCGTCTCCGTAAGATGTATTACCACGATATGAATCTTTGAATTACAAATCTATGATTCGATAACCCTAATAAATACTCTTATTTTTCGCCAGTGAATCGAAAAATAAGCTGTCTGAGTTAGTTTGGTTATATAGTTGTTTGTTCTTTATTATCTTGTTATGAAGATAGGTTTTCCCTAAAGAACATTAGTAGGGCTGCCAACCCTCGGCACCTTATGCAATTTATTTGTTGGTTTTGCTTATAAATAGACTTGATTTATGGACCAAGTTTGTAACCCCGCATTTTACGAGAATTTAATGAGTCATGGCTAGTTATTGAAACAAAATTTCCAGCTAAAGCTTACTATATTATGATGTTTCTTATTCAAAAACGGCAACACGAAATTAACGAAATTTAGTGTACAGAGAGTCAACCACAAATAACCTAACAACACTCTACTTTGGATCAAAGTCAATAAGGCACGGAAAGGCTAGTAAAATGTTATTTTTTATATTCGCAACATTTTTATTACAAAAGATATCTCTAGCCTTAAAACAAATTAAATACAAACAAAAAACGCATCAAAATAAATTGAAATGAAAAAAAAACAAAAAGTCAAACGCCACAATCGAAATGAATTGAAAAATAAATAAAACCGCCAAAACAGAAAATTCAACACGAAAACCTAATCATTTTATATGAACAAAAAACATAGTGAGTATCAAAATCACCAGCGCAAATACAGACCGAGCGTTCAACGTTCATTTTGAGATTGTGTCTGCAAAAAAATGAAATGTTCCCATCAAGGAAATGGTTAAATGAATCGTAACTGTGTTGGTCATAACTTTCTCAGTAGGGGGCGTCTGAGGCAAATACAAAGAGTATGTAGTCAAAACCTTTTGCAATGGCGCCTTATAGACTCGGGGGAACTCCTCCAAAATTGTCTTGACCTAAATCTTTATTGTAAGCGTTTGCAAACAAAATATATAGGTTTAACTATTAGAAATATGCAAGGAAATGTATTTTGTATTACAAATATATAAATTTGTAGTTTTAAATAGACGCTTAATTCTAGAATGAAGAAGACACATAAATTGTCAACCAAATTAAGAATGCTCGTATGCGTTTTTATAGAAGCTATTACTGACTTTGTCGTCACAGATCATTTTTATTGGTGAGGGACTAAGAAAAACATAAAGAGAAAACTTTTAAGGCTAATAAAAATGCCCTTAAGGAAAAATAACAAGAGCTTACGGTTAAACATGTATTTTGTTCATGTGGAATGTGGTAAATATGTGATGAAGCTAATACTTGTCACGGTTAATTAATTTATTATTCCTATATTCGCAAAACAACAATAAATAAAATCGATTGATTAGCTAGCATCAGTCTAAAGTTCAAATCACGAGTAATAAAGAATAAACTGGTATTCAAGTTATATTCTGTGAGGTATGTGTTCTTAGAAATTCCATGGAAGGACTAATGATTAGGTAAAACTGATAACAAATGTAGTATCTATACTTGCACAAAGGTTATATACGATCTGTCATTTCTGCCAGTCTCCTTCCAAATTCCTTAGTCAGAAGATCTCACAGGCTATGCATTAATGAGAATACTTATGAGGCCATCGAATACATTACGGTTCCCCACATTTCTGGCCTATTTCTCATATATTCTCAATTTTAGGGTTCACCAAGTCTGAATGTATTTTTGTTTATTCATTAATATTCATTTTGTATGTGAAGAATTTTCTACAAAATTTTGAATATATTTTAACCAACAACTTAATTTTCGTTTGAAAATTTACTCACGTGTCAATTTAATCATACGCAAATGTAAAAGTTAATAATTTGCCAAGTTTTTGTAGAATTATTCTCAAAACAGCTCACGTCCCAGTTTGGGCACGTTTTGTGAAACACATCATGAGGGACTCAGCATTATGAAGGTCCTTTTATGGAGGGTCATGATTTTATGTGGATTTTATTAAACATTTTAATACTTGGTTGACGTCTTACTAAATATCCAAGTGTAGTTTCGGGTCACTCAGGCCGTTTGAATGTTAAGTGTCAAAGTTATAGAACTCATAACAGTAAAAAGTGCTACTATTTATGTCTATGGTCAGAGTTTAATATTTTCTCACTCTTGTTGCAGATTCAAATAGAGAATAAGAGTTGAAGTGGAAATGTGGCGAATACGAATGGATCGTATAAATTCCAACTTTGTGATACTTCGGACATTACATTCAATGGAAATATTGTTATAGTAGATGTCGAAAATAGTGAAGTCCAAGAAGAATCAACTGGAGAGATACAAGAAACTGTAGAATTAAAGACCTAAATGCCTTATACAAAAGAAACAAGCATTGCTCGGTGCTTGGGCCGACTATGTTTGACTCGACTAAAGGCGCATTGCTAGTGGCGCCATCTCTATCTAATAGCTCCTGTTGGTTAAACGGAAAAGGCTGGCCTGCTACTTTCCCAGCTACTGCAGATATATTGAAGGCGTTTTTTATATTTGCATTGTCTATGGGAATCGTCTTTGGAAATCTTATACTTATTTGCGTTTTAAATAACAAACGCTACATCAAATATATAGACAACCAAGTAAGTCGACAAACTTATTATAATAATGCTTAAGAAATAATTTGTTTTACATAATATGCTTTCGTTTTCAGCCACGATATCTTCTCACTTCCTTGGCATTAAATGATTTGTTTACGGGCATATTAGTGGCACCAGTAGCTTTATTTCCAGCCCTTTACAAGTGCTGGCCATACGGAGAGATATTTTGCCAAATTCAGGTATTTATAATTAATACTAAAGGTTTGTACGCAAACTCAACTATTAATTTGCAAATACAGGATGATTGTTGCAACGTTACGCCTATGGCAATAATAAATATGAAAATACATTTAGAACTTCTCATTTCATTTTTCTCAGCCCAAGCCTGAGTTTAAAACAAAAGTCTAAATTGGTGTTTGGTGCCCCTTTCATTCATTATTATCTTATGGCTAATGTTGCATCAAACAAGCCTTGTATTTTAGTCATTTGTGGTCTTAATAATTATTAAAAGCCGTTTATCAATTCGGCCTAAATTTTCCTTCTGAAATAACAATTACAACTCCAATTTGGAACTGGTATCAAAATTTTGATTAAATTCTTCACTCAAACCGTGACAGTGTCTTAATAATGAACTTTGGCGAAATGTGATAAAAAAGACAGAGCGTGAAATAGGAAAATTAATTTTCCATCAAAATTTCAACGGAGTTGTTTAATCCAGTTAGCTAAGCGATGCTACGAAGTCCCTGCTAAACTTTATTTAAACACGGGTCTAAGAGAAAATGAGTAAAGTTGCGTCTCGGTAAAAAGTTACCAATTGAAGAGATGAAGTTAAAAGTAATCTAATGCCAAAATAAGAAACTTGCAATGTTGAAAAATAAGATGAAAGAATTTAAAAACAAAAATGTCTTTCTCATGATCTTAATGAAGTTTTAACAAGAAGAGGAAACAAAGATAAACATAATTAAAGTTAGTCAAATACAGAAGCTGTAAGAGAGAAAAGATTAAATATTTTGCCGTTGAAAGTTTTGTCGATGCGAATGGTGCCATAAAATGACCGAGCAAGCGCGAGAAGCATTCCTTAAAGGTTGAAGTTTCGACTTTGTAACTTTTGCCGTCTTTATAACAAGCCGCTGACTTGTAATTTTATTGCCTTTCGTTAAAATTCTGCAAAACGTTGTATTTATGCTCTGGTGAAAAGTTTTGTTAAGTTTAGGGAACACTTAACAAAACTTTTCACCAGAAGATAAGAATCTTAAGGATCTTATTATTTAAGATTTATAGTTACCTATTTTCTATTACCACACATTTAATGACTTAGACTTCATATAAACGTACAGTACGTTAGTTAGTAGTTCTTATAAATCTGAAATGGAAGATAGTGAATAGCCTCGTTTTACCGAGCTTCGATCTAATGTATAAAACATCGTTTCATAATTTGAATCGACCGGGAATCAAAGCCCGGTTCCAGCTACTTGCTGATGCGCCACGGAGTTAGAATATCAAATAGTACTTTTGTTGCAGGCTCTGCTCCGAGGGGCAGTTAGTCAGCAAAGTGCTATCATATTAGTTTGCATGGCTATTGATCGATATTTGTACCTTCTGCATCCGAACACTTATCACAAGCATTCTAGTAAAAAGGTAAGAAGATATTTTGTTTTATTAATCATTATTGAGCTACGTTATTGTATTTGATCTATTTTCAGGGGTGTGTCTTGGTAATAAGTGTGACTTGGATACTGTCAGTATCACTTTTCGCTATAATGGTGCTCCCAAGGTCGGGCTATTACTTCAATTCCACTGGTTTGATGGCGTGTGACGTTTTTCACAGCAGAGTTGCTTTCAGGTAAATATGATAGCTTCAACCCAAATTTTCATTTTAAAATTTAATGTTCTGTTGTTTAAAGATAACAGGGTTTTACCCTTTAATTTCTCTTGGATAATCTTCATCTATGATAAAATGGTAAATTATTTTTGTTTTTTTTTTAGAATACTTTCGTGTTGTGCCTACTATTTTCCGACTACAATGGCATTGATGTACTGTTATGGTTCTGGGTTCCACGTCAGTAAGAGTAGAACCAAATACGAAGAAACTCCAGTTGTAAGGCCCAATGGTGTATCGTGTTCAAAGGAGGCTTTAGAGGAGGAAGTTGTGGTATATTTGTTACTTTTAATTGAGGGATTTATACGCTCGACTTTATTCTAACTATATTAATATTTGGTAGTTAAATGAATGATCATATTTTTTAATTCAATGAAAGTAATTCGAACATTATTAAGCAACTACCTATTGACCAAAAAAATAATCAAGGACAATTTTCATAGAAAGCGTAAAAATAAACAAATTTTATACTCAAATAACAGAATGATTAGGTATGTAGGTACCTAGCTAGCTCAAAACTTCGCACATTTTATCCGTCTCATATTTTCACTTGTTCTTTTTACCAATCGTTATTAAGATGAAAATCATATTCCGTGCCCAATAATATTTTTTCCACCCCGAAACTTCGCATTCTAAAATAAAACGAATTATAATTCATTACTCAAAAAGTTATTTGAATTTGAATCACGAATTTTTATTTCGCATTAAATGAATTGCACCGTAAATTGGATCTTTTCTTTTCATATTCTTTTGTAGGGAACATTATTTGCTGATAATATTTTTCTCTTAAGCTATGTTAACTTTTAATTAAATAGTCGATCTAATTTTAAGGTTTTACAAAATGTATAAGAACAAGTGGTTTTATAAGTATGTTTTAAGATTAGACTTTCTGTATTAAATGTATTGTATAAAAAATATATATTTATAAATATTTGTGATATTCTAGTGCTGTTAATTGCAGAAGCCCATAACATGATGGTATAATTTATGTATGTCACTTTCCAGCACATTCAAGCACCAGTAAGGCCACATAGCGTAAGCACCTCTCGCACTATGGCAGCTATGTCTTTAGGATTTATTGTAATGGTAACACCAGCCACAATACAAGAAGTTGTGGCAGCTTGTACTGGGTGCAAAGTAAGTTTCCTTTATCTTGAAACAATCTTGTATGATCTGGATAAAATATTTTATTCTATTTTTGTTCTAGGTCCCACCAACTTTAGACTTCATTGTAACTTGGATAGCACTGAGTAATAGTTTTTGGAATCCCTTTTTATATTGGCTTCTAAATAGTCACTTCAGAAGAATAAGCAGAGATCTCCTCCAATTTTATGTAAGTTGTAAGGTTACTTTGGCGTCTTTGTTATTTAAACTTTTTGTAATGTTAACATAATTTGCAGATATGCTGTCGCAGACCTCCATCGTTCCAAAATCAAGGTCAATACGAAAGAACGACTGGATGTTGTGGATCTCCGGGTACCTCAGATGACGTTCACACTAAAAGGGAGTTTGAAGGTCTTGGAGAAAAATATTGGGGAGAAATATTAGAGCGCACAGTTTCATCATCTTCTCTACATGCCATACATAAAGCATGTCAGAGAGATGCATTCCCATGCTCAGGATCCTTTAAGGGGTATAGAAATATTTGTAAGCATGAGCCAAGATTTCCAGATGGTTATGGATCTGATTTTAGACACTTTGACAGATCTGCATTCCAAATTGAACCTTGTGCACGACATTGCAGAATGAAAAATTCTGATATTTGCCTATTTAAGCCTTCCCCAGATGTAGAGTGCGGTAGGTCTCGATCTAATTTAAGCTTGGATGAAAGCAACTTTAATAAGGCCTGTAACGGAAGACACCCTGATTTGTGAGATTTCCGAAACTGTCCGATATTCGGGCATAGAAGTAATAGTATAGGATTTTACCCTGGTGTGGATCACTTTAGTTCAAATATCAAGTGGAAGTTTGATGATTCTCCGGGTACTGATGATGATATGCATACATTGGAGCAAAATCTTAATCGAATAAGAAGTCTTAGTTTTGAAAGAAGCTATAATGATGCAGAAGTAGGTGTCGCTGTTGAAGATGAAGGAGAGGACTTGCATGAGTGTAATGGTAGTGCTCGGGACAGTGGTGACGAAAAAAGTGATTACAGTGTAACACACAAGTTTTCTCGTACATCTTCATTATCTAATAGAGAGCTTGACGTTATTAAGGAAAGTTCTCGGAGCTCCAGTGATACTGAAGTGACATTGACTCGATGACTCCCGAGGGTTACATTTGATAAAGCGGTGAACGTTGTACATTTGGAGTTATCTCCGGAACAGAGTGTTTGTTATAAAGAAAAGTGTAAAACTAATAGATAATAGTCAAATTACAGATATAGCTATAAATGTAAATTTGTGTGGACCAGTAGATTCAGGTCTTATTTTTACGATAGTTAACGAGAAGGTATATGAGTGTCAAATTAGAAAAACGATTTTAACAATAATATCTGTATAGAAATGTCACATTTCCCAATAATTATGTTCTGTACAGCATGAGAATTTGAATTCTAAATCATTAGAAATAGTGTCAAAGTTTATAATGTAAATAATTGAAAAGTTGTGATCAATATGTCAAACATCAAATTATTTATACTAAGAGTTAAGTGAGATCTACGTAATAAGTTAGCCGATGTTAATAATATGGTTTCTGTATGTCTTCATGTAACATAGGATATTTAACCAATAAAGATTATGTTGGCACATTATTATTCAAATCAAAAGATCTATCATTTTGCGGGGGGTGATGTTTGTTTATTTGAGAATAGCCATCGCCATTTTGATTAGGCAACAGGCATTTTGATGATTAGAATGATTTACTTATTAATGTATTCAAAAATTCATTGGTTACATAAACCAAAAAATAAGCCGAGAATAACATATTTTCATTACCCCCCAAATGTTGACAATTTGGTTATCTATTCCACTTTAAAAAATCATTAAGGAAGACTGTTTAAACTTTTCAAGTTATTCAGAGTCGCACAAGATAAATACTACTATTAAACAATCGTTGTTGTACAAGTGTTTTGGAAGAAGGCAGTTCAGAAAATAAAATATTTGTATAACATACGCTGTATTTGTTTATTCCAAGCCCTTCTAAAACAGAATTTCGAATATGTTTTACACTTGTGGTTACTTAATTAGCTAATAACGTATTCGTCGTTTCTACAAAAATAAATAAATAAAGTTACAATTAAATACTGTAAGTATTAAATTTCATCGGTGATTTCAAATGATTCAATCGATTCAACTAGTATTTTTTTTTTTACTGTAGAAATCCATCTCTTTTTAAAACAAATATCAATCAAGATTTTCCTGCTTTTTAGCTTTTTTCCACCAGCCAGGGTAAGGATGAGAAAATCATAAACGTTCGTCGACAGAGCCCTTTGAGCTGTAAGCTTGTATTATAAACCGTTTAGATTCAGGCGGAGGTAGATAGGACGACGTGATAATACTCCTTTGTTCGTCTATCGATTGTCCCCGTCTGCTTTATGAAAATGCGGCTTCAATTGCTTTTTCATCGTCCACGCTGATTTAAACATTTATTTTTTGTGAAACATCTTCCACGAGTAAAACTGAATTTTAATATAAATGTCGTATAAATACTATAAAATATTATGTTCTCGTTGCATGTCGTATATAAATATACTAGTGGCCGCTCGCGACTCCGTTCGCGTAGAAGTCGGTTTCCCGTGGGAATGCGAAGTTTTCCCGCGGTAAAAAGTTCCCTTAATTCTTTCATACATATATTTTTGGTATCTAGAACCGTTTTCGCAGCGCACGCAACGAAAGCCCTCAAGGATGAATAATTTTCCCCGTTTTTTTCATAGTTTCCATTATTTCTTCGCTCCTTATAGTTGCAGCGTGATGTTATATAGCCTAAAGCCTGCCTCGATAAATGGCCTATTCAACACAAAAAGAATTTCGAACCAGTAGTTCCTGAGATTAGCGCGTTCAAACAAACAAACAAACAAACAAACTCTTCAGCTTTATAATATTAGTATAGATATGACATATTTATGTAATGTCAATGAAAAAGTTCTACTTATCAGTCGAATATTATATACAGACAAATAAAAAATCAATCCTAAATATAAAAAAATAAAATCTTTCTACATTTTGTGCTAATTTGTTTTATTTGAACAAAATCTACTGCTTAACTCAACTCAAAGGATAAGAGGGCCCCGACTTCTTTATGAAGTACCTACATGAACGACCAACAAGTGGGTATTAAGTGCGTTACTTTCATGCGATGGTATCTGACATGGGTATGTATGACAATGAAAAAATTGACGTCATTCTGTAGAATTTTCGCATTTGATAACCTAATGACGACCTTTAAACAGACTAAGACCTCAGGTAAAAACAAAATAGAAAGAACTTGAGCGTAAGCATGATAACTAAATGGCTAACTATTGCTAAAGTTAAATTTACTTCAAAGATAAATCCAGAAAGCAAACACGACAAAGCCAGACTGATGCAAAGTTTTGAAATGGAGATAGTTGGTAAGTATTTTGCAGTTAGTAAGTATCTCTTACTGAAACTTTCACATCACATTAGCATTTGCTTTACTCTGTTTACATTGACAGAAACATTTGCTGAAACTCTGTTTTGCGTTCGCATAATTGAAGGATAAATTTCTAGTCATCATAACTGATGATATCCTAGCTATTAAAATTTTGCATAGTTTGCAAGGGATATTTTGGTATTAGCAATAATCTTGTTGTTATTTCCCATCATCTATGACTTTATGTATTAGATCAGCCCCCCGACTCTTCTAACCAACTTTAGCGATTATTTGGCAATTAAATGTTATTTAATTTATGGTTGAGTCATTTTATGAATGAAATGAAATTTAATCGCCGACATTTGTCATTGTTTTCGAAGTTTTTTACCAGAATTGTCTCACTGTTTAATGGATTTCAATAAAACAAAAGAGCATAACGTACAAAACAAAAATTGTTTTTTTCACGGATGGTATGGAGAGACAAATAGGGTATCATGTTCTTGTCTTGCCCCTAAGATGACATACGTGAGGAGTCACTGTTTTATGGATTCTTTTCAGTCCCATATATAAAAAGTCAGCTCACGTACTGAACATTCACTTAAGTCTGGAAGTCACATCCTACTAAATAAAATAATGCTATTATTTTTCTTGTTTTATGGGCCTGATGAGAAGGCACTGTCGTATTATGTTTCACTTTCAGCTGACATTATTTACTCAACGAAGCTGAAAATCGTAACAAAAAGTAAAATTTTCTCTGAACCAATGAAATAAGTAATAACTTTACGTTTCAACATTATATCTGTAAATAATACATCAGTTTTATAAGCTAAAAATGTCTAGAAGACTGAAACAAAATGTTGCTGCATAAACCCATTGTCATATTTCACATTTAAAATTAATGGTTGCAAAGCTGAATTCCCAAAGTAAGGGACCCTTAATTATGTTATTCTGTTGTCCTGCGGGTCAATTACCGTAATTTTATGCAGTGCTGCTTAATTGCGTTTACGTCTTAACCTCTAAATCCGTATTACTGTAATGACAGGAAAACCTACACGTCACGTTTAAGCGTTAAAAACTTTGCGAATCCTTTGGTTTTCGTGTCATTACGGTAAACGGATTGAGAGTTTAAGACGTAAACGCAACTAAGCAGCACTGCATAAAATACGGTAATTGACCCGCTGAGCTTGTTATACACTTTACATTTTCCGAACATGATATCAGAGACTCGGTTTTTACGGAAAAACTTTTAATTATTTTTCGCTCAAGATTTTCACAAACAAGAATCTTTTGGTCCAAAAGCTCAAAAGCTGGTTTTCAAAGTAAAAAACTGTACTTACCTGTATTAAGCAAATATGATGAGAGTTTTTATAGTGTTTAGACTCTGATAAAACGAGGATTATAAATTTGGACTGCTTTTGTAATTTATTTATTTTAATTTACCTAATTCTAATTTTTAAACATTTAGACTTTGTAATTGACGATTTTTGTTTTTACGTCTATATGCTTGTAAGGAAGATTTTATAATCAAGACTGCTCAGGTTTGTGATATAACTTTATAATGAAGAGCAAACTAACATTTTATTAGTACCCTATTTTTATATTTAAATGAGTTCCTCAACTGTTTTTTTATACTGCTTAAATAATATTAATAAAATCAAACATTTGTTACTGTTATATGCGTCATTCTTCTATACAAAGCTATAGTAATACTAGGATGTTATTTCATTGGTGTAAAGCTATCATTGTTACATTAAGATGAAGCAATACTGCTGATATTATACCAAGATCATCTCCCGTTACTACCTATAGTAAAGTTCAAAACATAACAATATCGTGAAGGAGTAAAGCCTATCCCTCAGATAACCTATTTTACTATCCGCAAGATGTCGTAAAGTGAGACTCGTAAAGTAGAAAATGAGAAATCCAATAGCTACTTACTAGAATACTTTCTCAGTTGTAGAAATTATGGTATTCAATAATTCGAATATCACGTGATTATAAAGCTCATATAATAATAACACCTTATCTACTTTTTATACTGTTTTGAGCATGGTGCAAAGCTTACTGTTTGAGTAATAAGAGTAGGGTCTGGTTAACAATAGTATTTTGAATTAACTTATAAGATATAATTTAAAACTACGACTTCTACTAAAACTACGACACACGTATTTCTATCTAACCAGCAAAAAATAAAAAATAAACTGTTAAAAACTGATTCTTTATTTCAAATTCAAAAGGATTTTCATATGACTGAAATATCCGCATAGCTCAAACCGCAGAAATCTAAATGACTCTTATACCAAGAAGCACGTATTCCACAGACGATATTTCATTTTTCTTCTTCGTAAACCTCATAAAATCTATCATTGGTTTATTTTTTTATCGTCTTATGCTAGGCTATTACCTAAGTTGTAAACATGTCTTGAAGTTTATTAAAACCAGGGCACAAATGCAAAAGTAGTGTTGTTGGTAATATAAAGTTTAATTTATCGATAATCGTTATAATGTAAAATACACTGAGATCATTTCTTAGAGGTTTAAAGGTACTTAAAATTAAAATAAAAAGGAAATTTTATAAAAAGGTGATTAATAGTAGGTACAGACATTATGCCTAGAACTCTAACGAGACTATTACTTTAATAATTAAATTATTCTAAGTCTTGTAAAATAAAATATGTATGTCACGACCTAAACATAAACAAAACTATCGACACCTCGCAAGGCCTATAATCTCATTCAAGGTCACGATGTTTCTGCAACTCTATCGTCGCAACACCCAGCCCTGGCACAAATGCAGTAACTATTTGCAATCTCGTATATGTACGGATATTGGCAAGGAAGCAGGCGTCTAACATTACAGAGACTAAGGAAAGTCTGTGCCCTACTTGTATGTCTGTGTAGATAAGTGACGATTGACGGTGGGACTGACGTGGACTTAGGAAAGAAGTCCGATTGTGTTTTGTTATGACCATGGATGAAGGAGTATGACCAAGTATTAAAGTGAAGCTTAAAATACCTTTCGATTTACTGAAGCTACAGTTTTTTTCAGGGCAAAAAAAACAACTTGGACACTGGGTTAATCACCAATATTAGCTTTAACGTTTGAATTTAATAGTAAAGCAATAAGTTTTCTATTTAATCCACAAAGGCCATAATCCTTAGTAAAAACCGTAATGGACAATAAGAAAAACTCGGTATGTAAGCTTTGATGTCATAATAGCACCGTAAAAGGGTAGTTCCTATTCGAACCTTTGATAGAACGATCAGGAAAAAACCTTACTTCTGATATCATCAGAAGTGGGATATTCAAAGGGTTTATAAAAACTGTAGGGTTTCTGTCAACTGGTGTGTTATCGACAGTGAACATAGTTTGACAGTCCGTTTACATAGCTTTAAAAGTTTCATAAGTTATAAATTATAATAATACCTTTCACTAAGGGCAAGGGTGAAAAGATTATTTGAGTTTTGGTTGTGTTTCGCTTGTTTTAATATTAATTTTGTTAAGTTTTGAAACCAAAAGTTGCAGTAATTAAGGAAAAATAAATGAATAGGTTTTTTCTTTGATTAAATGTATTGACAATAGCGTTATTATCAATTTTTAATACTATGCGACAATTTGTACTTTTAGGACATAAGGGCTATCAACGCAGACTGGGCTAAGCCAAGACACAGTCGGCAAGGAATTTAGCCAAGTTTGGCCTTATGCCAAAATAATAACACTTGGCTATCACAGTATCCACTACCATTGGCCTATGGTGCCAAGTCAATGTTAGTAAAAAATGGAGTTAACGATTACAAAATTACAATGTAGGAAAAAAGAGGACAAATGTAAATGAGACTTGCGCATAGGAGCTTCTAGACCTTTTGGATCAGTAGGAAGTGCAGTATTACAAGGCGATAAGGTTGATAATCACAAACTAGCACTGAGCAATTGTTTTAGATATTTTGTAAAATACGTCTTTCAGCTTTTGATGTTTCAGACAGTGTATTTTTTTTATAAAACACATAAATTAAAATATTAAGTAACAAAGAGTTCAAATATCCATATACCTACATGTTTTCGTAGAGTAACAGCAAAATAATAAAGAGTTTATTCAAAGTGGAGACCCAAATAAAAAAATATACCCAGGTATCGTTGCTAATAAAAACGTAACACAATTTAAATCTTCATTTTCATTCAACATGCTAGCTCCGACAGTGCTAATAGCCGACCCGTGAACTATTATTAAAACAATGCATTTTAAAACAGCCACTGTAGGTTTTTACAAAAATATTATTTAACAAAACACGTAGAATTGCACCTTTTCAACCGAATTGTGGTTGGCCCTAATTTTACTTTGCAAAGTGGGATGCTCTCGGTTGAGTTCACACAGCGTATGGCAAATTAAAAAGGAAAACCTTTGTTAAGACAGAAGGGAACTGGAAATATTTTCCTTGACAATTTTGATTTAAATCATATTCGAAATATGATAAAGATCAAAGGTGGAGTAACAGAATGAGACGTTGCTTATATCAGAGAAACCAAAGCATCATATTCTATGAGTCAACTTAAATCCACGAATCCTTTCACTGTTACCACCACGACAGCTTCAAAGAGATCGCTAAATCACTAATGAATGTACACCCTCATTTTTCCTGCTATCGCTTTACCCTGTCACTCTACAGACCCAACACAGGGTGTTTGTGCACAAAACCGCACACTAATGCGTGTCAAGTGTATGCCACGCCACACGACCCGACCTACAATCTAATTTGTACAGCTTTTAAAGCTTGCACTAACAAATAAGTTGTCTTGGGAAGAGCTCAGTGATTTAGGGAGCGATTTTGAATCCGTTTTACGCGTCTTTGCGTGTGTGGTATCTTAATATATGGCGCACTCTACACCGGGTGCAGGCATCTTGTGTGGGTGGTATTTGTTACTGTCATATAAACATGGTTTAGTTTACATCGTAGCAGCGTTTGCTGGATAGTTTAATATTGATCTTAGCGTTCCCAACTTGAGAATCTCAAGTCTGTTTTACAATCAAATTGGAAATGATTTTTTTATCTTCAGGTAGTGAACATCTCCATTTATTTCTGAACTCAAAATTAAAACCAAACCGGACTTAAAATAATATTTGTTGTACAACTTATTTGTTAACCAGAGCATACACCGCCGAAATACAAAAGGTGGTAAGCCAAAATTATAAAACAAACAAAGACCTTTAATTACAGCTTGAAAAATGCATTTAAATGTCAACATTGGTCCCCAGTTTTAACAGACAGATAATATTCACCGCTGGGCCGTCTGTTTGCTTTGGTTAATTAAAAGGGTAATGTAAATTGCATCAGCCTTTTCAGAAATGACTACGACTGCAAGTGGTTTTTGTCGAAGTTACGTAATTAAATTTATAATATTTTCTTCTTATGGTACCATAAGTAAGTTACACATGTTTTTTTGTGTTTAAAGTTTTATTTTGTAGCTCTCTTTCTTTACATTATTATGACTTTCGGTAGGAATACCTCAAAACAAATTATAAACAGATAAGTTTTACTAGTTTTACTTTGTCGAACTATATATGTATAGTTAAACATAAATATTGTATACCGTTAAGAGAATAAAAAAAATGGTTTGGTTTAATATAGCCAGCAAGTAACCTTAATCCTAATACCACATCATCATTTAAACTAATCTCAATGCGGTATCACAATCACAGTGCCCACTGATGTGTTAAATTAACTAAACAAATGTGACATTAATTTAAGTCTGATTTAGGAAAAATATTATACTATACTATAAAACTTGTTCGAGTAGGTACTTACTTATAGTTACTTCTTCACCCAAAAGAATAATACGTCTCCGTTAAGAAGTTTCTGACTAATGGAATGAATAAAACAAAAGTTTCAAAGCGATCGGCAGAATTCCGATTTCCAAATTAAAATATTCACAACAGATTAAAAAATCGCTACTGAGACGTAATTAGATTGTAAACATACAATAAAATCCTCCAGAATCTTACTATTCTCCTTTATTCAGATAAAGCTCATGCAATCAGATTTTGAGTGTCCCACAAGGTAACCTTATTCAATTCGACAAACGTGCTCACCTGGATCGCGATACAGAGGTAGGAAACGTGTTTCCACATCACGAAATAAAGTTAATGTATAGAACTTCTATGCAGTAAATATATATTGAGTACAAGTCCGCCTCGGGGGACTACAGCGTTGTCAGCTGTGAGCTTACGAACAAATCTTCTATATGTTCCACTATTTTCGGAGGTTTTACAACTACTTTCAGGAGATAGAATGGAAACTCGGAATCCAGAATAATGGCGGCAGACGAAGATGTTTTTAAAGGAAATATTTTTGGTTGGTTTTAGTGGTGCTTCAGGCTTTATAAACAGATATTATTTTTGATATAACTGTAGGAATAATGTGGCTCCTGTTATTTTAAGCAGTCATTCGGGTATTTCGAAATGTTGTTTATATATACAAGACTTGTATAAAAAATTTTATTGGTAGTTTATGTTCTATTTTTAAATGAACAACTACAATTATTTTTACGACTCTTCTATTTAGAGAAAAACTTTCTAATATAACCTCTAGCTACTGGACAATGACTCCACTTAACCTGACGTCTAATTAAGTCAAGAGCCCTTTGGCACTAGTGCCAATAAACGAACAGTCGATCACGTGATATTCAAATACCTACTATCTACAGCTTAAGACTAGGTATCGGAGATCATGTATCTGATACATTATTTATGGTAATGCAGAATACATAATTGCGTAGAGCATTTGTAATCGATAGCAAAACTGACGTAAAAGGGGTGAAATAGAATTCGGAGAGCATTGAACAGTTAAAGTTTTACTGCATTTGAAACCAAAAGAGATGCGTCAGCAAATAATGTATTGGAGACACTTATCTTAATAAGATATGCGTCTAGCTTATCTAATAGTCTAAGATCAGAATTTAGAAGAAGAAGCGATTTTTTTCTGTAAGCCTGCCTTACTTGGCTGAAAACAATCGCGTTTATACGGGTCGGCATTATCTTGCAATATATATTTTAGTACAGTTTGTTCTGCATTTCGCGATCCATTTTCAAGATCATTATACTGTATTGAGCTTTAAACCAAGACAATAACGCGGCAGTCTGCTGACGCTTTCAGTTAAACGTTTAGGGTTAGAATATGGTGTCTATAAGTTCCGTTTTTGCCCAAAAGGTCTCAAACACTTAGAGGGTACTCTTGTATTTCTTAGGCAGGATATTGAGACCATTATCTGTTGGATTTATGTAGCAGAGGTCAAGATAAAGGATCGGTTACGGATTGTGTAAGATGAAGTAATGATTTATGGAGTTAATAAATTTTTGGCACGCCAATAAGTAAGCAAATATGGTTATTTTGCCGAATCGTCGTTTGTTCAATGTATGATTGAGAATCAGTTTTTGTTTTACTAATTGCGAGTAAATTATCATATTATACATGTTGGTTCATCATTTTATTGGTTTTCGTTAGTATGCTTTAGATATTACCATGTACCAATTGAACCCCTATTGAGTTATATCCTTTGCATTTTCTTAGACATCATTGGCAAGGATTAAGTATAATTCCTTTAATACAAAACTAGCAGTCTCAACTCGATACCTCCTAAGTATACTGAGTCAACTAACAAATTTAGGTATTTTAGTTTTTTTGCATAAACGTAAGTAATAAACCGAAACCCATGTGCTAGTGTTAAAAATAAAACAAAAAACCCCATAATTACCAAGATAATTACACGTATACTATATCAATTACAACAGCTTTCCAGCAAAAAAATTTCCTTCAAATCGCTCTCCTGACAAATTACTAAAATGTCAGTTGACTCACTATACTTAGGAGCTATCGAACTGCTAATTGCACTTACACATGAAAATTAAGACGTAATGTTATTAAGTTATGTCAAATATCAGCAAACAAGTTATTAACAGAAATTAAAATAAATAAAAAAGATCCAAGATACAACCTTATTCCCCTTCGAAGAAACCTCCACTTTCAATTAATCTAATACCGACCTCACCTTTATCGGAGTAACTGCATTTGAATTTATATTCCTCTTACTACATCTTCATTCAAATACGAATTAATATTCTGTAGTCGTTTATAAAATGAATGGCGTACGTACATCTATAGACTTGAAATGCGAAGGGAAGTTACCAGATGATTATTACGTAGTGGAAATAGCAGAGGTGTGAATTGCAGGGTAGTTGTGGAATTTGCCTTTTGAAGTTGGCACTTTGAAAAGAGGTGGCTTGGCTGTTGCCCCGGGCTATATTGACTTGATGCTATTGTGCGGAATTCGGAACAGGTTCATTAAAAGTGGTGGGAGTATGTTCTGTTTTCGAAATTGACACTAAATAGTTAATTACAATGTAATTAATATAATTAATTACAATGAATAAGCAACTAGTGATCGCCACAGGTGAGATATTAACTTAAACAAATGCAAATATAGGATCTCAGCAAAATTTTATGATCCTATCTATATTTTGATCTTTAAAATTTGATTCAACCTCAAGTACCTTAAATGGTGAGAAACGTCTGATTTACCCAGCTAAGTTATCTTCTAAATTTAGTGAAACACTCGGTTTACCACAAAACACTGACACGGTACACCGAAGGGCGTAAACTTACGAATAAATAAAACTATGTTTACACTGCAGTAGATGTTCTCAAACACCATCAGTCAAGTTGCCCGCCCACTCTCAGATTCACTTGGCTAATGTAAACAGAGCCTTAGGAAATCGATGAACCCAAAAATCGGGCGACAAAAATGTTGGGACACATTTCTGACAATCGTTGGGAGCGGGGAACAGAAAAAGGTTGAAAGCGTTGATTAATAAAAAGGAATTCCCTTTAATTCAAATCTACGGGACAAAAAATCGTTTTTAGAGGAAAAAGAGTTTGCCCTAAATCACAAAGATGTTTATTACCTTTTTGAGGAAGAGGTTTCAACAACATAAACGTGCAGGAACTAGTTATATGTAAGTTACAAGATATTTTCAAGTTTTATAGTAGTTGAAAATAATATTCAAATATAACTCAAATAAAGTTCGCGGAACTATTTCTATTCCATCGAAACCGATATTTGCAATAGCGATGACATTTTTCTCTCGAACTATAAATCGGATAGTTTTAAATTGAGATTTGCAGACGTTGGAAATGGGTTGAAGTTTTACGCATCTCTCAGAAAATATGTTTTATGTAAGCTCAAATGGTTGTTTGAACTTTACGAAAAGTTGATTTAAATCTTAAATAATATAAGTACTATTAAAGACTATAGACAGGTAGGTATATTTCAAATGAATGTTAATTTAAAGATAAACTGTGCTTACATTCTTCAATGTTGTCGTTATTTAAGAGGTACATTATTAGCATAAAATATGTTTATCCTAAGTAATTATTATTCTTGTTTTTTTTTAAAATTAGTAGTTTTCTTGCTAAGCGATTAAAAAGCCGGTGTTAAAACATTTATCCCACTACAAGCAGCAGGTCAGCATTAACAATAAAAAGAATTTAAGTGCTTTTTACTTAAACTCTGTTTAGTACTTACGCTAACTTAAAAGCTAGCGCCATCTGCCTAAGATATAACAAATTTTAGTTATTACTAAACTATTACTCGCCATACTGGACTTAATATGAGCTATGAACTTTATAATATTAAGGAACTTGATCTACATTAAACAGTATTGAGTTTCAGTTTGACGGTTTATGCTGAAAATCAAACCGTTCCTAAATATGTTTAGATACTATACTTCTAGTAGATAAATTCTTTAGTCGCTTATATTACATCATCTAACGTCGGTTAAGTTTCTTTTTTTCTTAATACTATCGGATTTATAAGTCAAAATACTTTATCTTGGTTTTTGAAGACAGACGGTCACTTCTCTTTAACTCGTCTGTAACTATAATCCCACTGCTGGGCAAAAGCCCCTACCACTCTTCAATGTTTATCGATGCAAAAACCTGTATTGTTCCAGTTCATTTATCAATTAATTAACTTACGTGAGACATGCAAGTTTTACACTTTACTGTCAACCGCAAATTACCAAAATTTGCCTGCTTTAAAATATTCTTTAGACGTATATCACTCTTATAAACGTTCTGGATAAAAATGTTCAAACGATGTTGGAAAAAAACCGTATCAATTTCCGTTGTGTGGATTATGAAAGAAACAGGTGGCATGGAAGCTTTATATACTTATGTAACAACCTTGCAATGGAGGATAAAACTAATAATTCCTGATCCAAACAAAAATTATGAAGATATTTTCTATATTAAAATATGTGTTTTTTTTATTACTTTGTCGACGTATTTCAGTTTTGAATTTTATTTTGTGTACCCTATATAGAGACAGTGGCCGGTAGCCGTAAATATCAGCTAAAAAAAACATAAATTATGTTACATCTTTACGCGCCCATTTCTATATTCTTACGTATGTACTACTCAGTGATGCTAAATTCAAGTAAGGGTAAGCTGTTAGGTGTTGCCAATGCTCGTAAACTACTACACAGCTAAGTGTTTAGGCTATACAAAGGTGTGTACCTATATATCGACTGCACTTGACATATAGTCCGTAGTGTCTCAGATGTAATTGGTACTGGATTTGAGCTTTAGCATAGTTTATAAGTGCGTAGAATCTTCCATATGAGAAAAGCCTTCACTTTATGCCTTTTTTTTGTTTACTTAGGTACCTATATAAAGTTATTTTTTGTCCATCTTTTTTTTTTAATGTTTGTAGATTCAATAAATTTTCAGCGAGGTAAATATAAAACACATTTAATATCAACCTTTTTTAATATGTTATTAAATGTTTTAACGATTTACTATGATGATGTAAAAAATGTAAAATGAGAAAATATTTGATTTTAAATATTTGCAATTGACCTCGATGTAAAAATGGTAAGCTAACGTTATAAGCGCCCAAATCTGAAACTCAAATTAAACTTTGTGTTTGAAAACCGTTAAAATGATTAAACTTCATTGTTTTCCACATAAAGGCTTTCCTCAAACATTGCAAAATTTTCACAATTTTTCAAAACTTTGAGGCAGATGGGGTACTTCCCAATAAACAAATGTGATAAAAATTATTATACATAATAGTAAGATTTGTGTTCAATTTTATCATATTGGCCTGAATTTGTGAAAACCGGCCTACTCTAGTCACATGAGTAAAGAAACTGAACAGAGACAAAGCTACATACGAATGCGCTGTGACAGGTACATCACTACAAGTGCAACGCGTGTGTGTGCGTGACCACTGGCCGCTTGTCACGTATGAGCCGAAACCGCTTCAAACTAGATCAGCCAGTGGTCAATCTCAGGGCGTGCAGGCGTGACGCGACGCTCGAACGTTGTGCGTGTTTTGTTTTTGTTTTCGAGTTTCTCACATAATACGTAGTAATACTTTTGTCCCTGCGTTAACAATGGGTACAAATGACTATAGATTTAATATTCCAGAAAAGAATGGTTTAGTCTATGTATCGGGTTATTTATACAGAAAATGTCTGGAACATCACAAATGTGAGAAAATAAAAGCCTATGTTAATAGATCCGAACAACCCATAAATATAGGAAAAGATTCTTTTTTTTGCCATTATAAGGACTTTAATGAAGGTAGTGTGAAATCAGGTTTTTTGATAATACCTCCTGACAATTTTATTGAATTTGTTGAATTGCTTGAGCAAAAATTTCGCGAATATTTTGATCTTCATATTAAAAATGTTAATATTGGTAATGACATATTAGCACGTTTGCAAGATTGTACATTTCATATGCCATGTGAGTGTTTCCCATTGGTTTATTTGAAAAAAAAAAGCGGGTACCCTCGCAGCGTTAACACGCAATTTTTTGTGCTCCGTAAAAAATATTTAATTAAACTAGTTTTTAATTTAAATATCATTTATTAAATGAAGTGACCTATTGCTTAACTCACCAGTGCTCACCTTTAACACTTTTACCAACACTAAATCACAACTGAGTGCAAAACTTCACCTCACTGTTTATAACTATCACATAATCAAACATGGACGGCAGTAGCATTGAATCTCTGGGCAAGTTCTTTGAATCCCGCATGCGAGAATATGAAAGCAAGCTTGATAAAGTAGCTGGGTCTGCTTCTCTGAAACCTGATATATCATCGCTGACACAGGACTTCAGCAACTTTAAAGCGCTTGTCTGGCAGATGTTCTCCCGGATGAAGAAAGAGTTTGATGCCATCACTCTTAGCCTGGACAGGCACGAGACTGCCATGAGACGGAAAGTGTTGCTATTTCATGGGGTGCCTGAGAAGCAAAGCGAGAAGTTAGATGACACTGTACACGGAATACTCTGCAAGAAGATGAAACTTAATGAAGTAGATAAGTCTAACCTTCTCGTTTGCCACCGCCTTGGATCATCTCAGGACAAAGCTCGGCCTGTGTTAGTTCGGTTCCAGAACATGGAGGATCGTCATCAGGTTTGGGACAGTAAAACGTCACTCAAGGGTTCTGGAATAACAATTTCGGAGTTCTTGACCAAAACGAGACAGGGCATCTTTACTGCGGCTCGTGCACACTTTGGCGTTAAAAACTGTTGGTCAGTAGAGGGGCGCATAGTTATAATTCTTCCAGACAAAACGCGTCATAAGGTTGAAACCTCGGCTGCGTTGGAAGTCTTGATTTCCAAGTTTCCGTCCACCTCCGAAAACAACACCCAACCTGCTGAGCAAACAAAAAGATCAAGAGCCAAACCTAAAAAATAATCTTGTTATCTGCTTGCTATACACACGTACCTATCAACTGTTGCATCTAGCTTACGTTGACGTGGAAATATATTTTGTTTACACCAATGTTATTGTGATTGCCGGTAGATTAGAATATTTTTCTTTTGTAATTTCTTTCTCATTTTTTCACACAACACAAGGTTACGCTAAACTGTCTGTCACTCACTCTGCCACTGTTATTTTTTGACGTTGTCATTGTCAATCATTTTTTTTTTTTTTCTTGTCCTTAGTTTTGAACACCTGCATTTCTTCCTTCCGTATAGTTTTAACTTTGTTTAAGTATTATTACATATCTGAGACTTTGTTTTCCTTGTTACCATGTTTTTTAATGTAATCTTATTCCATCGCACAGGTGAATGGTGAGTTGCTATGAGGTTGCCATTTATTTACAGGTGGTTGTTATTATATTTTATCACGTAATATATTTGTATAATATAAGTATAATATCGTTTTTAGTAAATATTTATTTAATAGTTTATTTATATGGACAACATAATCGACTTAGACAATAGTTTTTTTTCCTGCTCGTCTACAAAGAGTTTTTATAGTGCTGATAGTGACTTGTCACCGGCTCCAACATTACATGATCAACTTTTATCCTTTTCTTCCAACTATCCTTCCAACCTGAATGTTGCGCATATTAATGTACAAAGTATTCCCAAACATTACTCTGACCTCCTTGCCACCTTCAGTACATCTAATATCGATGCAATATTCATTTCAGAATCCTTTCTGAAACCCACCCTTCCTTCCACGCAATTTTCACTGCCAGGTTTTGTTTTAATTAGGAATGATCGAATTGGCAAAGGTTGTGGGGGAGTCGCAATTTACTTGCGCAGCGACATACCTTACAAACTTGTCTGTGCGTCTCCCGCCCACTACTCTGAGTCCGCTGAATACCTTGCCATTGAAATTACGGTTCGTCATAAAAAAGTACTTTTGATATGTTTTTATTCACCGAACCGTAATATCGATTATTTTCCAAATCTAGAATCTCTTCTTGATAATTTTCGCGCTTCTTATGATGATGTGTTACTATTGGGCGACTTCAATACATGTTTGATTAAAAACGATACTCGTTCTCATAAATTAACTTCCCTTGTTAACTCGTTCAACCTCGAAATCCTTCCCCTTTCCACCACCCATCATTTTCCTGATTGTGTGCCTTCTTTACTGGACCTGATGATTGTCTCATCAACCAGTCGAGTCGCTGCGCACGGTCAATTTACCGCATCCTTTTCCTATCACGACCTAATTATCCTTTCCTACAAAATTCGGACTCCTAGATTAAAACCCCAATTGCGTATATTACGTAACTACAAAAATATTGATCCTGACGCCTTGGAAAGTGATGCTAATAGTGTAGACTGGTCACAGATAGTATATCTCCAAAACATAGATGAAAAGGTTGATCGTTTTAATTCATTACTTCTTAATCTTTATGATCGCCATGCTCCACTGAAACAAGTAAAAATAAAACATCAACCTGCACCATGGTTGACTCAGTCTATTAAAGACCTTATGGCTAGCAGGGATAGGGCTAAAAGAATGCTTAAAAGGACTCCATCTGAGGCAAACATGACAAAATTTAAGCTACTAAGGAACCGCTGTAACCGAATGTGTCGAGACGCGAAGAGGCGCCATTTCCACGACAGCCTAGTAAATCGTAAATCCGCAAATGTATGGAGATTTTTAAGGTCTGTCGGAATCGGCAAAACTCCAGTAACTGCCATTAAGGACTTTGATTTCAATGCACTGAACCATCATTTCTGCCAACCGCCTGTCACTCTCACCAGTAACACTAAAGCTAGCACCCTAAGTTACCTTTCCGCTCTTCCAGTTACTCAGCCTTCTTTTTCTTTTAACACTGTAACGGAAGAGGAAGTTAGGAAAGGTATTTTATCGATATCCTCCGAAGCTGTGGGTAGTGATAATTTATGCTCCAAAATGATAACCCTTGTCCTTCCCTCACTGCTTCCAATTATCACACACATCATGAACTATTCCTTGACCAATGGTAATTTTCCATCTTCCTGGAAAAATGCTTATATTATTCCTCTACCTAAAACACACAATCCTACCACTTTCACTGACTTTCGGCCCATTTCCATCCTTCCTTTCCTTTCCAAAGTCCTGGAGCATATTGCACACAAACAATTGGCTACTTTTGTGTACGGCAATGACATTATAAGTTCCAAGCAGTCTGGGTTCCGCCCAGGTCATAGCACGGTTACTGCTCTGATCAACGTGACGGATGACATTCGTTGGGCAATGGAGAATAAAAATCTTACAGTACTGGTTCTCCTTGACTTTACAAATGCATTTAACTCAATCGATTTCGATGTTCTTCTGGGAGTTCTTCAATCTTTAAATATTTCTTCTTCTTCCTTAGGGTGGTTCAACTCTTACCTTCATGGCCGTTCGCAGCGTATCAGCTTTGACGAGGTTCACTCGGACTGGTGTGATGTTGTTGCGGGCGTGCCTCAGGGTGGAGTTCTGTCACCTTTACTGTTTTCTCTATTTATTAACTGCATTACAAAAACTATCTCTTCTAATTTTCACTTGTATGCTGATGACTTGCAGCTGTACCGCCATTTTCCAGCCTCAGATGCCGCTTCTGCGTTCACCATGTTAAATTCTGACATGTCTAATATAAGCGATTGGACAAAGTCCTTCGGTGTTCGAATTAACCCTCACAAGTCCAAAGCTATAGTGGTAGGTAACAAATACTTCTGTGACAGTCTAGACTTATGTTCCTTACCTATTTTATCCATTGACGGGGTTCCTATCACTATAACTGACAAGGTGGATAATCTAGGCGTCATGCTACAGTCAAACCTCTCTTGGTGTGCGCATGTGAACGAGGTGAGTCGCAAGGTACACCATTCCTTTCACGCGTTAAGGTGTCTCCAGGGTTATCTGCCCTTTCAAACTAAAGTTTGTCTGGCACAAAGTCTTATCCATCCTATAATAGACTACGGAGATTCTGTTTACTCAGATATAACTGAAGAGTTACTGAATAAGTTAGAACGTATTCTTAATCTCAGCATACGTTTTATCTTCGGACTACGAAAGTACGATCAGGTATCTGAATTCAGAAAGAAACTCGGCTGGCTCCCTATTAGGTTTCGTAGAAACTTGCGTATCCTTTGCCTTCTGTTCAATGTCCTTAATAATCCATGTTCCCCTTCCTACCTATCCCAACGATTCTCTTTGGCTCACTCTCTGGATGAACCTTGCAGGTCCAATCTCCGTACCTTACTGCTGACACCCTCGCATAAAACAGACTTCTACTCATACTCGTTCACGGTTCATGCAGTCAGGCTATGGAATCAGCTTCCATATGAAATTCGCGAGTCCAGAACTATATCCCTCTTCAAAAGACGAGTTAAGGAGTACTATTTTTCACTCAGTTAGAATTATTGTTGTCATATTATATTTATATATGTATATATTATATTTTGTATGTATTATATATACTTGTATTTATTTTATGTATTTTTCTTTTTGTTAACAATAAATACTCAAATATTATTTCTTATTATATTTTACTTGCACAATGAATTGCTTTCTGCATCCAACTCTCCAGTCATCGGTCAGCTGGAAGAAATTTCATCCTGAAATAAGCTGTACCTTTGTACAAAAATTTTGCTATTACCATTTTTTATTATGTATTTTTTATGTGCAAAAACCGTAAATAAATAAATAAATAAATAAATAAAACTTTATATTAGATTTAGAATTTATCATTCGATTAAAAGACACAACAAATTATTTAAAACCCAAAAGTAATAAAAAAAAAATATTTAGAGTATGTAATTTGTAAAAAAAAACCTATTTTAATAAAAAATTTGAAAAAAAAGTACATTTATATTTTTAATTTATTCAATTGTGCAAACCCTACCAAAATAGGTATAAATTTTGCTAGCTCTTTAGAAGCTTTGTCTCTGTTCAGTTTCTTTACTCATGTGCTCTAGTGACAACATTTGACATTCAAGCCTCTTACCCAACTTTTTAACAGCATCATAGTCAATAAAATGTAATAACAAGTCAAGGATGCTAAACCAAACAATTAATAACACTATTGTCCGGCCACCGAGAGAATGCGTTCCTGACACATTGTGTTTGACATAACGAGGTAACTTTGAAAGGCCGTCTACGAAAACAAACAAAAAAAAAGTCGTCTATTTTGACCCTACAAACAAATAATAAGCAATAAAATGATATTAAAACACACTGATTTTAAATTTTATAACTGATGGCTTACTGTAAGGGTAATAATTACTGATAAAATATGTATTTTTAAAAATGTAAACAACATCATATTTTCGTAGGGATGTGCTAAAAATATCAGTCAATTTTAAAGTTATCAATCAATTTCTAATAAAAAAGCAGAATAAGTAGCTTGGTTATAAAAACATGATATCGACGTAAATATGGATATGCTTGAAGCAAAACTATTGCGGTTAGTGAAAGAAAATAAATCGGCAAATGTTCGATATGAAATAGATGAATTGGCTCTGCAGTACGGTCATCGGGTGCTGAGACTTATACCATATTATTGCCAATACAATGCTTTTGAGTTTCGTTTGTAAAAAGGCAGCAGTTGGATTTTCTTGCTAGTTCTTTTCGACCTTGGGCTTAGCTTCAAAATTAACGTTATACAAGTATCTATACTAATATTATAAAGCTGAAGAGTTTGTTTGTTTGTTTGTTTGAACGCACTAATCTCAGGAACTACTGGTTCGAATTTAAAAATTCTTTTTGTGTTGGATAGACCATTTATCGAGGCAGGCTTTATAACATCACGCTGCAACTATTAGGAGCGAAGAAATAATGGAAAATGGGAAAAAAAACGGGGAAAATTATTCATCCTTGAGGGCTTCCGTTGCGTGCGCTGCGAAAGCGGTTCTAGGAACCAAAAATATATGTATGAAAGAATAAAGGGACCTTTTTACCGCGGGAAAACTTCGCATTCCCACGGGAAACCGACTTCTATGCGAACGGAGTCGCGAGCGGCCACTAGTCTTTAATCTAATTATTTACGTTCCTACAATAAAACATTACTGTTTCGATTTTGTTTTTTATTATTTTACCTAGATTTTAACTCGTAACAACATAAAACTATTTTTATATTATAAATAAAATATAAATAAGATAAGCAAGTTTTTTTTCTGTTGATTGAAAAATGATTTATCAATGTTGTTTTTTACCCCAACACTAATGGCATGTGTCACAAACGCAATCTCTCGGTGGCCAGACTATAAGCACTATACTGTGCTAATGGCTTCTCCACAAATGTCTACATCATCCTTCAAAGTCAGACAGAATAGTTTTTGTCTCGCTCACACTTAGCTTCTTCCTCGATTTGCTATAATCACGGTGACATAATGCGCAGATTAATTTTATGAGCGAAGATATTGTGAAGTGGAGGATTACGACCAATGAGCTTTTTCGAATTGCAAAGGAAGGAAAGAGAAGTATAGACACGGCCTTTACTGGCTAGTTTGGCAAACATTTTGCTCGAACGTTAAAGACTCATTCATTTAACATAATATGAGTGATACAGCAGTTTATTGAAATAATCACGCTTAATTTGTGGAATTAATAACTCGTGAAAGAAATGAAATCACATCAATCGAAAATGTGACCCTCTATCACGTGAATTTGGCAGAAATATAGTGGTGCTAAATGCTACTGACCGCCCTTTCGTTGGTAACTATATAATCGCTTCTTTTGACTCCCATGAGACCGTACGTACTAGTTTATTCTAACCAGGGGTTCTCAGAGGCAAAAAATACATTTGTTTGTTGCTAATTTATCTTGAAGTTTCACTAAAAAAAGTCCTTAAGACAGACAAGAAATAAGACTTCAATCCTTGAGAAAGTAATTATCTAATTTTACTACTATCTGTACTATCTAATTTTATAATTCCGTTTTCCAGGTATTTTAATTTTAGTTAAATCATAACCCTAAGTTATAAAGTTGATTGTGGTTTCATTATTTCCTCTTAATATTGTACTCCCACACATTCGATCCAATTAGTTCATCAAAAGCTTCATCAAAGTTTAAAGCTTAACTTTCAATTAACGCCAACTTCAAATTGAGCTCTCATGTGAAAAAATTAAGCCCGATTTAATTGACCAATATGCTCTACCTTTGCAGGCAGATTAAACCATTGTTCAGATTTAAGCAACATAGACCATGTAAAAATATAGATGGTTTTGCTGCGAAGTAAGATAAGGTAAAATTAAATAATTTTGCAGATTAATGCAGTTCACGTCTGGCTAGGTTCTCTATTGCGTTTACTATTTATACCGGTTTCCTTAAGGCTAAAATATGTAATGAGCTTGCATTCAGAAATTTAGACTTGCTTTACGAAGTCTTCGAAGTAAAAACAGATATTTTTCCTTTCATAATTTAATGTATATTTTTCAGATATGATGTTGGATACATAAAAAAGGTAATATTTAAAGTTTTTATTTGTATTTTAATAATTTTAATTCTAACAAAAACTAATATAATAACGCAAAATCTATCCTTAAAAATGGAATGCAGATAAAAAGTCGCCAATTTAAAATAAATTTATATTATGATGATAGTACAATGTAACAATGCATCTTTACTTCATCGAACCCAAATTAAATCGCATATTAGAGATTATGCAACTGAGAGCACAAATAGCTGAGTTGAACGTTAATCCGACAAAAATGGTTCTAAAGGAAGAAAAAGGGGAAATTCGCTATCAGCATTTGACTGGCGAAGAGTTTCAGCTTTTCAATTTCGTGCAGGGAATCGTTATGATATAATATAAACTTATTGCTTAAAACCTACTTAGTTTCTAAATTGGTGGTCCAAAAAATGGTGTAAATAGAACGTACGGTAAGTTGCAAAAGTGCATACAGGTTTGACAAAAATTATCGCATCCAGTGGTCGCTTCACACACACACTGACATAAATAAACTACTATTTTACTACTACTTCTTAATATCAACCTTAACGCGACAGTTTTAAAGTTCAATGTATTTTTATAAACTATTGTGGTAGTTAAAACATTTTCTTAAATACGATGATGTTTTTTCAGATCTACCTACACTCTAACCAAAAACATTGATACTAATTGTTACGAATAATTCTCAGCCTTATTCTGAGAGTCTTAAGGTTCAGGTCCAGTTTCATTTATTTTGCTTTTTAAGTCGTAAAGAAAGAAATACTAACAAACTTAATGGGGGTAAATAAATATAAAAGGTTAGGTAGAAAAAAAAAGATAAAAAACAGTAGTTTATTATAAAATAATTAGCTCATTTTACACTTGTTTACAAATATATTTAGGTATTGATGGATACTTAATTAAAAAATGTTGATTCCAAAAAAAAAATTACTGTCTATATTTCAAACTTCCAACAACAAATATTAATGTAGTTTTACATTTGTTTTACTTTTTAAGGTTAGTTGTAGCTAAAGTACTCGTTTTCGTAACGAAAAGAAAATTGAAGCTAGCCAACCATAAAAGATGACATTATTATTGAAAAATGTATTACTTACAAACTTATATTTAATAACTACTTTAATGAAATACTATTGGTATTTAATATACCCCTGTGATTGATTGATTGAACTATATTCAAACAAATCACAGTTCCGCTTCATTTTTCCACACTTCCATACACTTTACACTTCGATTGGTAGCCAATGCCTCTGTAGCTCTTTCATTCCACATATCCCATCTCTGCACCATCAATCCCCATATATTTAGGTTATGTCGGTGTTTTGAACTATTGCAAACCCACCGTTTTACCGTTATCTACTGAAACAAAAGCAAAAAGGTATAAATATAACAAACCACATATTAAAATAGATAATTATGTAACACACGCTAAATTTATAGACCTTACACTCGGTATGGACTTTTGCAACTGACCGTACCTACTCGTAGTTTTTTTTTTAATTCTATATTTTCCGTTACTTTTTATGTTTTTTTAAGTCTTTTTTTGTACTTTTTTTACTGGTATACAATTTTAGTTTTAACAGTGTTTACTCCGAGAACTAACAGGCTAGATTAATTTTATGTAAATATATCCAAAAACTTGTTTAAAACATTCAACGAGAGTCCAATGAATGTTGTAAAGTTGCGCTTGTTAACATTTTGATTGGTTTTAGTCAAATCGAAATTGTAAATAAAGATTCATTAGGGCAAAACTTGGTTGATTTGAAATTGAAATTGTAATTTAATTTTGTTTGGGTTTTGAATTTTGTGATTGCATGGCTAAAATATTACATGTGAATGTATTATTAAAATATCGAAGCAAATTAAGTTAAAACTTACCATAAATGTTTGCCTGAACAATTAAAAAATGATGACTATAAAAAGGGTTAACCCTAATAAAAAACAATGTATTTTGTTTGTTACGTAAAGATAAGTTTCTTTTCATTCACACTTTTTAATTTTGTTTACAAGTGTAAAATAACAACTTATTCGAGATTTAAGGGGACTTAAACTCCTCTAGCTTTTCGTAGCTTTTGTGTTAAAAAAATCTAGGGAAGCAATACCTATGTCTATTTCTGATACACTCCAGAATTTGATTCAAGCACTCACCTTCAGTTGAAATAAGGTCCTTGAAGGCGTAACAGAATTTGCCCTTCGCCAGTAGTTGAAGTAACCTAATGGTGATACTCTGTGCCGGTATTAATCCAATAAAGGCAGAAAATGGCATTTCTGTCAATATCAATTTCGGGACTAAAATTATTATTGAACGATGATGAGAACGTTATTTTTGTTGCCTAAGATATTTGGTGCGGAAAAAAGTTAATGCGAACTTCGAATAAAATTGTTTCTTTAAGCTGAAGTAATTACTTACAAATTGGATTATTATGACAGTAAAAGTTTAGATATTTTTAAAACTAGGTACTTACTTTGAAGTCAAAATTATAATATTTATCCCAAGGAATCATCTCCTTGTCAAGTTATATACAGGGTTATTTGTAATTAGCGCATCACCTCTTGCAAGCGGCTTCCTTTTCATCAACATTTGTTCTACGACTTTTTGCAAAAATGCAAAACAAAAAAAAAGATAATTAGCACAAAAACGAATTTGCGCGCTCTGTTATTAATAACTCTGTATTTTGTAAGAAGTTCCTAAACCGGTCGACCACCCCCCGTCGCCCGCGCGCCCGCCACGCCAGTTGCGTGCGCGTAGAGTATTGTACCGTTTAGATGCACCTAATAAATTTGTATGGAAAAACTTTTTTTTTTAATATTAATTTTAATTATTCCTTGGTTAAATGTTGTTGGGATTGATGCAGAAAGGCTGCCTACAAGAGGTGATGCGTTAATTAGAAATATCCCTGTATAAGTGTCCTACATTTTTTTACTGTTTTTTTCTCGTACTGCTTTTCGATTATTTTGAGACTTTTTAGTTATAAATACAAAAATTAATGGACCTAATTAATGGACCTATAATGCTTTAATTAAAGTATATTTTCTCGTCGTGATATTTGCACATCGTTTTCACAGTCCGGATATTTATTTTGTTTTTATTTTCATATTTCAACTTTCATAAAGGTACAATTACATAAATTAAAAAAAAAACACTGAATCAGAACTGTAAAATTTCAAGAATCCTCTACTAACTTGCCTACACCCATTAACATCCCTACTCCAGCAAGAATTGCGTTGTTCTAATTACCCTCATCTGTTACCGGGATCTGTAAGTAGGCATTAGAATTAGTTTCCAAGTAATAGCTTAGATCGTTTGCTTAAATGATAGTTGCTTTCTCGAATTCCAGCCGGTCTTAAACAGACGCTCAACCTTTGATTGTGGTTCTTATGTTTAATTCTGATGAATCATGTTGCTACTCGAGATGGGGAGGTTTTCATTATACTGTTACAAAGGATTTCAGTGAGATTCAATTGTTAGTGTTGAAAATGTTAAAGGTGAAGCTGGGATTTGTATGTTTTATTAATTAAGTAACAAGTAATTACAAAATTCTTACATTTGTTTTGTGATAAGAATTAATCATTGTAGGATATGGATTATTCATTATGAAATGACCCACACTGAGTTAGACCACTTATGGATTAAGGATTAGTCTACTATTATGAGGTTTAGGCTGCTATATTTAGTTTATTTGTTAAAAACAACGGGTACTTTCAAAATATATCTTTTTAGCATTTTTATTTAAAAATAGCACTTAAAAATAAAATGCCAGAGTGACTTTTTTTTGCAAAAAAAACATCATAATATACATTCAACTGTGTACGAAACCTTTTGAAATGAAACGAATTAAACCTACTTTTCTGAAAAACTAAATGATACCGCGCTATACGTAAATCAACCTTAACATCTCTTGAAATCACTAAATAAGTCCAATCATAAACCACGAAATTCATAAAGTACTACAGCTAATACATATTTATGTCATAATAATTGTCAGTGCACATTTGCAGTGAAGGAAGATATCTGTGAAGCCATTAGCGAAAGTCGGTCGGGTCATTTGTCGTGGAGAGTAATGTTCCTCGGAAGAAGCTCTGACTTCTTACTTGGTTACTGATGCATCTTCTACACAGTAGCTGTACATGTATTTGGGTAAGGTTATTTTTTAGGTTATTGTTTGAGTTGTCGTTTGTTTAAAGTGAAATCGTTGAAATTTCCAGTTATACCTGATGATTCAGACAACAATTTAAAAAAAAAAATATTTGTTTATTTTTTTAATGTATCGGCTTCTACACCATTTTTTGCCTTTCAGCGATGCATCTCACAAAAATCTTACATGATATACATTTGCTTTCTTAACACAATAATAATTAAATAACGCCAAATCAGAAACTTGGTGTGTGCCTTAAAAAAACATTAAGGTACCTATTTTTAATTTGCTATTTCTACTTTTGACAAAAGTCGCTGCAAGAAGTTTAGGTTACCACATTTATTGCGGAAAACGATGAATATCTCTGAATCCAGATAATACAACATTTTGTTACAATACATACCGCTAATGCATTGGTCGCCTTGTATTGTCTTGATTTAGTAACGCATTTTGATCGTAAATCTTCTAGCCCAATTGAAATTGTGCCAAATTCTGCTTGTTACACATTATGTATCTTAGATGTTCACTAGGTATATGAGAATAAATTGATTATCAGAATTCCGACCGAGATTGCGTACTTAGAGATTCTATCTAGTCTTTTAAGATTGTAAGAATTTAAATCCTTAATATCCTTTCTTCCGTTTGGCCTTTTAAAAGACACTTAGTATTTTTCATTTCCACACTGTTGTCGTAAATAGAGAGCGGACTTGGAACTCATTTGCCATTTTATTGTTTTTGTTTTGCAACGTAAGACCTTAGAGAGTTAAGTAAACTTTAAATTCAATTCTGAAGAATTTTCTTACAAGTCCAGTCGAAAACATGCTCTCCGCTGCATCATGTGTTTTTATTCTATTTTGCCGGCATCATTTTGAAAAGCGACTTTGTTGCTTTGATAATAGAGATGAATATGGACAGAATCTATTTAGCTTTGGCATTTGTCATATAGGTCGATCTTTTGTTTCCAAAGTTCCTTTGTTTGTCGATTTCCATGTTTCACTTTTTATTTTTGTTGTCACATTTACAAAAACGGATTGCACATGTTTAGCAACGGAAAGAGATAAATAGTAACTTTGCAGACTTTCCAAGATTTCCAATAAAAAGCTGATGAACTATTCTCTATAAGAATATAATGATTATATACAGACCAGAAAGGTTGTACTTTATTGCATTGCAAAAAGAAGCAGCAACTGGCAAAAAAGTTTCTCGTCCGCAACGTAGAGTTCAGTATCTGTTACATCCACCATTTTCAGCTAACAATCACTCTTTTAAGTGAATTTACAACTTGTCTGGCTAGACTGGGTGGAATCTATTTCGAGAGTCCATTTCGATTCCAATTTAACGGAACGGGTTGTGTCCTGCCCCGAAGTAGAGCCTTGCCAATGTTTAGTAAAACAAAAGTTCACAACTACTGCGAAAGATATTGCTCTGCAAGACTTTGTAGGTTTTAATATTCAATTTTCCTGAGCAAACGGTAATAGGTACGTTACTGAGGAAGAAAACGACGATCTTTGTTTGTACAAGTAGCTTAGAAGAGTTAATTGTATTTTTTTTTTCAATTGCAAGCTTTGAACAAATAAAGTTATAAAGTTTGCACGTTTATCGAATAAAAACACTATGGAAGGAGCTTCGTACCTCCTAGGAGGTTAACTTTTCTTCTTCTTTAAAATCTATAATTGTCTCAAAACCTACAAGCTTAAGATATATGTTACAAGCTCAGCACCTCCCCAAACATTTTTATTAGTCTGACACAGCATTGTCTCGAAAAACATGAAAAGCTGCCTCTGCACTGTAATTTAAAGATGTTATTAAATCCATAAGCAAATTAGATAAAGCCAACGCTTGCCTAGACTTGTCGGTGCAAATAATAAGAAACCTCTTCAGTGCTTTTGTGTAATATTACAAGGTTAATGTGCCGTAAATATTATTTCTCATTGGATGGTAATAAAGGAATCCTCAGGGCATAGGGAGGCGGTGCTTGCTCGGATTTATTACAAGCATGGTGTTGCTGATCTTAAGAAATAGATGAATATAGTCTGAGAAAGCTTTAAGAATAAACTCTTTTACACACAACTAAAGTTACTATTTATAAAGTAAAAAAAAAATGTGAGATAAACAAAGCTAAGTTGCTACTCTAATTAGGAAGTTACAAACGTCAATTATTCTCACAAACTTAAAAAAAAAGTTCTGTTGCTCAAATAAGCCGAAATAGCAGTACAAAATCAAAATAATAAATTGTATTTTCACAACTTTTTTATACTTAAAGTTAATTTAGTTATATCCGCTTTTTGAAGTTAAATATTGTTCATTTTACAGGAGAATTCCATGAATTCGTTGCCCGTTGAAAATGTTTTTAAATTCATTTTACTTTTGTTGAATATAAATATTTTCGGCATTTGCATGGATTTGCAATGAAAACATATTCGTTTCATAAAACTAAAAATAAATGAAATTTAATAGCTTTATATTTTCTTTAAAATTTATAACGTACTTGAATGTGAAACCCTTCCTGGTGTAGGCACCTACACAAAACAAGATTAACAAACTAGGAACCTACATTCTAACGATAAGAATCTAATCGATCAAGAATTTCGACTTATATTTTTTTTAATGGGGACTCCAAAATATTTTCTAGAGATATTACGTAAAAAACAAAAACCACAGTAGTTTTCAGACCGTTAACACTATTCCTCCTATCAGACAAATCCTTACGACCAATTAAAGATATATCTCTGATACCCGTCTAATAAAGGAGACATTCTGCCTGTGTTTCAGAGGGACATTCGCCCGTACTAATTGCAAGTTCGTTGTGTATAGCAGCTGTTCCTTAATTAATGATTGTACCGCCCTCTGGGTATTATTCTTACAGTAAAATTGCCTTCGTCAGTCTTTTTAGAGAAAAAATATATCAAAAGCTTTGATTGTCCCGCCTTTTGCCACTCGATTGATAGTCAAAGCGCTCGAATTGAGCGTTCGTTATTTCGTCAGGTTTGTGTTTGTTTTACAATTGTCTATTTTATCGCGTTTTTTTGAATTGAAATGGTGGTGGAATGTGATTATTGAAAGTTTTCAGAACTATGTGTTTTGGAGGGAACAGCTTAAACACTGCTCATTTAATATAATGTGGAATGGGTATGTAAGTAGTTCTCGATAAATTAATATTGAATGGAAAATTTTACTGGTGCTTCTTATCACCGTTCTGCCTTTTTTAACCGAAATAATGTAAATGTTTAACAAGTTATTTCGAATGCAGCTTGTTTTTTTAATTAAAACATCTTAGACAAACAGAGTTTTAAATTCTAATACACTTTTAATTTTGTTTGAAAGTTCTAATATTGTATGAATGTCTCTGTATTGAATTTTCTTTGGATTTACGGAGCCTTAAGGATCACATGTGGCTACTATAAATAGTCTTTATTATTTAGTGTTTTATGTAGGTAGGAACCTAAATTGATTTTACAACACTGCTTTCACCGTCCAAAAGTGACCGTAATATTGCGTTTGAAAGGTAATATTTCATGTCTGGGCAAGAACCAATACGGTACTTTCGATCTTCATTAGCCAAGACGCCATCTAGCGTAATTGGCAATACTCTAGCTTAAGTGCTTCTATTTAGCTGCGGTACTTTTTGATTAAAATATTATCGAACCGTTATGAACTGGGAGGTTTAAAATTGAGGTAAAGTCAGAAAGTGGGTTTTTTACAGTTACTTTAAGTTAGTTGACGCTTTGAGGAAATTGCTTCAGAAACTGAATAAGAAGGTCACTTATTGCAACTATTGGAGCCTTAGATTCAATTTTCACTAGATTTATAATAAAAAATGAAAAAAACTTTTTAAAGTAAGGCTCGTTAAAAAACCGGAAGAGTTTCATCTAAAAAGTTGTCTTACATTATTCAATCCAGTAACTTAATATTCTACATCAAAAAATCTTTTTATATCGTATCTTCGTTTAATTAATTGGATCTTCAAATTCTAAATTCAACTTTCGAACTCGGCAGCCGCTCTTCGAAAAAATAGGACTCTCCATACCTGGATTGAGATTCCTCTGAAAACTTCGTCTTGGGTTCTTGAAGGATCGTTCAAACTGTACAGTCGTACCAATAAGAGAGCACCACTTATTAGTAATTACAAGGGTGTGTAAGTACTCGCTCGTTGTCGAGTGTACTCTTACGTCAACAGCCTTAGCCCCCTTTAGTTAAATCTGCGCATTGATCTGGATATGATTGAATGTTTTGATGTCATCGTCTGGTAGATATTGTCTAAGATGGTGAGGATTATTCCACTCAGCCTTGAGACGTTGTGCTTTGCACGAGACAATTGTTTTTTTATCATTCATTATCAAAATGCCGAATAGATACATCTCTATATGGAAAATAATATTTACTGTATAAATTGGTAAAATACCATTTGTGGAAAATGTACACTACTTTAATAAAAATAATCACTTTTTTAAATCTCCTACATTAAAATCAAACATAACCCCGTTACCCTTTAGTATGAACCCAAAAGTTGACCTTAAATACTATTTTTTCATTTTTCGCCAATCTTATCGGCCTATGTCTGCAGCAATTTCAAGATTATTCAAATCCTCGTATACAAAGAGCAAAAAGCTTCTCCATCTCATATAGTAAAGGTGCTCCGTAAAATAAAGATTGTCCCTCCCGTAAGTCGAAGTCCTTGCAAGTGGTAAATGCCGGAAGGCGTAAAAACAATTTTCTTTGGTACCTCTATAACGGTGGAATAAGCAAAGGATTCCTTGCTACTTTCAGAAGCCTATTTCCATGACAAAGTAGTACCCAAGGCGAGCAAAGAAAGAAGTGAATCACTGCAAGTGGATCCTGGAATTCTTGGAACATTGAAAGGAATGTAAAGAGTTTTAAAGAATTTGTCGTTTGATCGTTTGTGGCCGTTTTAAATGAACTTTGTTTTTACTTTATCGAGAGTCCTTAAATTATAGCTATAACAATCTTCACTCGAGACAAAACACATTAAAAACAATTGACTTAACAGTTTTTTAAGACCTTTTTTTAGCGTTAAACTTCTTATAAAAAATTGACCGTGTCCAAATCTCTCTCACTGCATCTAAATCATAGAATCCCAAATATTCTCTCTAGCCTTAAAGCCTTGCAATTCTTGGAATAAATTTCAAAGCCCTACATCGCCAAATCCAGCTTTGCTGTTCACCTAGCAAGTCAGCCACAAGCCTTTTTCAAAAGGACTGGCACACAACATAATATAATATCGCAGAGGAAAATATATATATTAGAGTAAATGTTGAGGATTAATTTCACAATACGAATATCCGCCTAACGCTGACTAAATTAATTGTAAAACGTCAAGTATCAAATTTACATACATGATTTAGAAACAACGCGCGAAATACGACGGGTTTAACATTCTTTAAGAATTTTGAAAACAATACATTTCGATAAGTGTCTATACAATAATAGTTAAAACCAGCCATGAGATTGCAATGAATTTCAATCACAAAAATATTGAGCTACTCGTAACAACGAAACTCATCGTCTCATTAGACACAAAACCTTTTAAGGATAGATTTTCATAGCAAAATTGAGCCGACTGTGGTTGTTGTTAGCAGAAATACAACCAATGTAAATATTGTTAATATTCATAAAAACTCCTAATGGCTGCTCTAACATGTGTTACAGCGTTGTCTAAAAACTGTTTCTATATTATTGAATGCCAATGCGTTTGCTTTCAAGCTGCCTATTCTAATTATATTGAAATGTTGATGGCGATTCTCATTTTATCTATTCTTTTTTTTTATATTATTATGTGTAAATTACTGTTATTTTTCGGGATAACCTTGTAATGTTTACAAAATTGCTACCTCCGATCGCAACGCGTATTACATTACCGTAACTCAAGCCATTTCCTTATTTAGAATCTGATGAAGCATTTAGCGTGCTTTCAGCCTATTGTGCTCAGAATCCAAGCCTGAGTTACAAGCTTTTAACGAACCGAAGAAACTAGAAGCTTTTAAGATGAAGGAAGTGAGATGCTATTGTTGTAGCCGTGTTTAGTACTACACCATTTATAACCGACTTTGTAAAATGAGGAGGATTTAAAGGGAGACCTGTTTTCTTTGTTGTATCATGAACGGCGTTTTTTGTAAACACTTTTAGACAAAGACATTGAGACGATACGATTCTTAACATGCATTAACACTTTTTATCAAGCTAAATTAACCTTGAAAATCTTCCCCTTTTTTTACTCTCTCCCAATTCATTCACGTATCTTAAATGTCCTCATTAAGAGCTTTCGTAATAATTTCATTGCTCAGGCGAAATTAAATTATTGTTCGTGTATGTTATGTTTCGTGCTCGTCGGGTTTACCCTCCTGCGGTGTAATGAGGGCGAGGGTAACTCTACCTGACGTAGACAGGACTGACCAAAGGCACCTTCATCAAGACCGAAAGTAGTTTCGGAGGAATTTTCCAGTAATGGAGGAAAAAAAAACTTTTTAAGGCATTTGTATGGAAAAAAGTTTCGACTCAAAATGCCTTTTTTAGTTCTTCGGGATCTTATTCTGTAAACAGTAATAGTGCTGTTGCTAAATGAATACAAATATTTGATTTAATTTTTTGTGGAAGAGAATATTACTGTGAGAGTTATGTTTAATTTTATACGAAAGGTTAGGAAATATATTAATTGGATTAAATGAAACACGGATTCAAAATTTTATTATCAGATTTATTTTTATCACTCTATTACTGGAAATTATAATTAATACTAAACAATCACATATTTAGGAGTTGCGTACAAGTCAAGCTATATCTTCACTTATTTCTTAAATTGTATTTTTTAAGAACAATTAATTTATTCTGGCATCAAAGATTCATATGGAACTTGCGCCAGTAATACCCCTAGGTTCTTGATGACAGCGTCACCTAATGATTGACAGATGGACGGTCCGACGTCGTCGACGATCTCCTTCCACATTTCATTCAATAGCTTGTTTATTTGATCAGCTGGAAAAGAAAACAAACGATAAACGTTTATTGAGTCAATAGAAAATGAGTCTTCGGAGGCTGTGGGAGAGTCAATGGAAAAATGATTCTTCTGAAAGATTGTAGGGTAAACTTGTTTTATTGATAGGCGCAATGGGTAAAGTTTGGGCGATCATTTTATAAGGAAAAGTTCGATGATACTTCACGGTTTTTTATTAATCACTTTATGTATGAATTTGATAAAATAATAAGGTATAAAAATAAAATTAATAAATATAATAGAAACATTTAAAACGCGGTTCATCTGGTGTGTTTAAAAAAGTATACGTATAATTGAATGCGTATGGGAAAAGAAAGGATTTGAATTATCGACAGATTTTTTTTAAGATGAAGGTAAGATAATTTACATATAATGCTATTGCCTACACGTTTTTACATCTCTATTCAATTATAATTACTTGTTTTTATGCTTTTTCTTAAATAAACCAAAAGTTTATGAAATATTACCCACAAAATGAAACATGTCCTAAAACAGACATAAATCTCAGCCATAAATGGTACACGTGTTCCCAACAATACATATAAACACTAACAAAAATCTATTTCGTCAACACGTAATAAGTTTTCGAATTTTACGGTCATCGCCAGAAATATAGACAGTACTGTAAAATATAAAATTTTATTGCAAATACTTCCATCCAACTAGTGGCAGACGAATGGGCTTGTTTACAGAGTTTTCAGAAGCTATATTTTGGCGAGGACTATAACACATTTTATGGATTGTTTATTTTCAAATAATTGAATGTGCCTTGAGCGCGGAGGTTTTTATGATTCTACTACCGCCGCCCGCGACGCCGTTCGCGTGGAAGTCGGTTTCCCGAGGGAATGAGAAGTGTAGAAAGTACCCTATGTGTTATTCTGATGTATAACCTATATTACTGCAAAGTTTCATCCAAATCCGTCAAGTAGTTTTCACGTGAAAGAGTAACAAACATCCATACATCCATCTATACATCCATACATACCCACAAACTTTCACATTTATAATGTTAGTAGGATTGTGAGGGGTAGATATTGTACCTACAGCTATCTGTTGAAACGATGAATTTTGAACTTTCAATTTGGTGTTATAGTGATCTTGAACTGATTCTGATAAATTTTGTACAACTATTGGAATTACGCAAGTTTGGAAATTAACTAAGGCTCGTTCCACTTACAAACAAATATAATATAATTAACCTACTTCAAGGAGAATTGATTAAACCGTCATAGAGCAATTATGCTTTCACCATATTAAACCCAATTTAAACTTTAGTTTTTTTTTTTTTTTATATTAATAGGGGGCAAACGAGCATGCGGGTCACCTGGTGGTGAATGATCACCGCCGCCCATGACTACCCGCAACACTGTGGGTGTTGGGGGTGTGTTGCCGACCTTTGAGGTGGGAATACACTCTCGACTTGAAGAGCCCCATGTTGTATGTAGCCGGGAATACCGCTGCAGGAAGTTCATTCCACATCTGCGTAGTGCGTGGCAGAAAATTCCGCCCGAAACGGACGGTGGAGGAGCGCCAGCTATCTAGGTGGTGGGGATGGAATTTCAATCTGTGGCGGGAGTTGCGGTGGTGGAATTGTGCAGCTGGTATAAGGTCGAATAATTCTTCAGAACACTCCCCATTGTATAGACGAAAGAACGCAAGGAGATGATATATCTCTTCGCAGGGCCAAAGAATCGAGGCGATCAGAAAGAGCTCGGTTGCCGGCGATTCGAGCCGCTCTACGTTGTATCTTGTCAAATGGAAGAAGTAAGCATTGAGGTGCTCCTGCCCAGAGGTGAGAACAGTACTCCATATGGGGCCGCACCTGTGCCTTGTATAGTTGAAGGCGGTGGGCCGGTTTGAAATACTGTCTCGCTCGGTTAAGCACTCCAAGCTTTTTAGAAGCCAATTTGGCTTTGTCTTCCAAGTGACTATGAAACTGAACGTCGCTCGATATGCCGACACCGAGGATTTCGATCATAGGCTTTATACAAAGAGGAGTGTTCTGAAATGTAGGGGCTAATACAAATGGGGTTTTTTTTGTGGTGAACGCGCAAACTTGTGTTTTGAGGGGGTTAAATGTGACCAAGTTACCGCTACCCCACAAGGAGGCCAGGTCTAGAGAGGCCTCAACTTTTAACACAAGCTTGTTCTGGTTTTCGACAACCGACTCCTTGCTGAGATTGGCTTGGCCATGGTACAGTGCATCTCCGGTACTGTCATCCGCATAACAATGTACACTGCTGGTTTGCAGCATATCATTTATGTGCAAGATGAACAATGTTGGGGAGAGCACACAGCCTTGAGGAACACCAGCATTTACGGGCAGGGAGTCAGAGCATGCACCGTCGATTACAACCTTAATGCTCCGCCCAGTAAGAAAGCTGGTGATCCAGTTACACAATCTCTCGGGTAGTCCATATGATGGTAACTTGGCTAGAAGACATTTGTGCCAGACCCGATCAAAAGCCTTCGCTATGTCCAGACTAACTGCTAAGGCCTCACCTTTGCTCTCTACGGCCTCTGCCCAGCGATGGGTCAGATATAGTAAAAGATCACCAATTGACCGTCCGTGACGGAAACCGTATTGGCGGTCGCTGATCAATTGGTGATCTTCGAGATATCGTAAGAGCTGAGTGTTAATCATAATCTCCATAACTTTGGAGAGTATAGAGGTGATTGCAATAGGCCGGTAGTTAGTTGGATCTGAGCGGTCGCCTTTTTTAGGGATCGGATGCACTAGTGCTGTCTTCCAGCAATTAGGGAATACGCCGGTGGAGTACAGGAGCCGAAAGAGCCGCGTCATGGGAGGAGCTAGCTCTTGAGCGCAGACCTTTAGTACAATTGCCGGGATGGTGTCAGGCCCGCTCGACTTATGGATATCCAGGGAAAGAAGAGCTCTACGTACGGTGCGCTGCAAGAATCGTATATCTGGCATAGAACTCTGACATCTCAGGATGTTCGGAGGTGTTTTTCCCTGGTCGTCCAAAGTCGAGTTGGATGCGAAAAGAAGGCCCAGAAGATCGGCTTTTTCTTTTGCAGTGTGGGCAAGCGAACCGTCATCCCTGCGCAATTGTGGAAAGGTCGACAGACAGAAGTTGCCTTATACCGCTTTGGCTAATGACCAAAATGCACGAGACCCAGATGGGAAACGCACAAGTCGGTCGCCAATTATGCGGACGTACTCGGCTTTCGCCCTAGCAATGGCCCTTTTGCATGACCTGGAGGCAAGGTTCTACTTAATCAATCCTTTTTAATAAATAAAATAAAAATCCTACTAATATTATAAATGTGACAGTTTGTGAGTATGTGAGGATGTATGGATGTTTGTTACTCTTTCACGTAAAAACTACTGGACGAATTTGGATGAAACTTTGCACTAATATAGGTTAAACATCAGAATAACACATAGGATACTTTTTACCGCGGGAAAACTTCTCATTCCCACGGAAAACCGACTTCCACGCGAACGGGGTCGCGGGCGGCCACTAGTATATAAATAAATAAAGAGACTTACAAATATTCTTGTCATTCAAAAGGTTATCAAGTCGGAACACAGCCTTCTCCACTTCATATCTAATCGTGTGTTTTGTAATACTCCAATGAATTTTACCATCCGGGCCTTCAATGTGCTCGTACCAAATACGAATGTGGAGCATTGTGTTTTCTGCAATGCAAAATAATATTCATAATGTACTAAAATTACACTGAAAAAGAGAAAAAGTTTATACAGTATGGTATTACAAAAAAATACAAACTACCACATTGAGAAATTCTTAGATTTGATTTTGCTCCAATTTAATATTTACCTGAATAAAAATTTATTTTTAATCTACGTTTTCCTTAAAGTTTATGTTAGATTTTAAGAAATAAGTGTTGATGTTTTATTTAATCTTAACAAAGGCGGGTAAATGTCTATTACTCTACTACCTTAAATTCATTGCCGTGGCTAATTTAAGAAAAAAATGCACATTTAATATGTCCCAAGTAAGTATTGTTATTAGATGAATCGCCGGTCTGACCGGACGCTTCTCATAAGTTATATTGTCAACAGAAACTATTACTTTTCATTAGAACTTAACTTCGTGGACGTGACAACGTAGTATATGTTACACGTCCACTAAAAGAGTATTCCATATTGTGTTTAAATAAAAGTACGCTGATTGACTGTTAGGCATTTATATACTTCTCTATTTTTTTAAGAATAGCATCTAATTCTAGTTTTTGAGTTTATTTTCCATATTTTTTTCATTTAGCAAAATAAAAATTACAATAAAAATATACAAATATGTTAAAAGAATATTTTTGGTCAAAATTGCGAAAATCGTAAGATTAATTCCAAGAATCAATTTTTCCCTGAGAAAAATTAACACAATTTTTTTTACAGTATATTTTTCTTAACACAATCTCCCGTTAAGTCAAGTTTTCTCCCGATTTATTTCTCGATTCTACCAAACTTGATATATTTAGTTACCTTTTCGAATACTTACTAAGTTTTATCGATGAATCTCCATTAGATTTGACCGGCACCACTAGGATCTTACCGCTGAGATCATACTTGTTTGTAACGTCTAAATTAACTAACGCGTCCGTTGTTATGAGTTTCTTATCTAGGTCAAATCTGAAAACAAAATCATTTTATTTCAAAGCCGAGTTTAGAACTAAATAGAGTTTTGCAAACTCATTGTTGCGGTTCGGTTGCGATGGGATTATAAATTTGGGGGTTGGAGTAAAAATGCAGGTGATTTCGGAAACCATGTTTCAAAGTTAATTAAACTTTGTTACCAATAGCTAGAGGTCTGAATCCTTTTGAAGGAAAATATTTGTTCAGTTGAAATTGATATAAATATTCAACTTTAAATTAAATTAATAAACTTATCTACAATTATGAACGCACTCAATCAAAAAAAGATATGGAACAAATCATATAAAAAAAGGGTTTTGCTTTAGGTTCAATTAAATTGCATTACGGTCTAAATGGGCATTATAAAACGAAACATAACAGCAATTTATGAATTAGTTTTAAACCTTCTTAGATAATTTGTGCCAAAGAATGGACAATAAGGGAAGTTTTTCACTCCATTACGCCTTTTTGGCTCAATGACTCATCAGATTTCCTAATTACACTTGCAGCCCCTATTCAAGGCTTAGAAGGGTCAGAACACATTGCTAGCAAAAGCGGGAAACATATGTAAAACTTTTACATATGTAATTTGTGGAATGGCAAAAACCTTCTCGGAAAAGTAAAAAAATATTTCCATAAATTGATCATGATAATAATTTACTGTTAGAGTCAAACTTGAATACCTCTAAAAAGGATTAGGTATATTATATTATTATACCCAATAAGAAATTAATTTAGAATTTAAAGTATTAACTTTTAACGCTCTTGTTTATCTTAAGGAGTTTGTAACTTCTTAAACCTATTATAATTTGAACTGGTTAGAAAGATAACAAAGTTTACATTTCATCGCTTGCTTCAATAACTTAAGCCTGCGTTCAGTGGAAGCTATAAAATCGCGGCCTTTAGCGGCCCTTTCTACCTCTCAGTCATAATAATATTAAACCATAATTAAAAGGTTCTGAAGCTAATTGTCCGTAAGTTCAGTAGTCGTTAGTCGCATAGTTCATTATGGAATGGGGCCCTGAATAATGGCGGCGTTTAAAAAAGTTCAACTTTTATGGTATGGAAAATTGAACTAAAGATTTAGAAATTAGCTTAGTTTTATGGATGAATTTGTTTTTTATGTGATGGAATTTTAAAATATCCTCATACATTTAAAATGATTGAATAGCTATCTTTACTAAAAAAACAAATATCAATACAATTATAGTTATATATAGACAAAAAAAACAACTTTAGATCAGTATGGCTTCCATTTCGATCATCCTTTTAGATAAATGAATTCAGTATCTAACTGACGAATGCTTGCAAACATTCCAACCCTCAAAAGTACCGATTAACTGCCACTGTCACTAATGCATTATCCCCGTCAGTTAACTTGTATTTACCTGTCAAACTGCTAATTTATTTAATGCCTAATACTTGAGTCATTAGTTTAGCCTCATTCGTTTAACCTGACAAACTGCCAATTAAAATAAATTGATATTCTTCAAAATGCCTAACTGCGTGATCGTGGCTAATTAGTTTAATTTGTGATGATAGATACATTCATAGACAATCAAGGCACAATTGCGTGATCATAACTACGGTAATAAATGCCGTAACAGTCAGTTTAGTTCGAATCCAAGTTATATAATCTATATATGTGTATTCAAGTTAGTTGAATAGTATTTTTATTGTACACAATTGCTGTGTCGAGTCATTTTCAATTACCACGCCTCTATGTATAGTCAGCTAGGTAATTTTACTCTTATTTACTAACTAGTGGCCGCCCACGACTCCATTCGCGTGGAAGTCGGTTTCCCGAGGGAATGAGAAGTTTTCCCGCGGTAAAAAGTACCCTATGTGTTATTCTGATGTATAACCTATATTATTTCAAAGTTTCATCCAAATCCGTCCAGTAGTTTTTACGTGAAAGAGTAACAAACATCCATACACACTCACAAACTTTCACACTTATAATATTATTAGGATGTTGTCTGTTTTAAAAATTGGTTACTTTGAAATCTGGTTTTTGTTTTAACAGTTTGACTGTTGCAATTAATACGCAATTTAATTTTACCTCTAAACAAAATTTTTATAGGCTTAAAATCAGAATATTATTATATCTTGAAAGTTTAGTGTTCGAAATAAAACGAATTTTAAAGAAAAAAATAATTTTACATTTTGTTAATGGCACTGTTCATTTCAAAACCCGATCGGTTTTTTTTAATCAACATTGATTTTGAAATCTATTACAGTAGGTACAGAAGTTGACTGTACCTACCTGTAGTTGGCAAGAGTTTTACTGTTAGCGAGAAAACTTAATTAGTTTCAGCCGTTTGTTTATTGAAAATGAGATTCTGCTACTGTTTTAAAAACAGATTGTGAACAAAATTGTTAGCTGAAACGAACCGTAAATATTCACGAGCTTTTATATGAACGTTTTTAAACAACGGTAAAATTACTGATTCGTACCTCAATATAAAAAAATAATATCATGTGGCAAGTTTAACGTTATATTGAACTTTTAACAACAAGATATTATGTATCTAATGAAAAGCGCAGCCTAGGATGACCTTATAATCTAATCTAAAGATAATTGTCAGACTTGACCAAATGGAGTTCTCAAAGTACATTTTGTAAGTACAAAGGCAACCATTTTGTCTGACAGTCTGATTCTATCTTTAGATTAGATTATAAGGTCATCCTAGGCTGCGCTTTTTATTCGATATTAGTCACTTTTGCTTTGATAGCTTAATCCGCTGGAGTAAGACTTTTTATAGATGATAATATAGTACGTCAATTTCGTAATGTTTGTAACAAAACTAAAGCTACGTCTTATCTCGATGAGAAATTTTGATTTAGCTTGAAAGGGATTTTTTTTTAATTTAGGTGAGACGAGACGTTTTTTATTCCCAATTACTTTGACAAAAACAATTCCTTATCAACTCGAAAAGTTAAAACTCAGGAAATTCTGTACAATTACTTAAGAAACAAATGACATAAGTACATACTTCAAGCTTTCCAGATGCAGATCGGAGAATCCTTTAAAATGATTATCTAAGAACCGGACTTTCAGTCCATTTTCGTTTGGCACGTAGACGATCATTTCTGGGACGTATAACGGGTCCAAAGGTTCCAGGCTTCTGCTGGGGTCTCCGAGGGCGAACTTTCGAAGTGAGTCCCGAGCCGACTGCGTGGCGCACTCGTTTAACTTCGGGTCGTTTCGGGAACAAGGCTTTATGAATGATGCTGGAAAAATATTTCAAAAAGATTTAAAAAAAAACTTAAATTATTAAATATAAAAAGATTGACAATGAATGCTGTGGGTGTGCCGTTCTTGTGCGATGTTAAATTTTTTCAGCTACCGATAATTACATATTATTATGGAGGTTTCTAACTACAACATTTTTTCATAGAAGATTTATACATAATATATAACAGATTCTTAAATATATTCTACTTTTACTTTTAAACTAAGAATAATCATACCTAGTTTGATTTTTGGCAGGAATTAATAATTTCTGAAAATATATTTATTTATATTTATTCTGCTTTAATTGTTACAACATACTCGTATCCACAGCTGTACAGATTATGTATTCGCAATAAAAAAAAACTTACAAATTATTCTAAGAAATTAGTTTAGAAGTATATTGAAAATTTGCAGATATTTAGAGCTTTTGTTATGAATTAATATTCAAGCTTGAGGCAAAACTGCACAATGTGTGGCAAGTAATACCAAACAAAATTAAAAATGTATACTATTCTACCCACGGATATGTTACCAACCACAAGAAAAAGTTAATTAAAATAACGTCGAAAGCTATTCCTGCATCATCATACTTAAGTGTGCTTAGACCTAACTTGGCTTGCAACTAATTAAAACTTACGCAGCTCCATGAATGCCCCGCTTTTGAATAAGCAGACTAACAAAAAAATAAAACACCACATTTTTTTTAATCCTAACTGTATGACACTAGAAAATAAGCACGCAACTGAAGTCTGCAAACATGTTACCACATTTATAAATAAAACCATATATAAATTACTAGTTACACACACTTTCATTACCGCTGTAAACAATAACGCCCATTGGGTTGCACTAGACACGTGATTTTGAAAATTCACGTTAAAAACTGTAATAAACCACGCTTTATAAGACTTTATCGCTACACTCGCTTACCATTGCTGGCTTATTTATGGTAATCGGGAGAATAAATCGTGGAAAATGCGCAATGGAAAACATTTACTTTATGCAGTTTTAGAATCTTTATGTCCATCTTGGTTTAAGTTGTCATTTTGGTGGTCATTCGATAATGATAGTTTGTCTTCTGATTATAAAGTACAGATTCACTTAAAAGTGATAAAGCTACGTATGCGAATGACGTCAATTTTATAATTAGGTAGAGCATTTGTATAGAACTTTAAAATTATGTATCATTCGTTGTAATAGTTTACGCAATAGGTTAGTTTTACTAATGCTATTCGTCTTTAGAATTAGGAGACCTCAACAATATTTTTAGCACCTATCATAACTTGTTTCAAACCTTGTCGTTTATGAAAAATACCGAAAATTATTTAGAAAAACTGCCTTTATGGAGCCACAATTATGTTTTGTATACCTTTCATTTGCAAGAAATACTATATAGTTATAAATACTATAAAAAGAAGAATTGGTAATATTTTATGTAATTATCAACTAAGTGAAAACTTAATCTACCTCCATTTATCATCCCTTTACTGGTAGTTGTGATTTTTCCTCGTCTCCTTTGTGGAAAAACCAACACACCCACGTAGTTATCTGTTAATTTGCATTAATTTATCAAATGGGAAGATTGCGTTTATTTTAATTTATTACGAATAACATTTCAACGTTTCGGAATTAAGTCTTTTTAACGATATGTTCATAAAACTTCGAATGTATTTTACTAACAATTTTTTTTTTTAATTGTGAAACGTTACGTGGTTTAGAATTAGTAGAGTGAAAAATGGACACGAAAAGTTACTTTGCTTTAAATATTAGATTAATGATGATGATGGCTGGGCTCTTCCTTAATTTTTATATGCCTTTAATTTTTTCAAGACTTTCTTTCTAATTATTTTTGTAAACTAACATGAAGAAGGATCTCATCACCTCAACAATTGTTATTCTCTAAAATACACATCCTTAATTTATCTTTCTTTAAAAATCACATCTATTCAGGTAAGCACTTTGTAACATTGTACGTTCACGTAGAAAAAGTTTTAAACTCTCACTGACAAAGTTTTGTGTAGAAAGTTAGTAACATCTTCTATCAATAGTGAAAGAAGGATTTATTGTTACTTATAAGATTAATTGGAAATTAAGCTTTATTTAATTATATGAGAAGAAGTTTATTAGAAAACAAATTTAAAACAAAAAAATCTAATAAATAAGAAATAAGATTAGTTTTTATATTCTAAGCTGCCTTGTCACAGACAGACCCACAACGACAGCAAAAAAAAACTTTAGGACCTCTCTTTTGTTTCTGTTATTCTAAATGATGTTTTAACTGAATCGTAAAAAAGTTTTTAGAGAAATTTACAGTTTAATACCAAGTTCAGTTTTGGATTGGAAAATGAGACATACAAAAACACGATTTTTAATGGACGAAATGCAGTTACTATTTTACGATGAGTCTTGTTCAGCTTTTTAAATATCTATCTACCAACAGATTATATTCACAAAGGTCCATAAATGTCCCCATTTTTTTCAAAACACATCCTTTTACATTTTTCACGCAATATGCTCGTCATTAATAACTCAAACTGTCACATTGAATGTCATCCTAAAAGCTTAAATATTTACAAAATACGTGTCCACGTCAAACAATAAACGTAAGGGATGGAAAAAATAAAAACGTGCAAAGCGATTTATCTTCGCAAGAGAAAATTCCTGACGTGTGAAATTTTTGTAAAGTTAAATTGAAATACTGTTAAAGTCATTCTTTTGAACTGGGATCAACCTTTAAAAATAAATTAATATAACATATTTGTTGTAATAGTAAATATGACTTCAAATAGTTCGGGTAAATATACACATGGCGCGCTGTTAGCCTTGGCTTGAGACGCTGCCGCGTGTCTAGATCTAATGAAAGGAGAGCTATATATTTTTCTACAATATTAATTTGATGTTTGTTCTAATTATGTTTACCTAATAGTTGAAAAGATTAAATACTCTTCTAATTTTTTTATACGATGTCGAGACTTAAATTTTCGCTACCATGACATTTTAAACTCATTTTCAACACAAGAAAACACAACCTTAAATTGTCTCATGAGGAATATTTCGCAGTATCCTACCGAGAACATTATTTTAACTAGTAAAACATACCTAATTATTATACATAATATTTACTAATGCATTGTTCCAAATATATTAAAGCTAAGTTTCAACATATCTATTTATGCCTTCAAGGAATTTCTTTAAAAGATTAGACCAACCATAATACAAAGACAAAAAGTTAATCTGAGTAAGAAAATACATGTTGACCAGTACAAACAAATTAGAACTCCATAAAAATAATAATACGGTAATCACTTACCTTCTAAACGCTGGTTGAACAGACATATAATTTTCTTTTATCCTAGCTTACTTTATTTTCCATGATAACGTAATAACCCTCAATAAAACCTAGACTTTAAGTTATTTCCAGTTAACAAGGTGTAATTAATCTTGAACAAACTTCTCAACAAGAATATCTAGTACACCAGGACTCAACTTTGCTTTTATAAATAATGAGGCACCGTGGACACGGATCCTATTAGTATATTGTTTTACTAGCAAAGATAAAATTAAAATTAATGAAATATGTGAACGAATGTAGGTTTTAACTATTTATTCTTCCAAATTGAAGTAGTCCACTTTCAGCACCCAGTTATTCAGCACCTGTACGTTCAGCACCTAGCCTAGACTACTCTCAGCACCTATTGATATTTTTGGCAGGTGCTGAAAGTGGACACAAATGTATTTTTACATTTAGTCCACTTTCAGCACCTACAACATAGCAGCCTGCTATGACAATAAACGTCAAAATGTACATTTTTCCATATAAATAATGGAATTTTGAAGTTTTATGATAGTAGTTTATGTCATTCTAAAGTTATAGAATCACCCCGCAGGTCCCTTTTGTATGCCCTAATTTAGTTACTGTTTAAAGTATATTGATTATCATTATCATAGGGATTTCTCTTAACTAATATTTGATGCACTTTAAAGTTTATTCTTTGTTCTTCCAACTTTGAGCTGTGTATCAAGTATAGTAAACAAAAAGATCTATACCTACCTATATGCCACCCTAATGGCAAGATTTTTACCGGGATGTCTTGTATAGTAAGTGAAGCCCCAGTTTGCAGCGTAATTCCTTGCTCTACGTTTAGAACAGTTTATCTACGCCATAAGAAGTTAACCAAGAAACTCTTCCCTCTGAACTTACAGTTAAGCAACACGTTATCGTTTGACATAGATTTTGGCAACAGATTGTTAATATACAACTTCTGTGTCTGGGATGTGATCTTAAATGCATACCTAGACTTAAGCTAGCTCGATTATGCTTGAAAATAAACTGCATAGACGAAATAAATTTGTAAAAAGTTAATTAACATGGTTTTTTTTACCAAAAAAAAACTGATATTAATACATCAAATCATCTAGATATTAACATTTATTGATAAACATGTGTCTTTGTCACTCATTAACGAAATGACAGTTCAAACGATGTTAATAATTGTGTAAAGAAATGACACTGTAACAAGACTATTCAATTCTAGGACATAAATGACAGTAAATAAACTAGCGAAATCGATAAGATATAATTGTCGTATCGTAGCGTGAACCTATAGATAATGAACAGTGCAACTGTTATTAGGAGCGTTAATACTAGGCACGTTATTACTTTCCTTAGGATATGAGAGGTTTTGTTTGACTGCAACGATGAATATTTCCACTGACAAAGGCTTTATACAAAACATAAATATAGACTTATAATATGTTGTATTATATTATATTCTTAATATTTTTTTCCTTCTCTTTCGTTTGCATTTAGTTTCCAGTCGTCATTACAGCTGGTTTCAACAAAGTAGTTGCGCTTAAATCAATTCTTAATTACAATCAGTAACAAATCCTTTAAAAGTCTTTATATTTTAATGACTATACATGATGTAAATCTCAAGCAACTTTCTAGTCATCCAGATTACAAATCACTCCACGCACCTCTTACTTGTCATGACTAACGCAATCTTATTATACTAGTCTAATAACTTCTTACAAATGATACTCAAATAACCTTATCCTAAATAAATGTGACTAAAGCACCATCAGATAAGTTGAGTACTAATTTAGGTTCTACAAACGTCGACGGTTAAATTGCGAGTTCCCTTTAGTCACCTTGAAAGGCACTGACTTGTACACACGCCTGACAAATATTTCTCAGGCTTATTCTGGTAAATGTTGAACACCGTCTAGTAAGTTCTACAACACGCAGGTGAAATTAAATATTAGACATATTTGATTGGAGTCTTGAAGTAGTTATATAGTTTTTAATTATTTAACTAGTAGATTTATAATTGTTTTCAATATACCACACTAACTTAATATGGTTTTAAAGTAGGTGATTGTGTAGGCAACTTAATGCATTGGGGAGTAACCTATTTTCACTTAGGCATAAGCCTATATCGAAAAGTATTTTTTACTTAATTGGCTTGCTCAAGAAATCGAAGTTGCGACCTTACCGGGTGTATACCTACCCCTGCGCCACAGAGGACGTCATTAAGAATTGTGAACAAAAAAAATATTTACGATTGCTTTAAAACTGAACAAATATGTACCTAATTCAATATTAAAACAAATACAAAACATCTGTGACACTGCTTACTAACCACGGTTATTTTATAAATGATTTTAATTACGTATTTGTAGTCGGCAGTAATTTAATTTCGTTTTTATAGATTTTAACAGTTTTTAAATTTTAAAATGTACATTAACATGTCCAAAGCTATTATTAGATAAAAACATATGACAAACCAATCATTTGACAAACAACGTTAGATAAACTTGTACTTCATAAACTATTCCCTTCACAAATCATTTATTATTTAAATAACTATTTTGACAACCTCATCAAATGACAAACTTTCATTTCAACAAAGCATTATTTAGCAAACTAATCTTTCTATAACTATGTTAATTTACAAAACAACAAATGCTGAAATAACGTTTGCTTTTTTACCAAAACTTACTTAAAAAATATAAAAAAAAAACTTAGAAATTAACTAAAGTATCCTAGGTTCATATGGAATTTTAATAACAAAACAATAATCGAGCTATTTTATAATTTGGCAAGTTAAAAACTGTCTAGTTCGCTTACAAAGGCTTGTCAAACTGTAATATGTATTTTGATTTGAAATTCTAGGGTGACCATAATAAATTAACTCCTATTGAAAAAAAATTGATGTTAGTAACAAAAGTAAGTAGCCCAGCGACGAGCATATTAGGTTGGCTTTGACACTTGCGCATGCCGAGCGAGCGTAGCGAGCGTGGTGCGTCAGCATCTGGCGAAGCGCTAAATATCAACTTAAATATTAGTTTTGTACTACAGGAAAGTCTGAGAATCAGTGTAAATCAAATGTTAACATAGTATTTTACCTTATTTACATTCAACAAAGCAAATAGACATAAACTGGCTCTTATGCATTTTTCTCGAATATTTAATTGCACTCATTATAATTATAATACATCATAATAATGGTCACCGTTTAATTTCAAATGTGATTCGGCAATGTGCATAATTTATCAAGTAACAGTTTATCTCCCATCGTTTTATAAAATAAAACATTTTATACTTGTCAGTTTGCAAATTAAAACTAGTTAAATGAGATGTTTGTCAAACGATTATTTGTTCTGTCATTATTTTTCAAATGATCATTTTGTCTTTCGTTGTTTGGTCAAACATTAGTGAACCATGTTCAAAACAAATAAAGTTTTGTCTTGCATCGCAGGCAGCCCTAAGTATCTTTCCAGAATACCACCTCCCCTTTGATTCTGAGTAGCGCACACAGTCCCATATTGCCGCAAACCGCTGCGCCCGCGCCGCACGGATTACCAACCAGCGTTGCGTGAAAACCAGGCTTCACATTGGCAAACACTCCGACCAATTTATGCAACCGAAAATGAGAAAGAACTTGTTTCATTTTACATAAGAGTTTAGCGTAGTGTACAAGGGTCAACTAAAGTTTTAATCGTGGTTTAAAAAAAGCCGGTGTCAGTGTAGATATAGAGATGTGTGAGAGACTTGTATCGGCTTTCTTTTTTGTGGCGCTGGGTGTCAGTTTCGGAGGCTGCGAGGCGAAAATTGCGCGTGAGTATTTAGATATAGATCTAGCCGACAGCGGGTTAATGACCTTTTGACAATTCAGGTCAGTGTAACACTTTCAATTGTGGATTAATTAAGAATTATTTTCCGTAATGTCAAGTTTTCTTTGCTTTTGCCTAACGTGTTGGTGTTGAATTTAGGTCAAGATTAGAAGTTTTTACAATAGTCTGATGAAGAAGTGAAAACGTGGTCCTTGGTTTTGCGTGTACGGTTATTTTTGCATACTAAAAAAATTGCTGTATATCCTTCCTCTACCGACAATTATTAGTGGATGCTCGTGCTAATTTACTAATTAAGAAATATTAAGGTTAGTTCGGAAATCAATTGTTAATGATAGGAACTAACGTGAAGGTATTGTGTCTATGTTCAAGTTTATTCTGATTGCAAAATTATTTACTTCTTTCAGTGTTTGTTTTTTTTCCGAAAAGCATTTTATTTTAAAAGATGTGGCAAACCTTTACTCTGCCTTATTGGAGTATCTTTATATAAAATTTTATTCTCTTAATAAATAATACATTTTCTATATTTGACAAGGTTATAAGATTATTGTGACAGTGACCTCCAAAATCAAGGCTTCACGACTCAATATTTGTGACCAATACCTACTTTATTTTATACGCAAAAAGTGATTAAGAAAGTTTGCCTGAATGTTTATACCAGATGTCGTAAGATAGCTCCAAGTTTCTTAATGCTGCGCTCAGGCATGTACCAACATTGAATAGTTGATTTCTAGTTTAAATTACTTATATTTAGAGACTGTTTTTTTACTTACATAAAATCTGGCACCAAATATGATATAACGTTTACATATGAATTTCAAGAAAGATTTTTTTAAGAATTTATGGAAGGAGATATTTCAAATGAACTTTAACAATTACTCTTGAAATGAGGTTTGTGATTAAATATTAATATAATTGAATGAAACAGTTGTGTTAATGGATTCAAAACAATTGAAGTCTAAATTGTTATAGTGTATGGCTTTAGGGCGAAGGCATTAATTGAATTTGAATCGAATTATTTTTTTCACATTTAAAGCAAAACATATGGTGCTTAACGAAAACATTAATTAATTCATGAGTTTTGTTTGGATGCGACCAACAAGCAGTTGCTCTACTACATAGGACGTAACAAACGTCTATTCACTTCTACGACCTTTTATAAACTTACATTTAAATATCTGTTATTTAGGGTTACTGTCGACTCCACAGATGGTCAGATTCGGTGTCAGTAATTGCTCTGCAAAAAAGTTGTATTGCAAAACCCTAACTCTAGTAATAACATTAGTTGTTATGTTCGGTTTATGGAAAATAAGATGCCTATATTTTCATATCAATTGCGTTACCCTGAAACAGATTTCTCAAATACTATATAGCAAATCTTACTAATGTTTTTGGATGGAGTTGGTGCTCGTTATTCATACATTTGTCCTCTTTTTTCTATTAAATATTCTTCCAATCACTGCTTCTACAAAACTTTTTCTGCCATTCCTTATGGTCTACACTAAATAGTCATACATTCTGAACAGTTGCATATTCATATCCAAATAACCTTACTATAGTAACAGCGACAAACACACGACTCGCCCTTGACTGGTGATTCTCGTGGAACCATTCAAGAGGCTTTTGACCCACAAACCTTACGTAACTCCTCACCTAAAGTGTGGTACATAGGAAAGAACGTAAATAAAAGGAGATTGGATGAATATCTTACTGTGGGGTGTGTTTTCTTTCTTACGTTTAATTGGAGATGGAATGTTTTTTTTTGTTTATTTATGGCTGGCAAATTTGGACATGTTATTGTGTTATGACGATGTGTGTGAATAGTTAGTACATAGGTACCTATTCTTCACGGGTAATTTTAAATTTTCTTTTTATTTGCCCCAACGTAAAGCTACTTCTAAGGGTGAGCAAAATCAATTTCCATTTATAAAATTAAGGAAAAAAGTTTTTTTTTAAGATAACTCAACACGTACTTAGGTACTTAATAACTTATCCGAATCTTCCTTAGTCTTTTTAGGCAATCTTTCAAAATTAAAATACAACCACTTTTCTATTGCAACGGATTCGTTAGGTTTTTATAAACATTGGTTAAATAAGATTAAGATTTTATTTTAATATGTTAAAAAATATATGCTGAATCAATTAATCAACATTTAAGTTAACGTTCGTATAAAAATTGGTAGCGAGCATTTACTTTAAAGGCTTCAAAAGAGCACAGTTTAAATTATGAATAAAATATTATATGTCGAAAATGAAAAACTTTTTCTCCATTCGGGGTCAACAGAGCAAAAAGTACTTTATCCTATGTGATTAAAGCAGTTATAGCTGATGCCGAGTTAAGTCGATAAGTTCAGTAAAATTTGCGTTCAAAACCAATATTTAACAAAAACCACTTAGTAGTTCAGTGTAAATGTTAAAAGTAAGAGTTCCTTTTGGTTCTACCATTAGTCTAGCATTATCATCAGTAATTTCGTGACTTGTAAACGCTTTTTTTGGGTCAAGGTATCAAACATCACATAATCACTTTAAATTCACACTAATATATGACATAGACATAATTACACAATTGTTGCTACAAAGGAAATAGCGTAATTACACATCTACCTCTTTTTGAGATTTACGAGGTTAATTTTAGAAGACAATTCGTATGCAATGTATATGAATAATCAAGTAGATAGTTTTTTTTTAATTCATTTTTTAGGGTTCCGTACCTCAAAAGGAAAAAAAACGGAACCCTTATAGGATCACTTTGTTGTCCGTCCGTCCGTCCGTCTGTCAAGACCCTTTTTCTCAGGAACGCGTGGAGGTATGAAGCTGAAATTTATATCAATTACTCAGGTCTACTGTCCCTTGAAGCTGTGAAAAAATCAAACTTCTAAGCCAACACAATCAAAAGATACAGCCGTTTATGCCGCAAATTTTCGACACTTGCAAGGGAATCAAAACCTACAGGGTGCTTCCCGTGAACTCAGAATCTTGAAATTTGGTACGAAGCAACGTCTTATAGCATAGATAAAGGAAAAATTACGAAAACCATAAATTTTTAGTTACATCACATAATATATTTTTTTTAATAATTTTAACCTTACTACCCATTTCCTCATAAACGCGTAGAGGTATTAAATTGAAATTCATACCAAATACTCAGGTCTATAATACCTTTAAGCTGTAACAAAATCAAACTTCTATGTCAACGCAATCAAAAGAAACAGCAATTTAAGCTGCATATTTTGAAACTCGCAAGTACTCGCAAGGGAATCAAAACCTAAAGGGTACTTCCAGTCGACCTAGAATCTTGAAATTTGGCATGAAGCAACGTTTTATAGCACACATAAAGGAAAAATTCCGAAAACCTTAAATTTTTAGTTACATTACAAAATATATATTTTTTAATAAATATAAACTTATTACTTTTTTCCTCATGAACGCGTAGAGCTATCAAGTTGAAATTCATATCAAATACTTAGATCTAAAACCCGTGAAAAAAAAAAATATAAGTCAACGCAAAAACGCAAAACGCAAAAGTACAACCATTGATACCGCATATTTTGAAACTCGCAACTACACGCACGGGAATTAAAACCTAAAGACCACTTCCCGTTGACAGAGAATCTCGAAATTTGGTAAGAAGCAATAGCTTACAGCACAGGTAACAGAAAAATTCCGAAAAGCTTAAAATTTTAAGTAGTTTTTGCAGGTTTGTACGGAACCCTCGGTGCGCGAGTCCGACTCGCACTTGGCCGGTTTTTTTTCAATCTATTTTATTTAAATTCTGTGACTTTACTGTTATTAATAAATAATACCTGCACTAAATTTTAGTTTTTTTTCTTCAAAATATTAAAATAAAATAAAACAGTAGTGGCTAGTAAACAATTATTTAGTTTTGTTAAGTTTAAATGTAGGTACAGACTTTCTGACCATCTGTGTAAAGAGGCGCTTGCAATAATGATTTAGAACGACGACCTCTGTGGTGCAGCGGTATATACAGGGTTATATCTAATTAGCGCATCACCTCTTGTAGGCAGCTTTTCTATATCAATCCCAACAACATTTAACCAACGAATAATTAAAATTAATATTTTTTTTAAAATAAGTTTTTCCATACAAATTTATTAGATGCCTCTGAACGGTACAAAACTCTACGCGCACGCAACTGGCGTGAGAGGCGCGCGGGTGACGGGGGTGGGCGACCGTTTAGGAACTTCTTACAAAATACAGAGTTATAAATAACAGAGCGCGCAAATTTGTTTTTGTTTTTTTTTGTTTTTGCAAAAAGTCGTACAACAAATGTTATTGGGATTGATGTAAGGAAGCCGCCTGCAAGCGATGATGCGCTAATTACATAACCGAGTATACCGGACTGCTAAGCGAATGGTTCCGGGTTCGATTCACGGATCGGGAGGCAATTTCGTCAAAAATGGTTTTTCGAAATCGGCTCGTCTCTGGGTGTAACTAGTTTCTCCCCTAGTCCATTGTGGTTCCTACAGTACAAGCTTTGCTTAGTTTAGGATCACACAGTTGGTGTGTCAGTCTGGAGAAATATTTATTATTTATTTATTAAAAATGTAGATGCACACTAGTTTTGATAGGTATAGGTACTTATAATGCTCCAATTTAAAAAATATACACAACAATTCAGATTTGAATAATGTAAGTACGAAAATAAAAACCATTTTTTTTAATTCGGATGTTAAATCAGATTGAAAAGTGAAATTAAAAAAATATTTAATATCATCACAACAGTTATAAATTTCTAATGCTCTGATTAGTTCAGCGTTAAGTGTGCTGTACAGTAATAAAATTACATCAAATTATTCATAATATTTTGTAACATTTAAATACATTTGCATAATTTCTACTCGTTATTATCATAGCTCAACTGCTGTGTTTAATCTGTATACGTAATTAGAATGTTCTAAGTATCCCATTTTAATATTTAATATTCAGGTAAGTACATATTTGGTTTAAAAAAACTTTTGTAACAATACTAGCTGGTACCCATGACTTTGTCTGCGTGAAGTCTCATCCGAAGTAGAGAAGATCAAAACATCAATTTACCTATTATGTACTTAGTGAAACTAAGCAAAATGATTATTCTCGCGTTTGAACTAATTTTCCAATGAAATTTTCTTGCTTACACTCACGGTAGAAAGTACCTATGTCCTTCCAAGGAGTTTTATCTATCTCCATTACAAACTTCATTCCATTTTGACATGAAAGCGAAACATTATATTCAGTTGATTAAAAAATAGTTATAATGTTAAAATAATGTTCTATGATATAATTGACCTAGTATGTTATTAAAATAGTAAGGAGAACTCGTTAATATGTAATTCTTACTCAATTATCATAACTTTAACATTGTTAAGGTGTTATAACTTACAAATAGAATAAACTAAGTGTAACTATTTAAACTGAGTCATCACTGACCAATGATACGAGTATAACATATAAAATTAATTATTACCTCATTTTAAAACAAATTTCATTAAAACAAAAATTATGATTTAGAGGAAAGCCTTCCTAGTAATATGTATAACTAGCTTTTGCCCGCGGCTTCGCACGCGTTAAATTCGGAGTAAAACCCTTTTCCCTATATATGTTAATCAACACATTCACCTTCCTCTTGAATGTGTTAATTAACATATATTGTGTTAATTATCATAGAACACTCTATCTTTTAAAAAATCCGCATCAAAATCCGATGCGTAGTTTCAAATATTTTAGCATACATAGGGACATAGGGTCAGGCAGAGATAGCGACTTATTTAAATATATCTCTCATTATGTTCAGTAATAGCCAATAAACGTATAAATATAATATCATGTTAACTGAGCATATTACTCAACGAACACTCTTTATTACGCAAAAAATAACAATGTCCCTTATTTGTTGTATCCGAAACCATTACCGCAGATAAATCATAAAATTACGGTTTTCAACTATTTATTTGTTTCCTGTTACATCCACAAATCCGTTTGTAATCGACTGCAAACCACTTAAGGGGCAGCTTTCATAACATTTGCTTTAAATTCAAGGCTATTTGGCGAAACTGTTAAGGAGACTACTTATTTGACGTATTCTTGGACTAAATGTTCCAGTCTGGTTATTTGATGGCACACGCCTAATGTCTAATGCAGTGTTATGAATGAAGTCATCAGTGAAGGCCCTTTCCTTATTATAAACAAAGAATATCTAAAGCATTTTCAAGTAATTAACATTGTTATTTAATATAAGAAAACTCAATGTGTTGACACATTTCACGGTCTCAAAAAGATATACATTTGAAGTTTTTACGTTACTTTCTTTATTATCATCATCATTATTATTACATAGTATAAATCCAAGTCGCTAATTCTGTCTGTTTGTATGTTTGGCCGCTAACTCCTCCTAAACCAGTTGAGGAATTTTAATGCGGTTTTCATCATCCTTTAGGTAATTTTTTCATTTAAATTTGTAAATAAAGAACATTCAGAAAAAGTTTTTTTAAGTTAACTAAAATTCAATGTTCCGGGAAAAAGTCGCCCAAAATTACACCATTGCAAAGCGAGGGGGGGTCACTAGTTAATTATAATAGTACTTTTTTAGGTTTTTTCTATAAACTTAAAATTGTAAGACTTAACCAAAACGTTTGGCTTTATTTTTTGAGTACCTTACGCATCAGGTCATTGAATCATTTATATATGTTACGGCTAATACCCGAAGTGCGGCTACACCTAGTTTTAGCCGGTTAGAAGTGTTTTTTATATGGAAAACTGTAATTTTTTTTTTATACCTATGTATATAAAAACTGGCTTGAATCATGAGTCGACGGAGTCCCGCTACGACGGGACTCCTTTTTCTGGGTGGTATCAAAAAAGTTACCTAACTAACCTAACCTATTGATGTTCTAACCGGCTAAAACTAGGTGTAGCCGCACTTCGGGTATTAGCCGTAACATATATATAGCTATTTGATACTAAAATTATTGAATGCAGCTTCTCCTTAACTAGCGTGCACTCAAACGCGAAACAGCACTACAAATATTGCTTCAAAGATCCTTTAACTGAGCGTATTTTGTTACAGAATTTTATTATTTATCTCAATGGAATAAGTTTCATAATACATTATATGAGATTCAGCTAAAGTGAAGTGATAGTATTAAGTGTTGCAAGGACGGATTGAAGATAGTAATTAATAAATTATTAAATTAGTGCAATGTATTAGAAAAAATAAAATTCAACGGCCTACAAACACAAGGACTTTTTATGGCCAAGGCTTTCATAATATTCATGTCTTTCGGTTCCTATATGTGTTTAACGAGACGCTATTAGTACCAGATATGTAAAGACTTTTGACTTACAAATAGTGATCTAAAATGTAATTAAACGTGGCATTAAAGTAGAAATGCACCAGGCATGTGAAACGCAGTGTACATTTTCATATATTCAATAACGTTTTGTGTATCGTCATATTGATTTTACACTAAACTTATTTATAAAAGGTGCTGTGAATTTGACGTATTTATTTTAGTTTTTTTTATTATTCGTATTATAATATTCTAAGCTGTAATCTGAGACTACTCTTAGAAATAATCGAACTCCTACTTACCTACTACCGATGGTTCAGAAACGATTGGTACTCGAAGTTATATACATTTAAAGCTACTGAAACTGAGGCATAAATCACTTAACCCTACAATGTCCAAAACCCATTTACAACAATAATCAACTAATCACAGGCACGCATGACTCGACACAATGCCCATAGTTTCAAAATATTTCAACCCTTATCGGCTTTGTGAACCTCACACGTAATAATTGTGTTGTGAATGTGCAATTAAATATAACTTGTTGACAACGAATCGGTCATGTCAGGAATTTAAATCAGAGGGTTTAAAGGTGTTTCCTTAAACATGATCTGAGTAATAAATAAGGTATTAAAGTTAATTACACATCTATTAATTACTCGTGTTTTTTTAATATTTACAGTTAATATAAAAAACAAGAAAGAAACCACTATAGCTAGATCTTAATCTCCAATCAAATGTGCTTGAATTCTTAAATTTTATAGAAGCAAGTAAAACCATCTTAAAAAAATAAAAAGTTTTCCATGTTCACACATCCGACTCCTAGTTTAAGCCCATTCAAACCCCTCAGAAATTTGCATACAATTAGCTCAATCATATTTTTTCCTTTTTTTAAGCATTTCTATGTATTCTTTCCAGCCGACTTCATCCACCCATGCAACGACACCTCCCAATCCTGCCTTATCAGGGCGACTCAGGAAGCCATCCCAGACTTCTCCAAGGGCCTCCCAGAGCTAGGAGTCCCATCGCTGGATCCCTTCATTATTGACGAGCTGCCAATACAGCTGCCAGGAGTCAAGGTCACGTTCATTGATGGAAAGGTCACGGGGCTGAGGAAATGCGAAGTTCTGAATGTAGAGTAAGTTTTTATGAACCCAAGCTGTTTACAATGTAGGACTAAGTGATCATTCATTCAATATTGTAATTTATAACGAGCCAAAACTGTGATGTATCGATAGTTATGTGGGTAGGCTGCGACTACCCTCGAGAATTACGTTAATAAAATTAGTTTTGAACTGGATGTCTGTGGTTTCGCTTGCTAAAGATATTACATTGGCGCAGTCGGTATTCAATTAATATTACGATCATGTCTATCGGAAAGTTAAGTGAATTCAACTTGAATCAAGGGTCGTGGACAACATATATTGACAGATTGGAACAATACTTCATAGTGAATGGTATCGAGGCGACGCGGAAAGTACCAACATTAATAGCTTGTGTGGGTGATGTCACCTACGAATTAATGGTTGATTTGTGTTCTCCCAAGAAACCAAAGGATGTGAAATATGAAGAATTGGTTGAAATAATAAAATGTCACGTCGAACCAACCAAATCAATATTGGCAGCGCGGTTCACTTTTAGAAAGAGATCTCAAGGTCATAATGAATCAGTCGCACAATATGCAGCAGCACTGAAGCACCTTTCGAGAGCTTGTGAATTTAAAAATACCTTGGACGAAAACATGCGAGACCAGTTCGTTTGCGGTCTGCGCGATGAGCCTACAAGACAAAGGTTATTTTGTGAGAGTGACCTCAACTACAGCAAGGCTTTTACGGTTGCCATATCTTTGGAAGCGGCAGCACAGAACGCATCAGCAGTTGAAACTCAAGACAGGTCGGCGGAGGGCGAGGTGCTTGCAGTGCGCGCCTCCGGCCCGGCAGCGACGTGGCGCGGGGGCAGCGCGCGGCGGCGGCCCGGCGGCACCGCGCACGGCCAGTACGCAAGCCGGCGCGAGGCGGCGGGGGCTGTTCGTCGATGTGATTGTTGCGGAGCGTCGGATCATGACAAGGATCGATGTAAATTTCAACATTACGTGTGTCGGATGTGCTTGCGAGAGGGTCATCTAAAGAGGGTCTGTCCGAGCTTGGAGCGCCGCCGTACAGCCGGCCGAGTGTTAAGGTTGGAGTCGGACACCGTAGGAATGCAAGGGCTTGTCTATGGAAATGAAGGAACTGAAGACCCGTCCGACCGGCAGGGGTACGTGGAGGACTGCACGGAGGCGCGGAGTGTGGACGGCGAGTTCGGCGCGGGCGGCGACGGCGAGTTCGGCGCGGGCGGCGACGGCGGGCGCTCCGGCCTGTACATGGTGGCGGGCGCGGCGCCGGGCGCGGAGCCGCTGCTGGCCGACGTGCACGTCGCGGGGAACCCCCTGCGCATGCACATCGACACCGGCTCCCCTATCTCGTGTATCAGTGACGTAATGTACAATGACATGTTTCAGTGTTTTCCGTTACATAAAAGTGATTATAATTTTAAGGGGTACGATGGTAATGTTTTAAAATGTTTAGGCCATGTAAAAGTGCCGGTTCGTGTTAGAAACGTAAGCAAATTACTGAATTTATATGTTATTAATAAAGGTAGTGTACCGTTGATCGGCAGGGACTGGCTTAAAGAGTTAGGTATGAATATTATTACGATGAACTCATTATCAAATGAAAAAAAATATATGGGCAGTGATAACTTCCCTAATAATAGTAGTAGTGACTGTAAGTTTAATTTGGGACAATTTGTTAACAAATACGCAAGTGTATTTAGTAATAAGTTAGGTAGATTACGTAGCCAGCGCGCCACGCTGCGCGTGCGCCCGGAGGCGCGGCCCGTGTACCGGCGCGCGCGGCCGCTGCCGCTGGCGCTGCGACCTCTGGTGGACGCCGAGTTGCGCAGAATGGAAAGTTCAGGTATTATTTCACCTATACCATCCTCAGAATGGGCGTCATGTTTAGTTGTGGTTTTAAAAAGTAACGGAGCTTTGCGACTTTGCGGGGATTATAAAAGTACATTGAACCCTGTTTTGGAAGTAGATAAGTACCCTCTGCCCCGTGCCGAAGTGTTGTTTAACAATTTAAGCGGTGGAAAACGTTTTTCTAAATTAGACCTTTCTGAGGCGTATAACCAAATAGAACTTGATGAGTCGAAGTTATATACCGTTGTAAATACACATAGGGGCCTTTTTGTTTACAATCGGTTGGTGTATGGTTTAGCCTCCGCTCCGTCTATTTTTCAGCGTATAATGGAACAAATTTTGTCTGGAATACCAAGTGTTTCAAATTTTTTAGATGACATTTTAGTCACTGGGGCTACACATCAGGCGCATATTGATAATTTAAATGCAGTTTTTTCAGTATTGGCTTCGGAAGGTTTGACGATAAGACAAGAGAAATGCAATTTTTTTTCAAAAGAAGTTTGTTATTTAGGATTCATCATTTCAGAAAATGGGGTACGTACTGACCCTAGCAAGGTGGAAGCGGTTTTAAAGGCGGAAGAACCTACAAACGTATCCGAATTAAAATCTTTTATTGGTATGGCAAATTTTTATTCGAAATTTATAAAAAACTTTTCATTAATAATGTACCCATTATACTCCCTTTTAAAAAAAAATGTAAAATGGTGCTGGACTGACTCACAGCGTAAGTCATTTAATGAAATTAAACAAGCTCTAGTAAGTTGCTCTGTGCTAGCTCATTACGACGAGCGGTTGCCGTTGATTTTGACGTGCGACGCGAGCGCGCGCGGCGTGGGCGCCGTGCTCACCCAGCGCGGGGAGCGGGGGGGCGCCGAGCGGCCCGTCAGCTATGCGTCACGCACCCTCACCGCGCCCGAGGTCAACTACAGTCAGATACAACGCGAGGCATTAGCTATTGTATTTGGTGTTAAAAAATATCACTCTTATTTGTATGGTCGTCGTTTCATAATTCGCACGGATCATCAACCGCTTACTGCTATTTTTGGATCAAAGAAAGATATACCCCATACGGCTTCAGGTAGGTTAATTAGGTGGGCTATTCTATTATCGGGGTATTGCTATGACATTGAATATATTAAATCCTCAAATAATAACGCCGATGCACTCTCTCGATTACCGCTTGCGGAGAGTAGTGACACACCGAATGACGAAGTGTTTTTAAAATTCGTAGAGGATCATTTTCCCATTAATTCCCTAGATATTCGACAGGAATCAAAAAAAGATAAAATCATAAGTCGAGTTATCGATTTTGTTAGATCGGGTTGGCCAAAGTCGAGCGGCGAGAGTGGCCGAGACACGAATGACGAATTGACGGCGTACCGGCGCCGGCGCGACGAGCTATACGTTGAGGGCGGGTGTTTGATGTGGGGCTGTCGCGTGGTGGTGCCGAGCGCGCTGCGCCGGGGCGTGCTGGCCGAGGTGCACGCCGGCCATCTGGGCGTCGTTAAATGTAAAGGATTGGCCAGGAGCTATCTATGGTGGCCGGGGTTAGACAAGGACATAGAAGTTATGTGCGCAGCGTGCGAAACCTGTGCATATAACGCTGACGCACCGCCGCGATCGCCAGTCGTTCCGTGGTCGTGGCCGTCAGTTCCTTTCGATAGGGTTCATATAGATTTTTTTCATTTTAAAAACATGACGTATTTAATTGTCGTCGATAGCCACTCAAAGTGGATAGAAGTAGCCTTGATGATGACAACGACAGCTAGTAATACTATAAAAAAGTTAAGGGAACTATTTGCTCGTTTTGGGTTGCCAAAGAAAATAGTATCCGATAATGGGCCTCCTTTCGCTTCCGATGAGTTTTTATCATTTTTGGCCAAAAATGGTATTAAGCATATAACATCGGCACCATACCACCCGGCATCAAATGGTGAGGCTGAAAACGCAGTTCGAACTATAAAAAAGGCGTTGAAGAAGGCAGACTTTGAAAAAGTTCCATTAGATATTTTTTTGCAGAGATTTTTATTAGATTACCGTAACAGCATACATTGTACGACAGGTGAAACGCCGCGCCGGCTAGATTGATGTTAGGCAGAAATATCCGTTCGCGACTCAACTTACTAAAAGAAGGGTTGAGCGAAGATATTTATAATAAACTTGCATTGCGGGATGGAAAAGGAACACCTCGGCACTGGGCAGTGAGTGAACAGGTGTGGATTAAAGATTTTAGATTAAATAAAAAATGGGTGAAAGGCAACATTATGTGCAGGGAGGGTAATGATGTTTATAAGGTAAAAACAGAGGATGGTTTAGTGTGGAAACGTCATGCGGATCAATTACGTAATTTCACAGAGGCGCCAGTGCCGGCGGCAGAGGTAAGGGGGAAGCCGGGCAGGGCGATGGTGGCTCCTCAGGCGGCATGGGCCAATACCTCGACAGAGAACCCACCTTCGCCCAGTCATGTTTCTAAACGTATAAGATATCCGGTTGTACGTTTTGGTCACGATAACTAAACTAACCTAATTTAAATGTTTAAGTGTCTTTTTTGAAATCTAGTTAAGTTAGTTTAAGTAGGTTGTTGATTAAGAGGAAGATGATGTGATGTATCGATAGTTATGTGGGTAGGCTGCGACTACCCTCGAGAATTACGTTAATAAAATTAGTTTTGAACTGGATGTCTGTGGTTTCGCTTGCTAAAGATATTACATTGATAAATATTTTGCAAGTCATTTTTTAATTTGAACTCCAATGGAGGCTCAGTTCTAAGGAATAAAACAATGCATTCTGCAACAAATGGAAGGCCAAACCATTACAGTTTTATGGTCTTCTTCACACACAATAAATATATTAAACGTACATACACTTACATATATGCAAATAAGATTTATTTTAAACTGCTTCTTTTGGGCTAAGCCCAAGGAATTAAAAGCCTTTCTTGCAGCTTTATGTACCGTGCGAATTCCAACTTTATTAAATGTCACTGAAGAGAAGTGTGATTTTAGTTTTTCTGTAAACTATAACTGTTTTTTTACATTTAATTAACATCAAGCCTACCTAATATCTAAGTCCGTTGCTTTACAGGTATGTAAATAAAATGAGCTTAAATAAAAGTTTGTCTAAAGACTTTTTTAAATCAGTTCTGTTCTTCAGTAATCTCTGGAATAAACCTTAAATCCAAACTATGAAACTATACATCTTTATTAATTTTAAAAAGTAAAAACTGTGTATTAAGCCTGAAAATTAAAACATAAAATAACATGAAGTTAGTTTATTTTTCAACTAAAAAAGCATTTTCCTTACAAATGCAGTCACTAGGTACCCTTAGCTGAAAAGTGCATCATAATTTCAGCTTTCTTAACATAATACGCCACAGTGAATATTTTCTCTACATAAAATTTACATAAATAGAACGATGGGATTTGAGCCAACTAAATGTCGAAAAGTGGGTCGGTAGGGTAGAGAAAAAACAAACTTAGCCAAGAAATAAGACAAATAGGAAGTTCGTATTAGATTAGCAGAAAAATACTTATAATAATAATAATATAGCCTTTATTTTCCGAACTGTTCTTACAATTTTACACATTTAACATAATTAACATTTTAAATCATAAAAAGTCTCTCAGCTCGGTGTGCCTTACGGCATAGGCCTCCTCCAACTCCTTCCACTGTTTTCTATCTGCCGCCAATCTGTCATCTTCAAGTCATCCTCCCATCTTTTCGTTTTGCGACCTCGACTCCTGACGCCATTCCTTGGGTACCAAATTGTCACCTGTTTACTCCATTTCTCTTTTTTGCACCGGAGCATATGTCCAGTCCACCCCCATTTGAGCTGATCGATACGTACCAGGATATAAGTTACTTTCGTCTTATGCCTGATGTCTATACTCCTTACTTTGTTCTTTAATTCGAAATCCAGCATGCTCCTTTCCATGTTTCTCTGGCATCTAGCAAGTTTATCCCTATGGTGTTTTGTTAGAGTTTCTTTCTTTCTTTCTTTCTTTCCAGCATCATTGAGTCCACTGTTGGACATATGCCTCTTGATGGGTTTTCCATATGGTTCTTGAAGCGGCGGTTCTGGTCCAGGTCGGCCCTGCCGTCTTTAAAAAATCGTCCGACCATCTGGCTGGTGGTCTGCCGACATTTCTTCTACCTGTTCGAGGTCTCCAGTGTAGGACATGGTAGCTCCATCGGTCGTCATCTCTACGACAAACATGACCGGCCCATTGCCACTTAAGTCTTGCAACCCGATTACCGACGTCGGTAAGCTTGGTGCGTTGGCGGATCAGAATGTTTGGGACCTTGTCTCGTAGGGAGATGCCAAGCATCGCACGTTCCATCGCTCTCTGGGTTACTCTTAGGCGGTGTATTAGCCTTGCAGTTAGAGTCCATGTCTCGCAAGCGTATGTCATGACCGGAAGAATGCACTGGTTGAATACGTTCTTTTTCAAGCATTGTGGTATTTTGGATCGAAATACATGTTCCAAGTTTCCAAAAGCGGCCCAAGCTAGCTGTATTCGTCGATCAATTTCTGCCTCTAACGAATTTTTGCCCAGTTTGATTTTGTGCCCGAGGTAGATGTATTCTTCAACTTTTTCTATCAACGAGGTTCCCACGTGAACGTTGTCTAAGGTGTTATTTCCATGACTTTAGTCTTGCTGGAATTTATTTCTAGACCCAACTCTATACTTCTGTCGGCTAAGGTTTGTATCATGTATTCCAGCAGTTTTGGATCTTCTTCCAGAAGGACCAGGTCGTCCGCGAACCTTAGGTGATTTAATCGTGACCCGTTTATATTTAGCCCTATATCCCATTCTAACTTTCTAAACATTTGTTCAAGCGCTGCTGTGAACAGCTTTGGTGATATTGGGTCACCTTGCCTGACACCTCAGTTAATTGGATAAGCATCTCCTGTCAATTCCAGAAAAATACTTGGCGTATTATAAATGTCCAGTATTTTGATTTCTATTGTTTTTGGGAAGACTACGTTGTGTTTTAAACAGACACTTTTTTATATTTCTATAACACGTATTCAAATGTTGTTTAAGTTATTCTAAATTATAAATTTCTAAAACACAAAAAGCGTTTTTTTGTGTAAGTCAAAGACTACAAAAAAAAAGAGTTTTTTTAATTTAAATTGTTGAAACTATGATAAAGGCCAGTTTAAACTAGTTACACCGTTGCAGAAACACAGATTTCAGTAATCTAATTAAGTAATTTACCTGATAACCCTGGCTTTAATAAAGCATTTAAAACCTAAGCATAACAATACGTTCTCATAAAATACTAAGGATAATAGCCCGCTTAAACTCTTACAACATTTTTCTTAAGAAATGGTAGCATGGCCTTTGTAAATGACTTTGCATTTAGTTTTCTAACTCGGCCTTGTTGACAAAATAATAGAAAGGATAAATGTTTAAATCTTACAACAGATTGCTTTTTAAATTAACATAATTTAAGTTGTCCTTCTTTTATCCTTGTCGTTCTGAATCTTTGATGGAACCCTCAGTATATTTTAGTCTTTTTGTTTCTGCTTGATTTTTTATATGATTTTTTTACATTATTACCCCATGGATACGTAAAAAAGAGACATTAAATATTACCCTAGAATTATAATAACAGTATGATTACTGACATTAGGATTGTCTTTTGTTTTTTTATTTAGTTTTGTATGTAAACCTACAGATAAAAATAAAATAAATAAAAATAAAATCTCCAGACTAACACACCAATTATGTGGCCCTAAAGTAAGTTGCATTAAGCACTTGTGTTATAGGTACCACACAATGGACTAGGGGAGAACCTAGTTACAGATATAGATATTAATCAAAAATCTTTTTTATTTCAGAGCCTACATTGAGAAAAACATATTTATTCTAGAAGTCCGTTGTAATTTAACTATAAAGGGTAAATACACTGCCGTTGGAAGACTGCTTCTATTTCCAATTAATGGGGAAGGGGATTCTAAAATTAAAATCGGTAAGTTTTCAGTAGTTTTTGCATAAAATACTTTAAATTTGAGTTTTTGGAACTTTTTCTTCTTTTTGGAACTTAAGTGACGGTTTTTAACAATTGCGTCTAATAACCTTACCTTATTATTAAGTTTAATATAAATAACAGATTAAATGAATTAATTTACAAAGGTAAAAACCATATTTTACAACCCAATTAATTATGAATCGTTAATTTTTTTTTTGTATATTTTGCAATACTGCAACGAAAACAAACTAGATTTCCAAGATGTTTTTTTATTTTTTTTAATGCTTTTATTTACATTTTTTCCTATTTTTACAGTGAATTCAGTAATAAAACTGAATATAAAAACGAAGTACTTCAAAGACGCGCAAGGACGAGACCATTTCGGAATCAAAAACTACAGATACGCATTTAACTATGGAGAGAAGATACATTACACAATCACTAATCTATTCAAAGGGAATCAGGAGTTGAGTAAGTAGACTTTAGCGTAAGCGCAGTAAAGTTCAAATTAGAATGTATCTTTCATAGACTTAGAGGCTTTATTATTTTAACTAAGTACATACGGTGCGCTTCTCTTTAATGTAATATAATAATTATGTTATGTAGTTCTGAGTTGCGACATTTTGTGTAAACGATTTTTAATATTTAAAGTATTTGCACCTGGCTCAAAATATTCGTTAACGTAGCATTTCCAAATGTTTATAGAATTCGGACGTAGGAAACTTTTAATACGAATTTCGAATTTTGTTTAATTAACTAATATAATATTAATAATACTGCAATATTACTCCTTTATAGCACAACGGTACAAATAAAACACAAAGTTTTTTTTACAAATTTCCATTTATGCCAATGTTTAAGTTCTAACAACGTTTTTTGCATATCCTTAAAGTGTTAACATCTACAAGCTATACAATAAACTTACCCTTAGATTAAGAGGCACATACTGGTTTTATCGATAGACTAGTGGCCGCCCGCGACTCCGTTCGCGTGGAAGTCGGTTTCCCATGGGAATGAAAAGTTTCCCCGCGGTAAAAAGTACCCTATGTGTTATTCTGATGTATAACCTATATTACTGTAAGGTTTCATCAAAATACTTCCAGTAGTTTTTACGTGAAAGAGTAACAAACATCCATACATTCATCCATACATTCATACTCACAAACTTTCACGTTTATAATATTAGTAGGATTTATTTACATTCTAACCCCAATGCTTATCTTAATTCCAGGCGACACAGTGCTGCGGTTCCTCAATGAGAATTGGAAGGCTGTTACGGAAGAGTTCGGGCAGCCTGTGGTCGACTACGCTATAAACGTCACCATCAACACAGCGAGGAAGTTCTTTGATGCCGTGCCGTATGACGAACTCCTCAACGTACCTATACCAAAGTATTAAGTAGGAAAATTAGCCTCCTTATTCGTACTGGCTATCAGCCTAAGGGCCGGTTTTTCAATAGTCAGATAAATTCTATCTGACAGAAATCAGTATGTTTGTTGCACGTCGAACATTAATACTTGACATATGTATGAAGTGACAATGAAAACATACCTCTTATCAGTCAGATAGCATTTATCTGACTATTGAAAAATCAGCCCTAAATCTGTATATTGATGAATGATAGGGATATTTTAAGAAGGATTCTAATTGCAGTTGAAAAAACTTCTTTATGTATAAATTTAACTCTTATTAGAGTTGTTTAAAGGTACATTTTGGTCATTGTAAAATGCGGTTGATAACAATCAAATCAATATTTCTACATTGATTTCAATGCTAATAAATTTAATTCAGAAACGAATAAGGAGTAAATGTACCTGAAAAGTACCTCAAATTATTATATTAAATTTAGGTACCTACTTACTTATAAGCCACTTTTTGTTAAAATGGAACTATTAATAATTGTAACAAAAAATACAAAGAGTATCCAATCTTAGATTTATTCTTTTTAGGTTACAAAAACATTTCCTTGTTTGGCGATTTACATACACACATCAACATCGTCTAGGGATATTTTGTATAAAGTTCTTAAACTCAAAAAATACTGACCAATTTTAATTTTTTTTGAAGAAAGTTTATTTTGTAAACCTTGTTAAACGATTCTAAATTTGAATTTGAAAAAAAAAAAAAAAACTAAAAAGACACGCTGGTATAATGGTAGCGAAGTCTGAAGGTTTCATTTACCTACAGTAACTTTTGTCATTTTTTTGTGCCAAATTTAATTTTTATAGCAAGTTATCGGTAAATTTTCAATTAATGTTATTGTGTGCATCATGGAGCAGGGCTATTAAACGAGGAAAGAAATGTTAAGGGCAGTTAGGCATGCTCCAAGCTGGGGCTACTCAACGGAATATTGCTGAGGAGATGGGAACAAGACAAAACGTGATATGAAGGTTATGGTCATGTTATCGTGCTACTCGTGAAATGGCTGAAAGACACCCAGGCGGGAAACACTTAACCACTCAACGACAAGACCGATATTTGCAAGTTGCCGCGAGAAGGCAACCAAATGTTACGGCCATGCAGTTGGTTCAGAGGCTCCAGTCAGAGCACCAGTTGCTTGTGAGTGATGAAACTTTGAGGAGAAGGCTGCATGAAGCTAATCTTCATGCTCGCAGACCGCTTCGTACTCCAGCACTACGCCGAGAAAAATCGGGGACGACGGCTAGAGTGAGTTCGTGAAAATTTGCTCTGGGAAGATAACCAGTGGTTCATATTGCTGTTAACCGATGGCTCACGGTTCGGTTTCCATCCTGATACACGAAGATTACGTTTTTAGCGAGTTCCTGGTGGTGAGTGCCGTCTGCGACACCCTCAGGAAGTCCTTCCATACCACGGTGGGACAATTTAGGTTTGGGCGAAAATTCGTGTCGGTGGAAGAACAGACCCCGTTTGGATCAGAAACACCATGTCAGCTGAAAAATATTGTAACGAGGTGCTAAAACCAATAATCTACCCCGACTAACTGCAAATGGGCCAAGAATTCGGGTCGGTGACATTTCGGACCAAAAAAACTCGGACCGCTTCGCCAATGTATGGAAAAAAAAAATATTAAAATTTAAAATCCATACATTGGCGAAGGTGTCCGAGTTTTTTTGGTCCGAAATGTCACCGACCCAAGAATTCACGCTGATGAACGACAAAGCAAGTTCGCACACAGCGAGAGTGGTGACGAGCTGGTTGCAGGAGCACGACGTATCGGTCCTAGGCTGGCCCACTCAGTCGCCTGACCTAAACCCAATTAAAATACGCGTAGGATATGCTCCAAAAAAGAGCTTTAAGGAACTTCGCTACAAACATTGCGACGAAAGAACATCTTTTTTTGCCACTTAGCCGGACCTGGGACAATATACCGCAGCCTGACTTGGATAACTTAATCCAAAGCACAAAAAACGTTGTAGGACCGATTTTAACGTCATGGATGGTTTAACTGACTACTGATTTTTCACAATACCGTTCAAAACTGAATAATTTCTGATTATTTTTTACTTATCCTTGAGAAACACATTCATTGTTACTTTCACATTTTTTCACTTTTTTATTTATTAAAAAAAAAGCACTTTTACGCAAAAAAAAATGATTTATTTTATTTTGTTAATGTAGTCTGATAAATGAGCTTTATAAAAATACTAGTGGCCGCCCGCGACTCCGTTCGCGTGGAAGTCGGTTTCCCGTGGGAATGAGATGTTTTCCCGCGGTAAAAAGTACCCTATGTGTTATTCTGATGTATAACCTATATTACTGCAAAGTTTCATCCAAATCCATCCAGTAGTTTTTACGTGAAAGAGTAACAAACATCCATACATCCATCCATCCATCCATCCATACATCGTCACAAACTTTCACATTTATAATATTAGTAGGATATACATGTTGTATGTTATCTTTTATAAATTTTGAGTAAACTAAGTAAATTCAAAATATCCCTAGACGATGTTGATGTGTGTATATTCATGATTTATACAAAAAACACATTTTTTTTAAGTATGTATAGATAAAGGTGTCTGAACAGATTATTCAGTAATATAGTAATACTAGTGGCCGCCGCGTGGTTCGCGTGGAAGTCGGTTTATTATATTCAAATATTTGTCAATCATAATAATTACTAACAACTAAATAAAAATATATGTAATAATAATAACATTACTTTAAGCACACACACCATCAAACCACGTAACATTATTGTATTAATTTGTTACGAATAATCAAAACACAGCAAACACAGTTCCATTAGGACATAAGTTAGCTGACTCATCCCTGCACGGTTCACCAGCCACAGGGAAATTTTGTTATACCATAAAGTAGGCAAATAAATGTTATTCTGATTCTGATTGGAAGTCGGTTTCCCGTGGGAATGAGAAGTTTTTCCGCGGTTAAATGTGTGTTACCCTATGTGTTATTCTGATGTATAACCTATATTACTGCAAAGTTTCATCCAAATCCATCCAGTAGTTTTTACGTGAAAGAGTAACAAACATCCATACATGCATACATCCATACATACTCACAAACTTTCACATTTATAATATTAGTGGGATTAAGTATTATTTTTCTAATAATCTTACTTTAAAGAAAAGTATTTTGAATTTACAAAAAACACACTTGCAATTATGATAGATCCTTTTAAACATTAAATGCATAAACAAAAAATAAAATATAATTTTAAAATGAGTTTCTCAAAGCCGGGCTACGTTTTTGAAATGTCATGAACTGTATAAAACTTGAAGTTTAAGATCACATTTATTTAAGCTCCGATTTTTATTGTATTTCCATCTGTTCTACAATTGTTTTAAGAATTATACTAGGTAGATTTCACCTTCATTTAATACCTTCTGTTTGTAATACTAGGATCACTTTTCTTTAAGATTAAACAAAAATCACTTTTACACTTAGGGTCATTTAGAATGTTTGTTACAAAAATGTAATATAATAAGTAAACATCATATTGATAATTAATTACGTATATAAGCAAAATATATTATGTATGTACTGTTAAGATTAAAAAACAAAAGTTTTTTAAACTTATATTGTTATTCCAACCAAAATAAAATGAAACAATAGTATTATTTTTGATATTTATTTTAGTATATTTTAAATCCTGTTAAAGCACGAAGGCAACAAATCAGAAAATATTATTCATTTTCAAGAATTCCATCTTCTATTAAAAAAAAAACTAGTTACGTAGGTACTAATAATATATTAATAAATAGTGTAGCTGTATTTCATATTAAATTTAAAAAGCAAGTTAAATAAAAGCTTTTAAAAAACAACGTCTACAGCAATCAAAAACTAAACCACAGAAACTTAAAGCCTTCAACTTTTTCGTTTACCATTTCTATTTATTCATTAGCACTTTTAATAGTCACATTTGTTTGTGGATGTCAAGAGATATTGAGCTGTATTCCATCACCTTGGCTCTTTGCGAATTATTCCATTAAAATATTTTGCCCGACTGCTACAGAAAGCGGGGTAATGTATTTACCCGAGTGCTTCAGAAGGGAGGGAAATGTTTTTCAAGTGTATGTATTTAGATTCCACGCTTCAAACTAAACGGCTTGAACGATTTAAATTTATAAGTTCTCGTTACATATGTCTTGATAGTGCGAATGACACTAGTGACTTACCTACATAAAAAAAACAAAATAGCGAATTTGGTCATTCGTTAAAATTTACTGTAAGGCAAAATTAGCCTTAACCAAAGGGCAGCCAGCCTTCAAATTTGCAAAAGATCAAAATGGAATTCAAATAATAGGTACGCCATGAACTTTTGCAAAAACAGTTAGGAAATTTATTTCTTTACACAACAATACATAGTTAATCATAACCGATTTGAGAAATAAATAAAACCTACTAGATCAGTATTTTGGAGGACAATCTACACTTAAATTTACTACGTCGGCATATTATACTACGGCCTATATTACCAAGGCTATCGTTAAAAGACAGTGCATTCAAATATTAAACTGGTTATAATTTTGCAACATCCTAACTACTTTTGTCTGTGATTATTATCAAACGTGTAACATGGTTAGGTTAATGTACCTTGACTAAGTACGTACACGTGCTACGGTACCAAAGCGTTTATTAAAATTAATGTAATACTATTTGCGTTACGAGATTAAATCAAAATTAAATTCATGAGCTAGTTAAAATATTCAAGGTGATTATTTTGGTAAATATTTCGATCTTTGTTGTTCAATATAATAATAATAATTATTATTATTAATCTCCAGACTGACACACCTACTGTGTGGCCCTAAACTAAGCAAAGCTTGTACTATAGGTACCACACAATGGACTAGGGGAGAACCTGGTTACACCCAGACAGGAGCCAATATCTAAAAACCATTTTCACGAAATTGGCCCGACCCGGGGATCGAACCCGGAACCATCCACTTAGCAGTCCGGTATATATACTGCTGCACCACAGAGGTCGTCAATATATTATGGTTCAATGGTTGTGGAATATTGCCTACCTACGATTTAACGGTAATAACTGTAGTTGACTATTAATACTAAATTGCGTTTGATAAACTTTGAATTGCATCAAAATAATTGGAATACATAGGTATTTATATAATATAGGTATATAATATAAATACTCAGTGAGTGTTGAAAGCGACTTATGAAAATGCTTAAATGAACCATTTCAAACTAAATGCTTATTACAAGCGTACATTTATCAGTTTTTAGTAATTTTACAAACAGTTATACCTTCTTAATATTACAAACAAGTTGAGTTCAAAATAAATATCCTGCACAAGTTAGTAGGCATAAGGGCTAGATTTGATTATTAATTGACATGCATAATTTAACAGTGCCTGCAAATGTTATGAATCAAAACATTAACAACATTATCCAGGTTTTTTTCCAAGATTTTCATATTCAAACCTCCTTTGCCTATAAAGCCGTTGACTGATTTTACACTTGTTTTTATTATTTTTATTTTCAAAAGAATAAAAAAAACTTTTTCATGTTGGGAAATATGCTGTTCTAGCCGGTTATCAATTAACACCTCAACTGCGAATCTGTCAAATTGTGAGTCTCGTAAAACATCGAGACATCGTTGAAAAATAATGGACATGACATACATTGTCACAAACTAAAATAACCACAAACATTATGAAATTGACCGCTCCTCCTATTTTGGCTGCTCCTGTCGTAGCATAAACTACTAAATGTGTAGATTTGGCTTTGTGAAACATTATTAATTGTTTCTGACAAAATAATAAAATTAGTGTCATATCCATTGTTTTCTAACATCTATATGGATATGCGTAGAATTCAATTTAAAACCTGTGACACTAGAAATATCCGATCGATTAAGTTTTTTTGTTATTTTTTGCTGCTGTTATTAAATTTCAAAACGACACATCTACGACTATATTTGAATGAATTATGTATCCAGCAAGAAGCGGTTATCATACAAAAACAATGTTAATTAAATATAAAACAATTTCTTTGAAAAAATGTGATGATACTGAAAAAAAGCAGTTGAATTTGAAAGAATAAAAATAAAATATATAAATAAATAAAAATCATTTATTTCATCATTAAGTAACTTACTTACATTCGATGAAAGTCAAAATATCGCAGCTTATCATCAGTAGGCCGAGAGAAAAGCTGGCGGAAAAAAACTCGGCACTCGTTTGTACATCACCAAACATACAAAATAAATTACGGTTATGACTAATTAAAATATAAGTATTTGACTTTATTGCATATCCTTTCAATAATTATTTAAGTTACACATGACAAATTAACAGCTGCGCAATTTTCCTTTATTGTGAACATTCCGCTTAAAGTTAGGCTTTTAAATCAAATTCATAGAAAAATAGAGAAGAGGGGAAGAGGAAGTGAAGAAAGGACTAAGGGCCTATAATCGCCAATGTGTGTGTCGTTTTTGCAATGTTTGTACTAACTAGTGACCGCCCGCGACTCCGTTCGAGTGGAAGTCGGTTTCCCGTGGAAGTGAGAAGTTTTCCCGCGGTAAAAAGTACCCTATGTGTTATTCTGATTATTATATTACTGCAAAGTTTCATCCAAATCCGTCCAATAGTTTTTACGTGAAAGAGTAACAAACATCCATACATCCTCACATACTCACAAACTTTCACATTTATAATATTAGGAGGATTGGTATTCAAAAACTACTAGCATGTCACCCGTCATGTTACACTTTGCACGATGAAAGTTAGACTTGTCCTCCAGATAGTATTTTAGAAATTGTTTAGGTGCTTGTTTGTGTTTGAATAAATTAATCTCTTTGTTTTGTTAAGTACAAGAAAACTATTTATTAAAACGTAACAACCAAAAAAAGAAGATCAAATTACAATATATTAAATCTATTAAATGAGGCAGTTAGGATGTTTTTATTTAATGTTCATGCACCATCATAAAATGTTTTAGTATTTCCTCTCCGGCTAATTGCCATCCAAGAACATGTCTGTTTTTGTGTATATTTACTAGGTAACTTATTTTTAACTACGTAACGAATTTTTATAGGTACACATAATATTTGGTAATAACTTCATTATCATTACATAGTATAAATCCAAGTCGCTAATTCTGTCTATTTGTATGTTTGGCCGCTAACTCCTCCTAAAGTACGTAACGGATTGAAATGCGGTTTTCACCAAATTTTAGGGTATTTATTCATTAAAATTTGTAAATAAAGAAAGTTTAGAAAAAGTTTTTTTAAGTTAGCAAAATTGCAAGGGTTCGCGAGCAATTCCACAAAATTACAGTATTGCGAAGCGTGAGCGGGTCGCTTGTTAATTATAATCTTAAAATTATTAAATTGATACGACAAAGTTTTCATGTAATGCATATATACACATATTGCGTTGGCTACGGTCAGTCATAGGATAGCAACATACTCCATGTTTCGAATTTACGACGATGTACTCTGTGGTACAGTATGTGAAATCGACTGTTAAGCGGGTGTGTAAATATGTGCCACAAGGCCATATTCGTACAAACTATAAAATTAAGGCAATCAAAGAAACATTGAGGGCGAATTCTATTATTTTGTTAAATCAATTTAACATAAATAATTAATACGTACATACTTAATAGGAACAACATAAAATTTAAGTATTTTAATTTTCTAAAAGTTATAACCACCTAAACAAGTTTACTTGAAATATAATGTTTCAGGATATCAATTAAAGCAATATTACACGAAATGCCTTACGATTTAGAAACACAAACAGGTACTTACTTCTTTACTTTTACTATTTAAGAATTTAACACTTCAAATTAAAAGCTATGGACTAGTAAATGACAACCAATTATAAAATAAACTATGAATGTCAAGGGTGCGTCTGATACCCTTGTGGCTAAAAAAAGGGGAGCCTTCCGAGTTCAGAGAACGAAATGAACGAAATGAACGAAATGAACGAAATGAACAAAATCAACGAAAATAATTAACGTTAAGAAAAAGTTTTTTAAGTTTGCAAAAATGCAAGGGTTCGCGAGCAAGTCGGCAAAATTACACCATTGCGAAACGTGGGCGGGTCGCTCGTATAATCTTACAAATATTATAAAAAGAAAGTTTGCGAGTGTGGATGGATGTATGGATGTTTGTTACTCTTTCACGTAAAAACTACTGGATGGATTTAGATGAAACTTTGCAGTAATATAGGTTATACATCAGAATAAAACATCTCATTCTCAGGGGAAACCGACTTCCACGTGAACGGAGTCGCGGGCGGCCACTAGTATAATATAATACGCCAACCTCTCTAACACGCATCGGATTGTGACATGATTATTCAACTTCCATACAGTAATATTATTATGCGTTTTTGTAAGGGATATTATAAAGACCAACAAATACAGGTTTAGTCATGCATCTTTACCCTCTGAGCTCACCTTGACCTTGCTAAAAATACATAAATTACCCTTCAAAAATTACATCATAAACCTTATTATTATGAGCATTAATAAAGAACATAAATGAATAATTACTCAAAAAATCCTTAGTAAAAATATTGACATTTTAATTTAAATTTATTTTATTATGATACTAAGCCGAAAATTTAATGCTATAAAAACCTGGAAATTAAATTATTGATGATAAGAGACAAAAAACCGATAGTTTTTATTCATAAAACTGCACTGTTAAAATTTAAACGACCTCGCAGGCCATAGTTCATCTTAAGGATCCTTATCTTTATTATATTTAAAGGACAAAACAGTAAATTTATACAATACTTCACTCTCCTTCGACTACAGTAACTTACTTTTCTATTTTATAAACGCATTTAAATCAAAAACTTTTTAAATTGACGATCAGCCAATTAGCACTGAGCCAGCATGGTTATGGCTCAATATCTCACATTTATCTAAAAAGGTATCTTGTAGGCGTGATTAGTATATATTATGTCAAAAAGGCTAGTATTACTATTATGATATTAATAAAATTATAATGAGTTTTGTCTCAGACAAACTTATGTAATAGCTTTCGTAACAGCTACGACTAAGATTTTCATGAATATATGTACAGGTTTTTTTGATATTTTCAATACGTCTTTTAACAAAAACCAAAAGCTTTTCCATTAAACTTTATTTGACAGTTATCATTTATAACATATTCACTATCAGGCGCTTAGAAACCCAATGTCAACTATTCGATTACTTAAGGCGAAGCAAACTTTAACAATTAGATTCATTTAGAAAAACCGCAATTATAAAAATTTGTTTGGGTAGGTAACTAAGAATCATAATTAATTAATAAACCGAAATACAGGTACGACAAAAAAATAAAAAAGTAAATAAAAAAACCGAAGTAATTAAACTTAATCTTTATTTGCATAATATTTATGTAATATTTACAAAATAATTTCAAGCCAACTTCATTTACGATATAATTATGTATTTTAAATTTAACGTAACACTGCCATTTTGACTGCGTTAAAGAAATAACTTATTAACACCATGAGTTTTGAAGGCAACTGTATAGGTACTAACAAAAGATAACTGTATACTAATTACATACAAATAACGAAATACAACCATAACAAAAAATCACGTTCTTCTGTACACACCATAAAACTGATAAACTAATATTAATACTATGTTCCATCAAAAGATAAAATCATTTTTTTTTATTTACAAAACTCGATGTTGCAATTTTTTTGATTGACTTGGCCTTAAGTATATGTTACTTTGCTAGTATTAAAGCAGTTACTCGGTTGCGCGTCGACGCAGTGGCGAAGCCACCTTTAATTGCAAAACATTATCAACAAAGTAATATAGCTAAACACACAAAAATGAAATTACAAATAATTAATATATCATTTTGTATTGCTTTGTGTTTTGTGATATTCTACTGTGAGGAAGGACAGGCGAAATTGGCACGTAAGTATTTAAACCAAAGTTTTTTATACGTTTTTTTCAATAAAACAAATGAAATGTTACCTTTTTATGTAAAATCTAACGTAGCGACATAAATTGTCAGTCAAAATTGCAAAAATGTAGACAAAGCTTTGACCATGCTTAATTGATTTGTAACTTGATTTCAAAGGGCGAAGGCGATTTTGGTTTAATTGTTTCTTTTTAAAAGCCATCAACCCCAATATAACGATCTCTAAATGTTTCTCAGACGCTACGCCGTAGTACCTGTGAAATAACTTGGTACATAAGACATCAACTGACTGCAATTTTCAGAGAAAACACTTTCTTTTTCCTTAATCATTTATATTATTTTTGTTAATACTTTGTTGAACATAAACAAATTAACATGGATTAAGGATTTCTTATAAAATTACGTATAAAGAAATTATTAAGTACATAAAATATATACCAAAATCTTAGTTGTTATAGTATATATTAACTTAATCTTTACATTAACATTAAAATGTACCTAAAAAATATAATTTTGATGATTAATAATTCCGCTCTTTTTAACAAATCTAATGACGTCAATAATAAAAGAAATGTTGCAAAAAAAGCAAGTTTTGAAAAGATTGTTATTGTATTTAGTTGATGTTGTGTAAGTATCCTTGATATTAGGTATTTTGCGGTCAAGGCGTTAACTAAGCTATCACTTGGCCAAATGTGAATGAACTTTGAAATATTAAAATCAGAGCATTCATATGACTTTGAGTTAAACAACAGGCTATTTATTTACAATAAAAACATATATCCTTAACGGAATTAAAAAAATCTTCAGACTAAAACAATAGCTGTGTTAAGATACTACACAATGGACTAGGGGAGGATCTAGTAACACCCTGACACTAACCAATTTATAAACAACCTCGTCAAGTGTGCCTACCACAGGCGCGTTAGCTCAGTGGTCAGAGCATAAGACCGGTTATCTAAAGGTCCTGGGTTCGATTCCCAGTCACGCAATGCTCGGAGACCCGCGTTCCTTTTTGTCATCAAGAAAATATCGGAAAAATATTCACAAATATCAATTTTGATTATTTTTGGAATATAGAGATTTACAAGGGCGAAACATGGATCATGCTTTTGTTTTTAGGTAATCGAACAGTAAAAAACTCAACCAAACTCTAAACAGAAGTTAAGGAAGGCGTAAAGGTGTATAATTAAGATATTTATTGCCATAGTAATAACATACAAGTAATTTATGGTCTTAAAACTTAAGTGTCTCCCAAGTCAAGTGGAATTTCCAAGTCCAGTGAGTGAATACAGTGAAAAGGAATGAATCTGTCAAATTGCAAGCGTGAAAAAATTACAGTTTCATATTTTTTTATTAACGCTTACGCAAAGTTTACATTCCACTTGACTTAAGGGGGTAGTACATAGTTTTGACATTATAGGAGTTGAAGGCTTTGGTAACAATATAACTTCATCATTATAAGTGGTAAATTTTATGTAATGAAGTGGAAAACTTCATTACATAAAATTAAAAAGTGTAGGTCGATTGTTTAGAAAAAAGAGATACGAAGTTTCATCAGTTATTTAACTGCTAGCCTATTTGCCAAAGGACAATCATATTTGGATTAAAATTTCTCGTTATAAAAAAAAATAGATTTTTACTTTTATTTATTAAAACAATATCTTGAGACCTAAAAAAATTAAAATACCTAGATTTTTGTTAAAATTCACTTGTACTTAAAACTAGACTTGACTCTTTAGAGGTCGAGAACCTAAAAGTGCATGCTCTTAAAAATGCAAGTGGATTAAGGACGAACAACGACCGCGATAGTAAACAGATACAATTACACAATGTGCAGGCACGATTATATAATTATACCATATATTACACTGGGATATACATCCTGCGTGTAACTTAAGTATATTGGTAACATATTATTAAAATTTCAGTATGATAAACAAATTTACTTCGTAAAAATCAATATAGTAAACGCTTTTCTTTTGATAAGTTATTTTAAGACGCATTCGCATAATACAAAAACAACCGCAATCGGGCACAACAATCTGTTCAAAACGTATTTTCTCTTAGTTGCATATGTTACATAATGTTATATGCGTGGAAGTCGGTTTCCCGCGAAAAAAGGTACCCTATGTGTTATTCTGATGTATAACCTATATCACTGCAAAGTTTCATCCCAATCCGTCAAGTAGTTTTACGTGAAATGGTAACAACATCCATACATCCATCCATCCATACATCTACCTATACATACTCACAAACTTTCACGTTTATAATATTAGTAGGATTCGCCTTAGTTAGGAAAAGACTTTCATTTAGCAAAGTTTGGCATTCAAACATAGCTTTTGTATCCGCAACGACCCAAAGTAAATAAGGTATGAAGCGAATTTTAGACATTCATTCGGAAAAATAATCCCCTCGATTCTAGGTGAAAAAGAGTTATTTGAACGTGTATTTAGCATATCATCAACCTTTATTCCAATTCAAATTCAAAGTAGCAGGTGGCTTACGGCTATGTCAGGGATGGAAAATTTAAATTGGGGCGGCAAATAACGAATACAATGCTATGTTACTTTCAGATAATGCAGCATTGTTACTCATTAAAATGGTTTACGGGGACTTAAATTAATTATTAATGAATAAAATTTTATGAAAATGTTTTGTAAATTATTACAAACTAGCGACCCGCCCAAGCTTCGCAATGGTGTAATTTTGGCCGACTTGCTCACAAATCATTGATTTTTGGCTAACTTACAAAAACTTTTTTCGGTTGTTCTTTATTTACAAATTTAAATGAAAAAATTACCTAAAGGATGGTGAAAACCGCATTAAAATCCCTCAACTGGTTTAGGAGGAGTTAGCAGCCAAACATACAAACAGAGAGAATTAGCGACTTGGATTTATACTATGTAATGATGAGAAAATCTCCATACTACCATAATGCGCCTGAGGAGAAGCAAATTTCTGAATATGTATTTTCAATATTGGCTTCTTCCGTTTAACAGTACGGTATACATACCGCTGCTCCACAGAAGTCGTAAAAAATATTATAAAATATAGTTAAGTAGTGTTAGCGGTAAAACAAAAGTAATCGGTAACTGGACATCCCTAGCATTCGATGGACATCACTGGTTGGCGTCACTGCCGTTTGGTTTGGAAGCGGATTTTGTATTGTATCTAATGGCGGCTACCTGTTGTATTTTCTATTAATTCATGTTAATTTAAAGAGATGTTTAATCTAGAGCCCAATAAATATTTGTTGTGAACACTTCAGAAGGGGATTGTGTAACCCGTGTGCAAAGATTTTCGTAAAAGTTCAAATAACAACCCAAGGTCATGGGAAAAGTTTTGTCACTCTTTGTAAATTGAGAAGTTTTATAATTTCGATGAAAAATGAATAGGTGCTGTAACTAACGTGGTGTGGCACTGTGCATTTTAATACTGTCTGTGTGTATTTTTGTGATTTTCAGTTTTGCTCCAAATTTGCATGTTTGCTCTACCTATGTGTTGGTTGTATTATATGATAAAAATGAGAAAGGTTTGCTTTGGTTTGGGAAAGCTGCTAAAACATTCACAAATAAGTAATAACTGCATGCCTGCATCCATGATTCGCTATTATGTTGAATGTACGAAATGAAACAAACTATATTGAGTACCTAATTGGATTATGGTGAGAATGTTCCTTTTCTTTAAATGACAAACCAATTAAATGAACGCCTACTACAATAGCCAACATGATGAAGTGTAAGACACCTTAAGTTTTGTTTCAGATAAAACACAGTTGTTACAGGTTTTTGAAAACAATATTGATTGGTTCCGAAGTGTTTGGCTTAAGGTCAAGTGCCTAATGCTGCATCTTAGAGTTGACTGTGAAACTAAAAGTAAAGACAGCACATATACATAATATTCCTATGGGAAATGGGTAAAATACATAATGTGTAAGGAACAGAATGAAATAGTTAAATAAATATGGATAAAGGTATCATCATCATATAATCAGTCTTTTTGCTAGTTCATGATACCCAATAATATGGAAGGAATGAAAGCAAATATTAAAATTAAATGGATAATGGTATGTATACTTAAGTTAAATAAAAGGGAATAACCATTTGAAATTACAGAAGGGACATAAAAAGTATTTTGAAATTGAATTTGGTTGGTACCCGTTAAACAAAACTAGTTTAATTTGATGTAAAGAATGTAAGTTACTTATAGAGTAATATTGGTAAAGGTATGTATTACTTATGATTAATAAAAGGAAATAACATTTGGAAATGAAGAGGGAGGTAAAAAGTATTTTGAATTTGAATTTGGTTGGTACCCGTTAAACAAAATAAATTTGATTTGATATAAGCAATGTAAGTAAATAATAAAGTTATATAGGTAAATGTATGTATTACTTATGATAAATAAAAGGAAATAGCAATTGAAAATGAAAGAATGGAGATTAAAAGTATTTCGAACTTGAGTTTTCGGTTGGTACCAGTTAAACTAAACTAATTTAATTTGATGTAAAGAATGTAAGTTATTTATAAAGTAATATGGGTAAAGGTTTGTATTACTTATGATAAATAAGATGAATAACAATTGTAAATGAAAGAAGGGAGATTTAAATTATTGTTTTTATTTGTGTGATAGAACTTGTAACAAACATGGAACAAAACAAATTTTATTTGGTGTATAAGGAATGGAAGTAAAAATTAAAGTAATATGGTTAAAGGTATGTATACTTTTGATAAATAAAATGGAAATAATCATTGAGAAAGAAAGAAGGGTGATAAAATGTATTTTGTTATTTGTGTGTTGGAACAAGTAATAGACTTGGTTGATACCTACCCGATTAACAAAGTGATGGTTCTTAAGTAAGTTACTGTTTGATATTTCATTCTTAATAAAAGTATTAAATTTTTATTGAACATACCTATTGAAGCTTATTGTTAAAAAAAAAAAAAAAAAGTTGATGAAGTGAAGTTCTGATGTAATGTATACATTATTGATTGTTTAGTTTAAAATTATAGCAGGTAATATACTGAAGGAATGATGGGACAACAAAAACTGAAATAATGTTGAGAAAAGAAGTAATTTTAAAACTTGTGTACGTACTGATGGTATCTGATGATCTTTTATTTCTGATGGAAAAGACTGAAGATTTAAATAATTAGTAATAGTAAACTGTCTCAAGTAAAGGAATATTGACTTGGAAGTTCTTGCAATAAGTACATTGAAACCAAGAATTAAATGATGTAAGAGTTGTAATATCTACACATTATACATATCTATTATGGTTGGATATGTCAAGTTAAAGTAATTTGGATTTTTGAAGTTGTTGCAAAGAAGTAAAAAGAAACTAAGAATTATAAGTTACAAAACTTGTAATACAAATTACTTATAAGTATTATGGTTGGGTATGGTCGGTAAAAAGTTATTAATTTTAGAAATCTAGCAAAAAGTACAATGAAACTTGAATACTATTGTGGGTGGATATGATTTGTTTGACTTGAATTGACTTGACTTTTGGGGTATTATGGCTTCTACCCTGTGGGTACCTTATCCTGCCAATGTTATGATTTGTTTAAAATTGACTTGTGATGTTACAATGACTTATGAATGATGACCAAGTTTAGTTGCATTCTGAGTTTTACATGTTTACCACTTTGTACCTAACTATTATGGTTCGATATGTGCAACTTGAAGTTATTTAGATATTGGAAGCTGTTGCAAATAAGTAAAATAAAACTAAGCTTTATAAGATACAAAACTAAATAAACAATAGGTATTATGGTTGGGTTTGTAAGATACTATTGTGGATACCTATGGTTTGTAGAATATTGTCTTGTGTTCTTACAATAACTTATAAATGTTGATAGAGTATAGTTGCATTCTGAGTTTTACATGTTTACCACATTGTGCCTAACTATTATTATTGGATATGTGCAACTTGAAGTTATTTGGATTTGGAAGCTGTTGCAAATAAGTAAAATAAAACTAAGCTTTATAAGATACAAAACTAAATAAACATAATAAGTATTATGGTTGGGTATGTAAGATACTATTGTGGATACATGTGGGTTGTAGAATATTGTCTTGTGATGTTACAATAACTTCTAAATGTTGATAGAGTATAGTTGATTCTGAGTTTTACATGTTTATCAGATGACAAATCAGAATTGTATGTTGATTGGTAAAACCATTTAAAATTTGCCCTTATAATGTTATAAAAACTTGTAAACTTGATGCTATGATAGAGGACAGTAGTGAGCTGTGAAATAGTTGCATTCTGAGTTTTATATGTTTACCAGGTGACAAATCAGAATTTATGTTTAAGTTGGTAAAACCATTTACAATTTGCCCTAATAATGTAATTAAAACTTGTAAAATTGATGCTATGACAAGAGGACAGTGAGCTGTGAAAATATTGCTGCTGTAACATGCTTACCTTTTTGTGACCTGGCTTGGTGGTTATAATATTGTTTAAAGTGTACCATATCTATAAGGCAGTTTTGTGGTGTGGTAGTGTTTTTGTAGTGGCAAATTTGAGGTCACTTCGCCAATAAAAATATGAGGGGTAATATTACATTATGATAAAATTAAATTGTGAGGAGCTAGACCTAAAAGTTCACTGATTGTGTGATTATTTTGCCTAAGGGGCTTTTTGATTTTTAATGTGGTTGTTCAATTATATATTTGGTTTGTTTTCATGTGTTTTTAACAGAACTGATGTGATTGTTGGTGACGCCTGAGGGGCTTATGGAACTGCTTCGGAGGTTGATGTGACCACTTCTGGGGCGAAAATGATTGCTTCAGGGACTGGTGTGCTTAGTTAAATAGTTGAAAAGGTGGCTATTGACATTTAAATTAAAGGGATTACCTGTTGATTTGAATGTTAATAGCCCCATTAAACTTGCTCACAATACTGCTGTTAAACTTGGTGTGATTATTGCCTAAGGGGCTTGATGTGGATGCCTACGGGGCTTGATGTGGTTGCCTACGGGGCTTGATGTAATTGCCTACGGGGCTTGATGTGATTGCCTACGGGGCTTGATGTAATTGCCTACGGGGCTTGATGTGATTGCCTACGGGGCTTGATGTAATTGCCTACGGGGCTTTATGTGGTTGCCTACGGGGCTTGATGTGGTTGCCTACGGGGCTTGGTGTGATTGCCTACGGGGCTTGATGTGGATGCCTACGGGGCTTGATGTGGTTGCCTACGGGGCTTGGTGTGATTGCCTACGGGGCTTGATGTAATTGCCTGTGGGGCTTGATGTGATTGCCTGCGGGGCCTGATGTGATTGCCTACGGGGCCTGATGTTATTGCCTACGGGGCCTGATGTTATTGCCTACGGGGCCTGATTAATTGCCTACGGGGCCTGATGTAATTGCCTACGGGGCCTGATGTAATTGCCTACGGGGCCTGATGTAATTGCCTACGGGGCCTGATGTAATTGCCTACGGGGCTTGATGTGATTGCCTACGGGGCTTGATTGCCTGCGGGGCTTGATGTGATTGCCTGCGGGGCTTGATGTAGTTGCCTGCGGGGCCTGATGTTATTGCCTACGGGGCCTGATGTAATTGCCTACGGGGCCTGATTAATTGCCTACGGGGCCTGATGTAATTGCCTACGGGGCCTGATGTAATTGCCTACGGGGCCTGATGTAATTGCCTACGGGGCTTAATGCCTGACTGAGTGGCTGAATATAATTTATTTTTACAGTATAGTATCTACAACTGAATGAATGTTTCCTTCGAGGACGAAGGATTTTGTCAGGAAGGCCGACTGTTAGCGGTAAAACAAAAGTAATCGGTAACTGGACATCCCTAGCATTCGATGGACATCACTGGTTGGCGTCACTGCCGTTTGGTTTGGAAGCGGATTTTGTATTGTATCTAATGGCGGCTACCTGTTGTATTTTCTATTAATTCATGTTAATTTAAAGAGATGTTTAATCTAGAGCCCAATAAATATTTGTTGTGAACAGTAGGAAAATAGAAATAATTTGACGTAAATTGTAGAAAGAATCTGTTTATTCAAGAGTTTCTTGTGATCAAACACCATTGTTTACTAATTACGGTGTTTAATTTCCCATTCATTGATTGACCTCAATTGCAACGGCAATCAAACAATTAATAAAGACACATTCTAGGTCAAGAAATTCTTCTATCCGCATACAAAATTCATAAATATACGATAAAATCCTACTTATGTTATAAACGTGAAAGTTTTGTGAGTATAGGTATATAGGGGACTTTTTACCGCGGTAAAACTTCTCATTTCCACGGGAAACCGACTTCCACGCGAACGGAGTCGCGGGCGGCCACTAGTCTTTTATATAAAGCTATCCAAAAAAAATAGACTCTAAAAAAAATCGCTGATCTTAGGCAATCAAACATAAATAAAAATACAACCAGATAAAGAAGAGCCGTTATTGGTCGTTTTTTTAACTGACGTAAGGTTTTTCCAATTGCAGTTTTAACCTTGAGGTTCAATAGCAAGTTCAATACAATGTTTTTTTATATAATGAACCGAAGTTTCTAGAATAAACCGGTTGCAGCCACTTATAACCAACCTTGTGGGCAAATTACAATGTTACGTTATACATGTATAACAAAACTTAATCTTGATTAATTTGACACACGAATTTAAGAGATTTAATCTTATTTTTGGATAACTTTGGGTCCTTTTTTGTTTTGTTAAGGATTATTATAGAACTGGAAATGACTCGTGATTTTATTTTTGTTTTTATTAAGATTTATTAAAGGAAATATTTTTCCTACTACCCTACTAATAACTATCTCTGTTTATATGTTACGCTTTCACGCCTAAACCACAGAACCGATTTTGATTAAATTTGGTATGAAGATGGAGCTAAACTTGAGAAAGGACAAACTATACTTTTTAATACGAGAAAAGTGGCAGAAGGGCTTGAAATAGGGGATGAAAGTTTGAATGGAAGTTCCTCATTGTCAAACATAAAATCATGTAAGATTGTTCAATTGTTTAAGACCAATTTATGTATTAAATATTTTACCATGTCGCGCGATATAACCGAATTCCACGCGGGCGAAGCCGCGGGCGGAAAGCTAGTGATTAAAGAACGAAGAAAAGAACCTTTTACATATATTAAAATATAAGCTTTGTTTATTTTAGTTTTTATTACTTGAATAAACTAACACTTTCCTTATTATATAAATAAAACACACTGTCAAAAAATTTTTTTTTACCATAATTCCCCATCGTACATAGCTTGGGCAAACTCGAAAGGGCAACACAGCTTGGGCAAACTCCAACTTTAAACTAATTTATGTCCCTCTTATTTCCAGCTGATTATATTCATCCCTGCAATGCGACGACCCGAGAATGTCTGGTAAAGGCTACCCAGGACGCTATTCCTGACTTCGTGAAGGGAGACCCTAAACTAGGAGTACCTACCCTTGACCCTTTCGTGATTGAAAAACTCACCATACCACTGAGTGGACTTAAAGTTACCTTCTATAAGGGAAAGGTCTCGGGATTCAGGAAATGCATTGTTGATAATGTTATGTAAGTATTCATTTGTTGTTTCGGTTGAGATAGAATTATAAGGTTTTCTTAGCTTTACGTGAAAAAACACGGAAAAAACAGTAATTAATATGAGATTGCCAATAGGTATTTATTAATATAACTACTGTAAAAAAGATGATGACCTATCTGTAATAATAAATAAACCATAACAAAAATATATATATATATATATATAATTCCGCAAACGGGCTGCTCATTAACAGGAATTCTTAAAATCTTCATAAATATTCTGTTTAGCAATCAGAATTAATCACATTTATTTTTTGTAATAGGGGAGCGAGGGGCTTGTTGTAACAGTTTTCATTAAAACTAATATATCTTGAGATCTATTTATTAAATTTCTACAAAATAAAGATTGATCGATACTGTAACTCTTCCTCTACTAAATAAAGTAAAAATAATACCATAACTTTTGTTCGTTATTTAACAATCAATTATTTTCTAGAAGAAGCGCGGTGTTACAACTTACCTCGTGCTTGGGGCAAGTTGTAACGACTACCGGGGCAAGTAGTAACGACTATAAAAACGACAATAATACCTCTAATCATTTATTTTTTTGTTTGTTTTTAACAAAATTAACATCTTTCTAAAGTAAGTATTATGTAATTCTTATCAAAAATCAACTCAAATACACTTTTTTTGTAATTAACACTTTACAATATTTTTTTAGCTCTGCCCACTCCGATTTTTTTATTTGTTGATTTAGCTTTGGTAATTCCCTTCCCCTTCACCTTTCCTTTCCCTTTTCCTTTAATTTTGTTCTTCTTTTTCAGTATTTCCTCATATTCCTTTTGTAAAGCTTCCTTTTTAGGAGTGTCTGTCAATATTGTAGATTTCCTTTTGCGTCTGTTAATTTGTATTAGTTTTTCTTGATGGTGCCTTTGGTAAAGGTCTAACCTTCGATGGCCAGAGAGTTTTTTGTATACCGGAGCAACTTCGAGTTGGTTCGTTTGTAGTTTCTATTTAGCTTTCCGTGGTGCTTCTATCTACTTCAGGGACAGAATCTAATAGTTCTGGATTTTCAAGATTCAAAGATAAATAATATCTGTGACATTTATGTCATCTGGCTCTTGTGTAGGATCTGGACGATCACTAACATAAGATGGCGCAAAGTTGGAGTCTTGAAAAATATCAGCATTTAAAGCTTTAATATCACTCATAATATTAGCAGGGTTTAGGGCAAGCGGTAACGACTCTTTCACAATACCTGGGATGACATATTTTATCATCGTTTTCCCCGAATTGTTGTATATCCATGCTGTCTGTGCCCTACTCGTGTAATTTTTAAAAGGGCCGTTTCCTACGTCTATAGGTTGCAAACGATAACTTATGACACTGTTTTCATAAAAAATTAAAATCTTTTTCGGTCATCAAACTGGACTTTCTTTTGTACACATTCTTGAATAAAGGAAAGAAGTAGGTATCTACATCATAACTTGGGGCATGTTGTAACATGTTACAACAAGCCCCGGCATTTTGTTACAACTAACCCCATGGTATGATTTTTAACATTTATCAAGATAACTATTTAATCAATTTAGCAATCATAAAAACTGTTACAAGTTAACAGAGATAGATAAATTTGAATGGAAATGAGATGTAGAAAATTTGAAATTAGGCGATATTAAAAACACAAACCGAAATTTTACGACAGTACAATTTTATATTACCTGGTAGATATGAAGGGCATGAACACATTTGCTCACTGCACCAACCGGCGGAACACTGGCTATGGCAATATGATGTGGTGCGGTTTATGGGTTAAATTGAGTCAAAGATATACGCTAATAGTGATTAAGATCCTGGTGAAAAGGGCCTGTTACTACTTACCCCTGTAACAACAAGCCCCTCGCTCCCCTATCTAGCTAATACCAAAAGGTATACCTATAAGTTGATTTAATTCACATCTTCCTATAAATTTAATATAATATAGGTATAATAGTTATTGACACCAGCTTAAACTGCCTATTAAATTAAAAGCTTTTATAATTAAATGAGTTAGTTGTTAAAATATTATAATATTTATTATGTAGGCATACTATAAGTCGGTCAAGTGCAATCCGTTGCACAACCAAAATGGCATTCTATAATACCAATTTGAAATATTTTGTTAAAAATTAATGAATATTTAAATGTCGTATTTGATGTTGTAATTCATTACTATTACAATGACGGAATCAAATATTAATAGCAGCAAATAGATGCCTCATATCTAAGTCTTTAAATAAAAATATTGTATACTAGTGGCCGCCCGCGACTCCGTTCGCGTGGAAGTCGTGGAAATGAGAAATTTTCCCGCGGTAAAAAGTACCCTATGTCCTTTCCCAAGTTCACTTCTTTATTCATACCAAATTTCAACAAAATCGGTTCAGTGGTTTAGGCGTGAAAGCGTAACAGACAGACAGACAGACAGACAGACAGACCGACAGACAGACAGAGTTACTTTCGCATTTATAATATTAGTAGGGATTACTTTACAACAAACAAATCCCTTTTATAAAAAGCCCTTTACCTACCTTACCATTACTTAAACCATAAGGTAAACACGCCGTCTAATCGCTTCTTTCAATTGTTTTCCTAATTGAATACCTATTGTCAATTGCTAACGCAACATTGTCACTTAATTGATAACTTCGTGTTCAAACTTTGGCCATCATGTGTAAACGCATGCTAATGATGTGACACTAAGCAGCTATTAAATAATTATCTAGCGATTGTAAACTTTTTGCTAATGACTTATCAAAAGGCTGTGAATTAGCTATTCTAGTGCTTAACGTAACCAGTTGTTTTAATGATAGTAAACGTTTTGTCGTTTTATGTAAACAATATAATTATTATGTACAAGACGATGATATTAAGGTTCGTTTTCCTTCAAAATATTCAACGAAAATGTGCAACAAGATTATATAAACCTTGACTTAACTGCAACAAAAGCGCTTTAAAAAGATAATATCACACTTTCATCAACCGTGTTGATCCTGAACTCTATTTAACGATAGCGATAAAAAACTTTTAGAATATTTTGAGCTAAGTTGACACAATTTTTAAATATTAAAAATATTGTCGGTCTCTAAATCATATAAAGCAAAGTCTATCGCTATCTGGCAACTTCTCTTTAACTTCGTTTTTTAATTTGAATTGGTAATTAAAACACTTATTTATTTACTAGTGGCCGCCCGCGACTCCGTTCGCGTGGAAGTCGGTTTCCCGTGGGAATTAGAAGTTTTCCCGTGGTAAAAAGTACCCTATATGTTGTTCTGATATATAACCTATATTACTGTAAAGTTTCATCAAAATCCGTCCAGTAGTTTTTACGTGAAAGAGTAACAAATAACCATACATCAATACATACATCCATACTCACAAACTTTCACGTTTATAATATTAGTAGGATTTTATGCACACGTTACATTCAAATCAATAATTATCAGTTAAAATTAAGGAAGTAAATGTTTAATGGACTTGTTTTATATTTTCGTGTGAAGCCCTAGCCTGTTACTAGTATATTAGATAAGAACTATATTTTACCCTAACCTCGGTTAATATCCACTACAACTTTTTATGGTTTTGCTGATGACATAACACAGAATATTCTTGAAAATGGTAACAAAAAGTTGGTTTTCATGTGAAAAAATATTTCAGAGTGTGTTGAACAATAGTTCAATCATTGTAGTTAATTGTTATTAACCGTTATTAATTAACATAGCTATAACGCTGTATCTAATATTGATTTCGTTAAAATAATATGAAGCAAATGCATTCTAAATCAATTGTAAACATTTAATTTCAAGCGACGGCTAAGGGGCTTTAAATATAAAATCAATGCACATTTACGCGAATATATCCATCAATGAAATTCATTTTAAGCATAATTATTTCCTTTATCGAAAATGATATGTAATGCATTAATAATTATTGAGTTTGTCTTTTAGAGTGTAAATGCACTCATAGGAATTTCTACACGAAATTAAATAGTCATATTTATCTGTTACAAAGACCACATTCAATGAAAACGTATTTTAGATTGTTTATTTACAAAAGATAACTTTACATAAAGATTTTACGAACAAGCAACGTTACGATCAATTTAATATACTTAGTTAATAAGTTTCCCTTTAAGCTTAATTCGTTATTCGCAATCCTCAATTTTTTACCGACTTGTCTCAAAAGTTAGTTATTACTAAAATTGAAATATTTCCCTGACGACACTGAATATTAATTTGATATTCCGGACTCATCTATTTTTATTTTTTGTCAGTAAGTAATCGCTGTTTTCTATTGCAAATCACTATTACCTTTTTAAACAATGTTAGTATGAGAACTAACTCAACTGAATTTAAAATGAAGTGTAACTTAACTTTTTATTTAAAACAGAAAAAATGACACATTATTTTATTATAATTTGGTATTTTCAACTACTTAACTTCATGTAGAAAATCTTTTATCTCTTACATTACTACATGACCTATGTTTGTCGATTTTTAGAATAAAATCCGGACTTTGTTTAACGCAATTTTAGCCTCAAAAGTTCCTTCTGAATTTTTTTCTCAGAACTGGTTTGTTTTTTTCAATTTGGTAACTTAGGCGGAATTCAATTAACATTATTTTAACTTTACTAAGTAGTTACTTACTTTACTAATATTACAATATTAACAACATTCTTTTGATAAAATCATCTACAAAGTCTAGAAGCAATCGAACAACTCAGTTTTTATTATCTCCCAGAAAGTATTGTTTGAAGATTACAAGCGATAATGTAATTAAAAGTAATTAATTCAGAATCGCAATGCTGTAATCAGTTGCAATTTCAATCAGTTAATCTGGCTTACCTAGAAATCTGATTTAACGTGAACTTGACTTACTGAGAATTTATAAAATTAAAAAAAATAATTTTCAATCACTTTTTCAGTTAGATTTTTGAACAAAAATTATTTGTTTTAAACTTATTTTCTTAATGATTTTGCTTAAAACGCTTACCTTAACCAGTTTTCTTTTTTACACTTTTGTATTAAGAATTTTAACGTTACATGTTTAAAAACATTAATTGATTACATTACCGTACTTTCTAAACAATTAATAAATAAACCAATATTAAAAGTGATAATTTAATATTACTAGTAGAAGATCCGAACCATTTTTTTTTAATGCATCACACAGCTGATTTAACAAGATTCTTCAGTTTCTGTAGGTACTCTAAGTTATATTGCCTTGAAACAAACAATCGAGTAATTTTAAAGTGGATAAAGTTATTGTTGCCAATAATGGTAACCTCCATTTTGATACTTCATTTGTAAAAGTATAACAATAACCTCCATTTTGATACTTCATTTACTTTGTATCAGTATAACAAAAACAAAACATTATGGAAGTTTAAATTTAATTTAATTGTTTAGTACCTACCTCATTTTAAATTTTTAATGAGGCACACTTACACTAGTTAGAAAAGTCATATTTACCGCTTGAAATCATCGCTCACAAATCAACTGTTGGTTCAGGTGCGATTGTTTACATTGCAAATTAAATAAAAACACTATTTATTTAAAAATAATCGCAAAATCTGATAGTGTAAAAGTAATTTTGTTTAATTACGTAAAATTTGTTTTTAAATATTTAAACATAAACAATTTTTTTTGTTCAAAACGTAACCAGTACCCCTCCAGCAATGCCCAGATTTTGTTTCCGGAAGCAGTCTTTTTACACCCGTTATATAATTAGTTTCTTAACAGTTTTACAGTACTCCAATTTGAATAATACTGAACTAATCGACGACGTTCCTGCAACTTAAAGAGGTGCGGTTCCCACGGCGTGCAAAACCACGCACCAACAATTTTAGCTTGCAAATACTAAACTTTGGGAACTTCACTTACGCGCGCCATGGGGCCCCACTGTAAAACATGCTTTGCATAAGTCTATAAGCGATTAGGAACGACCAACTCTGTCAGGTTGGTCATAAAATAAACCAAAAAACATAAAATAAACATAACATAAAATATTTGTCCTTGATTAGAAGAAGCCTATTTTTAATCCATACACAATTACTTGAAATTAAGATAGTAGGAAGTTAAATGATTAAGTAAACAGTTTTTACTGTTTTTAGGTTTAGTATTTTTTTATGAGCAAACGTACAATTTTAGCGTTATTATGTGAACAGATCAAGGTTCTCTTAACCTTCCTATGATAACACTATGTTTCCCTGTTTATGAAGATTAGTTAGAGTAGTTGTTATGACATAATTACGTAATTATAGTTAAAAAAAACCTGTAGTGATATGTGTAGTTTCTATGTTAAAGACTAGAAGAGGTGATATCTAAATTTTTCAAATCGACATGAAACTGTCATGTCAATTTGAAAACCAAATTTCCAAATAGATATTTAATGTCTGTTTCTCTAATCAAATTGGAACATAAGCCATGTGTAAAAATGCTTATTATATTAGCCTAGGTGGTTATTAGCCTTAACAAATTCACTCGTTAAACTGTCATTTCTATCGATTATGTGAATTAAACAGCTGAAACACATTAAGAAGACAGTGGCTAAGATTTACTTTTCTTTGTAAAAGTAACTACTTACATTAATAAAATGATCAAATAAAAAAAACGCTATTTAAATTTCAATTTCGGATGAACATCGGTAACCTTCTGTTTCTTTACTTCAATAATGCAGCCGATCCTCTCTCCCCCCAACATATTTCTCCTTTTACTCACAACCTCTTTCGTTTACCTTTTCTAAGTGGCCTGTATTTTTTTTCCTTTATATTACAGTTCGGAGCTAGAGAAGCGTCACTTCGTCCTGCAATTCCACTGCAATCTGACCATCAAGGGTCAGTACGATGCTGTGGGGCGGGTGCTTTTATTCCCTATTAATGGGGAAGGGGATGCCAAAGTTAAATTAAGTAAGTAACGGAAAATTATTCAAATCGTCGTTGTCAAACCAAAATCTGCTATGTGCACTTTTTTGAGATTTCTACTTTTTGACCGTTGTGTATAGTTCACTACCCTATCTACCGTATAAAAAACTGCTAAGTGCTTCTGAGCCCTGTACGACGATCTACGGCCTCTTAATAAGATGTGTTATGTTCCAGCAGCTAGAATATTATCAAATAAAAACTCAACTAAATAATAAATAAACTATTAAATTTCCATAGTTAAAAAACAAATAAGCTTATGTATGATACATATGTCTTTCATTTAATATAATTCTTAAAATACACCTTCATATAAAATTTTCCAGAAGACCTTTTTTCTCTATAACTCAAAAGTATGTTTATTGCACATAGCAGATTTTGGTTTGACAACGACGAAATTACATAATTTTTCAACTTTTAAAGTACCTAACTAGATCATAATTTAATTTCTAGCATGATTTCAAGTTTGGCGCATATCTTCTATGCAAAAACTTGACCATATAAAATTTAATTGTTTCCGTTTACACATACCTACATTTCATACAATGAAGACAATTAATAGACAAAAAAAACTTTTGAAAAAAAAAACTGGGCAACTTACCTACATACTTATTCGTAGCTTTATATCTTTGTCAATGTATTTTTTCCTCGAACTATTTCATCCCATAATTCAGCCCTTCATAAATAATAGTTAAACGTCAAGCTATATTTTTTCATTAACTAGATTAGATGTTTTTGGTATTATACTAGTTGATTTTGATTTCTTGCCGCTTATAAGTGGTCACTTGGTTTTTTATATCCGTTTTGTCGTTAGCAATCATTGTTTTCCCTCATGAAATTTGAATCTATTTCAAACATTCTAAAAATTTAGACTACCTAACTCATTATTCTATTCAATTAATTGGCCCTATATTTTCTTGGTATTCGTAATTTATTATTTACATTTACAATATTAATTAACAAAATACAAACATAATTAACACTACTTAAAGTGATTCTGTGTTCTAAAATATAGAGGTGTTCCCAAAAATATAACAGTTTCCTAAATTTTAGAGTACCTTGATAAAACCAGTTTGCCTCATGTAAATATGTTTCATTTCCAGCTAATTTAAGAATGACTGTAGACATAAACACGAAATACATTCAGGATAAGGAGGGTATGAACCACTTTGCATTGAAAGACTACAAGTACACCTTCGACTACGGAGATCGAGTGTCCTTTGACTTGAAGAACCTGTTTCGAGAGAGCAAACAACTCAGTAAGTAGCACTTTAGACTATATTTCAAAAGTAATTAGGCTGAAAATCGATTGAAAATCTTTCAAGTTAGTTAGGATTTTTTGGTACAAAGGCCTTTTTAATAGAAAATAGGTGTGCTAGTTTTATATTAATAATGTTTCGACGAAAAATAATCCTATTCAAATGGTATAACAATTTCATTAAATAATTTCGCAGAGGCAGAATATGAAATTGTTAATTTTTGAAAATTTTGTAAAATAAAAGCTTAATTGATTCTATTTCATATTTTGTTACCGTAAAGTGCCTAGAGAACAATTTAGAATTTCATTTAAAAAAATCAAAGGCTTTCCGCATTTTATTTTTGCTATCGCCTGTAGATACTACAATTGAAAACCTGTACCTTATTTTTGAGATCTTCAGGTTACTATTATTGTAATTATTATTTTACCTTCTTGTTATTTCCAGGTGAAACAGTATTAGCATTCCTGAATGAGAACTGGCGAACTGTAGCCGAAGAGTTCGGCAAGCCTATAGTAGACTATGCGGTGGACTTGGCCATTAGTACCATAGAGAAATTCTTCCTTGCAGTACCTTATGAAGAGCTTATATACGTGCCCTTGCCTAAGTAATGTAATATAGTGTTGTAGTTTTTAATGGCGATTTTTATTTTTATGATAATCGTATCCCGAAGTTGGTGACTGTTGTAGTTGTATATTTGAGTCTAGGTAAGTGAGAATGTATATTTAGGAATTTATACAAAAGAAACAATTAGGAAAGGTAACAACAAAAATATCGTTCAAATATAACGTAACGCATTATAGTTTGTAGAGACATCTTCAGTTAAGCTCACGTGTTATTCCACAGTAATTTATGTATATTCCGATAGGACTAATAAAAAGTAATTCATATAAAGCGAGATAAGGGATGAGGCAGTGAATCTCGTGATGGTAAGTGACGGTGAACACCGTGTATTTTTTATTTTTATGAATGACTAGTGGCCGCCTGCGACTCCGTTCGTGTGGAAGTCGGTTTCCCGTGGGAATGAGAAGTTTTCCCGCACTAAAAAGTACCCTGATGTATAACCTATATTACTGTAGTTTAATCAAAATCCATCCAGTAGTTTTTACGTGAAAGTGTAACAAACATCCATACATACATCCATACTCACAAACTTTCACGTTTATAACATTAGTAGGATATGACTTTTAAACCTTTTTTTTTTGTTTTGTTTTTAAAAAATCTTTGTAGGTACTTACGGAATGAGACAGCATAAGAAACGTACAAGGGCTGTTTTTATGATGAAGGGAATAAAATATTTTTGTACAATTGATATCCGTATTCTCTCACTTTAACCTATCAAGTTTCGCAGCCAATTTCAAAATACGATGAAATACATATTTTAAATCGGCTTAAAAATATTGTTAGTAAAATAAATAAAGCTTAGGTTACACAACATTGATTTGAGGTCGCGGTCAACTAGCGTACGAAAACTATTAGTGACATATTTGATATATTAAATTAATATATTGCAAAATTATATTTAAGAATATATTACTTATGTAAAGACATTCCAATCGAATAACTTTAAAATACTTACCTTGGCAATCGATTTTTTGCATGTAAGTAGTATTTTTTTATCTCATAATTTTTAAATAATGTTTCCTCTAATAACCAATAAAAAATAAATATGTAGATAATTAATAAAATATGTGAAACAAATACTTAATTAGGTGTAGTATCTTTACAATATCGTTATTATTTGTTATGACTGACAGTTTTGTAGCAAAGAATATTATATTTATATTATATATAGTTTTATATTATATTGAATGAGTAACTCACCCGATGACAGTTTTCGTGATTCTACAGATTCGTCATTTATGACCTGTTGTGATATTTCGGAGACTGATGACAGCTTCCAAAGTACTTCCTCCTCTCCTGATAAATTCTTGATCTCTTGTTTCTCCTAGTTTCCTAATAACTTTAACATCGTCTATATTAATGCCCACAGTATTCCTGCACATTACGCTGATCTGCTTAGTTCCTTTAATAACAATAATTTACATGCCATTCTTGTGTCGGAATCCTGGTTACAGCATTGTTTGCCTTCTACTTCTTACGCAATACCAGGGTTTCACATGATAAGAAATGACCGCCAAGGTCGAGTTGGTGGTGGTGTTGCTTTTTACCTCAGGGCAAATATACCATATTCCATAGTCCGATTGTCGGATGCAAGCTCACTGGTGGAATATCTATTTATAGAGGTTACCATCTCCCACTCTAAAATCTTGTTGGGAATCATGTACAGCCCATCAGCAACAATAAACTTTTTTCCTGTACTCGAGTCACTTCTAGAGGATTTAATGCCGACGTACCAACATGTTGTTCTGATGGGTGATTTTAACACTTGCCTTCTCAAAGATGATAGTCGCAGTAAACGACTCAAGTCCATTACCGAATCCTGCAATATCCACATACTTCCTTCGAATCCTACCCATTTCTACCCCAATTCCAACCCATCTCTCCTTGATCTTTGTATGGTGTCGTCTCCCCAACATGTTTCCTTATTTGGACAGCATAGCGCTGAAGCGTTTTCGTATCACGATCTCCTCTACATGTCCTATAAACTCCGCTGTCCAAAACCTAAACCTCGTATCCTACTGCAACGTAGCTTTGGTAGAATGGACCCATCACAGCTTGCTCATGACGCTGCCCAAATCGATTGGAGTATGGTTGAGAAGCAGTCATCCGTCAATGATCAGGTCCGGATTTTTAACAGTCTCCTTACTCGTTTGTTCGATATACATGCACCTGTCAAACCAATTAAAGTCAGACATCTTCCTGCTCCTTGGCTTACACCTGAATTAAAATCACTGATGTCTAAAAGAAACCGTGCCAAATCTTTATTCAAAAGGAATCCCAATGACAATAATCGTGAAGTGTATCGACTGCTACGTAATCGCTGCAATACAGCTTGTAGAGACGCACAACGACGCCATATCCACAACTCTATTGATAGTCCAGATCCCAAAAAGGTCTGGAAATTTCTCAAATCACTAGGTATTGGTAAGCAGCGCAATAATTCTTTGTCACCAAACTTAAATATTGACGCTCTTAATCAACATTTTGCAAGTTCTCCTTTATGTACAGATCCTGTAAAGACTGCTACAATAGCAAATATTTCTTCACTTCCATTACCTAGTTTTCCTCAATTCCATTTTCAACAGTTTGCTGATTGTGATATTAAGAGAAATATCTTAAGTATCACGTCTAATGCCGTAGGTTGTGACAACGTTAGTCGGAAAATGATCCTTCCCATAATTGATATCCTCACCCCTGTCATAACCAAAATCCTGAACTTTTCCATAACAACCCACACTTTCCCTGACATCTGGAAAGATGCAGAGATTATTCCTCTACCAAAAATCAACAATCCTACTACCTTTGCAGAGTATAGACCGATATCTATTTTACCCTTTTTATCCAAAGTCCTAGAACGGTTGGTGCATCAGCAGTTAAATAGCTTCTTGGTGTCCAATAACCTACATAATCCTTTTCAATCTGGCTTTCGTCCTGGGCATAGTACAACTACGGCATTAGTTAACATTACTGATGATATACGAGCAGCTATGGAGAATCGACAGCTTACTGTTTTGACTTTACTGGACTTCAGTAACGCTTTCAATACTGTTGATTTCGACATACTGCTTGCGGTCTTACGTTCTCTTAATATATCTCCAACAGCTATAGACTGGTTTCACAGTTACTTGCGTGGACGCCGACAGCGTATATCTATTGACGATAAACAATCCTCGTGGTGTGGATTGAACTGCGGTGTTCCGCAAGGTGGCGTGTTGTCCCCACTCCTTTTCACAATTTTTATAAATTCTATAACATCTCACATATCTTCTCTCTACCATCTGTATGCTGATGACCTGCAAATTTACACACACGCGTCATTGGAAAACCTTAACTCAGCAGTTGCAAAAACGAATACTGATTTAAGTTTAATAAATGATTGGACTAAACAGTTTGGTGTCATGGTAAATGCTTTGAAGACTCAGGTCATTATTTTAGGGAGTAGGCAAATGCTAGCAAAAGTGAATCTACAGCAATTACCTGATGTTTACTTCGACGGAGTCAAGATTCCATATAGTACTGCCGTTAAAAATCTTGGCATTATCATGGACAGCACACTAACATGGAATTCTCAGGTCGAGCAGATGAGCAGGAGGATTTTTGCTGCAGCCGGTAGTTTAAGACGACTCAGGAATGTGTTACCCATTGCTACCAAAGTTACTCTTGCTCAATCCATACTCCTTCCCATCCTTGATTACGCCGACATATCATTTGTTGATCTGAGCGAGGAACAACTAAGCAAGCTGGAGCGGCTCCAAAATATGTGTATCCGCTTTATTTTCGGATTGCGCAAATTCGATCACATCACGGAATACCGTAACAGACTTGGTTGGCTTCCCATTCGGCTTCGCAGGAATACTCATATCCTATCCTTCCTCTACCGGGTGTTGTATGATTCACATACTCCGAAATATCTCAAAGAACGGTTCACCTACTGGCATGAGAGACACAATCTTGGTCTGCGCAGTACATCTTCTCTGTTGTTAGCAACTCCAATGAACCACTCTAACTTTTTTAATAGTTCATTTACTGTGCAAGCCATTAAACTGTGGAACTCTCTTCCTGTTGCAATTCGTCAGTGTAAAACACTGCATCTATTCAAAAAGTCTGTAAACGAATTCTTAAAATCTAATCCTGATCCACGTTGAGTTATCATTCTTTCATATTTAATGTATCTATTTATATGTATGTTATGTAAGTATATTATTATAGTAAAAATATTGTATGTAATTTATATATGTATATCCATATATATTTATTATATGTATGTATTAATTATAATAAGGGTTGACTATAGATTTTACATGTTTAAGTTTATTCAAGCTATATAAATTGCACCTATCCGATTAATTCTTTGCCTTCTATTTTTAATTAAAGGTTTGCCTGGCAGAGATTGCTCAGAGCAATAAGGCCACCTTTTGCTTTCTTGTACTGTAAAATTATTTTTTCTGTGCAATAAAGAGTTTTTTATTTTTATTTATTTACTGGGTACCGTTTATATTCTTTCTTTCTAAACAACAAAAGGATACATTTTATTTTGCAATTTTATTTTTGTTAAACTTAGGAGTTTTTAAACTAACTCTCTGTCCTTCGGTTTTTTCTACACAAAATGTTTTTACTCGTGGAAATGAGGTACTTTCCCGTTAAAAAAATAACTCAATGTTTTATTCTAGATACAAACGTTTTTCGTGGAACAAACATACAAAGTTACAAACGTTCGGATATATATCTACCTAATATTAGAAAGATGTTTTAATGTTTAATGTCTGACGTTTTTAAAATTAAGTAGATCAAGTTAAAATTAAATTTTGGTTTAATGAGGTCTTTGATATTTTTTATGTCATATGTTTACAGTCGGTTTTCCGTGGGAATGAGAAGTTTTCTTGCGGTAAAAAGTACCCTATGTGTTATTCTGATGTATACCTATATTACTGTAAAGTTTCATCAGAATTCGTCTAGTAGTTTTTGCGTGAAAGAGTAACAAACATCCATACATCTATACATCCATACATACTTACAAACTAACAAACTTACACGTTTATAATATTAGTAGGATAAGGATGTCGATATTGCTAAAAAACGTCCGTTCGTACGTCACAGGATAAATTGTTACAGTGACAAAACGCGAGATAGGCGGGCCCGGCTACAGATATAACTAAGACTAATGGTTCTTTACTCTTGATAGTGTACGATAACGTATATCATGATATAAGGGCTTAAGGAAGCGGTTTGAGGTTATATTAAGTGTTGTAATCCAAAAGCTTTATCTTAGTCATGAAGTACCTTTTTCTAAGTTTTGAAAATAAATTTATTTTATGTTAGCTCACGTGAGACGGCATTTGTGAGAAAGATACTTATATTTTTATTATTAAAATACTTTTTCGTAAAAATATTTTAGAGTTCTTATTTATTATTTGCATATTGTATTGGCTAATTATATTTTACCGTTCCATTATTATTATTAAGTAACGTAAATAAAAGTTTTGAAGTTATAAATACTGGAAAAAGTTTTGACAGTTTTTATTTATATGTGTAGCCTACCATTGTAGTTATCTAATGTTTGAAAATTAATAGATCTTGTGTGATACGATTTCGTCCTGTGACGTTTCTTTACAAGGGTTAAAAAAGTGAGTTAGAAATGCATACGGGATATATGCCACTAACATAAGCATGAATAAATGAAGACGCTTTGCCGTGACCTAAAATGCAGTCGATTCAGAGGTTTGGCCACAGAGTACAGCCAAAACAGTTGTCTCACTAGTTTTTCAGATAATCTAAAATTATACAAAAGGTTAATTTAACAAAATTATTCTTTTGGGTCGGTGACATTTCGGACCAAAAAAACTCGGACACCTTCGCCAATGTATGGATTTTCAATTTTAATATTATTTTTTTCCATACATTGGCGTAGGTGTCCGAGTTTTTTTGGTCCGAAATGTCACCGACCCATTCTTTTATCATTAGACTCATATACCTAGGTAGAGAAAATAAATTTTCATTTACTTGATATAAGTTACATACAAAAATGTACCTACTCGTTTTATTTAATTCAGATGATTAAAATATTTGTATTCGACATACCTACTGCAACACTGTAAAGTATAATAATAAAAGTAGGTTTAATTAAATCGCAGATATTTAAAATACAAGTTTGTTTTTAGAAAATAAATAAAATACCTATTTAATCGACTGGAAAAAGCCATATGTTTGTAGGTGCACACATTTTTAAAGTGATTGTATGAAGTGGTCAGTAACCCCGGTTTGTAAGTACCTATCTAAATATAGACGTTGCTACTATGTAACCATGAAGGATATGTCCAATCAACAGCCTAATCACATAGAAATCTGGTATTAACATCACGCCTAGTACAAGTCACGCTATACTAGACTTCAATATTCCTAAACATTAGTTTAAGCAGTTAAAATTTGTCCGCACATTAGTTAGCGTTTAGTTTAAGGTATTTTATAGCATGACGCTTGGTGAAATCATGCGTAGTTTTACACATCTTGAGGATACGTTTTAGGCGCACCCTGTAAAGACAATTTTCTTAGTAGAAAACTCAACAATACTGTAATATGCAGGTTGACAGCGCGGAGTCTCGTAAGATCAGCTTTAGTCGCCTTTTCAAAGCAGGAAATTTGTCGCCCATATCATTGTGAGTGCATAAGAATATACAGAATAACTTTTACATAAGGTGCCTGTTAATAGAAGGCTTAGATTATTGATGTCATATATTTACAGCGTGTAGTCTGATAATTTCCGAAATCCGAAACAATAATTGTTGAGCCTAAAGGGTAACTAAATTCACTTACAAATTATCTGCTGATGGCGGAGGGGCGATTGATTGATTGGCACACACTGTTTGATTTGAAATAATCCTGGAATCTTTTATTGACACGCAGTTGTGTAAACATAATAAAACATTTTTAATAATCGAGTAGACACAAGCAACACCCAAATTTATTTTCGAAAACAGTCCTATGACATCCTGTACATATGTATAAAGGCTATAAATGATTAACCACGTGTGTAACATAACCTAACGTGCCCTAATGCGGATGTGATGTTTGTCAGTAAGGAACTATCGCTAGATTTATGATTATGCCTGGAGTATGCTGAAATGTAAGTAAGTATTAAGGTAGTATACTCGGCAATTATGGTGTCTCGTCAAAAACAAAAAATAAGCTACAAGAACTATTCTTCAACTATTGCGTCTATGGGTTGACGTAAAAAACGCGTAAAAAAGTTAGTCTACTGATATTTCCACACTGTGGTATGAAGCGACATCATTATCTCGAAAATCGAAATCACACGTTTCCATACTCGTATTGAGATATCAATGAAAACCTCCCTACTTGTGCACCACTAGTTGATGCATGTATTTATCACTAGTTTTATGTATGTACATGTAAATATTATTTTATATACTTACTTAAGATAGTTTTATTTTACATGTAATGATTGAAACTACTTTATTGAACAAAAAAAAACATACCGACCGAATTAAGGACCTCCTCCTTTTTTGGAAGTACCTATATTTAATAAACCTTAACATGTTTTAGTTACGGAAAAGGATTGCGTTATGTTTAAAATGCATTGTGAATACAACTTTGCTCAACTGTAAATTAAGGCGTTATTATTATGTATTGCATGCTAGTCGACTATTTGTCTGTCTTAATGAAGATCATTTTAAATGACATTATAGAAATGATAGAATAAAAATGACGCCATATATAAAAAAGTAAGTTTTTTTTAAATTAAAATCACTCAGTTATTTTTTCAGTTGATTCCATATGTCTGTTATTCCCATACGAACTTCCCGAAAATGATTTTAAAAGCAAATCATATATTTTTTTAGTGTAACCCCACCCTAACATTGCTTGATTTGACACAGTATGTGTCCCACAAACGACACACTGCAGTGAAAGATCTTTAATTAAATGTTCCACTAAACTAATGGAGATACCAAGCGGAGTTGAACTTTATTTCTAACAACAATACTGGCATTACCCCTACTCTGTTAACTCGAATGAGTTAAAAGATTTCGAATGTAAAATTTTGTTTAAATTTAGCTTGTACAGGAAAATTGATAAACATCAATATTGTTTAATTTTGACTGAGACAAAATGATAATATCTTTTATAAATATGTATTATATAATACTTACAACTCATAAACACTTATACATAAGTACATATATAAATACGTACAATTAAAATTATGGCTAATTCTTTTAAAAAAACCTTAAAAAACCACATTTATGACAAATTTTCGAACCTCAACATCTTCGCTGTGAACGATTATAATCCCGTACTATTTAAATACTATATAAAATAACACTAAATAATATATTTTACATAAACATAGCATCTGAGAATTGTTTAAAAATTTTCGCATTTTTGAGTAGTGGTTGAATTGGATAACGGAAATGCGGCACCCTTCAAACATAACAAGTTAGAACTTATCCCTAAGTTAAAGTTACACAGTAACACTTGTACTTACAACTAGTCTGGCTTGTCTGGACTAGTTCCGACTAGTTCACGCTGACCGTCCAACTTGTAACTATGAGCAGACTTTTAAATTAGTTGCAATGCTTTGAGACGATAACGGTGTTTTTTTTAGTTATTTTTGCAATAAAGTCAGGAATACCTGGAAGAGTTATCTCTAAATAAGTAAAATATAGTAGTGGTCATAACAAACAAAGTATAAAGATGGAATTTTAAAAGCAAATTTAGAACTATGCTAAATTTCCCCTCTACCGTACATTTATTAATTTATTTGTCGGAGTCGGTGGACATTAAATGAAACTAAAGAACGCCATCTATCTTATTTTCATGAGAAACTTTGTAAAATGCAAAGGTGCCAAGCCTAACCAAGAAACATGAAGTCCGACGCGTGCGTGCACGGAGGGAATCCTGTCAAGACAGAATAGCGCGGGAATCGGAGAGAAGCAGTTGTCTTGTCCACGTTCAATTTGCTGTTTGATTTTATATCGAGTCATTGCCTAAATTTAACAGTTTGAATTCTAATGCTGTATCGGAAGTCTTCAATACGAAAGCTAAGTATCTTTCCGTTAATCATGTAAACTAGTTGCTAGATTTCTGTGAGTAATGTAATAGCGAGTTTTATAACGTTCCTTTGTATTTGAATAATGATAATGGCAGAGTGGAGTTTATTCACCGGGTTCTTCTCCACTCAATATGTCAGACAGATTGTACCTGTCTTTATGAATCCGGTAAATTAAAACAAAGTTAAAGGTTAAACTGTTTCTTTATTATTCCAAATACCCTTGTCGTTCATTATGGTAGTGAGGCAGGTCATTTCAATAAGTTGCATTAGTTTTATCAGATCATTGAGCTAAAGTAGTTAACAGATTGTTCCTATATTCTTTCATAATGCTTCAAGTTCTTGTTTGCTGCCTTCTACGCCCACTAAAACGTGATCTTAACATTCTGACATTAAGAAAAGACACCCGAGCTGCGACATATTAATAATTTCATTTTGAAGTACAAAATTTATATGGTTTTTAGCTGAAATGATTAAGCATCTTGCCTATCCCCTTTTAAAATATAAAGTTTTAAAACGTAAAATTATCAAAACAATATCTACTAATATACAATCACGAACTTTAGTGCTTTCAACTATAAACAAATTTTAGTTGATAAACCATGGACTAAATAAACATTGTAGAGAACATCGCTTCAATTTATTTTAACTTCAAATTGACATTTTTGTAAGGAGCGAGGTATGAAGCATTGCTGCATAAATAGCTGTATTTATTTTGTAGAGCATTTTCTGACTAGCAGACATCAAGCGAAGATAGCATTATTGGCAAAGCAATAAAGCAAATTTTGTTGCTACTGCTATGCAATACCTAATCCTTAAACAGCTGCTGTCGTCTATGACTTCCAATAAAGCAAAGTTAATTTTGCTTATTACAGTGTTACCCATTCTTTATAATTATATTTCGCAAAAAACGTGCAAACATTATAGACCTTTATTAGCGCATGTGTCTAAGGTTTTATCACGCTCAATTGTTTATATATGGTTTACATACTCCACGTAACAAACCGATCACCAAACCTCACTTGCGTTGCATCCAGATATTGGATCACGGCTTTATTTGCCAAATGAATCAGTCATCGAACCACAAACTGCGATGCGGGTCGGAACTACAACTCACAACTCGAACACAGTTTTAGAAGTTCAGAACACGTTGTAGATAATTAGATTTCAAACTGAATGCGTTGGAATGCCAACTTTTCTTTGGTGAAGCCCGCGTTTAGTTATGTAAGCTAAATGTCATTTAGTGTTTAGTTTTTGGTAGAACTTTGCCTGTGGCATTCAATTTTCTAATTTAAAATTGGTCAGGTACGTTTTTTTGTGATTTTGGAACATTGTTATGGCATCTAAAATAAATAATTCTTTTTTTAGCTACGATTTAAATTATTGTTTTTAGTAAGATACTAAGTACAAATAAAAAATTTGATGTTTTAGGGCCGGTTTTTCAATAGTCAGATAAATTCTATCTGACAGAAAATCAGTATATTTTTGTTGCACGTCGAACATAAATACTTGACATATGTATGAAGTGACAATGAAAATATACCTCTTATCAGTCAGTTAGCATTTATCTGACTATTGAAAAATCAGCCCTTAGTTTTTCATAAAAAATCATTAGATAAGTAAATATACAACATAACTGACCGTTAACTTTTAACTGTGTTGGTTAACAAACATTTTGTAATGTTAATTAAATACACAGCCTGAACTAATTACTTTAAGTAGAAAGTATTTCATACAACAACAAATACTATACCTGGAATGGAATGTTGTTTGCTTTCAATATAAAGTATATGTAATTGTGTTCTCCTTTTAATTAATTAATGAATAGAAAGTTAAATTGTAACGATATGTGGAAAAAGTATTAAGCTTTTCAGTATATTTTTCAAACTTCATGTATTTTATAAGGCGGTGTTTTGAAGTTATAGATACTGGAAAAAGGAACGCGGGTCTCCGAGCATAGTGCGACTAACTTCAAAATTAATAATAATAAAAACTAAAAAGTAAAATCTCAATAAGAAGGTGTTCTTTGGCAATTATTATTTTTAATACATTATCTGTGCAATATTAGGAAAGTAATTTATATAAGCAAGCCATTTATTTTTTTATTTTTAATGAAGCATTATTTCTTAGAAGAATATTTTAATATTTTTTTTAGAATAAAGTTTAAGTAAAAAGTGGCAATCTCCGGAGACAACTCGCCGCTTCAGTGACGTTCTAATTATTAGAAGCCAAACCACGGGCTCGGACTTAGGAATGAAATAAACATTTTAAAAAAATACTAGCAGTTTTTTGCGTGAATTAATTCATGATGCTAAAAAGTAGCTTCTAAGAATCATTGTAATCGCTGCATTGATTTCAAAAAGGGTCATTTACATTGCGTCTATCAAAGTTAATTATGAATGATTAACATTGTCTTGTCAATTTATATGTCAAGAGTGAGCTTCAAAGAATTACCTACGTTAAGAAGATGTAGATCATTGTAAAATTCAGTTGCAAAATTGGGTAAACTAGTCCCTTTTTTGTTAGATTTATCAACGATCTCGACCAAGAGTATATTGTAACCACCCAACATGTTTTGCCCAATGTTTTTTTTAATATTTTACCCAGGTTTCCCAGTCCATACCAGTTGACACATGAACATGACACGCCGCCGAGACCCGCTGACCCGCTTCTACCTGCGACCAGTCAATTTACCTCGAAAAATCTCTGGAAACCCACTACCAAAGAAAAGCAGTATGTTGACTTAACATACATACCAGCCCTGACTTCTCAGCGCCCTCGTTATTCTGCCAAGCGAATTTCAACAGAAATAGCGAAGGTGTCTTTGCGAAGAAGGGTCAGGTTCGCGTGCGCGGGTTGGTGGTACTTGTGGACTTTCGGATGTGATTTTAGGGTCGGCGCACGCCAAGTCCGAGCGGAGGTTATTGAGACACTTTCAGGCTAAAAAGCTCTGGAGAAACTGCTGATAATGTATATTATACTTGTCAAAAAGCAGTTTTTTATAGTAATTTCTAATCTAAGTAATCAGTTCTATTTGTAAAAACATACAATAGATTGTAATTCAATATTTATTGATTGATCTTCATTTTAACTTCATTATTATGTTTCGTTTACCTACCATGTAACAAAAATAACCTATGATTACATTACTTATTTATTTCACGATCGTACACTACCTAATTTTTCATAAAATACCTAAAATCTTACCTCAGCAATACTATGGCAATCAGCCCCCGCCCAGTTTAACCGCTGCAAACCTTTAGAGAAAAGCTTAGCAATGGCGGGTACCTAAAGCGGCGTGTTCCCGCCATTCAAACTGATGTCATACGCCCAACACACGTCCATGTGGGCTGGCTATTGTAGGGCACAATACAAAACATATTTTATTCATAAACATCCCATGTAAGATAAATGAAACGTGAAGATTTCAGCAGATGCTCTTTTATTTTATCCGGGAGCGCGTTTATCGGGAAGGTTCCATCTTTGAGGCAAATGAGGTTAGGATTTTTGGCGGGAGCGAGATTCTACATGAGTTATGTTTGGGATTTTTGCGTATATGACGGAGCTATGTTTTTATATTGAACAAATTGAGGTGAATGATGTTCTCAACATTGCGTATAATGAAATATAAAGCAAAATGTCTTCAGTTTACAGCAGTCGTCGACTAATTTCTCGTTTGGTTTTAAATCTATTTTAGTGCAAGTATCTGCATAGTTACTCACTTAATTTGTAGTATCTAATTCAGACAAATAAATCTATGTTATGATAAATATTAATTAATGGTTGTGTAACAAACCCACTATGTACAATTGTAATCCCATTTTCACATTTATCGAATAGGTACATGATAAAAATCAATATTAAATTTCTACTACCCGAGTGCTCGCCAAACATTGCCAATGCGAAATCTAAGCGAAGCTAGTCGCGCGCTGGCCTGAATATGTAAAGGCGGGTTAAGAACTGCCCTCGGAAACATACATTCAGTTCTGCGTAAGTAGAATGAATTATTCAAAATAGTCGCTCCGGTACAAAGGAGGTGATCGGTGTTGTGAATGCAGAGTTTAGAGATTTGAGCGCAATCGTTCTGTCATTATTGGTTCATAGCATATTGGGTATGCGACCAAGTTGCACCATTTTCTCAGCTTTGAGCACGGATTTCTGAGCTCGATGATAGTATTAATTGTGAATGCAGTCTTGTTTTATATTTTCTAGCAATATATGAGTGAGGAAAATTAAACTCAAACAAAACGCCGTGTGCAAAAAAAATCTTTACGTACCTACTAATAAATTATACGCATTACTTTAGAGATCCTTTTAGTTGTTTAATATATCCGTGTAGTTAAGAGTTACCCCTAACGAGTTACTGCTGTTTTAAATCACATGAAAGGTCAAACAACTATATTTGTGTAGTTCTAATACCGTGTTTTATGAAAAATAATACTAGGCCACCAAGGAGGGTTTCAAATAAAAGAGTTAGCACTAATAATAAATTATTGGTCTTTAAATAATTTACCTTCCGCATACATATTACAGTAAAGTAGTCGTCCTATTTAACCTATATTATAAGTACCTAGAATTATACCTAAAAATAAGTTTTATTAGGTACTTATGAATAGTTCATTTGTAATGTAATTCCTAATAGTAATTCTTTATATTTATGTTATGCATGAATACAAATTAAAAACAGAGTAAGTTTATTTAATTTTACTTAACTTCCTTCAATTGTACGTGATGGTATTTCATTAAGCCTACTTACTACTGCTTTACGACTCACTTCCTTTTCTTTAAGGTGCGGTCATATTATCAGTGTGAGTGCAGCGGTTTCGTTGTAGTGAAAGGAGCTATTTAGTCAAATTAAAAGCTTCTAAATTCCCAGTCCGGATGTCCGGCGATTTCCCATAAAACGCCCTAAAAATATACCATCTTGTTACTTGATCATAGAGGATTCTACAATATTCGTAATCTATAATTTGCTATGACTTGCTTACTCTATCGTAGGTATTTCAGCTTACCGTTAATACTTATAGAGGTGTCACCAATTCCTAGATAACTATTATGACCGTGTTATATGACCATCTTACAGCATGTAGCTCACCAGTAAATATGAACATCTTCGATATTAAACCAGCTATTTTGTGGTATTAACGGGTAGTAATTAAACCGACTTCTTTTTAAAAGCTTTCTAGGTACAACACTAAAAATCGACATTGCCTTTTAAATAACTAAGTCAGCCACAATCAGCCTTCAGAATAATCCTATCATAGCCACTAGTTCTCTATGAGTGTCTTAAAGCAATATGCATTTAAGTAAATTTCTGAAATAATAATAAATGACACAAAAGAATACCTACCTAGTTGAATCAACTTCTTATTTTATAGCTCAGTAGATACATTACAAAATGTATTTCAAGAGTTTTTAACGGCAGCAAGTAGAATTTTGGTGTGTCAACATTAATCTAAATTTACTTTCCCTAACAGTTTTTATCCACTAGCTTAGTGTGATATCATTCCGATGAATTGTTTAAAAAAATTTGAAGCTCCTCACCGTAAATTGATGATGAGTTGTAAAATTTGTGGTAAATTGCCACCTACAATTTAAAAAGGCGATGTTAAGAATTCGTTTATTTTAATTAGCAGCTTTCTATTTTTCCTATTTCTTATTTAAAATTAGAAGTTTCATTACGTGACCAAAAAAAAACTCTGCGGCTTGACTTTTTATATATAATTATTTCCCGTAGTAAACTACTACAGTAAATATCTATTAATGAGACCGCACCCTTTTACTACTTTCAGACATTGCTTGAAGCCATATAAGTACCTAATACGGTTTCATAAACTACCTATCTCTGTTTGTTCATTGTACTTTTATTTGTATGACACTTTTGACACGGATACTTTTTGAAAAAGAGTTAATAATAAAAAACCATTTTCTTCCTTATTGTAGTTAAAACAAAAAAAAATTTTTTGACACACATTTTTGCTTTGACTTTATAACGACTTATGACTTACTTTTTAAAGAAATTGGCTACCCCAGTTACGTATTGCAATCGTGTTCAATGTCCACCTACGCCTAATCCGATAGAACCTCGGAACCGGCGGCGTCCTGATACGATTGTGTTACGTCGCGGCACCCTGTAAAGTGCCAAATCCTCCTTCCAATGCCGGCCACAGCTTAGTCCACTAAAGATATTGCACCAGAATACACCGCCAACTCAAAACAAATCTGTGAACGTTTAAAAATAGAAATGAGATTATTTATCACATTTCTTTCAATTTTTATCCTCACGGCTCGAAATGGGGTTAAGGCGCAAGAAGACGACGAGATCCGGCCAACGGACGACCCCCCCGGAAATAATCTCGTCATCGGCAACACTCATTTACAAACAGATTTCCAAGCCGCTTCGCCAATTTACTCACCTGAGAATAAAAATAAAAACCGCCAGCACGAAGGAAATTCACTTTTATCCCCGCGGAGCGAAGATGAAAAGAATTCAGTACAAACTCAAGCTCTTGTATGGGATAACTGTTTGGAGACGTTCTTCAGAGACAATCAAGACAAGACTAAATATCAAAACTTTGACATGGAACACGAAATTGAAGATTTGCGAGCTCAACAAAAACAAAACGGCAGCTTATGGAACAAAAGAGACACTGTCGATCCCAATAGATCAATCTCCGTAGAAAAATGGATAGAGAAGTACAAAAATCTCACTGAATCGAAATCTGCTGGACGACGTCAATTAAAAACTGACCCACCTACTAAAGCAACAACTGCCTCGAGTACCGTCGAGACAACGACGATCAAAGTCATCCCAATAACAAGGAAAGTGTTTGATGAGCTGACAGAAATTCCGGAAGTCACAATCAGTCCCGTTACAAAGAACGATAGTAAAGTTGGTTACACCAAAGATTGGATCGAAGTAAAGGACAGAACTAAAATAAGATTTACTGGTCTGCCGAGGACAGAAAACTACTTAATACCGTCACTTAAATTAGACGAGGGGTTTTATCCTTTCAGTTTTATGTCGGAATTCTTTTCTTTCATTCATCCATTTGACTTTCCCATCGGTAAGTGCGTTAATTGTTATACTTTCTCTTTAACTACTTAATTAAACCGTGCTAACGTTCTTCCCCTTTTTAGGTCTTATAAAAGATATTGTTTGGGGACAATTGAGTTTCCCGAGTTCCTTTTTACAGGTAAGTTTACCTTTGAGCTGAATATATAAGATATTAAATTCTTAGAGCAGGTAGGTAAATATTGTATATTCAAATTTTATTTTAATATATTTATTTCTCATCCCAATCTACAAATAGTTTACTTTTTGGAATTGATACAAAAAATTGCTTTATTACTTGAAACACCATTTCCGTTAGTTTGGTTGCTATTGGATTTCCAAATTCCTCTACAACTTGCCTCCAGTTGTCATTTAAAAAATTCAATATAAAGTCACCTGAAAGAAAATTATACACTTACACATTTAAATACTAGAGGTTTGGGTTTTTTGGTATGTTATATATTATTTTATTGGTATATTTCATTTGAACATTAAAAAATTTGCAACTTGAGGAAAATTCAACGACAAATTTAAGGATTATTAAAAATAGAACTCTTATTTTTTAAAAAATACTCTACTAACTGGTTTACGCATTCAAAATATCATAAAAAGTTTTAAATCAATACACACTTACTTAGTTCCTGATTGCCTTTGAATAAATTAGAGATCTGAGACCTAACAGTGCCATCGTAGCTATGCGTAACAGACAAATCTTTGGCGACATAATACAATTCACCATTTCGAATTTCGTCTTGAAAGAAAATTCTTGCCGTAATCTTGACATTCCCTGCAAAAAATTTGCAATTATCATTCCATTGAGGAAGTACAAAAAATCACGTATCGAGATATTAATACGTCTTGGGCAATTAAATATCATCTTTCAATTGTCGTGTTTTCAACAAAAGCTGCGGAATTGACTTCAAGGTTATCAGGATTGATCTTGGAACTTTATTAAATTGATTTTTTATTACTAAGGAAGTAAATGTACGGTACTCTTTATTTGGTAATAAGATTTTCTTTATTCAAACTCATGAGTGACACAGCTGATTCAAATATAGGTATTTTGAATATATTTGTTATAGTTACTTACTTGCTTTAATTTTGGCATATCCATCTCCATTGAGCCAGACTATTAGAATTTTACCATAAGCCTTGTATTTACCTCGTAACGTTATATTGCATTGTAATTCTAGATCTAGTATATCTTTATCAACACTGAAAAAAATATATTTAAGCAAATATTCATGATTATAATGATTTTTACGTAGCTTTCGACCCGAAACAAATATGCAAAGAAATTGGTATAAGATTTTAGTCTCTTACAAAAACACACAATATCAAATTTAAGAAAACATACATTTCCCATATCAAAAAAACAATCGCGCTGAATACTTCGAGAATGTTATTGAGCCGAAAGCTATTTAGGAATCAAGAATACTTCAGAAATAATTATTTACTCAAATTTAGCTGCTTCAACAAGACATTTCCTTAACCCTGTAACTATCCCGTTAGTTACTACAGTCCTGACTCCATCATGCAACTTCACATCTGCATGTTTTATTAACAATGGGTCCAAAGAACCAATTCCTATCTCTGGAACTCCTTGGGTTAATTTAGGTATTACATCCTGAATTGACTTTTTCAAACACACTTCGGATTCTGATGGACACGGCGTTAAATAGAACGCTGCAAATATTTTCAAGGTTATAAGAAGAGTTTATAATAAAAACAGCTTATATTTTTCCTATTCAACTAAGTGGTTAAAAAAGGAACAAAGTAAAAAGGGACTTAGCTGTAATCCAATATCATTTGACTATTGTTTAAAGGTAAATCAAAATACTTACGAACATAAAAAGGAGACAGCGTTGCACTTGCGGAAATTAAAAGATAGCATATAAAAAATATATTCTGTAACTCCATTTTTATTTTTGGGATAAACTTAAGAGTGTAACACCGCACTTTCTATTAACAATGGTTAAAAGACTGACTTCAACATAATAGAACTTTAGGAATGTCAAGTAACATGAAAGGCGTTTAATTTTCAAAACACTTTTACTATACAGCATGATTCTTTTGTAGCTTTGATGTTCTATATGGTTTCTAGCAGGTTTGAAAGAAAATTTCTAACGATTTTTTTTATAGTCTCAGCTCATTTATTATTCCGTATAGAAATAATTAGTTTTTTTATCCTTTCAATAAAGCATTACTTAATATTTTTTTGAACCCATTGCTTGGAATTGATTCGGGTCGAAATCGACTAAAGGATCACGGCGTATATACGAATTGTAAACAAAATTTATAAATACTGGATCCTTTACGCAGTTGTTAGAAATAAAACAAATCGTTAACGTTTATACGTTTATATTACAACTTTGCTCTATCAAAACAAAGTTAATAATTTTTACATCACCAATCAAAAACTTAGAAACTATTTCTCTACTAACACTAAAACTTAAACAAATAAAAGTATGGTCTAAAATGTTCCCAATATCAATTCTGGTGGTCAAATCAAAACCAACTAATACCTGAACACTATCTGTGTTAGTGAACATAAATATTCAGTCATATGGATTAGTGTAAATAGTTAGAAACTCAGGAGTCATACTACAGTCAGAATTTTCAAACGAATAGTTCGTTCTTGGGTATCTGTTTGAAGAATCGGGTGATGACGTTAAACACCAATTGGATCAGTTTCTTCACAATTGGGTCTCCGAATTCATTTGCTAGCTCCCTCCAGTTTTCATTCAGGAAGGTTAAGACTGTTTGACCTGGGGTTAAAATAAATGTTTAATATTAAACCATAATTACCTAAAGATGCAATATATAACTTAAGTTATTCATCTAAAAGATGTTTTTGGCTTTAAATCGAATGTAAGATGCGGTTATTTGAAGTTATTTCTATAGTTTAAAAGTAAATTGTTTCATTCTTTGCATACTCCGCATCGACTTATATTCTAAATATTTTTTAATATATTCATTTTTATAATGTTGTCAAGCACAAATACAATGGCACTTACTGATTTCTGGGTTTCCTTTAAACAAGTTTGTGAGTTGGAACGTAATTTTTCCATCGTATTTATGCTCTACTTTGAAATCTTTCACAGTGTAATAAGTGACTCCATCACGAACTTCGTCCTTGAAATATATTTTTCCTGTGATTCTTACGTCAGCTGTAACAAAATATTTTTTAATTTAATTTACTACATATTTTTTATATTTTTGACTTTTTCATTTTAAGCTAATTTTTATTGTGCGTATCATTATTTTTATAACAAGTTTTAAATTTAGATTTTTAATGATATTCAAGGTGTGAAACAACATATATGAAACAAGATAAACAAAAACTGGGTAACATATGCAAACAGCATTTTTTGTTTTTTTTATGGCTTGCTGATACATATAGGTATAATTTTTGTATTTTATTTAATTGCTGCAATCATAATGTTAGCTAACCACGCAATATGTACAGGGTGTATCTTGAGTGGCTTTCGACCAGGTAACATGTTTTAAGAACAACATGTAAGTAGTTTCGATGAATAATTTTCGTTGAATTAACTTCATATTATTAAAACTGCATTTGTTCTGTAATATAATCAAACTATATTTTTGTCATGTTCTTCACAAACAGCTTTAAACTTATTTATTTGCTTGTTAAGATATTTTGCCAAAAAAAATAATCGAATCGCATCGAAGACCAACAAAGAAACATCCTGAACATTTATTTTTTCTATGTAGGTCATTAAGTAGCATTATTTTTTTAACTTCTGAGCAATTCATTCATTGTTGATGATTTTATTTAATTTGGCATTTGAAATATATCTGTCACTAAATTTATTAATTTTCCAATTTAACTGGTTAAACAAGATTATTCTGAACAAATATAGCTATAAATCGTGATATACCTAGGTATAAATCGTGTTTGTCAAATGATGATGATATGTTATATAATGCGGTAAATTTAAATACCTTTTATTTTATTTTTACTTACTTGACTTGATTTTGGCGTCTCCATCGCCGTTGAGGCTTACGATGAGAATTCTTCCATTGGCCTTGTATTTTCCTCTTATGGACAGTGTGCAAAGCAGTTTCAACTCCGCAAAGTTTTCCTTTTCACTAAAAAATAAAAAATATCCAAGTTAGCAAGGTCCTTATTTGTACAAAAAACAAAAAAAAAACATATTAAAGTTAACTGAACTTGAGACTTTTGTTAGGCTTTTCTAAGAATAAATTCTTAAGTGCATTTATAAATTTTAGGTTTAAATTGCATTTTTAGTTTTACGTGCAGTAAACATATTTTGTTTTACGTGCAAAATACAAAAACTAAAAAAGTAACTGTTTTTATATTCGAAGTCATGTTTGATCTTTAATCTTTCTTTGTATTGAAAGTACCTTATTAAGTAGGCCCTACAATTCATCATCTTTTTTTATTTATTTATTATTTATTTACAGCCTTTTTATCAGACGGTCAAAATAATTATTTACAATTATTTTAGCAATACATGTCAGATGCAATAGTTGTTATTACAAATTAATTAAAACATTACTAATATTTAATTAAATATGATTTACTACGTCTGTTTGCTGTTAGCAAAGGCCTCCTCCAATTCTTTCCACTTGTCTCTTTCATAGGTTAGGTTAGGTTTTTAATTATCTTTAGTATTTACTAAATATAAAAAAACACCCATAAAATACTACTTACTTGTATTTCGCCGACTCCACGACGCATTTCCTGAAGCCGGTAATAGAACCGTCGTTCAACTCAATTTTGACTCCGCCAGGTAGCTCCAGTTTTATCTGTTTTTGCTTGAGGGGATCTAAAGACTCCAGGCTGAGTGCTGGGTCACCTTTCACGAAACTTGGAATAGAAGCTTGTATGGTCTTCGTTAGGCATTCGTCTGTTAGTTCTTTGCATGGTGTAATGTACGCAGCTAAAAAAATTTAGATATTTTGTTACAGTTCCATAATAGGTAGTTATGTAATTATCAAAAAAAAAATGCGTAGATAAGTTCAGTTGTATTTAAATTAGTTATTGTCATTATATTATTTGAATCATTTTTAAGCTATTGCATAGTTTTTATATAAGTACCTCTCAAAATTAATTATTTTGAATTAGAACCACAAGTTAGTTTTTAATCATCCACATAAAACAATAAATAAAAGAAGCTCACCATCTTATTCACAATATAAAAATGTGGCTTTCACATAAGTATATCCATTTAATCTATTTTTTTTTTAAATTAAGTTATTTAAACCACTTACGTGCAACTTTAGCGAATGCATTACCAACGGACACTACTAACACAACAGCTAACATTAACTGCCGTCCACACATTTTGCTGTGACTATTTAAACTGTAAACTATAAAAAAATAAATTTAAATTTTTAAATTAGTCACTTGAGCGTGCGACTACTTGTTTATTTTAAGAAACAGGTAATCGAGCTATGATATCGCGGCCAGCAACGTTCGCCTTTTTATGCAGTGGATCCAAGCTTTTAAATTTTTTGATCATTAATAATTGTTGTCTTATAGGCCAAGAGCCACGGAAGGATAAAAACCGTTCGTGCATCTACAATTGAACACATTTTCTTGGCTCACTCGTTTATTTGCATAATTTATGCGGTTTTTATTGTTGTCAATCTGTTGAAAAGTTTGATTAATATGAGTTATAATTTTAAAAAAATGGTAGATCAGACTTATATTAGTTTAAGAGTAGGTACATTGCTTTAAAAATAAATAAATAAAAAATAAAAAGGTTTTTATTTCCAGTTTTACAAAGTTACATAGTATTGAGACAGCCCAGTAAGTAATGAAATACTTGTGTCGGGCGTGACTCGCTCTAGCCCCCAAAAGTGTTGTTTACAATAAAAGAAAGACAATAAGAAGTAAAAATAAAACAAAAAAATAACATATTTAAAAAATCTTAAACAAAACAAAAATTCCAAGAAATAAAACAATTTACATGAGAACCGTATGTGTAGGTGTGTGTGTGTGCGTGTGTGTGTGTGTGTGTGTTTGTGTGGGTGTTTTTTATGTAAGCGTGTGTGTTGGAAATTTATATAACGAATATAATACACAGATATCCATGTTATATTTTCATAAATTTTATAAATGTAATAAAGTATATTCTATAATTTTTTATTTTACAATAGATATTTTTTTTTTTTTTTTTTTTTTTTTATATGAGAAGCTAGCAAACGAGCATGCGGGTCACCTGATGGTAAGTGATCACCGCCGCCCATGACTACCCGCAACACTGTGGGTGTTGGGGGTGTGTTGCTGAGCCTTTAAGAAAATTGGGCACCGGATATCGCACTGACCAAACGAAACGCAGGAACATCGTCCCTACTTCACGTCGGTTTTCTGTGCGACGGTGGTATTTCACCGGTCGAGTCAGCCCAGTAATCGCTGCAGACAGAGCCTGCAGCTAGACTCTACCACTCCAAGAATAATAAGTTTTCTGTGTCATCATAAGATAATGATTTCAACCATTGTGTGATTTTTTCTTTACATTCCACAGAGTTCATAGGGTAAATGTTCAGTTGTAGATTTATTCTGTTGTACAATAGTGAGGCTCGTGTAGTGTATTGGCGTTCGGCAAAGACTGTTCGAACACGGCGAGATGGTGCAACGATGTGTTTATTCCTTTTTTTCAATTTTTCAGGGTCGAACGGGAGGTTCTTGTGCAGAGTCAGTATAATCCACAAGATGTAAAGTTTTCTTACCGATAGTAAACCACAAATTTTAAATAAGTCGGACGTTGGGTATCTGTAGGGTTTGAAATACATTACTTTTATAAGTGACCTCTGTGCTCTTTCCAAATGGATAAACTTAGTTTTCACAGCTCCGCCCCATACTGGTATACAATATGCGATCACAGACTGTGCCAGGGAAATATAAACTTTATTGAGAAGAGCACTCGGCATAACATGCCTCAGAGTCTTGAAAATCCAAATAAGCTTCCTGATTCTACTTGATATGAGTTCAAGATGAAGTTGCCATGACAGTCTTTGGTCTACTATAACCCCTAAGTACTTTGTACTATTGACTTTTGCAATATAAGGACAAGAACAGTGCTGATTAGAGATATTATCACAATAATGAATTTTAATCTGAAAGGATTCTTCCGGTTGCGATCTCTGGTCAGGAGTAAAACAGATGAAATTGGTCTTTTTTGTATTAAGTGTCAGAAGACTGTTGTTCAGCCAACCAGCGACTCCAGCCAGACCAAGTTCTGTCTTAGTCTGGACTTCTTTCCAACACAAACCCGAAAATACTATTGCTGTGTCGTCGGCGTAGGCAAAAATTCTTCGGCCGCACGAAAAAGTACAAAGTTGGTTAATATACACCAAAAATAGTGTAGGTCCCAATACTGACCCTTGCGGAACTCCGTAAAATACGTCTCCTTCTTCACTTTTGAAATTGTCTATCTTGACAATTTGCTTTAAACTTAAAAATTTAGTAGTGAAGTTTGCTCTCACGTTCTTTTTAAATAATGTTCAGTGGTGTTGACGTCTTAAAAGGATAGCTTCCGGCCTTTTAGTTAACACTGACCAACCGCTGAATTTCTGACCAACTTGGAAAAGTTCTTAAGTTTCTGACTTCCTTTGTTTGTTCAATTTTAAAGTTAAAACATGATGGTTTAACGCGGTTGTCTCTCGGAGTATAACGATCGATCAAGGTTCAATACAGACAAAAAACAAGATGAGTTTTGTCAAATGTCAAAAAGTTTTGATCGTTTTTCAGGTATGGCGAAGTTCATTCGCTTTTAAATCTGATTAAAACCTAAAATGACTTTTTAAATATTCAATTTTTAAAAAAACGGATAATAAATATTTAAGTTGCAAGTTAAATTTTAAGACAACAATGAAAGGTTTTATCAGTAATAATTGTTAATAATAAAGTAACTTAAGTCCTAAAATCATATGTTTTTTTAAGACAAAAATATATAGTATTTAGAGCTTTATGAGATAATGTGTGTATCTAACACGTTTAGTTTAAAATCACGTCCATTCCCTTTTATCTTTACCAATTCAAAAATAAAAGAAACGCTTCAAATTATCAATGCACTTAAACTAAGTTTTTCTTTTTATGATATCAAAATAAACTTGTGGTCTTCCTTGTTTAAAATATGTTAAAAATAATTATAACTAAGTATTCACTCACATAAAAGTGTAGGTTTTAAATTTTCTTGTGTTTTTATTCATTTAAACAAATAAAGAAATGATTTTGCTGGTTAATAAGATATCATTGTGTGAAATAAAGTTGTTCTGGTCCTACTCGCACTAACCCGCTTTTTATTTGTCACACAAAATGTCAATGTCGCAAAGGTACCTACTTATTTTTTTAGCATTTCCTTAAAATATCGATTAATTGAGCTTTTGATTTAAAAAACACATGTTATATGATTGTATACTGTGTGAATCTTTTCGTGATTGACAATTCTAACATTTACATGCCGACAATGGACTAATTTAGTTGGAGTGTATTAAAGGAGTAAAAACCCTAAATTTTGTTAAACTGTTCCGGTAGATCTTGTTCTGCCCTTTTTAACGTCAAGATTTTGACAGCTAGGGACATAGTCGTTTGAAAGAAAATTATTTTTTTATCTTTTTTTTTCTCTCCATAACAACCTCCTAAAGACTTTATTAAACACAATAAAATAAAACAAATATGAAATCATCCAAACCGGTTCAAACGTCGAGTCGCTTTGCAATAAAAGTTAATCATTTTTTATTTATATAGATACAAGTTTTTATTTGAACCTGAATTTTATTAGTAGGAAATAGGCTTAGTAAGACAGTAGGAAGTAGGATATAGATTAACATAGGCACGTATTATTGCATTAATTAAACATTAAACCAATGGCAAGTGTAAATTAAAAATAAAAATAATAAACAACATATGAAGTTGAGGTTTTAGTTTTCGTTCTCAGTTCTTTGTATTATTAAAATATTAATAATATTATTTAAACATATTTAATATGAAACACAATTGCATTTCAAACATTAAATTAAATTTATACATTATTATTATTTAGCTATGGTACATTTGATATCTATAGGTAGGTACTGATATTATAAAGCAGATAAGTTTGTTTTTAATTTGTTTGTTTGAACACGCTTATCTCATGAATAACTGATTTGATTTAAATAAATAGTTTTGTATTGAATAATTTATTAATTGTGAGGGGCGGGAAAGTGTTTTTAGCTTAGCTTTTTAATATCTTATAAACGCGGATTAAACCGCAATGCAGTTTGGAGGGCTGTATGGAGATTATCTTATCAAAAATGTTATACGAATGAACTTATAAAGTCATTATTTTATACATTTACTTACCTAACTATTAAAACTGAGTTTACCGTTTTTTCTGCTTGCTTTTATCCAAATCACTTTAATCCTACAACCCAATTAATACTTCATAATTTTATTACATTTCAGTCAATCAAGGTAGAATCGACATTCCTGACGATCATCATAATCTTTACCTGCATAGCACTGGTGATACCGGCTTATCTTATAATCCTTGGTATTTTAAAACTGCTGTCAAAATCAAGATGCGACGATGAAGTTGAATCCGGAGCCTTATTCCCTGATGCCGAAGACTCGGAATGCAATGACAGAATGCTGGTGCTTGGGACACTCTTTGTGATTTTGATTTGCAGGTACTTAAATAAATGTATTATATCACTAAAGTTGTATAATGCGGTTGGTTGATTGCTTAAACAATTAATTAATGCCGCTTGTAATTTTGCTAAAACTCTCAATTAGTCTGATTGAATCTATTTTATAAAACTTCAAAAGTGTTAAGTACGATGAAAGGGGTGCCGACACATAAATTGAGATACAAATTAAAGTAGAATAATCACCTTACATATTTATTTTAATTTACTAATTTAATTTCGATGTTTTTACATTCTTTGAGCGCGAATCTTTATAATTTACTTGTGGCCGCCCGCGACTCTATACGCGTGGAAGTCGGTTTCCCGTGGCAATGAGAAGTTTTCCCACGGTAAAAAGTACTCTATGTGTTATTCTGATGCATAACCTATATTACTCAAGTTCCATCCAAATCCGTCCAATAGTTTTTACGCGAAAGAGTAACAAACATACATCCATACATCTCACAAACTTTCACGTTTATAATAGGTATTAGTAGGATCATTGTTATCTACCTACGAATGAAAAGATGAAATTATAGGCTAATTTAAAAGTTTGAAGTCTTTCTTAAATTGCATATCTATAAATTGTAACGTATCTGATGGGTACAGTCAGCTGCAAAAGTTGCTGAACAGAATTAAAAGTGCAAAAAACTAAAGAGCCAACTAATCATAGGTATTTGTCGTGAAAGAGAGCAAATAAAACTTAACTCACAAACTTTTATAATGCCTAAGCACACAGCAGTATCAAAAGTGAAAAGTTTTTATTTTTTTCTCAATTTATTATTTTGTTCTGCGAGCTTTGCGTCTGGCTGTACAAACTTACACGTGTAAAAGAGTTAATAGGTATACCAGAATAATATTAGTTTGTATTGAAAGTAATAAAATAAAACAACAACTATGGAGCTTTATAACAATCTCACGATTTATCAACAAATTAACTTATTGCGGGTTTTTTGCAGATTTATTGGTAATAAACGGTTCCTTCTAGACTGTAGGATTAAATGTTATAGCCATTTATTCGTTTGAGTTATTAACATTTGGTAAATTTCCTATAGTTTTAAAAATAAAGACGAAGCGAACGAAAGTGTATAATTCTTTTGGTTTCAACATAATGCTTAAACCAATATGGATTTAGCTTTTTGACGAGTAAAACACATGATAAAATAATTTCTAGCTTTATTTACTTCTTTATTCTCAAAACATGTTTTATTGTACTGAATTTTGGTTTCCGGTTTGAAGTCGGGTAAATAAATCTCAGTTGGTAACCGGAAACTACGAAAGCAGCAAATGTACCTTGACCTTTAACAAATTGTTTATTTGTAAACACAAAACTAGTAACTTTAATCGTAATTTTCCATAAAAGATAAATTTAACTTGAAAAGGAACTAGCAATGTAGGTAATTTGTTTTCTTGGTAAATATTTTCAAATCAGATCTTCAAAAACAAATTTAAAAAAATGTCTTTGATAATTTAATAAATATTTTGAAAACATGAATTAACTAACTTGTCTCACAGTTTATTAAAAAACCTTAATACATAAAAAACCTTTTAAGGGTTTATAGCAAACTAAAATTTGTTATAAAGAGCTTTTTTTTCGAAAAAAAATTGGAAATATGCCTTCTAAATTTTTTCTTGTATTTAAAAACAACAAACATTTATTTAAAAAACAAACTTATCTGGTCAATATTTTTTGTGACCAGTTTAAAAATGTTCTACAACAAAAAACATAAAATATTTAACTAAAACTACATTTAATAATTTTCAATTCCTGATTCCTGCATCTAACCATAAAATCTTCCTAATCTAAAAGTTTATGAATATTTTCTGTTGTCAACACTTCTTATGCAAAGTTGAGTTAAAGTAACTACTCGTATATAAGGCCTATTAGGAAGGAAGCAAAGTGGCATGATACCTATAAATAAACCTTAATTGTTCTTGTACTGGTTTTAAAGTACCCTCTTAATTGACGTTTTATAAACTGTTGTTTCATGCTACAATTAAACTTTGTTTCTTTTATTTACTATCGCAAAAACAAAATTAAGTCTTAATGTTTTTTTTATGATTTATTAAGTACAATAGGAACTCTTACATTGTGGAATGCCTTGTAAAATACCTACAACACTTATTCGGTGTAACTTTTTTTTCAATATATAAATAAAAAATATTAAAAACGAGTGCAGTAATAAGAAAAAAACACTTATCGATTCGCATTTTTTTTACTTGGTCCCACCATTCAAATATAAATAACTAGTGGCCGCCCGCAACTGCGTTTGCGTGGAAGTCTGTTTCTTGTGGGAATGAGAAGTTTTCCCGCTATAAAAAATACCCTATGCGTTATTCTGATCCGTCCAGTAGTTTTTACGTGAAAGAGTAACAAACATCCATACATCCATACATACTTACAAACTTTCACGTTTTAATATTTGTATCCAAGAAACAAAAATAATTATATTAAGTATTTTTCCATGTTTAAAAAACATAAGAAATAACAGGTGGCCATTCATTATATCCTTACCACGGTTCGCTTTCAAATTGCTTGTTTGATAAGCTCTATTATTATGAGGCGAGTTATGAAAAGGAAGGTGGACACAGTGCAGCATTAATGGAAGTGGTAAACTACGACAAAGGTGGTAGAGTCTAGCTGTAGGCTCTGTCTGCAGCGATTGCTGGGCTGACTCGACCGGTGAAATACCACCGTCGCACAGGAAACCGACGTGAAGTAGGAACGATGTTCCTGCGTTTCGTTTGATGAGTGCGGTATACGGTGCCCAATTTTCTTAAAGGCGCAGCAACACACCCCCAACACCCACAGTGTTGCGGGTAGTCATGGGCGGCGGTGATCACTTACCATCAGGTGACCCGCATGCTCGTTTGCAGCCTATAACATAAATATATATACTTATATATAAAGTTGTTATAGCGTTAATAGAAAATACTTGGTTAAGTTCAAGTGGAAAATTACTGCATTAATCACGACACACTGCGTATTAAACGACAAAAGCACGTGAGATATCAGTATATTTGTTAAAAAATCACTAGCGATTAAAAACTCCGTTCGCGTGGAAGTCGGTGTCCCGTGGGAATGAGAAGTTTTCCCGCGGTAAAAAGTACCCTATGTCCTTTCCCAAGTTTAGTTCTTTCTTCATACCAAATTTCATAAAAATCGGTTCAATGGTTTAGGCGTGAAAGCGTAACAGACAGACAGACAGACAGACAGACAGACAGAGTTACTTTCGCATTTATAATATTAGTAGGGATTATCTATTAAGATCTTTGTTGATATAACGGGTGTAAAAAGACCACCGAAGCCTGAAACCATGTAATTCTTGAGCCTCAATAGTAACTAAATTCACTAACAGCATACCCAAAAAACTCAATTTATAAAAGTGATTAAGGTTTGAAAACTCATATTCGCCGCTTGAAATCATCGCTCACACATCAACTGTCGGTTCAGGTGCGATTAGTTACGTTGCAAATTAAATTAAAACCCTATTTAATTAGAAATCATCGCAAAATCTGATAGTATTAGTGCAATTTTGGAAAAAAATAATCAATTTTTTCAAAACGTAAGCAGTACCCCTCCAGCAATGCCCAGTTTTTGTTTTTGGAAGCATTTCTTTTACACCCCTTATAATGTATTATGTGAAATACGTTTTTTGCAGTGTCCTAATCTCTGGCATGGCGGTCAGCAACGAGCAGGCCAACGCCGCCATGTTTGACAGTGACAACGTGGTGCGGTGCGCGTGCGCTGACCTGTCAATATGGCTGTCAACTGCTGCGCGGGAACTGTATCATAGTATAGTACCGCCAGTGGATCTGGTTGCGCACGCATTCAAAGAAGATTTAAAAAGTAAAAACCCTAGTGCATACCATCTTAAACATACTCTCTATTATCTTTGCATGCTCTACGAGGTAAACTTGAATAAAAATGCGATTGATATTCCAGATATTGAATCTTTACTTGGAGAACCAATTCAAAAAGCCATAGCTTCGGAAAGCGGCATAGAATTGGCCTTAGACTCTTTGACTGACATCACTACAGGTATTAATTATTAACATACAAAAGAAACACTGAATAATATGAGACCCCCTTTTTACATATCCTACGCCGACTTAATTTAGGTATAGCTTAAACACGCTTGATTTCAAATATGAAAAACCTACTTTTTTAGGCTTCTCAATTTATACAGAAACTGCAACGGCTCTCTAAACTCTAACACTAAATGAGTATAAGCTAAACACCCACATAAATAAAAATATTATAGTAATTATTAATAGATTAAAATATAAGGATTTGAAATTACATCTTGTACATCAACTTTTTGAGTCAAGGACAAAAAACTTAGACGAGTTCATCATCCTTCTTATTTACAGAAACCGAAGACCTATCAAAGAAAATCACCAACCTCCGTGACGTCAGCATGAGGGCTGGATCCCTTGCGTCTGTCACTTCTGACAGGATCAAAGACCTGGGAAGGCAGATAGAGAGCTTGAAGAAGACCTGTAATATGAAGGATTTGCCGCTGTGTGACACGATTAAAACAAATGCTTTGGAAATGCAGATCAAGTTTGATTTGGTGAGTTCTTCTAGAAAGTTTTTTCAAAGTCAAAGATTATAATAAATTTCTTGGTACCTACTGAAGCATCATTAATAAGTTTTATTTGTTTTTGTTGGCATTAGGAGATAAAGAAATTATCTTTAAGTTGGAGATTAGGTAAAAAAATGGCATATGGAGAACAGAAATCCTATGACCGCAAAATTTCGTTCTTATAAAAATGGTTGTCCTTATTTCTGCACTATAGAATTTCAAAAGGTTTCTTATGAATACGTAATAAATTTCTTACAGTTTATGAACAATACCTTAATTTTTTAGGTTCTTCGTGAAAGACGTCTTCTTGAGCTTCGAACTTTGGGTGTGGAGAACCTGACTGAAGCAATCTTAGCAGCCAAACATGAATTCAAGTTGTTACCATCTGCTATTAGCAAGCAGACTACACAAATAAGAGAAGGTAAATAGTTATGTAGAGCATGAAATTAAGAATGCTGTGGCTACGTTTCTCAATCTATTTTTAAAATATTCCTACTTATTCGTCCTATATATGGACACAAGCGTCCTACTCTTAGTAAGGGGGGAGTGTGTCGTAATCGATCACGCATTACGGGTTGTATAACAATGCTAATCATGTTCTTCAGTGAGAATCAAACCCATTTCAAATTAACAACCATCTTGCTTCCACTTTTACTAAAAAAAAATGAACCGCGAAATACAATATAATAACAAATCCTGCTATTTCCCAATTCCAGACTTACTCTACGACGTGGAAACCCGTAAGCAATCCGTCCACGCATCCTCCCGCATCATAAACGACATAGCGCGCCATCTATCCGCCGGCCTGCACACTACGGCGCGAGTACTCGGCAGTGGAATCAAGGAGGCCCAGCAATATGAGACATGGCGATGGACCGCTATGATAGGTATTACAGCCTTGTGTGAATGTGGGATTGGACTGAGTAATTGGATGCGGGAAATGTGGGGTAGGGTGCTATTAGGTCGGAACTGCTTATGTTACTAAGAATGGTGAAGGTTGGGCGTGGTAATTTTTAAACTATTGCCTTTTTTCGCTGTAACGAGCGGTGGAAAGTAAGCTATTTTTATGGAAATAACAGCCCCGATACTTGTACTTAAGGAACACACATAATTATAAGGATATTACTTCTAACTTAGTGTTCCAATTTTTGTACCTACCTACTACTTAGTTCCTGAAGATGTGAAATATATTATTGGGCTTCAATTTATTATTTTTGAAATAGGAATGTTTATCTGCAAGAATGTTTCATTTTATGAAATTTTAAACTAATCTATTGCAAAGTATATGATAAAACTTTTCCAATACTACGATATCCTTGAAAATCACTGCTAGGTATATCCTAATTAATAGATGGTTACGACTTTTATGATATTATATTATTTTGCAGCTAGCGTATTATCATTTCTTATGATAATGATACTGATAGTAACAGCGATGCTTTGTGGTTGCGGGAAGGCACAGGAACAGGCCAAGAGAACCTTACAAGTGTAAGTTAAACATTTATACAGAAAAATCCAATAAAAACATACTTTCTTTCTGCTTCAGTCATGAAACTTCAATTTCTTTCGACTGTAAATAAATGAAATAAAGATTTATCTATTTTGAATAACAGCTACTACAAAACTACGTTGTTACTGATGTTAACAATCCTCAAAAACTTTTGGTCAAGACTTAAAATATATAATTATGTTATGTTTGTATGTAGCGCGCCTGCAATTCAACATGAGCAAAATTCAAGATTTATTTTACTACGGGGCTTTTAACCAATTAATTGGAGAAATTATATTTATTGTCTAAATTACTTTTCATTATTGCTTCAAAGTATTTTTGCTTACTTAGTTTCTTTAAGTCTAAACTTTTCAAGCTCAGTGATATTTTATAAAAAAGCGCTTTAACCACACAACGCCTACTTAAAACGCCAGCAATAACACAAATCACCACATTTCAGATCAACAATTTGGCTCGGTCTCCTCTCGCTACTTTTATGGGTTGCGGTATCATCCATTTTCCTTATATCAGGACATGCTGAGGTAATATTGAAACACATCTATTATAGTAAGTTACAACTATGTGACAAGCCCATTTTGATGTTGTGGTGACTAACTGCCGAAATAGGGCAGTAAAAAAGTTAGCTACTTGTCATATTATCACACGGTTACGGTTTTGTTATGGGCGTGTCGTAATAAGTTTTAAAGAATGTTTAGCGATTGATGTTATAAATACATACTTGGATTACTTTAAAAAATATATTTTTGAAGATTTAGTACTCCGTCAAGTTATGCGCGCAATTATAGAGTGATCGGACCCGATTGTACGATTTCTATTGCTTTGCACGGGTGCAGTTTCACAATCTGATAAAAAATCCTGAATATCGTACTATCATTATAAACGTGAAAGTTTGTGAGTATTTATGGATCTTATATCATTAAACTATGTAAATGTAACTATTAACTTGTAGGTATTAACGTATACTGTATTCATTTACAATAAAGTTGCCAAAAAAAAAGATGCCAAATAAGTCCTTTCTTCTTCTTCGTGTGATGAGTATGCACTTTGCAGCACATATTCATCTAGTGTCAGAGTTTTTGGGAACCGCCTTGTTAGGGCCTCTGACGTGGTTCCCGTAGGGTAGTGGCCACCCTACTGTCAGTATTTTTCAAGCCGCCTGTCTACTAGGCACCTGACTTGGCTTGACGAGTACGAGGTGGAAAAGTACCCGGGGCCAACGGCTTAACGTGCCTTCCGAAGCACGGAGAAACTCGGGATGTAATGCCACTAGCGGTCACCCATCCTTGGACTGACCGCGGCCGGCGTTGCTTAACCTCGACTATCGAGTAGATAGACGAGATCGCAACGGGCCACCGAGCTCCTCGGAAGTCCTTTGAATCGATACATTTCATTGAATATGCTAATAAGTAATAATTTTCTTTTGTTGTAACTATCTTCAGATTTACGTATGCCACGCACTATGGGACGCCCCGCAGTACAAGACGCTGTCGGCTCTGTTAGACAAACCGTCGCCAATGGTTGAGGGTGCTGACAGTGTCTTCACCTTTATGTTGAAGGAAGTGGAGAATGTGACCATTGATGTCTCAGTGAGGGATGTGTTGAGGTAAGATTTTGAATTGTTTGTTGGCTTGTTAACAGTGTGTAATGTGCTTTAAACCGATTCAAACGTATACACACAAGTTTTCTGTAAAAAGTCTATTAGCTGGTATAAAGTTTTTTCTCAATTTTACAAATGAAAATTGGGTCAATTAACAGACGTGGTTGTAACTACGGTTTTAACTAATTATATGTCTCCGAAAATATTCCTTCTAATAAGGTAGTTATACTACCTACATATTCTCCAATTACTTTTTTAACTGGAAATCAAACTCGAATAACTAATACAGCATTTACCTATCAGCATATAATAGAAAAAAATCTCTTTTATAGCACGGGTCTGTATTATAAAATCAAGTAGGTATGTCAATATATAAGATTTTTTTACCCCATAAGACATCTCCAAATCTTATCCTACTAATATTATAAACGTGAAAGTTTGTGAGTATGGATGTTTGTTACTCTTCCACGTAAAAACTACTGGATGGATTTTGATGAAACTTTACAGTAATATAGGTTATACATCAGAATAACATATAGGGTACTTTTTACCGCGGGAAAACTTCTCATTCCCACGGGAAACCGACTTTCACGCGAACGGAGTCGCGGGCGGCCTATTATTATAGCATTGTATATTATTTTAGCGGCGGTATAGTATTATATATACCTGCTCCTTATTGGTGTTAAATTTTGTTGTTCTTTTCAGGGACTGCGAGAGGGATCAGCCCGCATACCTCGTATTCCAGTTGGACAAAGTGTTTGATGTCAACAAGGAAACCTCCTACTTTGAATGGGTGGAACTACAGCGGGATTTAGGCAGATTTTCCTCGTCGATTGACGTTGGGATTCTCAAAACTATATCCGTGTACTTTGGCAGGCTGTTGAGTGAAATGACGATTGTGTCTGACGTGAATTTGGCGAAGTATAGGTATGTTTAGAACTTGTTATAGGTATTGTGTGTTTGATAAAAGTAAAAAACTGACAATGTATCTTCTGGCCCTGATTTTAACATTACAAAAATATATATCGGAATTATATTTTTTTTTTTCAAAACTGTTGTAGTTATTTTGGGAGAGATTTATAAATAGTTACGCTCTGAAAACCTCCTTTAACTTTTTACTTGACTGTCAAACACACCCAATTTCTATTTGCTTTTCCTGTATTTCGTTTATTTATTTCAACTTTAATTAATCTGATCTATAAAATTCTCGTGTCACAAAGTTCGTTTCCGTACTCCTCCAAAACGGCTAGACCGATTCTCATGAAGTTTTGTTAGCACATTGAGTAGGTCTGAGAATCAGCCAACATCTATTTTTCATACCCCTTAGTTGTAAGGGTTGTCCACTACTATTTTTTTTTATATGGCAAAACAACGATATTTTATAAAAAACAGCTTCATCAAGGAAATTTATTGAGATTTGTGTTGTCTCTACTATAGTTTGCATACATACCAACACGTGAAAACTATTAAGTTTTTTCTCACCTCAGATTGGACTACAACAACCCGGTAGTTGGTAAAGACATACCATCACTGATTGACCAGCTGGAGACCGTTGCTTCTCAAGTGACAGATCTTACTACCGCCGGCCGGCTTGAGACTCTAGGTCGGTAGATGTTTTTATTAGCTTGATGATACTATGATTAAACAGTATCTTATATGTAACGGTATCAGGTACTGATTTAAATGATAGTTAAGTGACTATTTGAGATACAAAAAAATATCCAATATAATATACGACATAATAGAAATACTGGTTAAATGTCAGCCTACATATAATGAAGGTCTAGATAGACTAATTAATTAATTAAATCCAAAAATTAAACCCAAATGTAAAAAAATCGTCTTAGAAAACAAAGTAGCAATGTTGCTTCAAAAAATTATCACTAACTTCGACGACTTTTTAGCTTTTACTTGTTTATTCTTTCATTTCAATTCTTATATTAATCTTTTTAGCCACAAGAGCACAAAGACTCTACCTGACCAACATAAAACCATTAGAGCAGTTGCGAGCGGATGTGGTCTTCAAATTGACAGAACTTGAACTGCAACTGTCACCGTTTAGAAGAAAGCTCAACGTATCGTTAAGTCATATTAACACAGCCCAGTACTACATCAATAACCAGGGAGACGTCATTGCTCAGAGGGTAAGGTTTGAACTTAATTTTATTGTAAGTCTTATTCCCACAGGACAAATATTTTTTATCGCAGGCGAAGACGCAAGTTCCTGCTAGTTTAATTATACTGCTGTGATTTCGCTCACACCTTTATAAATGAAAATAATAACTTCAACACTAAAATTTATTACACTTAAACTGGCAAAATTGTAAAAATGAAGCTTTGCTATGTATTTTCAGGAATCAGGACTGATTAATTAAACAACACTTAATAAATTTATCAAAAAAAAGCTCATTCATATACTAAAATAAAAACACATACAGACAACAGAAACCTAACTTTCAGTTACATTAACTTAACGTAATTAGAAGACTCCGTTTTCTCTACATTAAAATAAGATATAGTTTCAATGCTTTCTTTCTATCTACGTTGCTATACATGATTACACTTCTATTTTTTTTTTAATATGGGTAGTGACCCGTTAAGGCATACTCAGTTAAATCAATTTAAAAAAACCGCAGAAAATCTCTATATTCATTTCCCGCGTGCTTAACCTACGCTGCGGCGTGGCAGTCACACGTGCTAACTTCTAGCAACAAACACTCACACTATAAATAATAAACGTAACATTTCAATAACATATTCGAGTGACCCAATGGCCTACTAGTGAGTAAATCCATATCGAAACCACGCAGAAAATCTCGATATCCATATCCCACGCTGCAGCGTGGCGGTCCCACGTGCTCACGTCTATCTTCTCACGTTAACACTACAAATAATAAACATGTCATTTTAATTACATATTCAAATTACCCACTATAGCATACTAGTGAGTAAATCCATATCAAAAATCCCCAGAAAATCTCGATATATATATTTATTTATTTATTTTATTCATTACCCGCCTGCTATCCCACGCGGCGGCGTGGCGGTCCCACGTGCTGACGTCCACCAGCACGAACGTTTAAATGACACGTTACAGTATACTAGTGAGTAAATCATTATAAAAAATCCCCCAGAAAATCTCGATATTCATCTCCCGCCTGCTATCGCACGCCGTGGCGTGGCGGTCCCACGTGCTGACGTCCACCAGCACGAACGTTCACACTTTATTTTTTACTAAATCTTTAAATGACTCGTAACAGTATACTAGTGAGTAAATCATTATAAAAATCCCCAGAAAATCTCGCTATTCATCTCCCGCCTGCTATCGCACGCGGCGGCGTGGCGGTCCCACGTGCTAACTTCGACCAGCACGAACACTTAAATTTTCTACTTATTTAAATATTTATTATACTAAACATTTAAATGACTCGTTACAGTATACTAGTGAGTAAATCATTATAAAAAACCCCTAGAAAATCTCGATATTCATCTCCCGCCTGCTCTCCCACGTGCTGGCGTCCACCAGCACGAACGTTTAAATGACTCGTTACATTATACTTACCATCACGTGACCCGCTTGCTCGTTTGCTAGGTTCTCTTATAAAAAAAAATACTAGTGAGTAAATCATTATAAAAAATCCCCAGAAAATCTCGATATTCATCTCCCGCCTGCTCTCCCACGCGGCGGCGTGGCGGTCCCACGTGCTGGCGTCGACCAGCGCGCAGGCGGCGCGGTGCCGCCCGCTGTTCAACGTGTTCGCGGCGGCGAGGACTATGCTCTGTACTAGATACGTGTCTTCTTTGGTGAGTACAGTCCTGGAATTAATATAGGATTCCCTAGCAGTTACAGTTTAAATAAATAGTGAAGGCATTAAGTACAGTTAAACTTTGAAAATAGTAACAAACTCATCAAAATTAGTAGTAGCACTCAAAGACTCGCAGCCTTTGCATTGTAAATATCTTACATCGCATTGTACAATCCTACTAATATTATAAATGTGAAAGTTTGTGAGTATGGATGTATGGATGGATGTATGGATGTTTGTTACTCTTCCACGTAAAAACTACTGGACGGAGTTGGATGAAACTTTGCAGTAATATTGGTTATACATCAGAATAACACATAGGGTACTTTTTACCGCTGGACAACTTCTCATTCCCACGGGAAATCGACTTCCACTCGAACGGAGTCGCGGGCAGCCACTAGTATAAAATAAAAGACTTTTCAACCCTAGGATACTGAAACTATGACTAAGAGTTGACCATTAGACATTTATATAGCTTCAATTGTCACAGCATGGCTGGTGGGTATGCGGCTTCTTTCTTGGCCTGCTCTGGTGTACCGCACTGACCCCACTTTGTGTCAAGCTTTGGAGGGTCTACGCGAGGAAAATCAAAGCAGAGGAAGCGATGATACTTGCTAATTTGGGAGCTGGGTTTGTACTAAGATTTACCTAACAATACTAGGTTATAGATAAAGAGATTTAAAGTCTACTTTGGCCATGTGCTATGTAGAGGCAATGGTAATGAAAGCAAATAAACTTTCAATACTATGTGTCACAGAAATGGATCAGACGCCAGATAGTACGACATCTGCCTAAAGGCTGTTATTGTAAAATAATACCTTAAGCTAATATAAATGACTGTTGAAGTATGTACCTAAGTCTACAATAAATATCAACCTTCTTATCATTACATAGTATAAATCCAAGTCGCTAATTCTGTCTGTTTGTATGTTTGTCCGCTATCTCCTTCTAAACTACGTAACGAATTTTAATGCCGGTTTCGCCAACTTTTAGGTACTTTTTTCATTTAATATTTTTAATTAAAAAACATTTGGAAAAATATATCTTTAGCTAGCCGAAATTCAATGTTACGTGAATAAGTCGGCCAAAATTCACCATTGCAAAGCGTGGGCGGGTCGCTAGTTCTATACTAAATCTATCTTCTGTTCTAAATATAAATTTACAACACGATGTCAACGTAAATATATTTCTAGGCAACAAACACCGACTACTGCCCTGTGCGAGAGCGGGAGCAATTGGAACACACCGGGGTAATGTATTTTACCTACTAAAATTATTAGACTAACGTACATTTTGGTCTTTAGATATCTGAAGGTATATATATGAGAGCGAAATGGCTAGAAAGCTGCTAAAAGCAGACTTAGTTTGTTAAAAAGAACTTCAGTACCCAGAATCACATGATTGTTTCTTCTGAACCTAGTGTATCTATACTAACTACTCGAAAGAGAAATACTTTTTTGGCTCAATATAATAGGCTAGGGAAACAATGTTACACACTGACAATACTGACTGAAAACATTAACTAAGTTGATGTTTCCATGGAAATTTAATTAATCCAGTCATTCTGTACACAAATTTTAACACATCCTATTTCTAAACTCGTATATTTTAAAACCTAATATTGCCTAACTCAAAACTTACTTTATTTTTTCTTAAGCTTATTATCAAACACCTACTTCTTTTATTACTTTTTAATGACTTCGGGTCTTACACGCGGTCATTTTGTATTTAGACACTTACTTAATTCTATTATGTTCCTGTAGTTCCCGACGTTCGACCGAGTTACATTGATCGTGGTCGCGGGCAGTCTAGAGGATTAATGAATCTAAATACAAAATGACCACGTGTAAGACCCGAAGTCATCAAAAAGTAATAAATAAAATGCGCGAGAGTTTAAAAATAACCTACTTCTTTTATTCTAACTAAAACATTTAAAGTTACTTCACTCTACATGCAGGCTATTTACTAACTCTATTTTATTCACAGACCACCGCCACCACCCAGAAGTGATAGCTGGTAGATGCTGAAGTTCTTGAATTCAGAGCACAAAGTTTGATGTAATTAAATTTTATTTATAATTATATTTATGAAGACTTAGAGAAGAATCTTTAGTTAAGAGTGAAATGTATGTGATTAAAGAGTTTGCAAATAGTTAAGTAAGTATGTTTTTTTTAATAAAATTATCATAAGTCTTTACCTATAACAATTAAACCTTCTGTTAGCCGAATTAAACAAACCAAAAAATAGGAAAATGATTCTAACGCTTATTACAGTTGCTGCAAAGTTTCGTTACTGTAAAGTAATAGCAAAAACGCGCGAGTATGATTTTGTCACTGTTATTATTTAAACAAAAACAAAGACAAAATATATTTAAAAAAAATATTTGTACATTTATTTATTTTTATCTTTTAGTACTAGACAAAATTTTGACCAGTAAAATAAAATCTACACGCAACATTTGTTAAGATAGATGCGGACCTCAGTCCGTGATTGCATCAGTACGAAGGGAGTACACGAAATGTCACATAAATCAAGTTCTAATATGTTGCATGCCAGAAAACAGATTCCGACACTACTTACTCATAGTATGTTTACTAAACCCATGGAGAATGTAAGCAATGGACAAACAATTAAAAACTAAAAAAAATTTTTTTGGGGAGATAGGTAAGAATCGTTGCTTCCAATTAGCTGCTTACATAAGGCCTCCTTTTAGAAAATGTGTCGCAAAGTAAACAAGCATTTGTTGGTAATTATTGTTTTAAATTCTACTTTAACAGGTTTCCTATCCGATGAATCATATGTGACACATTGGAAGATTTTTGTTCTAATTTTTATACGTCCATGATTCAAGTTAGATGTTACTTTGCAGGCTTTTTTTGGGGACGTGGCTTATCTAAATTAATAATAACCCACTAAAAATACAAACACGAAAGCGATGTAGAAAAAATTTCGGGACGTAGGCAATAAAAAAAACCTTGTAGGCATGGGGACACTTACTCTTGCCGCAAGAGAAAATAATGTGCTCTATACCTTATGCTATCCACGTCTAAACCCAAGGCATACAAGTGATTTAATAACCCGACCCAGCCTGTAAATGTGATGTTGCCTTTGGCTACAATTACTTTATCATCAAACGGTTGCTACCGTTCTACTATCAAGTTAAAACTATAACAATTTCAATATGCTAATGCCTTGTTTGACCTACATTTAGTATATGCACTTACTAACAACATTTTATAATATTATGCTTGTATTGCAAGTTTCATGGATATATGCGAAGGTGTGGCAGGATAATGATGATCGATAAGGACTTATTTCGATTCAGTCTTTGATTAATGGTAATCGCTGTAACCAGTTTTTTTTTGGAGCAAATGTGGTTAGATCTTTACGTGCAGCATTACCTACTTATGTTCAATGTCTTTTGCGCCATCGCGATATCCAGTTAATCTTAAAGATTTTATTAATAATAAAATTTCTTTAAAATTAAACATATGTAATAATCTTCTAGGTGAGATCTTGAGTACAAAAACAACTACAACATTTTACAGACATCCATCCATAGAATAATATTACTGCTTCCATCTCAGGAATAAAAATCACTCATTTAATGCTCGGAATAAAAATGTTAGTAGGAAAACTAACAACTTAATTAAGCTAAATTGTGTCTCACCTATTACTAATAAAAGCTTGTAAAATGAATATAGTATTAAAACAAAATTGATCACAAAATGATGAGGAAAGTGAACATTTTATTCCGAACGAAACTACTAACTACATCGCGACAACGACAATAATGAAAAAGCTTCAAAATTTACTCAGAAATAAGAACACAAAAACTCGCCGTTGAACAACCGAACTTTGTAGAGCAACTGAACTTTGAAGTACCAAAATTATTTGGAATAAAAAAATAACTACTAGTAGCCCAAGAGGGGATTTCTGCATTTATTCAAGCGCAGCAGATTAACATACTTAACATACTAGATACCTTGTACTCGGTTAAGCACTTCCACCAAATATGAGCCTTATAAGTGGCCGCCCGATAAATTCAATAACTTCAAATAATTCAGTTCGATTTTATTGACAGATTAGGTAAATCCCTCTAGATAATCGTCAGATTAAAAGACAGTACGTCTAGGGCATAAAGATCAACCAAACAACTTAATCTGACGCGCTTGAGTATTTTAAAATGACGATTTTAGATTTTTAGATTAATTTTTATTTTTTCATTTCCAACCCTTACGTACGACCTCTTCCATCATGGAAACCATCAGATTAACAAACGTACATGTTTAAAAATAAAAAGGACATGAATGATATCAATATCTGACTGACACGCCCGAGTATGTCCATGCAAAAGGATTTTTTTTTAATTTTTGAAAATCAATAGTCGTTGAAATGGTATATGTCATATAACATTTTTTTCATCTAAGTTTTGCAACCCAATTGGTATCTATGACGCTTGAATAAATGCAGATTTAGCATCGTGGGCTCCCCTACTAAACGTTCATTTTGTCAAGGTTTTATTTGAGCCATTGCTGAAAAAGTTTTCGAGTTGTTAAAAGGTTATGAAAACACGGTCAAAGTATGAAATTTCAGCTTTCTAGTAGTCGAATAACGCTCCTTTTACAAATGCTTACTTGTTAGGTATCCTTTTATATGATATTTTTCTGTGAAAAAAAAAAAGAAAAAAATCTTTGTAATATTTTTTGTTTCTTTTATTACACTACCGTTTCGTCCAGTAGAACAAAACTATCTATTAAAATTGCATCAAGCGGCTTATATTAAGCTTGGCCTACTAACCTTCATCAAATTTGACCTTCAAAATTAAATTATTAACGACTTTTTGTGAACGATCGGAACCGGTAGTAATAAAAAAATATGTTTCAAAAACATATGACGTGTCTCTCGTAATTATATTTTTTTATGAAGGTACCTAAATATTTTTTTAATGCTAGACTTGTAACTTAACTTAAGGAGACACCTTTTCATTTTTAAAGAACTTTAATGCAAAAATTTTACCCACCATTTTGTTGATTAACGTGAACTAATAATAAATTGTTACATGAAATACTTATACTAGTAATTAATAACATTTCAGAGCGTTGAAAACGGGAATACGTACACCAAAAACAGTTTTTTTTAAGAGATATACCGACGGCAACAACGAATAACCCGACATCTGATATTTGTAAACTTTACAGGGGGAGCAATTTAAGGCAAAACTTGAATATCTTTTTTAATATTTAAGTTAACTCAGTAAAAATTTGGTTGTGACTAGAGTTTGATGTTATAATATCAGTATTAAATTAAAAATTCATAATTTATTAGAAGTTTTTGAAAAAATGCACTTATAGGGTTTTACGTGTATTAATAAAAATAAAAAATACCGACAACTGCCACATGTCGGCATATACGTGGCTAAGAGTAAAAACTATATTTATCAATGAAAGTATTATTTTTTAGTGGTAGTTTATGGGAAAGCCGTTATGTTTCATAATTTTTCATTTTAAAGTTATTACAGACCATTTGTTTTGAAAATCTTGTAGATGTCGGGTTATACGCCGTACAAATAATGAAATAGCGGACAGACATTAACTGACAAGAATGTAAGAAAACAACATAGTCTTGTATAAAATGACCGAATTTGTTTTATTACACAACTACATATTACTTATTAAGATTATCAAAAAATTTAAATTAATTAACAAAACTACGAAGGTAATTTTTTTTTAACTAAGTAGGTATATCAGAACTTACCTACTTAGTTCTATAACAATAAAATAAAAAGAAGATTCTAATTACACAAAACCACTTGCAGTTTTTGTTTCTGCAGTAAAAAAATAATAAAAATGAATTAAAATATAGGTTAAAACATAATTCAAGTACCTATAATTACGTTAACATGCTAATCTAAAATATGGCACTGCTTAGAAGAATTAAAAAAACATCAGAACTTACTTAGATCTAAAGTAACAAAATAAAAAGTAGATTTTTATAGCTATTATTGAGGAAAAAAATTAACTAGGTATTATTAAACTATTATATTAATACTTTTCAAAGTCCCCGTAAGGAAGCAGAAAAGAATTACTGCAAAAATATGGACATGGATTCTTATTTTGAATTCAAGAAAGTATCCGCCAAAACTAGAAAAACTTTATCGACAAAAAAGAGGAATGGTTGGGTATCTTTTTGCGAAAATCTGAGTCCACGCACTCCTTCTACTGTGGTATGGAAGCAAATTAAACGTTTCCGTAATTCTTTCACGGAACCTTCCCCGCCATTTAACTTGAGTCGCCTTGGGGATGATTTTCTGGACTCATCTTCTCCATATGTTCCAAAATTAAGATTGTTTTCCCACATTTTTAAAATACTCATCTTCGCACAGCAGATAAGAGGATCCATTTTCTATGGAGGAATTACTGGCTGTATTAGACCATCTCCAGGATTCAAGTCCAGGTATTTTTTCTTTCATAAGAAAATCGTCGGCTTCCTCTAAGACATTTTTACTTAATCTAATAAATAAATTCTTTTCTTCTTCAACAATTCCAGAGTCTTGGAAAAGCCAAATTTTAATCCCAATTCTCAAACCAGGCAAGGATCTTGGAGACCCCTCTTCCTACCGTGCAATTGCTCTTTGATCGACCTTAGCCAAGATAATGGAACATATCATGAAGAATAGGTTAGAATAGGATAGAAAGTCAAAATATTCTACCTCCATGTCAATTTGGTTTCCGTAGAGGTCGAGGCTCAGTAGACAGTCTTATTTACAACAGACGTTAGGCTAGCCTTGCCTTATGTCCATCCATACTCTCAAAAGATTTTGTATAATGCGATTATACGGAGTCACTTCGATTATGCTTCCCTCCTTTTAGAACCGTGTAGTAAGCTTTTCATGACCAAATTAGATAAACTTCAGTCGAAGTGCCTTCGTGTTATTAGTATAAAATCATCGCCTATCAATGCCTTGCAGTTTGAGTGTGGAGAGCCTCCGCTATATATTAGAAGACAACTATTATCAGACCGCTACTGGCTAACTACTACCGCTAATCTAACACACCTTGAAGATCTCTTTCAAACTTCTAAATACTGGACCTACAAAAATAAACCTTGCCTTCTGGAAAGTTTTATTAAAATAAACTCCCTTTCGCATTCTCCTTATAGCTCCTCCTCACACCTCATGTTCTCATCAGATTTCGATTCATTAATTTTTACACCCTTAACTTAGATATCCACAAAGATGATCCCTGTGCTAACTCTAAGCTTAATGCAATCCTTTCTCAAAATTTTCCAGATCAGCTAGCAATGTATACTGATGCTTTCAAGCTATCCATCCAGGATAGTGTGGGTGCGGCGGTGTGAATCCCTAAATACCACATAATTCTAAGTATAAAGCTACCTCACCCCTCCACAGTTGAATCTGCCGCAATTTTGTAAGCACTCCTGTTTATATAAGCTAATGATATTCCGAAAGCTACCATTATACATTCAATCTTTGTCCGAAGAGATTAGCAATAGATTACTTGTAGTAGACACGTCGGTGTCGCCATCTGCACTGTTTGAGAGTAATCAACCAGAAAAAAAATACTTCCCGTCGTTCGTTCCCGGTCTTGTAGGCCTCATTCACATTTCAGTGCTTCGCCACTCAGCACATTGTTTTCGCGCCTTTTTATTATTCCCCTATTTTATTCTTTTGCAAGTTTATACGTACTGTCAATGCAATATGGGGAAAAGAAAACACAGTGAGAGTGATTACCACCTCAATAAGAGAATTAAAAAACTCGAAAAGGAGTTAGTGCGTGCGCGAAAACGTAAACAACATCATCGTGATAATTCTCCGTCGAGCTCCTCTTCGTCGTCATCCAGGTCATCAAGCTCGGACTCCAGCTCCAGCAGATCTAGCTCGTCGACGTCCAGCTCGTCGACGACACAGCGCCGGCGGCGTGCCACGCATACCTCGCGCCCTATGCAGCCGTTATACCTTGAAGGTTAGCTTTTGAAATCATACTCGTTTTTAAGAAAGTACTGCGGTTTACTTTTGGGGTAAACACTTTACTTAAAACGAATGTACAAATACTCGTTACAATTCAATAATGCGGTTAACTTCTGGGGTTAACACTTTGTTGAAACGAGTAGTGACAGTGAATGCCGGTATTTTCTTTTTTCAATTATGATCGTTATTATTTAGTTTTGCGGTTGGCTTTTGGGGTCAACACTTAACTAAAACGATATATCCTCACAGTATTCATATTCAGTAATGCGGTTAACCTGAGGGGTTTACACTTTATTGAAAATACTAACTTCTGTAAATATATTTACTTCCCACATATTATTAATAAAACAATTTTAATAATAACAAGTAAAATAAACCTAGTGGGCGGGTACACATGTGCCGTTATGGAATTTACTGCATAAACAACTCTATTCCAGACGTGCATCGAATTGACTGCGAACCGGTACCATTGACAGGCGTCGCCGCTGAGCCCCAGCCATCAACGAGCGCCGCCACTGACCCCTGGCCTCCCACGATGGAACCACAACCGTTGACCTGTAATGAGGTAACTGTTGACGGGTCCTTGCCGTTACTTCCGGAACTTGATCAACAAGTACTTGAGATTATGGGTGCCGATCCGTCTCAGAAGACCATCTATGGAAAAGACATCCAGTCTGACCTGGCAATTCGACTTCAGCATCTAGTGACCTCTGGCTTGCCAAACGAGATGCGTAAAAGTCTACTAGAAAGGTATTTACTTCCGGCAAACTGTACTCTTATAAACGCACCTACACTCAACCCAGAAGTAAAGGCTGCCATCTCAGAAAATATCCTCAAAAGAGACCAAGGCATCGAACATAAACAAAAACAACTATCCTCCGCAATCGCATGCATAGCCGAGGCGTTTTCTGTTGCTCTTGGTCATAAAGATACCGAGTTGATTAAACTTTTAATGGACGCAAGTAAGATACTCTGTGATGTTCAATACTCAGACTCGGTTATACGAAGAAACTTTGTTTTGTACAATTTGAAGAAAGAGCTAAAAGACCAACTGTCAGAAACAAAAATTGACAAGTTTTTATTTAGCCAAGACTTAGCTGAGACCCTTAAAACAGCAAGAGCAATTTCAAAATCAGGTGAAGAAATGAAAGTAGCTCCACCTAGGCCAAACTTAAATAATAAGAAAACAAATAAGCCTACTTATAAAAATTTAAACTGGCGAGGTCCAGCCCCTGCTCACAGGCAGAAGAGGCCACAGAGGACCAAGGAGCCTGTCCGCAAGAATCGTCCAGACAACTTCTTGAAGCAATCGTCGCGTCCAGCTCCGAGAAGCAGACGACACTAGATGAGGTAAAGTACGCAGGGCGATTATCTTATTTCTATGATCAATGGGCGATGTTAACCAATGACAAGACTACACTGTCTTGGATAGAAGGGTATAAAATTCCATTCACAACCCATATTGTAACTCAGACCTGCAAGCCTACTCAACCAACATACTCAATCTCCGAAAGAGTACATTTTCAAGAATGCATCGGCAACCTCTTATCCATAGGTGCAATTTCCATATGTCAACCTTCTCCGGATCAATTTATCTCTCCGATATTTTTAGTACCAAAACCTAATGGGCAGATGAGATTTATTCTTAATTTAAAGTCACTAAATAAGTTCATTCATACAAAGCATTTTAAACTTGAGGATCTTCGTACCACTTTAAAACTGATTTCTAAAGATTGCTTTATGAGTACCTTAGACTTAAAGGACGCATATTTTTTAGTAGGTGTTCATAACGATTGCAAGAAATTTTTAAGATTTGAATATGAGCTTAACACATATGAATTCAATGTGTTACCGTTTGGGTTAAACACTGCACCATACGTCTTCACCAAGATAATGAAGCCGGTGATTGGTTTACTTAGATCGTGTGGTTATTTATCTACTATTTACCTTGACGATATTTTACTAATATCTCACAGCTATAACTCAAATTTAAAGAATAACTTAGATACTAAACGATTATTACAAGCTTTAGGCTTTATTATCAACGTTAATAAAAGCAACCAAACACCTTCTTCAATATGTAAATTTCTAGGTTTTATACTAAACTCTGAAAAAATGTTTGTTAGTCTTCCTAAAGAAAAGATCGAAAAAAATAAATCTGAGCTTTTTAAGTTTCGCGAAATTAAACGTTGTAGAATTCGAGATTTTGCTCACCTCGTAGGGTTGCTTACGTCCGCGTGCCCAGCCATTGAATATGGTTGGCTATACACAAAAGAAATGGAACGGTGTAAATATCTAAACTTAAAGGACGATGATAATTATGCAAAGTTTATGACTATTTCTTCTTCTATACTACCGGACATAGATTGGTGGATAAGAAATATAAACTCTTCGCACAATAAAATCAAACAAAACTACTATTGTTTAGAGATATATAGCGATGCCTCAACAACGGGATGGGGTGCAGCGTGTGGTCAAGAGCGCGCTAGTGGAAAATGGACCGTATCTGAAAGCCTAAAACACATAAATCTTTTAGAAATTTTAGCTGCTTTCTTCGGTCTTAAAGTTTTTGCTAAATCTTTCCATGATTGCCAAATTCTCTTACGAATAGATAATACGACAGCTATCTCTTACATTAACCGAATGGGAGGTGTGCAATTCCCGCACCTAACGGATGCTGCACGGCAATTATGGAAGTGGTGCGAGACTCGTAATATTACTGTCTTCGCATCATATATAAGCTCCACTGATAATAGCGTTGCTGACGAGGAATCACGCCGCGTACATCCGGATATCGAGTGGGAATTGTCACCTCACGTATTCCAAGAAGTTGTTAAGCACTTTGGTCACCCCGAAATAGATATTTTCGCTAGTCGCATTAACACTAAATGTCTTAAGTATATATCATGGCATAAAGACCCAGACGCATTTGAAATCGACGCTTTCACAATACCGTGGTCAAACTTTTTCTTTTATGCTTTTCCACCCTTTGCCATAATATTAAAAGTACTTCGTAAAATAATTAACGATAAAGCCACCGGTATTGTCATAGTCCCATTCTGGCCTACACAACCCTGGTATCCCTTATTCACTCATCTTTTAATTAGCCAGCCCCTGTTTTTAGAACCACATAAAAATCTTATCATTTCCCATTCCAGCAACAAAGACATCCACAAGAAGATTACCCTGGTTGTCGGCACATTATCAGGACATCACTATTAAGACGATGTGTGCCTCCATCCTCCATGCACATCATGTTAGCCTCACTTAACGATAGTTCATTGAAGCAGTACGATACATACCTTAAAAAATGGTTTTTATATTGTAAAACAAATAGTTTCGACATGTATGAAATATCGGTACCAAAGATGATTAACTTTTTAACACAGCTTTTCGAATCTGGTGCTCAGTATGGATCTTTGAATAGTTGTAGGTCTGCACTCTCTCTGATTAATGGTTCTGATATAGGAAGCGATGATCGTGTAAAAAGATTTTTCAAAGGTGTGTACCGTTTACGGCCACCATTGCCAAAATATAACAGCATTTGGAATACTTCTGTTGTCTTTAACCAATTAGCGAAATGGTACCCTAATGAAGAACTGAACCTAGAAAAGCTAACAAAGAAATTAGCTACACTTGTTGCTCTTTCCACAGCCCATAGGGTTCAAACCTTATCGAAAATACTCATTGAAAATATTGAGTTTTTACCTAACAAAGTCTGCATAAAAATTCCAGATCAAATAAAAACATCACGCCCAGGAGCACTACAACCAAACCTTATTTTACCATGTGTTCAGCAAATCCAGATATGTCCAGTCGCTACTTTAAAATGTTACCTTGAAAAGACACAACCACTGCGTGGTGATAACATAACTTTATTTATAGGTGTTAGAAAACCTTTTAAATCTGTTACGCCACAGACAATCAGCAGGTGGATCAAAGATACCTTATCCAGCTGTGGAATTAATACATCTTTTTTCACTGCCCACAGCACTAGACATGCTGCAACTTCTCGGGCACAAAGGTTGGGTGTCAGTATTGATTTAATTAAAAAAACTGCAGGTTGGAGCAATAATTCCAATACTTTTAATAGATTTTATAGTAAAAATATAAATGATGATTGTGATACATTTGCTAAAAGCATACTTTCTGATGGATCTGTTTAATTAACACTTTATATCTAATTACTTTGATTGTTCTGAAACATTTTGGTTAATAAAAATTATAGATTGATATTTTAATACATTATTCTCAACATCTACAAGTAATCTATTGCTAATCTCTTCGGACAAAGATTGAATGTATAATTAATGATTAAACGAACTTACCTGTACGTGAAGTTCTATCATAATTATACGATATCTTTGTCCGAAGAGATTAGCATCCCTCCCACCCTAGCTTTTGCTAAGCCCATATAGGTAATAATTAAAATATCAACAGCGGCTACTCCAAACTAAATGAGGCCTACAAGACCGGGAACGAACGACGGGAAGTATTTTTTTTCTGGTTGATTACTCTCAAACAGTGCAGATGGCGACACCGACGTGTCTACTACAAGTAATCTATTGCTAATCTCTTCGGACAAAGATATCGTATAATTATGATAGAACTTCACGTACAGGTAAGTTCGTTTAATCATTAATTCTTAACGATTGCAAAAGTTACCTACAGGTCATTTCCAATTTTCCTTTCCAGTCTAAATCCCTTCCCTTTACCCTAAAAATTAGAATTTCACTCCTCAAGTGCAAAAACCTCGGCAAGGAAGTCACCCTGGCATGGATTCAAGGGCATGCTGGAATTTACGGTGACGAAACTGCTGATAATAGCGCTAAAATGGCTGTTTCCTCGGGTTCTCCTAAGTATTCAGAATACGTGTCGTCTCTTCAGACCTCCGTTCCTATTGCAAAGAGTTACGGGTAGGTACTAACGTCTCTCAAGTTTCAACGATAATAACAACAAATTATTTTTTAATTAAATCCTATCCATGCAATATAGATAAATGATAAGAAGAAATAAACTCTGAACTTCTTCACTAACTAAACAAGGTTTTCTTGTTATATTGCTTCGTTCTGGACTTATTTTTATTTGTTCGTGTTTTGACGTTTTTAGAGACTCAAACTATTGCCTTCTTTGACTAGTCATTAGGTATGATTAATTAGTAAAAGACTTAAAAACAAAACCACTGAAATTTACTTAAAACATAAGTAGTTGCGGATCGACAAGTGCATACAAGACACGCATAAGCCGACAAGTGACCGATGTCGGGATGAGCGCGGTGCAGTGTGCGAAAGAGACAACGGCGTATATCCCGACAATGTTAGATGTCGGTATTTACGATTACATTTTTGCAAAATAGTGTTACATGTCGGATTATACGTCTACAAAACTTGGTCATTTTTAACATTAGACTTTTTTTCTTTTCTGAATTATATTGGTTTCGATTTTTTAACCATGTACGTGTCAAAAACTGATTTTTACTAAAATTGCAGATGTCGAGTTATACGTTGCTGCCGTCGATACTTGTAAGTATATTCAAGTAACATTAGCAAAACCTATTAGGTAATAAAAATTCTTTCTTTGATTTTTTTTTTAAAAGACTATACTATTTTTAAATGTATGCGCGGGAATGTAAACCTTCCTTTTGAAACCCTCTATCTATTAAAAAATCACATCAAAATCCGTTGCGTAGTTTAAAAGATTAAAGCATACATAGGGACAGAGAAAGCGACTTGCTTTTATACTATGTAGTGAAGGGCAGTTATAAATTCATGACTTAAATATTGATCTAAAAAATTACATGTTTGAAGTTAGGTTGGGTAATCAAAAACTTGTAAGTACATCTGTGTATTTTAAATACCTACTACTTTTAGGGAAAGCGCTGATGTAATAGTTTTACTAATTTCCAGCTAGCATTGCATCATTATTTTATTATTTTGTATCATGCAACACAACTTTCAAATTACAGAGTTCATTCAAAGGATATTATTTCATTGCAATGGAGAATGTTACTAGGTATGCCAAATCGCTTGAAATTTTGTCTCAGTAAAGCCTGTATGCATACAAATACACTAGTTTTTGTTGTAATCAAAAATACCCAGTAGTTTTGATTTTATAGGCATTCAAAGTTTCGAAAAATATCGAATCCCGCTAACAGTCACGTGACCGCTTGTGACGTCTCACCACAACGCGCCAGCGGTGGCGCATATAGCTGGCGCAGTATTTTATTTTATTTTTTTATTTATTCAACATTTAATGTATAATTTTTTTGTGTTTTCGGTCGCGTATTAGTAAATATAAATATTATTCGTTATTATACGTTGTGCCGGGATTAACCGGCGGTTTGTTCTAATGCCGTGCTAACTGAGAGGGTCCTAATTAGTAAATTACCACACCAGTAGTTAATAAAGTTTATAATCTTCCACAGGCCACATGCACATGCTCCACTTATTCAGTAATTGTATTAGACAATTATGTACAAATAGTAAATATTATTCTATTAATAAATTGGATATAGGATTCGAAAAAAGGTAATCGTGTAATCTAATTATAAATAGATAAATTAATGTCTGCGCATTATTTATCAAGAAATAGTGATTTTGTTGCCGCCAAAATGTTTGATATGTTCTAAACTGTTTTATCAAAACAAAATAACCAATATAATAAAAATACTAATGAAGAATGCAAGTCCAATAGTAGAAGTAGGTACCTACCTACCTATCATTATTTTTTTTACGTTAAAGACAACAAATCATGTATCATAGTTTTGTAGCTATAGGTAGGTACGTCCTTCTAATATTATAAATGTGAAAGTTTGTGAGTATGGATATATGAATGTTTGTTACTCTTACACGTAAAAACTACTGCCCCCCAAGTCAAGTGGCAAGTGATATTTGCGATAGCGAGTGAATAGAAAAAATATGTATGAAACTGTCAAATTGCAAGCTTGTCAAAAATGTCAGTTTCATACAAATTTATTCTATTCACTTGCTATCGCAAATATCACTTGCCACTTGACTTGGGGGGCTGGACGGATTTGGATGAAACTTTGCAGTAGGTAACACGTCAGAATGACACATAGGGTACTTTTTACCGCGGGAAAACTTCTCATTCCCACGGAAACCGACTTCTACGCGAACGGAGTCGCGGGCGGCCACTAGTATGTTTACAAAGATACCGCTTTTCTAAGTAAATTTAAATAAATACATGCATTGATTTAGTACTAACTAGCTTTAGTTAGCAGCTTCGCCCGCGTTTCCCTCGGGAACTGTACATTTTCCCAGGATTAAAAGAAGCCTTTGGATTATTTCAGTCTTCGTCCAGATCCGTTCAGTAGGTACTTTTTGTGTGAAAGATAACAAACACAAACACAATCTTCCGCGTTTATTATATTACTAGGAAGTAGTATACCTATACGATCTAGGTGTAGGTAGTTGAACGTTACAGATGCACTTTACCTTTACTATTTTATTTAAGTAAATTAATTTATTTTTTATTGCAAATTTAGATGATATGAACTAAACCTCTTTTATTTATTTGTATTTTTACTAACAAATTGTTTAATGGTATTGGTTATGTTCAAGTTAAAAGATTTGGTGAAGTATGTATGTATCCTTTGGAACTGTAAAAAACAACTTTTCCGGCGAATTGATAGTTGTATTTTTACATTTATGCACAACACATGATTTCCTAGTAGTTGGATTAGACATTTTTAAAAGTATTTAGGTTTAATTTAGACGACAAGTGCGCGCGACCGCGAGCGTACTCAGTAAGCCAGACCGAGCCAGTTGTGGAGTGACGTCACACCGCCACCGGCAGCCCGCGTCGTGCGGTAGCAACTTATTTTACTTATAAATCGGAAACTAATTGACGCATCGAAATAATTCTTTCACCAGTATTTTTTATTTTTGACAGAGAATACGAAGAGATAATAATCAAAATTTGTTAACATTCTCCATTAAGGATATAATATAATTTAGTAGCTATATTGCAATCAATATTCGAAAGAATCCTTCCTACTAATATTATAATCGAGAAAGTTTGTGAGTATGTGAGGATGTATGGATGTATCGATGTTTTTACTCTTTTACGTAAAAACTACTAGACGGATTTAGATGAAACTTCACAGTTATGTAGGTTATACATCAGAATACCATATAGGGTACTTTTTACCGCGGGAAAACTTCTCATTCCTACGGGAAACCGACTTCCACGCGTAGATAAATAATATCCTTTAGATAGAAATGGCAAAGATATTTTGTTTCGCGTATCATAATAATGTAAGTGATTAACTACTTTGACCTTTTATTTAATTTATACTTGTAGGGAGCTTTTCTCGCCACCCTCGCTTCAGTAAAGGAAAATTTACCCTATTTATTCTTTTACTTCTTTATTTATTTATTTACAATTTATGTATTTACACATTGGAACAGGAAGTAGATTTAATAGGCTTAGAAAATATATAAATACAGTGGTACTGCTTATTTCTCAAAAGAAATCTCTTCCAGCAGACCGAAAGTAGAAGAATTAATAGAGATAGCAATTTAGTATGCACACATGAAATACATAATAATAGCTTAAAATCAAATAACAATACTAAATACATGAATAAATTAAAATAGTATAATATATACATGAATACATACATTAAATATTATATCACTACTTAAACATAAATATATAAATATGAAATATAAATCACCATAATAAATAAATTACTTTTAATAATTAAAATTTACATGAGAGACAGCATCAATATAGCAAGCATCTGCAAAGTCAATAATAGGTTGAATAAGCGTTAAAGAAAGATAGATTTTAGTTGCTAACGGCAGGTAGGTTTGGAGACACTTCAGCGAATGGAAAGAATAATGGACTTTTCGACTGACCTCGCTGATTTGTAAGCCCCAGTTTAAGTGGGAGTCGAAAGTTACGCCAAGGTTCTTAGCCGAGTCAGCGAAAGCAATCGGTATACTATTAAGGGTTACAGAAGGTAGTGATGACACATCAATTTGATTACGCATGAACCTGCTACCAATCAATAACAATTGTGTTTTCTTCGGGTTAATAAGCAGACCGAATGATAAGTCATTCACTGATGTGTTCTAAATCTTCATTTATAGACGCTATAGCAGAAGAAATGTCAGCAACTGAGCAATGACGGTAAATTTGTACCTAAATCGTCTGCATAAAGGTGAAATTTTGAGGAAATGACTTGGGATACCGAGTTAATGAAAATGGAAAAAAGGAGGGGCGAGAGAACACCACCCTGAGGCACACCCGCAACGAGCTCAGTCCAATCAGAGTGAGACTCATCAAGATGAACACGCTGCGAACGACCACGAAGGTAAGAGTTAAACCAGGATAAGGCAGAGGAGGAAATATTTAGGGACTTAAGGATTCCAAGAAGAACGTCAAAATCTACAGAATTGAACGCATTGCTAAAATCGAGTAGAACGAGGATAGTAAGAGATTTGTTTTCCATGGCCCAGCGAATATCATCGGTAATGTTGATTAGTGCTGATACAGTGCTGTGACCAGGACGAAAACCAGATTGGATAAGAAGATGATAAGAGGATATAAATTTGGAAAGTTGACCATGTTTTTATTGTATTGGAACCTATAGAAAAGACCGCATTTTTTACTTTCATGCCTTTTGACTCTTTTGCCTTGAGACTTCTGATCATGGATCTTGCATTTATTAATTTTGCTATTCTACTCCATCCCAAAAAAAGTTACATGTCCTAGACCTCTTATTTGTTTACCCATTTTCATATGCATTTATATCTAGAGCATTGCTTTACTTTAAAACATTAATGGTGATAAACTGTATTTGAAAATATATACATTGTAAGAGTTTATAGATCGCAACAAGTGGATCAGTGTTAACATTGATAAAAACAACAACATAAGATTAGCATCACATGCAAATAGTCACCGCGAACTGGCAGTAATTACGCAAGTAGGGTCAGCAGTACAGTATATGTAAAGAAAAAAAAACTAGAGGAGATAAATGATGGAACAAGAATTAATCATTAGGACATCGTTCTTTTATGGCTTTTAAATGGTATGGTACTTATTGCATAATGCTGAACTAAATGAAAATATTTTACTTTTTGCGCTTACCTATAAACATGGAGTTAAAACTGGTAAAAATTAGACTATATTTATTAGATCGGTTTTTGAGATTTGCATAATTGCAAATTTGTAATTTTTAATTCAGAAAAAAATGATTTTATTTATATAACATACAGTAAAAACAACTTATTACTACTGAGATTAATTTGAATTTCATTTATAAAATATATTATTTCGTTAATTGAATTTGTTTTGTGAACAGTACATTAATAATCCAGCAAGTCACTATTGACCGGTTAACATTTGGTTCGGCCTTACTCAGAAATCGCAAGTTACGACATACCTATTCACATGGCAATACGGTTTAAACCTACACGCATATAATTATATAAGTGTATTTACAAATGTTATAATTTCTACGTGTATGGATAAACAAACTATTTAATTTGAATGTTTGTTAAATGTAGGTTTGGTGTAAAATTACAAATTTAGCTAAACTTATATGTAGAATGATAAAGTAGGTAAATTCTTAGGTATCGGTAGGTACATATTAAGTTGATTCGTGTTATTTTCCCAGATGAAATAAACGTGATAACTTTTAAGACAGTAACAACGACCTTATTTTAACAAAGTAAAAATATGTGACGAAGTTTTCCATTTACAAAACGAAGCACTTAGTCACATCGTTCTCGAATATATATTCTATCTGAATAACCAATTACACTTAATAAGTTTTATTTACATAATTACAATTAAATATATTGTAGGTTTAATTACAAGTAGGTACTTGTACACGTGAAAAATGAAGGTCAATTATACCTATACATTTTTTTGAAAAATTCAAATGGACCTAAAATAAAATAAAGATAATAAATATCATTGACTATTTAGAATTGATTTATTTTGTTTATGAGAAGTATTTTTTCTGATCCAGTTAAACCAGTTTCTTTTAAATTATTTGTGAAAATTATACTGATTCATAATTTATTCAAATTAACTTATATGTCTGTCTGTACACTTAAAAATGATCCTATATCTAAACTTCTAATTAATTTGTAGAGAGGTCAATTCTGTACATGAAATTTATTTCCAAAATAACTATCCGGGGGTGATTAAGGATTAATACTAATGTTAAAAATAAAATCTGTAAATTTTTTGTCGGTCTGTATAACCGTTACCGAAACAAAAACTACTCGACGGATTTTAGATAATCTTGGTACAATTATTTTTCATACTCCTGAGCTAGTTATGGTATACTTTTCATCACGCTTCAATTAATAGGAGCTGAGCAGTGAAGGGAAATGTTGGGAAAACGGGAAACCGACTTTCACGCGAACTGAGTCGCGGGCGGCCACTAGTTTTCAATATATTTACAACTCATAGGTATATCGTCTTTGTAGGTACTAAGTTAAAAATTGTAGTTTAACAAATTTTAACTGAAAAATGTTTAAGTTGTTGAAAAAACAATGTAACAAATTATGTAATTTATATTTTTCATATACAAAAACATTCAAATGAATAGGTAAAACCACCCACAATACATAGGTATATGTAAGACCAGTTAATTACATTTTACTTGTCATTAACTTTTAACACATACCCATGTTTATTATAATCGTTTGACATATTGACATGATAAATGGTAAAGCAGTATTTGACAGTAGAACACGAATGTCAATCATGTAACGTGACATATTAAACATGGCCTATTCCGACATGTTTAGGTCGTTAACCTTTTAACCCGTGGTCTAAATTACATTAATTTACTTTGACATTAAATTACCTATATTGATTTTTTACAATAAAATGACCTATTTAAAAAAACAGCTATACATATAAACACCAATTTTAATTAGAACCCGTCATACATCTATGTTTGTAACAATACGCTTAGACAAAAATAAAACTAGTTGATCCAATAATGCTAATTTCATTTTTATTGCATTATACAATATTTTTTCATAAGTAGCCGGAAAAAGATTGATTGACAAAATTAAGTGTGAATTACAACGTATAAAATAAAATAAATATAGTAAAGAATGAACCACATAATTTTTATTACAACTAATACAAAACGCAATAAATTTGAGAATTTTGATAACATTTAGAAAATAACGTAATTAACTAATTGATCTTGACATTTATCAAACTATCACCTTTTGTAAAACAAAGTTTATTTAATAAGGAATAGAAACTTTGCAAATAAATGCAAGCTATAATAAAATCATTCATTACTTTTATTTATTTACAGCCATGCAAATTGCATGCAATAATTTACCACAATTTATTCACGAAGATGTGTAGAATTCGCCTTGAACTTGCACATCGGATGTTACACAAACTCGTCCATTGACCCCGTCGCCGTCTGAGGTCAACTCTTGCGCATCCATTACGGTTTTTACGTCACTTCATGGTATGCGAATGAAAGTGAAAATAAGGTTTGTAGGTGGACTGGTAGAAAGTGATGGAACTGGTTTGTTACTATATAAAGTGAGAAGATCGGTTTCTTTAAAGGAGTGACAATATTATGAGACTTCAAACAAAAACAATAAAGGAAAATGAAAATAAATTAAAGATACCAATAGGTATATGATTTTAAAATTTAGAGGTGTCTACTAAGATGACATATTATTTTTACACCAAATAGGTAAGACCTAGCAAATATGAGTTGCTAAGTGAAAAACATGAATTCCTTAGAAACACACGGTTAACTTCAAAATGGTGATATAATTACCACAAGCATAATTATATTTTTTGTTTAAAAGTCTAGACGTCTAACATTTAATAAAAAGTACATTTTCTGCCCAACTATGTAGGTAAATTACTGTTAAGTTACTTGAAAATTTTGTAACATCCATTTTTGAGTAACTTTTATCTCTAAATAAATCTAGATCAGTTAGACTACACTTTAAAAGTGAAAGGTCAGTTGCAACTCGTCAGACGCCTTACGAAATAAAGAATCAGCATGCAAGGGACAAATCCGAGGTTGTGCAATATCCTTTATTTATACAGGCTTACTTTACTTTGTGAGTTTTATAACTTGAGAATTAAATGATATGATTAAGTTGTCACTTGGAAGATTAAGATGTTGGGCATTTATTAATTGTAAAAAATACTTGAGATGCTAGGTAATCACTGAAGTAGGACGTATGAATAATATTATTGCTGGAAAATGTCAATGGCAGGATTAAAAGCTTGGCGGTGCTGTTTATAGTGTAAATTATTTAAGAAGTTTATTTTATCACTTTAGCAGGAAAAATGGAAAACAGAAGAAAATGTGCAATACTCAGGTAGAGTTTAAAAAAAGTGGTTGGAAAGTATTTCACCCCTTAAAATAATCTAACCATGCTATTTTTCAAAGACTGTGGTTACGAGAATCGTAAATAAGACCGTTTTTGAAAAAAAAACAGGTGCATCATATCTAAATGAAAGGAGTCATTGACAAACAATTTTACATTAAGGAATAGTTTCTTAGTTTAACTAATCCTTACTAGTGAAGTTATACATACTGCATACGAAAGTTCATCTATCAGGATTTTTTGTATTGACCGCAAAATACTTACATTTTGTGTCACTCTTGATTCTACCATCTGTCAAATGTGTCATATACAATTGACAGGTAACAAATTGATTGATTGAACCGTTATTAATCAATGTCTTATTAAATTAAAGTTGGCTGTTCAGATGAAAATACTTAGATAAAGAATTATCTTATTTTATTGATATGACTACTTACTAACATTTATTGTTAAAAAATGGGACTTTGGTTACTGAACACAATCTTTATCATTTTATTTCTAGTTTCGTGTTATCTTTGTCTTCCCAATAGGTAACTCATTGTTATACTTCCACGCAAACAAAAATAATCTTCATGTTACAGAGATACCGAACCAAATTCAAGTATAAAAAAAAACATTTTTTTTATATACTTAATACCTACTGATTTATTGTAATTTCCGCATTACCAGAACAGACATCCACCCGGATCTAATAAATAATATTTTATAATTGATTACTGACTTCCATATTTTTTTATAAACTTAATGATTAATTCAAAGCGTATTTAGATTCACTTCATACCAGTAATTTCTAAATCATTTTTTGTTGTATGACGTAAGGAAAATAGGTCTTGGTGTTCAAATTTGGTTTTGGCCACCATATTCATGTCACTAGACTGCTCTCAGTCTGCCAGGTTCGTCTTTCTTTCAACTTTATTAGGTACTTCCATTAAAATACAACAATTGGCTTTAATTTAACAGTAAAAACATCAATTTTAGGCTTTCTGTTTTAGCAGGAGAATATAATACATATATACGCGAGTGGAAAATGTACATCTAGTTCAATAAATCGTCATAAATGTCACTAGATGTACATTTTCCACTTGCGTTTCTGTCGCTCAGTGTTAATACATTCATTCTATCAATTTTTGTCATTTTAGTTAGTATTTTACAACTCGAGACAGGTCTAACAAAGCCTTCAATCAACACTTAATTACAGCCAATGACTAATAACAAGCCCTTCTATTAATAATAATCTGAAAGGACCTATACAAAATCGATTTACACCTTCTTAGAAAATGCCTTGAACTCTTGCCAAAGTATAATGTTACTGTAATTACTAACACGGATCTAATTATTGTTTATAAAACAGTAATTTTCCTGACATTTCAATCAATTATCGATTTCTGAGAAATATTTGTGGAACGTGTACTGAGGTATGCCATTGGCTAATTCTGAATCATAGTGAACAAAATGCCTAGATATTTATACTTATTAGGTAATATAGCGTAAAATTGTAACAAATAAAATAAGTACGTATGTTATACTATTTTATATGCCAAGGAAATATTAGCACTATTACGACAGATAGCCTAAAAAAAACAAGACGAATATCTACTTTTAGGTTTTCTTCTGCTTAAGAAAGGCAAATGACGCATTTCATTATTAGTAATTAATTCTTTATGAGCAGGATGTGCTGGCTTCAAATTAAGAGAATATACCTAAATAATTCTCAACAAATAATTAGGAATGTTAATTAGTTTACAATGTCGAATTAGACTAGGTGAGAACTCAATGACTCATTTTTATTGACCTTGTTAGATTATCCGCTGGGCAAAAGTAATAAATCTAAAATCATTTATTTTTATTCAAATAAATTACAAGAATTATATTTAAGAATAGAAAAGGCAACCGTTTTATTATTTGAGGGGATAAATACTAGCTGCAGCATGAAAAATAAATAAGGTTCAAGTTAAGTTTAAGGTTGCAAAAATATGTAGGTAAACAACCTTAACATTTTGTTAATACATTTATTCATATCAAATATTTCGAATGGAGTTAAAATAAGGCGTAATTAAAACTATAATTACTTTTTTTTAATAATTAAACATGTGGATATGTATGTTAAATTAAAATGTGGAAAAGTACGTATATTTGTGCAAATACTAGGTTTTCACACAAATACCATCTACCACTTACACGAAAAGATTATTGATCCAACATTTTATGGTACCTTACCTTACATTTTTTTTAAATTTTGTTTTTTTTTATCATTTTATTTTAGTAATAACGTACTTAATATTTACCGATTTGTAACCGATAATACAATAACTATAAGCTTGTGATTCGATTAGTTCAATGAATCGCTGGCGCATAATCTAGGCTTATATTTCGAAAGCATTTGTAACTTTACACATGACTTGCAATCTCACAATCGTATCTCACGACATTAGTCGAAAGTAGAGTTGACGAAAAAGGTATACCTACTTATTTTAGTATTTAGTATACAATGTTTGATAAGGTGGTTTTTTTGTTAAAAAAAAATTGAATTCTGTTTTCTTTTCATAAGGTTTGTTATTTTATAAGTTATAATATACCACATAATTGTTGATTAAGATGAATGATTAATATATCCAAGGAATAATTAAGTAGATTAATAGATAATTGTTTAAAGGAGTGGATTTTAAAGTCTACCTTTTAACCTAAAAAAACACAGCGTTTTAAAAGTAACATACCATCCCAGAAAAAGATTTATACTTTACCCACCTTAATACGAATAATATTGTACTTAGACCACCCAAGAAACTCTCTCTTCATAAATAGTGTTTCATAAACCAAATAACCACCAGGCAATTATTATTCGACTTAAAACAAATTAGTTCCCAACGAAAATTAATTTCCATTTCCACGCCACGTCTCGCCTAACCTGTCAGTTTTGACAAATTAATTTTATTGCGAAAACCCTCGCAAAAGTGTCCCAACCGAATATAAAATAACTCCTGCACGAATGACACCATTTAAGGCTCTGGTGTAATTTTAAAAACATAATACAAAGAATTATGATATCCATTCAAGGTAAAAGGTACGTCTGGCAACTCTGATGCTATCTGCTTCTAAAGAACAACTTAATTTGCCATTTAATGCTTTTAAAAGATTAGCAACGTTCAGCTAATCTTGATTAAGGTGGGGTCTTTTTTTACCTATATTTCATGAGACGAACGGCTTGTCATTCCTAAATTTTAAAAAAGTTATGAAAAAAAACAAAAAAAATATATGTTTAAGTCATATTACAGTATCCATATGCTACAGAAAATGTACAAAAATAATTTATCGAAACACGAATTAATATGGCCGTCCCTTAATTCAATGATTTAAACAAATTATACAACTAATGTTCGTATGAACAGCAAAATTATTCCAAATTCCTTAAGGCCAATCGTATGACTAACTTAATTTTTTCTACTTTATTTAAGTACCTACTATTAATAAAGAACTTGGACTAATTATTTTTAACACTTTCAGCTTCCTATTCGTATGAAGACTCTTTGATAATTTTTTTTTATTTCGTAAACGAATCTTTGGTAATGACTCATTATAATTTTAATTAACGCGCCTAGAAAATTCTTGCCAATTACCCAAGTATTCTGTAATAAAAATGTAGGCACTTGAAATGTTGCAATGGAGTCATTTTATAACAGGATTTAGGTACTATCACGTTAATAAAGATGTACCATTGGCTGAACTTTTGTTGGCTTAGTAAACCAAATAGTAGGTAAAACATGGGTAAAACAAATTTATAAAAAGGTCCTGCCCCTAGTATTCGTTTTAAAGTCCGTAATTTTATGATCGTGTGACGCATGTGGCTTCGCAATACATATTCATCTAGTACCTATTAGAGTTTTTTGCAACCACCGCGCCGTTTAATGCCTCTGACGTGGTTCCTGTAGAGAAGTGGCTATCAGAATTTTTCGAACCGTCTAAATAGACTATTATTACACGAGTATGAATGTTTGAATTATTTTTTTATATTAAATACAAAATTTTGCATCAGCATGAATAGCCACGTGATCTAAATTACATAAAATCTATATTTCAAAGTTTTTACATAGTTTCAAACGTATAGAATGTGAAGTGCGTAATAAAGTGGATAAAAAACTCGACTAAGTACGAAGAACATATTTTCCTAAAACGCAAAACTTGTTCTTTACTCTAAGTCATTTAATAAGATTAAATATTAGTAAAAAATAATAAATTTATCTTCTTATCATAATTCCGGTGTTAGTTTTGCGTCTATTTACAATTCCACCAACAAATAATACTTAATATAACAATACAAAGAATAACATGCCGACACTTTCTGTTATGAATAAAATCACCTACGCCATTTGACACATGGCTATGACTTTTGACAGCCATACATTAAGTATTTAAACGCAAGTCATACATATTTCACGCTATGTAGTTCAAGGTGCAATATCATGTAGGTAGGAGTAGCAAGCAGCAATGTATGCTAGACGCTTAGACGACACCATTTTAGCAAAGTGATGTATAAGGACAAATTTGGTTTGGCAAATGTTATTGACTGTCCATATCGTTTGAATTGGTTCCAGTATATCAGCTGGAAATGTGTTTTTTATTTAAGGTTTAGTAAATTAAGATTGGCATCTCATTATCTTTCTTTCGGAATGAAATTGGAAAAGTTTTGTTTTTAGGAAAGCTGGTTATTTTATGAGATTTGTAAAGGAACCCAAACGATGTACTTCCTTCTGATGTACTGGATTTATATTTTACTTATTTTCTGAAGAATAAAGAAGAATATACTATACCTACTTATATGTACAGAAAATAGTGATAAAACCACATAGCTGCAAATTTATTTATTAAAATAAAAACACAAAATAAAGAAATGTTTATATGACATCTTAAACAACCTGATCTTTTACCATAATTGTTTTGTGATAAATATTATCTTCAACTAAAATGTCCTTGTCTGAGCTAATGACCAAACATAAGTAATAAATGATCATCTAACTATGATAAAATCAATGGGACGATCTTGAACTTTCTGTTTAAATAATGTATCATGCTTTACGATTGTTATCAAGAGTTGAGTGTCATTAAGTGTAGGTATATGTTTTTTAAAGTAATCGAATAATGATGACATTGGTGGCAAATGATATTATAAATTAGTTAATATTTGGAAATTACAAATTTGAACTTTATGTCTTTTTTAGAGACCTAAACTTAAAATTTTATTATTTATTATCGCAGTACCTACATTTTTAAAAAATATTATTTTATTGAAATATTTGAAACTACATTGTAAATTGAATAGAAATACCCCAAAGCCGTCAGTTAGGTTCAAAATACTCACTTTTATATAAACGATAGGCATAAATGGCTTGAAATACGAAAAACAAACTACAAAAAAAACATAATAATAACCCGCACTAACCCAGCTTGGTAGTTTAAATCTCTGGCTATTCTGGAAGGGCCTAATAACGTATTTATAATTGATTTACCAATTTTTATTCCAATCCATTGACAGTGACTAAAAATAACATTGCGAAACGAAATTCGGACATGCCCGACAAAAACATAACGTGCATGTCTTGTAACCTTCATTGAACCCATAACTTAGTAAATGAGTGTACCTTTTGCAAAAACCCACGGCCAACTACTATCGCGGGGACGCCATTACAGCATAAACAAAAGAAATGAGGTATACGTAATAAGGTGGAATAAGGTTTTGGATGGAAGAAAGAGTTGATAGAACAATTTTAGTAGAAATAGTTGTACAATTATATTTTAAACTTATTATTTCCGTTATGCTTCCAAAATTATGAGAAGAACTTGAGTGACAGACAGGCAGACCTCATAGGTACATTCAAGCCTAACGGGGTATAGCAAAAATTACCTTATCAACAGATTTCTCAAAAAGATTAAATGTAAGTATATATTTTTATTATAGGGTTATTTTTTTGAGATTGCAAATTCGTTTACGTCTCATTAATATTAACTTATGGTATTTTTTACTTATTTATATTCTCGCTCTATTTGGTTTTATCACCTTTCAATCTAGCATTCACTTCATATATTTCTGCGAATCGTTGACTAAATAAGAATCTTATGGCAAAAATGTAGGACAAAATGTAACTTCTCAAGAATTGACACAATATTCTACTATCCTTTGACGCCTTTTTATTTGTGTAACTATGGTAACTATTACCCATGTTTTTGCGTCGCAATAAGCTATGGTAGATAGCTGTTGATATGGAAATAACAGAAACACGTCATGAAAACAAAACTAGCAGTTTCCAATTACCAAGGTTTTACTATAGTAGAATATTGAGATCGGCGGTTAGTTGATCCAAAAATTAAAAGTAATGCATCAGGCACATCCTACTAATATTATAAATGTGAAAGTTTGTGAAGACGTATGTTTGTAACTCTTTCACGTAAAAACTACTTGACGGATTTGGGTGAAACTTTGCAGTAATATAGGTTATACATCAGAATAACACATAGTGTACTTTTTACCGCGGGAAAACCTCTCATTCCCACGGGAAACTGACGTGAACGGATTCGCGGGCGGCCACTAGTAAAAGATATATAGATTGGCACGGTGATGTTTCTGACAAATTTCATTTAACTACTGGATTATTTATGTTAGAAACTAAATCCAAATTGCATTTAATTAAAACTATGTCATCACTGGAACTATACATTTTATTCAGTTTTAAAATTACTAGTCCCATCAACATTTAATGTTTAAAACTAATTTAGTTTTAACTGTAAAGTGATAATGTACTTGTCAATAAAATATTTTAATTGAATATCAAAGTTACAGTAAAAAATAAATAACAGTCTTTGTAAGCAGTCGAGCACAGACCTTCTTGAGTAGACCCTTAATACTATAGAGATGAAAAAAAAAAATATTTATACATATGATTATTACAACTACATAGTTTTAAGAACAATACTTTCACTTGCAATCACTACATAGTATAAAACAAAGTCGCTTTCCTTGTCCCTATGTATGCTTAAATCTTTAAAACTACGCAACGAATTTTTAAAAGATAGAGTGATTCAAGAGGAAGCTTTACATGTATAATAACATAGTAGAGGGAAAGCAGTTTCACTCCGAATTTAACGCGTGCGAAGCCGCGTAAATTAATAAAACAGCACTATACATATAATATAAATCTAATATAGGTAAAAGCCGAGTAGTTAAAATTATAATTAAATTCAACCCTTACGTTGCCTAATCAAGATTTGTCTCAAACTTTTAGCCATTTCGAAGTTTGTTTCAAAGTTACATGGATTTCGAATAGCAAGGTATTTTGTTTTAATTAAGATTAGGTTTATTCATTTGATTCAAAGGACATCGGATGTTTGTAATTATTAAAGCCGACAAATCTATAATTAAAATATAAATTTAGTGTCATATTAAAGTGGTACTTAATAATATTTCAACTTATAAGTTAGGTTTCCAAAAATAGCTATGTTAATATAATATCCACCAAACTGCATTAAGCAAGAGTGGTGGCTTATGGCTCAGTCCTTCTTTACCAATCTTCTTTAGTCAATAAAAAATATTAAGCTACAAATTTTACAATAACAATAATAAGAAAATCAAAAGTTACTTATAATTTCGACATTCGACAAAAAATTGCAATCACGTAACTCAAAAACATTTACACACTAAATAAATCAATGTAATCTTAATCAATTTCACTTGAATTTTAAGACAGAATCGCTAGCATTACATTGACCTACATGTAATTTATTCGAAGGTTCCATACGAAATGTCAACTGGCTGGACCTTTGGCGATGGGAACCGGAGCACTTGGCTTGTTTATTAAAATATCAGATGATATTGATATAATTATTTTTTACTGGCAGCCGTCCTTAAGTAACACTGCAGTTTTAAGTGTGTTTGCTTCTGTGATGATAGGGTATCGTACAATACAAAAAAGGACTACGTTATTGGGTGGCCTCTCTATGACTACTACCAATATTATGGCAGTTCACGCAATCTATAACTATATGACATGTATCAAATAGAGTTATTAACAGCATTGATATCGTAAAGAAGCATCTAGAAAACAGTTTTTATTACATTATTCTATGTATACCATTTAATTACTTTTTCTCTGTTCAACGTCTTAAAATATTAATACGAATTGACTCTGCACCTTTGCTCTGTAGGTACCTAAGTATACACTAATATAGCTTACGACCGAACTTTAATAATAGGGTATATGTTTTTTATTTAATAATTTAAAAATGTTTTTTTTATTAATTAAAAATAATTTAAATTGCAGTTGAAAGCTAGTTTGAATATGAACGTAGTAATTTATGAAAGCTATTTTGAATATGAACGTAGTAACCATAAACTAAACAAGATGCTACATTTTGTTTTTTCCACCCAGAGCAAAATTAAGTGCGTAGGAAATTTAAAAATTAATAAAAAAATACGAAACAATATTTATTCATTTTAAATTAAACCAAACTTGAGCAATATTGTTGGTATCAGTTTTAATTTAATACAATAATTTGCACAAATTACAATTAACTGAAATCCTTGACATTTGATTGAGACTGTCGCAGAGTTTGTAAACTTATTATTTTTGTGAAAACAATTATTTTATAATTCCACTTGTATATTAAACAATCATGTTATTTAAATGTCTCTTTAATACCACTTGTTTATTTATTGATGATATCCGAGAGCCATCTTCAAGGAAAATTGTATGCCAGACGAAAAGCAATTGACATTTCTGTTGTTTTAAATTATTGAGCCCACAAACGAGTTTCGATGTTCGTAATAAATAGGTCCTTAAAAAGTTGTGCAGGATGGTACTGGCATGTAATAAATCACGATCAATAGGAAGCAACCATATTAGCATATTTAATTGCGCCTACTTTGCCTTGAAATCACGTGCGACATTCGAAATTTAAACATGTGAGTTGTAAAACGTTTCAACGAAAAAGTTCCACAACCAAGAAGTGCCTTACTCGAAATGTTTTATTATCTTTTTAAAAATGGAACTGCATCCTTGAAAAGTTTATTTAATACTGTGGTGCCGTTTCGTTAAATTGGTAAGATTTTTTATTTCAAAAAGATAAAATGTAGAAGGTGAGTTAAAGGTAGCTAAATAAATATGTATTTATTCTTCAAGATTGTAAAAAAATGTAGTTTGAATAATGGTTGGTGAGCTTTAAATTAAGCAATGTGCATTTAACCTAGTTCACATGAGACATATCCTGCAGTTGGTAGGTATGTAATAATGTATTTTAAATGTAGGTGGTCAAACGGATATGTAGGCTCAACGAAGCTATATATACACTCACTTACACTTACGAAAGCTACTAGTTAGGTAGGGTGTATTTCATGCACGTGCAGACAATTAGGTACATCACACTTAAGAAATCTAACTTTGTACCTATTACAGACTATCAATAATAGGCCTTAAATTTAAAAAAAGTTTTATTCTATCTTCAGAGGACGAGGGAGCAACGTCGTTTTGCAATCCACTTCTTTTTGGTGCCATACTAATAAATAAATAAAAAAAAAATCCAGACTACTATGTCGACATACTATGTCGCTCTGACAATATTCTTAACTAGAATCAAACAGAAAGTGTTTTATCAGTTTGTAAGTTACACATCATATACTTAGCTCAGTAACAAAAAATATTAACCAACAAAATATCAGAACTTAACTTTATGCAGTTTAAATAACCTTACCGAAGGAAAACCGGTAGGTAACAACAAAAAAGTACGCAAACATTATTTTGGTAATATCTTTTGTTAATCATTATAACAAGCAATAAACCTGAAATTTATTGACGAGTATTAATTAAGGTGGTCTTGTTTGCCGAAAATAAAAACTTGTAATCGAATAGAAAAACGTTTTTGACCCAGAAACTGTTTCAAAAATTTACTCCATATCATAAGTTGTTACTTAACTATGTTTTTAGGTTAAATACAAAATCATAGATACTAATTTTGTTGGTCAGAGAACTAGAAAGGAAAAAACAAGGCTAAATAACAGTAATATACGGAAACAACCAAAAATGCATTAAAAAACCTTTTTATAATATTTGCTTCGTAGTCGGTTTTCCGTGGGAATGAGAAGTTTTCCCGCGGTAAAAAGTACCCTATACGTTATTCTGATGTATAACCTATATTACTGTAAAGTTTCATCATAATCCGTCCTGTAGTTTTACGTGAAAGAGTAACAAACATCCATACATCCATCCATCCATACATCCAAACATACTCACAAACTTTCACGTTTATAATATTAAGTAGGATGAAGCTCAACCTATTGCTTATTGAACAGCTTTCTATGTGAATTTGTCCTAAAATAATAGGCGTATATAACAAAGGAGGCACATTACTTTCCTTTATAAAAGTTATGTTTTATTAATGGGATTCAAAGGGCTCTCATGATTGTTCTTTTATAGACTTTCAAAGTGGTGATAATGAATAGTAACTTTACATACAATGAATAGAGCACCTTGAAACTTTTATACGTAATTAAAAAAGAATTTGCATTTAAAGATTTAAATCTTGATTCAATTTAAAAAATAAATGATTTTTTATAAATCATGTTTACGAGAAGAGAAGCATTTTGGGTGTTTACATTTTTTCCTATTTTATTTTTCCCAAAAGGCAGTGACTTTTTTACTAAATCATCATTTGCTCCAAGCTGTTAAAAATTAAAAATCTTGAATTCATATGTATTACGATGACGTGGTTAAAAAGGGCTCACATCTCAATGTCATATGATCAGAATGAGTTTATTTATTCGATCTTTCAATTCAAGTTTGTTTAACGAACAAAGTTTTCAATACAACTTTACCAATGGTCAATAAAAATGACAGACGAGACCCAATCTTTCAATAGCACATCATAAAAAAGCATCGTTTATAAAACAAGGTAAGAAGAGGTACGTAAGAGTTTAAGGTCACACACAGGTTTGGTCGTAATTACAAGCCAAATGATTAATAATATCATTGTATTAAAATTTAAGGTGCAGTCAAGGGATAAAATCAGTCAAGGTATAAAAGAAGGTAAGTCGTGGAGAAATTGACACTTGAAACGTGGGGCTTGAGTTAAAACCGCATCATCATGATAAAGGTTATCTGTAGTTAGTGACTTATTGCTGCTAGTTCGTAATTATTAAGCTGAATTACTTATAAAACATCTAAAATGACGTTAAGCTTTAATTGTGATTTTTTCTCTCCACAAAAAATAAGGGGTGTTAACATAATTCACCGAGTGAAAATATATTGTTTTGTGTCTGATTGTGAGGAAACTACGTCTACCTCGGATATTATGTGATCCGACAGTTATTGTAGATTTCCCAATAAGCTTTTTGAATTGAGAATTTGTCTATCGTAACAGAAAACCTTTGTTAACCGTTTAACTTCCAGTTTTTTTAATGAAAATATTTTATTTTCAGATCTGCCTATCGCTATGTTTCTTAGCACTCACAACAGCTGAGTTACAGAACTACCAACCGCTCCATACCTTGGCTCAACCCATCACCTTCGCCCACCATGCGCCCGCGCCGGTCTACGAGCACCCTCCAGCATCCATCGCCAGCCAGGAACTCCGACAGCGATCGCTAGATGGCGCTGAACACACCGTCTTCAGCAAGTCTCTAATAACACCGTTCTCTGCAGTCAGGAAATATGACTCGAGGACTACAAATACGGGGTTTTTGACTCAGTCTATTCCTAATATTCACGCAGTGCCTCTTCAAGCTGCGAATTACATAGCCCATACGCAACATAGCGGGCAAGACATAACGCCTTTCATCCACAATTTAGCTCCGCAGCAAATAGATCCTAAGACGATTTCCTCTAATTTGGTAACACCGTTTAACGAGAACCGAGCCGTGAAAACGACTATCACATACTCAGAAGCCCCTTCTGTCTCACACATGACCTTTACTGGTCTAGGAGCAAGCTATTCATGGTAACATTTCATTGACACACTTAGAGTCCAGCGTAGGACTAAAAATGCAATAACTTACTTTGGGAATTCCAGATTTGTATCATTTTTCAAAGTAATTCACCGATTGGTGATAAATTTTCAATGGTATGGTTATTAATCATAGGTTGACTTGTGCAACCGGATATTTTGCCTGTTTCATATGAATTTTATGATTTAAAAAACATACCGGCCGAATTGAGAACCTCCTCCGTTTTTGGAAGTCGGTTAAAAATGGTTACCTACTTGATGCTGGAAGCAAAATTATTTTACGAGCGCGACTGACGTTTCTTAAATTTAATAATACGATTATGTAGGTATAACTACCTAATACAATTATTTAATTCATAAATAAGTTACTTTATCATAGTTGTATGTGTTTCAAGAATATGTGTTTTCTGCTAATACCTATTATAGTATTTAAAATTAATTTATTCTACAAAATGATGGAAAATCGTGTATTCTAAGTGTAAAAAATAAGTTACACCTACACATGTCTTTCAATATCCTTTACCAAATAATGTATTCACTGAACACGCATTTACATTTAAAATTGACCAAATATGTGATAAACTCGATCTATACCTGACATACTTAATTTAATAGATAGGTACTAAACGGAATTAATGCTTACATGTTTCATATAAAATATATTAACAAACCATTACCTTATCTTGTTTAACTTGCAAAACTTAGATATCGGATTTACGATTAAAGCAATCTAACTTCAACAAAACTATATAGGGGGAGGTCCCCGAGAACCGGACACTTAAGGAATAACAGAAATAAAAAAAAATGTACAGTAGTCTTATTTATTTATTTCACTTTAAGAAGTTTTTAATTATATGCCTAATCAACACAGATAAACCACCAGTCTTAAATATTACTTTAAATGTAGTAAATATTGAGTGAAAGTTAACATAGCAAAAACGAGGTTTCAAAAAAGGTCCCCTAATGACGGGCAGCCAATTTTTCGATCATTTCTAAACTCAAAAATTATTTTAACAAATATCAAAACAAATCAACTGTTAATAAAGAAAACTATTCTTAATTTGAATAAACTTTGGTCGTAATCAGGAACGTTTTTTATAGAATCACAGACCCTTAATTGTACAACCTGCAAAAATCACAAATGTAGCTAACTGAGCCCTCTTGATACCAATAGATAGTTTTTTTGTAAAATTTTATCTTTGGGGGTATTCTTACGATCCGGTAATAAGGAACTTTGAGAGTGTCCGAACTTAGGGCCCTCAGGTATATACAAGAAAATTTTTCATTCAAATTGTGTGTTCAAGAATCATGAAAAAGCTATGAATTATGTAAGACAAGAACAAAAGCAATAATAATTAAAAATAATGGATATCACCCCACAGTTTAAATACTATTTACAGACCCCGAAAAATTAATTGAAACAAAATTTATGCTAACCACAAAATTTGGACATCGCTTCCCGACGAACGAGTCAGCACTGACTATTGGCTCTCCTCCTCCACACTTTACTTGGGAGAACCTATCTAACCGCAGCAAAAGCAACAAATTGGCGCGCTTTTTAGTTCTAATTTTAACTATGTCCGGCTTTAGGACCCGTCCGGGCTTATGGGACTTTCCTCTAATAAATATTTAAACAATCTTTCTTCAAATGAAAAGTCTCACGAACTAAATAATATTAAAGCCAAGCTTAGATTCACTGTTATTTTGAGTAATAACATAATTAATACCAATTACATAAATAACCACGACCGTCATTAAAATTTCCTTATTTGTAACATAAGTCCTTATGTATGTAACAATTTACACTTATTTACACAGTGTAAATTATTACATTCAATTTTTATGTCAAGTTGTAATGTTATAAATTGATATCGCATTTTTATAATACATAAATTGCTTTTTAATGTAAAATAGGTACATAGTTGGATGGGTTATTTGTTAAATAATTCTTAGAGTTAGATAGAAGGTAAAATAATCAAACATCCTGTATTTTTCTCTCATAGTTTGGTACTTATGATAATTCGCCAGGCTACTACAGAAACGGACAACTAAGAAACTCATATTAATCTTAAGTGTGAAAATGTACTGCACTTGGCACAAAAATACTGCCATTTTCAACGATTCTTGAATATTAAAATTAGTCGACTCTTAGCTACTTAACGGCACTAGTCTATTAATTAAGCCATTAATAGAATCGATTTCAAAACAGTTTATTGCACTACTGACAAATTGATAGACTACAACAAAAAAAACGAATAATACCTAATAACGAAAAATAATGTTTAAAACTAGACAAGTCATTTTTCAACATCGGATTCACCACCAACAATAGAACATTGCTTAATACTAGTTTAAACTAGTTCTGTATACTAAACCAGTTCTAAAATAGTAGATAAATGCTCGCATGTGTTGATATTTCATGTTTTAGATACTTACTCTTGGTTATGTGGACACAGCCTAAACGGAAAAGATATCCCGTGCCTAAAATAACTGTTTCTTTTTAAGGCGATGGAATTCGATTTAAAAAGAATAACTGATCGTTAATTAGCCATCGCCGCTTTGAGTAACTACTAAAACAGTAAAAAGAGTTTTTAATTAATGCTTCTGAGATTAGGAAATCTATTTTAAACTGTTTTCAATGCGTATACGCCATACCTGGAAGCCAACTTCAAAATGTCTTGATTTGTAGGTACATTGCATTAGACACATAACGTTGAGAGATTGCAATAGCATTCCAGGACTTTAACTAATATCATTTTTGAACTCGTTCTTACTACGTTTTAATGCTAAAATGACTTTGATTTACTTATTCCATTTCTATTTGTTAACTTACTGATTTGGAAAAAGAAATTGAATTGTGTAACTGGTATAAGTAACCTGCTCTGTGGCAGATCACAGTAACCGCTAGCACGATCAAGACATACAAAACTGACCACTTTTGTTGCAAAACCTTAACTGTATGAAAAGAGCCACATTTACTGTAGTTTGTCTTGTACACATTGATGCAATAGAGAAACCTTACTAAATAAGACAGCTGTAAATATAGGTTAGGGATATGTATTTTACATAGTATAAACCTAAAAGTTTGTTTGTATGTATATTCGTTAAACGTTAAGCCGAGTTATGGATGTTGATACGGTTTTCATTATCTTTGAGCGACTTTTCTAATAGGCTTGCAAGCAACATAAATAAAATAACCGGCCAAGTGCGAGTCGGACTCGCGCACGATGGGTTCCGTACTATCATTTTCTTCCTGTTTAATATGATCGAGTAGAAATTGCTTAAAAATTACGTTTGTTGTATGGGAGCCCTCTTTAATATTTAGGTACTTTATTGTTATTTAATTATTAATTTTGAAAGGTAACATACAAGTTAATATTCAGTGAAAATTTAAAGCGTCTACCTGTTACCGTTTTTAATACTGAGCAAAATATTGAAAATACGAAAAAAACACGTTTATTGTAAACTGCAGATTTTTTTATTATTATTGTTATTAGTTGTTATAGCTGCAACGGAAATACATCATTTGTGAAAATTTCAGTTTTCTAGCTATCACGGTTTATAAGATACAGCCTGGAGTCAGACAGACAGACAGACAGACTTTGAGTACGGAACCCTAAAAAGAAGGTTTTAATAAGACGATTTTATTCCTTAGAAATTGCACAAGTGCCATTTTTGTGAATAAATTTAAACAAACACTCCAAAAACTTTCAAAAACATAAATGAGCTAATTAAGTTGAGTAATATCGACAATTGAAATAAGCAACAACTATGAAAAGTAAAATCTCCTAATGTTTAGAATCATACGTTTATCATAGTAAACCACTCAAAAAAAGGAAATAAACGACGTTTAACTAACTCTGAGGGCGACTTACTATGATACACATAACATACCTACACATGTGAAGCTTATGAAACCCCTTATTTTTGAACTAGGGTTAAAGCCGCCAATTTGATAATGTTTTTTTTGTCAATTTGCTGAGCGTAGATTTTCGTTAAAGAGCTATGACAGTGATCTAAAAACCTTTTTTTTTGGAAATTATTCTGAGTTCTAAATAATTTAGTTACTTTAAAGACTAATAATTCATAAACCCTCCTCTTTATTAACTTAGCGTATTATGAAACAATATAAACAAAGCTGCATTTAATTATAACTCAGATATCTTACTTATTTTATCATACACTACTATTTAATAATTGCTTTTAATCACTAACCATCATAATCTTGATTAGGCGCACAAGGAAATACCATAAACTTATCATCATTGTAAAAATCCCTGCATTTACGTCAAAAGTTACGAAACTCCGATGAGTGAGTAAACTTGACAATGAAATACGTCAGAACTATTGTGCCACTGTGTTATAGTAATTACTAAGATTATTGAGAGTTTATTTATGTTTTCAGTTCTTATTGATTTGTGGAAGGAAATTAATGTAGTTATGGTTCCTTCTATAGTATTGGTGAGTGGTTTTGACAAGTTTTGGATTGGTTCTTGAGTGAATGTCTGGAATTGTGTGCAGAACAATGGGTGAAAGATTTTGGCAGCCAAAAGTGTAAAAGCCCTATTAAGTACAAAAACACTTTTTTTGGAATATTTCATGGTTTGTGATCTATTTATTAAAGTTTAAATCATTTCATTAGCTATGGTCATGGAGTCTAAAGAAGGTACCTTAAAATATGTAAAAATATATGTTAATGTTCTTTAAAAACTGACAAGTATTTTTTACCTCTACTTATATTATTTTTACTTTTCACCGCGGGAAAACTTCTCATTCCCACTTGTAACCGACTTTTACGCGAACGGAGTCGCGGGCGGCCACTAGTAGAATATATTAGAATCTGTATTTTGTCTTAAGGCTATGTAAAATGCATAAAATTAACTTATAAAAGCGCTTGTAAAATACTTAACTGGAAAACTAAATGAACTTTACTGCCGTAATTGGCCTAAAATTGGACTAAATTATTATTTAATGTTCTGAAGTTACATTTTATGTGAGGACCGCACCTGGCCACATGTTTGCGTAAACTTTACCAAGCGAATCTAGTGTTTATTCTTTAGTTAATAAGAACTAGATCATAGGGCTCAATTTTGCCATAGTGTAGCATGTGTTTAAAGGACCGTAGGTATGTCAAGTTCTCTAAGGGGTAACGAGTTAGGTATAAAAGTCTGCCTTCGACCTAATGCGGTATCAGTACACGAGTAAATCTTAGTACAGAATAATGGCCGCTAAGGTAGGACATATCATGTGGATTTAAAAAGTGTACGCATTTCAAACGGAAACTGTGTTAAGTGCGACATCTTTGGAGTTTCACAAGAAAGTTTTTATGTGATGTGTTGGTGATGCTAGTTCATTTAGGGAAAATATTTTCAAGTTTAGCTATAAAGAATTTGCGTTTCTATTCTATTGTTTTGGAAGGTTTGATGTTAGTTAGGTTTATTTTTGTTTTGTTTCTGCAAGTTGCACTTTTGGCGCAAGAAAGTCAAACCCCATTACACCGATCTTATTAAATTGCAGAAAGCCAACTGAGAAAATACTCAATACAGAGAAAATACTCAATACATTTTTTTTTGTTGTAGATCGTAGTGTTCCTGTGCGCCGTGGCTGCAGCCCACGCTGGCAACTTGCTCTCAGCTGCCCCTCTCTCCTACGCATCTTACGCGTCGCCGTACTCCTACGGCGCTCATGTTGGTGCCATCGCCGCTCCCGTGGCTTCCTACGCCGCACCAGTGGCTTCTTACGCCGCCCCAGTAGCTTCCTACGCTGCTCCAGTGGCCTCTTACGCCGCCCCAGTAGTGAAGACCTACGCCGCGCCCGCTTACTCCGCTCCCCTGGCGTACTCCTCGCCAGTTGTCAAGGCCTTGGCTCCGGCAGTGTCGTCGGTTTCCTCGTACTCTACCCACACGTCGCACGCGGCTCCTCTGTACACTAAGACGGTGGCGCCTGTAGCCGCCTACGCTAGCTACGCTCACGCCCCCGTGGCGTACTCCGCTCCCGTCGCCACCTACGCGCACGCCGCCCCCGTGTCCTACGCCGCCCCCGCCTACGCTCACGCGCCCCTGGCGTACTCCGGCTACGCTGCGCACGCGGCTCCGCTAGCGTACTCCGCCGCACCCGCCGTATCCCACGTCTCGTACGGAGGACTTGCCGCCAACTACGGCTGGTAAATGCCATAACTTAAACAAGTTACCTGATTAGCTTTAAATTTGTGTATATTTATTTTTGTACAACGCGAAAAGATTATAAAATATTTTAAAATTTCCTTATTTATTTTGATTTTTTTACCATTACTGTTTACCTAATTATTAATATATACAAAACTCCCATAATGTTTACTTCCTACTAAGTAGGTTAAACCCAAGGTTAATGGAAGATACTAATTGTTAAGTATTTGTTGAAACATTAAATGACATCTCAAATTAAGTAATACTCTAGTGTCAAGGTAGGAGACTTACTTTGAAATTGCATAATTCATTAGGTAAATGCTCTGTAACTACACTAATGCTAATTGTATTCATTGAAAGTGTGTCAAAACATGTCACGAAATTCATTCACACATTGTTACTGTTGATTTAATATCCGATGCGTAGGATTTTATATGTTTAGATCTACTTTTCACACGCTGGTAACAATTGCTGTTGGGTAATGACAACATTGAATATCAGTGACTGCTTAGATTATTGCAGTTTTTGCTTAGGAAGTGTCTTTATTTGATTGATTCAAATCCGACTTGACCAAGCTGTACTTTACTTTCGAATAAAGTCGCTTGCAAGTTGTTCTTTCATAGCTATTGGAGCATCTTAGCTCATTATTTAGAGCAAATGTACTCGTACTTCAAGCCCCTAGGTAATCAATCGTGGTGTATGAATATACCTAACTAGGGGGCACTCGCGACTCCGTTCGCGTAGAAGTCGGTTTTCCGTGGGAATGCGAAATTTCCCGCGTTAAAAAGTTCCCTTAATTCTTTCATACATATATATTTGGCCTACCTAGAACCGTTTTCGCAGCGCACGCAACGGGAGCCCTCAAGGATGAATAATTTTCCCCGTTTTTTTCATATTTTCCATTATTTCTTCGCTCCTTATAGTTGCAGCGTAATGTTATATAGCCTAAAGCCTGCCTCGATAAATGTTCTATTCAACACAAAAATATTTTTTAAATTCGAAGCAGAAGTTCCTGAGATTAGCGCGTTCAAACAAACAAACTCTTCAGCTTTATAATATTAGTATAGATAATCATTTCGAATACCTAAGTGGTATCTTAGACTTGCATGAATCCTTATGAAAAGCTACACTAATAATAAAAAGAGGTCAAGTTTGTGAGTTTCCTCAAAATAATTAGTTTTAGGTGATAGAGACTACTCCAAAAACCTGAAAGGTTAAAATCATTCACTTAGTTGGGCCTATCTGGGAATAAAACCCTAGCTACCATTTTAACTAGACACCGTATACTCGAATACCACTTCTGTACGTCTATTCTGTAAAACGAAACGTAAGCACTTTGCTTTCGTTTCGGGCCCGTAACGGACATTTGCTATTCTATTGGCTTTCGTATCGTTTCATCAATCATAAGGTTTTTGACGTAAAGAATAGAAATTTAAGTCAAAACCCTTATTATTTCGTTGACTTTCGGATTACAAATACGTTAAACGATATGCAAGCCAAATAGAATAGCCAATGTCAGTTTCGGGCCCGAAACGAAGGCAAGTGCATACGTTTCGTTTTACAGAATAGACCTACAGGTACTCCGGAGGTCATCTAATAAATATTGTAAAACAATCGCTGCAAATAAAAACAAAAAGACTTCCAAGACAGTTTAGCCTGCGGATTTACTCGCAGGGAATGACTAGGTATACTTGTAGACTCGTAGAGGACTATCGTTATTTTGCCCTTAAATACTTTTATTATTTTCATTGTTAGTACTAACATGTTATATTTCTTTTTAAGTGATTTGAAAACTCAATTCAATCAATTGTCAATTGCGACATTTTTATATTTTTTCAGTTTAAGTAATTTTGTAAGAAAGATTTTGCCTTTTTCGATGCCCTTTTATACGATACGATAAAAATACTTATATTTTTATTACTTAGTATAATTTTACCTTACAATATAAATTACCTTACGAGTCATATTATGATTAAACAGAAGAAAGAGTAGGTACGTATTGTTTTTAGTTTAAGGTCTTCTTGCACGTTACTTGTTTATTGCAATTGTTAGTAGGCAAAAAAAATTGCCCTCTTACGTCAGGGCCTATTGATCGTTCCTACCAACCCGATCTAACTGAGTGTCAGTGCCAAAATGTTCCACAACTACTGAACGTATTTGGATGAAACTTTACAGTAATATTGGTTATACATCAAAATAACGCATAGGGTACTTTTTACCGCGGGAAAACTTCTCATTCCCACGGGAAACCGACTTCCACGCGTACGGAGTCGCGGGCGGCCACTAGTAATTTATATTTATATTCAGAATTGTTATTGTCATGACATGAACACATTGTTTTCAGTTTGACTATGTTCTTCTGGCGAAGATGCAAACCATATGTATTTTTTTCATTTCTTAAATTATCCAAAATAATTTCAATAGCGGCCGAAAATACCACTTGCTTTTCTGCTGCAATACAATTCCGTCATACCTATTGGTTAAATAGTTCAATAATTATGAATGAGAAAATTACAGACAACTTTTTTCGAATTCATATCTAAACGTTTTTGCTTAACAATTGCTTAATTCGAGTTAAAAAAACACTTTAATATTTACATAAGGAACGAAACCAAACATGTCATCTTTACTAATGAAAGATTAAGACTTTTATTTAATTACTTATATTTTTGCAAAATTGGTCGTCTAGTATATTACATACATACAAATACAGCATGGTTTGAAATGCAAAGTCCCCATTATAATTGACCCTAACGAACATAATTAAAAAATGCCCTGGTTTACTTCTTTTTAGTTTAAAAAATTTATGTTTTTTATTTAGATTTTTAGATAAAAAAAAAGTGTGTGTAGCACTTTATTTACATCGCTACTTTTTGGCAACTTATGGAGGTTCCCAAAACTTTGACACTAGATAACTAACTGTTGCTAAATCACATTCATCATACCATAAGATTGAAACCTTTTGGCACTATTTAACAAAAATAAACTATGGCACCACGTAAAACCTAGGAATAAGTTGATAAATCAAAGAAATAATAGCATAAACTGCAAGTAACATTGGACAATATTTTCATACAAACACGGAATATGAAATTAAAATTTCCACGACTATTAATGGTCCGAACGTCTCCAATTTTCAACAACAACTGTTTAATTACACTAAATACCTGTTTACATGACGAATGTATGTTAATATCGTTAATATCTTAATGTATTGTTTACGGCAATGAATTTGAACTGCCCAAGTTTTTTATAAGTAGACGGCGAATCCTAAATCAGGTCTTTTTAAAATTGTGCAATATTAACAGAAATAAATTATTGAAAATTCAAAGCCTTGGCTAATTGACGAGGCCGGCTTATTTCCTTCTGTTGGGTATATATACGTGGCGCTCCATTTCAGAGATCAGTCTTCTCTTCAACCCCAAAGACAATCAATCAAAATGATCGCCAAGGTAAGAACTAGACTGATTTCTAGGGTTGGCAAAATCAAACAATTACTTTAATCGTCTTTACTACAAATGTTGATCATTTGGGTTTTACAAATTGTTTTCGTTTGCAGATCTTCGCTATCCTCGCCGTCGTCGGTATGGCCTGCGCCAGCGGCCTCGGCTACTCCAGCCTTGGCTACGGCGGACTCGGGTACTCCGGTCTCGGATACTCTGGACTCGGATACTCTGGACTCGGATACTCTGGACTCGGATACTCTGGTCTCGGATACGGAAGACTCGGTCTCGGCGCTGTCGCCCCTGCTGTAGCCACCTCCTACTCTAACTCCTACTCTGTCCCCGCTGTCCGCTCCTACGCTGGTGCCTACTCTCCCCTCGCCTACGGTGGATACGCCGGATACGGTGGTGTCTACGGCGCTGGACTCGGCCTCAACGGTGCCAGACTCGGCTGGTAAACAACGACTGTGATACCAAAAAAAAACCTATAAAACTTCTACACTAATGTACATAATGTAAATAATAGTACATCTCTTACCATTAACCCTTGTAACTTCCCTCCCAAGTCTTTGGAATAAATAATTAAAAATCCAACACACTCTTTAATTGAATTCTTGAAAATGTTTTAACAGCCAAAACAAGTATTGTCAGGTAGTTTTTTATATCTATTAAATGGTATAATTAATTAATAAAACCGTATTAAACATTGTAAGGAAGTATTTAGGTATTTATAATTAGGTTCTTATTTAAAGCAGCAATATACCTATCATAAAGAAGCCGACATAGTTAAATGATATTAATCATATAATTAAAAGGAAGGAAAATGGAAATAAAGATGAAAAACATCATTTATCATACATTTCAATCTTTGGGTACAAGTAATTGACGACATCGGCTTTAAAGAAAATGTAAATAGCAGAAAAACTATAGTAAAGTTTCCTTAGTGGTAAAGGGTACGGATTGAATTTAGTATAACAAAGTATTAAGTCTCCGATACAAGATTGCTACTTAGTACCAACCGGAGTTTAGGAAATGAAAACTTATTGTCTAGCTTTCAGCCCTCTAGTTTCACCCGCAGCTTAATTTCTTAAAATCCTTTCTTCTTGCTCACTTACATCATAAAAAGAACGCCTGTAACAAATTTCTTGGCCCTAACTCAGTCTTGCCCTAGCAATCAGTTAGGACTTATTTTATAAGAATGGATTGCAATTAGGGGAAAACTGCCGTAACCGAGTCCGCGGATGGCGAAAATCTAGAATTAATGTTGTTCTAGAATATACAATGGAAGATATACTTATAGTCATAGTATGGTTAAACCTTAACATTTGTCCACAATTAACTCTAGGTTGTTAATGCGTAGGCGGCAGAAACTTACAGAGTGCGACTGCATTTTTTTATAAATTTGTAAATGTCTTATCTTGGCAATCATTTTAGTATATTTTAAGTAGGTAAACTGATGATCCGAACGATAAATCAACGCTTATTATATGCAAGCAAATAAAGGAAGCTACACTATCCTCGTTCATTGTAACAAGGTTTGAAACTGTAAACAAAACCAAACCCGGATATAAAACTTAAAATTAATTAACTACTTACAGATACTTCGATATAAGACTACTGCATTTTTTCTTTTATTGGGACGGCGTATTTATTCTATTTTATAATTTCCAGAAATTTTGTTGATATTGTGTCTCTGCAAAGATTTTTTAAACGTTGTAACCCGTTCTATTTTCTAGTTGGTAAAACTACCCTTTATTTTGATAATCCTAGAAAATGCCTAACGCATGCCCTAAGGAAAGGAGATGGGTTATGTCGGGCTCGCACCAACTAAAAACCTGGAGTAGTTCTAAGGGCCGTCTTAATCGAGGCATAGACGCCGCGAGCCCGCCGACGGCTGGCCGTCGAAGCAGCACCCACAAGTTTGAAGGCACGCTGGGACACACAGCGGCGCGTCTCTCCCTCACGTTCCCTTGATTAGCTGCCGATCTAGCCCTGTGTCGGCAGCCCGGGAACACACTTCCAGGATATTTAGCCTCGGCCGCTAACTCCAGACGTCACCGGCTGGAATCGCCGACGCGCCACTGCGGCAACCCAACCGTGAAGGATCGGATGCCGTGGCCGCCACACCGCCATTTTCGTCGCCATAAAATACGACAATTAAGTTCGTATTTATCAATTTGTTATAAATAAACAACGATGAAATTTCATTGGTAGCAAGGTATCAATTCGACCGTGTTGTACTATGTGGGAATAGTGTTTCTTAAAATTTAAAGAATACCTACTTATTTCGCAAAATAAATACCGTATTATTATAGTTAATACGGTACTCAAGTACAGATGTGCTGCTACGCTGTGAAATATTAAGCATATAGAGCAATATTTTCCAAGTAATACTATACCGTACACTCAAAACCAAAAACCTATGTATTTGTCATGGATATATCTACTGCCATTTATTTACTCTTGCACCATACAAGCGCAAATAGGCAATTTAAGTTCCATAAAAAATATAACCAAACCATATTTTACAAAATTATGAAATAATCAATATAATATGATTATCATCATCATATTCATAAAGTGAATACAGCACTCAAATCATTTCTTTATATTATTACTTTTTTTTAATTACAAAAAAAAACATACAATTAACATTTACCTATTAATTAATGAAAGCTTAGGCCTATGCCAGCTGTAAAAACAATTAGAATGAACAATATTGAACGTAAAATGTTTTTAATTAATCCTTTTGCAACGACGAGGACAAAAGAATTTCCTTTAGTATTTGGTATAAAAGCGCAGTATATCAATAATAAAATTAGTAGTTACATCAACCACCAAACATAAACAATGATTGCCAAGGTATTGTGTTGTTTTTTAAAGTAATTATTGTTAAAAATCACTGTAATTTTTCTTTGAATATTTTAATAATATTGCAGATCTTCTCCATCCTCGCGGTGCTCGGAGTGGCCAGCGCCAGCGGCGTCCTCGGCTACGGCGGTCTCGGGGTGTCCGGCCTCGGCTACGGAGGCGTCGGTCTGTCTGGACTCGGCTACGGCAACCTCGGTGTCTCCGGCCTCGGCTACGGCAACCTGGGCTACGGCTACGGTGGCCTCGCCGCCCCCCTCGCCGCCCGCGCCGTGATCGCAGCCCCCGCTGTGGCCACCTCCTACGCTAACTCCTACACCGCTCCCGCCATCCGCTCCTACGGTGGATACGGAGGTGCTTACGGTGGATACGCCGGCTACGGCGGCTACGGCTACGGCGCTGCCAGACTCGGCTGGTGAAAATAACCAAATCTAGTAAAAATACCCCACAAACCTAAGAAACGCATGTAAATAAAATTGATTTGTTGAAAACTTTCGAAATAAATTATTTTAATATTATATTTATGACTTATTTTTCATCAATTTCATACAATGTAGGTAAGAGGTTTCCAAGATAATTGACAGATCTTGTTCCATTTTGCACGAAAATATTATAGGAAACTTCTTATCGACCAATTTTAAATGACAAACTTTAATGTCCTATCTATACTTAATATTATAAAGCTGAAGAGTTTGTTTGTTTGAACGCGCTAATCTCAGGAACTACTGGTTTGATTTTAAAAATTCTTTTTGTGTTGAATAGACCATTCATCAAGGCAGGCTTTAGGCTATATAACATCACGTTGCAACTATAAAGAGCGAAGAAATAATGGAAAATGTGAAAAAAACGAAGAAAATTATTCATCCTTGAGAGCTTCCGTTGCGTGCGCTGCCAAAAACGGTTCTAGATACCAAAAATATATGTATGAAAGAGTTAAGGGAACTTTTTACCGCAGGAAAACTTCGCATTCCCACGGGAAACCGACTTCTACGCGAACGGAGTCGCGCGCGGCCCCTAGTTTCCCATAAACTTAAAAATTTAACGGAAACATGTTAAAATACAAAACAATATGAGATTGTAACGTATTAGAAAAATATAATAACTGAGTTTTTTATGTTTTTAACTGGCTTATATGGAAACGTTTTTTCTGCGACGAATCAATATTTTATAATAGCATTTATTTATCTTGAACCTAATTTTAAATTTTGGTGTTGTAGTTCCGGGAATTGATTTACCATTACAAACTCCCAAACTTGATAATTTACTAATATTATAAATAACACTATTTACCTTTAAACGATGATATTAAAAATCTCTTTTATCATAAGTTACCTTCGTGTATTCATGTACCGTATTTAAGCCAAAAACAAATGTTCAAAAGCCCCTTCAATTTATTTTATAGCCTCTATTACATTTGATTTAGGTATCTAAACTACTAAACTACGGCAATTATTATTTTTGACATACTGTATTTCTATAAAAATCAAATTGCTTTCCATTGATATCCCTAAAATTCCAGAATGGCTAAACCGATTTGGCTTATTTTGATTTTGAAATATTTGAGAAAGTTCAGGGAAGGTTTGAACAGTGACAAACATAAATTGTCAGTGACGTATATTTGCTATTATTACAACGGAAAATACTAAAAACAATAATAATCATTTCTAAGACAAGATGTCCCTCGCTGTGTGACATTTGATGTCCGTTGTATTTTAAGCAATATAAAATTAATATTTGACTTTTAAAATATTTATAGGTTCATTTAGAAATTTATGTTTCCTATTTGACAGCTGTCTGACAAAGGACAATTTTTGAACGTAATTTAATACTTATTTATTTAACAAATTTTGAAGTAAATTTTTGTTAGAGGTAAAAACGACATTCTCTAATTGTTTGGTGGTACGAAATTCATCGGTTTAGTTCGTTGTTAAACTAAATAACTTTAGAAAACGTAGTTATAATGGGTACAATCATCACTATGCCTTTCACCGTCCACTGCTGGACGAAAGCGTTAACAATATAAATAGCGCACTATAAATCTGTTATTTAATGTTAGCCTAAACCTAAGCCGGCAGTAACAAATTAAGAATGACGAATATTGAAAATTAAATGTGTATAATAAATTATTGTGAGAGGACTTTTTTTAATCAAGGTTATAAGAAAACTGTTTTTTAGAAGGTATGGTATTGTGGTGTTTTTAACGTTCGTGTGTATTTAAGCCAAAAGATAAAACAAATGCTGTATAGACTTTTTCATTTATTTTATCTATTCTTATAACATCACAAGTCGACTGACTGACTGATTCATCATCGCCGAGCGTAATCTATTTAAGTTAGGGCCATTAAATTGGGAACAGGCGTTCTTTTTATGGTGTAAGTGAGCAACGAATAGTATGGTGTAAGTAAGAAGGGTTGTTTAAAAATTTTCACGGAAAACGAATTTAGCTGTTGGTGAAACCGCATAGAGGAAAGCTAGTGTTATTATGTAAATCAATTGCTTTTTCGCTAACAGTCGAGATCAGCTGGAACGATTTAGTTTATTTGAATCTCGAAACATTTGTGGAAATTTAAGGAAAGTTTAAATGGTGAGAAACATAACTAAATATAACGGATAACACTAAAAACGACGATTAAATTTTCCAATACAAAATATTCCTAGCTTTCCGAGGTCTTAAATAAACAGAAAATTTACACTTGGTTGTCAAATATTTATAAGTGGATTAAGAAATTCACCTGTTTCTTATGAAACAGATTACTGTCAATGGACAGTTTTTGAACGTATTTTTTTTTTTATAATTTATGCTTCAACACAATGACAAGAAAATGATAATACACAAGAAAAACAGACAAATATGAGTAAATACAAAGGTGCTATTTATATTATGAACATACAAGATAATTTTTGCTAAAAGTTAAAACGACATACTCTAATTGTTTGATGGTACGAAGTGACCGGTTCAGCTCGTTGTTAAATTGAATAGCTTTAGACAATGTAGTTTTATATGTAAAAACTATTGATATATATGTATTTTAGCGAGCTCTGCTGGACAAAGCTTCAAAAAGCGCCAACCATGGATTCTGTAAAAAAAACAAAATAACAAACTTTTCCTCCGAATTTAAATACAAAATTTCTTTGTGTGATAAAAGCTGTCATGTGTCCAGTTGTCATGTTTAAGTTGATCATTGCTTAAAAATAAAAAAGTACACAAAACGCATTTAAAACCTTTTATTAACTGTTATCAAAAAGCCTAAATCAAAAGGCAGTAAAAAAATAATAGAATGACTAATGTTGAAAATGAAGTGTTTAATAAATCCTTGTGCAATGACGAAGGCAAAAGAGTTTCCTTTAGAATTTGGTATAAAAGCGAAGTACATCAATTACTAAATTAGTAGTTACGTCAACCACCAAACATACACAATGATTGCCAAGGTATTGTTTTATTTCCTAAAGTCATTCATTTGGTAAAGTCGCACTGACTGAATTTGAATTTTATTAACGATTTATTGTTGCAGATCTTCTCTATCCTCGCGGTGCTCGGAGTGGCCAGCGCCAGCGGCGTCCTCGGCTACGGCGGTCTCGGGGTGTCCGGCCTCGGCTACGGAGGCGTCGGTCTGTCTGGACTCGGCTACGGCAACCTCGGCGTCTCCGGCCTCGGCTACAGCAACCTGGGCTACGGCTACGGTGGCCTCGCTGCCCCCCTCGCCGCCCGCGCCGTGATCGCAGCCCCCGCTGTGGCCACCTCCTACGCTAACTCCTACACCGCTCCCGCCGTCCGCTCCTACGGTGGATACGGAGGTGCTTACGGTGGATACGCCGGCTACGGCGGCTACGGCTACGGTGGTGCCAGACTCGGCTGGTGAAAGTAACCAAATCTAGCAAATACCCCACAAACCTAAAAAACGCATGTAAATAAAATTGATTTGCTGAAATCTCCCGGAATAAATTATTTAAAGATTATATTTTTGAGTTATTTTTCATCAATTTCATACAATAGAGGTTTCCAAGATAATTGACCAATCTTGTTCCATTTTGCACGAAAATATTATAGAAAACTTCTGATTGACAAATTTTAAAGACAAACTTTAATGTCCTATTTCGTAATAATTTAACGAAAACATGATAAAATACAATACAATATGAGATTTTAAAAGTATTAGAAAAATATAAGTACTGAGTTTTTTATGATTTTAGCTGGCTTATATGGAAACGTATTTTCTGCGACGAATCAATATTTTATAATAGCATTTATTTATCTCGAACCAAATTTTAAATTTTGGTGTCGTAGTTGCCAGAATTGATTTGCCATTAACTCTATGTTATACTAATATTATAAATTACACTATTTACTTTTAAACGATGATATTAAAATCTCTTTTATCAGAAGTTATCTTCGAATACTTATATACCGTATTTAAGCCAAAAAACAAATGTTCAAGAGATATTTTCAGAACAATTTATTTTGTAGCCTCTAGTACATTTGATTTAGGTATCTAACTTCGGCAATTATTATTTTTGACATACTGTATATCTATAAAAATCATTCAATCTGAGAAAGTTCAGAAATAGGTTTGAACAGTGACAAACGTAAATTGTCAGTGACGTATATTTGCTATTATTACAACGGAAAATACTAAAACAACAATAAACATTTTTAAGACAAAATGGCCCTAGCTGTGAGACATTTGATGTCCGTTGTGTTTTAAGAAATATAAAATTGACATTTGACTTTTAAAATATTTATAGTTAGGTTCATTTAGTAATTTATGTTTCCTATTTGACAGCTGTCTGTCAAAAGACAATTTTTGCACGTAATTTAAAATACATATTTACTAAAATAAATTGTTAAAGGTAAAAACGACATTCTCTAATTGTTTGGTGGTACGAAATCCATCGGGTCAGTTGGTTGTTAAACTAAATAACTAACGTATTTGTTATAATGTGTAAAATTATAAATATGCCTTTCACCGTCCACTGCTGGACGAAAGCCTTAACCATATAAATAGGGCACTATAAATCTGTTATTTATTGTTAGCCAAAAGCCTAAGCCTAAGCCGGCAGTAACAAATAATTAGAATGACTAATATTGAAAATGAAACGTGTATAATGAATTATTGTGCGAGGACTTTTTTAAATTAAGGTTATAAGAAAACTGTTTTTTAGAAGGTATGGCAAGGTATTGTGGTATTTTAACCTTCGTGTGTATCAATTCATGAACCATATTCAAATAAAAAAAAAAAACAAACGCAGTGAAGACTTTTTCATTTATTTTATCTATTCTTATAAATCACAAGTCCTGACTGACTGATTCATCATCGCCGAGCGTAAACAATTTAAGTTAGGGCCATTAAATTAGGAACAGTCGTTCCTTTTGGTGTAAGTAAGAAGGGTTTTTTAGAAATTTTCACGGGAAAAAAAATTGCTGCGGGTAAAACCGCAAAAAGGAAAGCTAAAATTATTATGTAAATCAATTGCTTTTCAATAGTCTCGCTAAAATTCGAGATCAGCTGGAACGATTTAGTTTTTTTTTTGTCTCGAAACACTTGTAGAAATTTAAGGAAAGTTTAAACGGTGAGACGACCTCTGTGGTGCAGCGGTATATATACCGGACTGCTAAGCGGATGTTTCCGGGTTCGATCACCGGGTCGGGCCAATTTCGTAAAAATGGTTTTTCGATATTGTCTCGTGTCTGGGTGTAACCAGGTTCTCCCCTAGTCCATTGTGTGTTACCTATAGTCAGGGCCGAGCCGCCCCTGTGTGCGATGTGTGCGGCGCACACAGGCGCCTAAGCAAGAGAGGCGCTGGATTGTTTTTTTGTAATACAACATAGTTGAAAAATTGTCTAAACCGACTAAAAAAGGCGCTTCATAAGTTTCGCACACAGGCGCTTCATAGGTGTCGCACACAGGCGCTGCTTAGGGTCGGCGAGGCCCAGCCTATAGTACAAGCTTTGCTTAGTTTAGGGCCACACAGTTGGTGTGTCAGTCTAGAGATTTATTCATTTATTTATTTAAACATAACTAAAAAATAACGGAAAGCACTAAAAACGACGATTACATTTTCCCATACAAAATGTTCCTAGCTATAAAAGATTTGTCATCCGAGGTCTTTAATAAACAGAAAATTTACACTTGGTTGTTAAATATTTTTGAATGGATTAAGAAATTTATCTAAGTATTTCCTTTGTACCTTTTTACAAAAATTTAGCTGTTACCATTTTATTATATATTTTGTATATGCAAAAACCGTAAATAAATAAATAAATGAAACAGTAATCTGTCAATGGAAAGTTTTTGGACGTATTTTTTTTTTTATAATTGTTGCATCAACACAATGACAAGAAAATGATAGTACACAAGAAAAACAGACAAATATGAGTAAATACAAAAGTGCTATTTATATTCTGAACATCGAAGTTTTTGCTAAAAGTTAAAACGACATACTCTAATTGTTGGATGGTACAAAGTTGACCGGTTCAGCTCGTTGTTAAATTAAATAGCTTTAGACAATGTAGTTTTTATGAGTAAAAACTTTTTATACGGGGTGTAAAAGAACTGCTTCCGAAAACAAAAACTGAGCATTGCTGGAGAGGTACTGGATACGTTTTAAGCAAAAAACATTGATTTTATGATTAACATAAAAAAAAATGTTTTACGTAATTGTAAAAAAATGCATTTATACTATCAGATTTTGCGATGATTTTAAATTAAATAGGGTTATAATTTAATTTGCAATGTAAATTATCGCACCTGAACCAACAGTTTATGTGTGAGCGATGATTTCAAGCGCCGAATATGACTTTTCAATCCTAGTTCCAAGTTATTAACTTTTTTAAATCAGGTTTTCTTGGTATACTGTTAGTGAATTAAGTTACTATTGAGGCTACAGAATACATGGTTTCAGGCTTCGGAAGTGGTCTTTTTACACCCGTTATACATATATGTATTTCACTGAACTCTGCTGGACAAAGCTTCACAAAGCGCCAACCATGGAGCCGGTAAAAATAAACAAATAACAAACTTTTCCTCCGAATTTAAATACAAATTTTATTTGCTTAAAGATAAAAGATAAAAAAGTTGTGATAAAAGATGTCATGTGTCGAGTTGTCATGTTTAAGTTGATCATTGCTTTAATTTCTGTGTTTAATTTAGATCATTATTTAAAAATAAAAAAGTATAAAAAACGTATAAATCCTATTATTAGCTGTAAGCAAAAAGCCTAAACCTAGGCCGGCAGTAAAAAATAAATAGAAAGACTAATGTTGAAAATGAAGTGTTTAATAAATCCTTGCGCAATGACGAGGACAAAAGAGTTTCCTTTTGAATTTGGTATAAAAGCGCAGTACATCAATTACTACATTAGCAGTTACATCAACCACCAAACATACACAATGATTGCCAAGGTATTGTGTTGTTTTTTAAAGTAATTATTGTTAAAAATCACTGTAATTTTTCTTTGAATGTTTTAATATTGTTTCAGATCTTCTCTATCCTCGCGGTGCTCGGAGTGGCCAGCGCCAGCGGCGTCCTCGGCTACGGTGGTCTCGGTGTGTCCGGCCTCGGCTACGGAGGGGTCGGTCTGTCTGGACTCGGCTACGGCAACCTCGGTGTCTCCGGCCTCGGCTACGGCAACCTGGGCTACGGCTACGGTGGCCTCGCTGCCCCCCTCGCCGCCCGCGCCGTGATCGCAGCCCCCGCTGTGGCCACCTCCTACGCTAACTCCTACACCGCTCCCTCCGTCCGCTCCTACGGTGGATACGGAGGTGCCTACGGTGGATACGGAGGTGCTTACGGTGGATACGCCGGCTACGGCGGCTACGGCTACGGCGCTGCCAGACTCGGCTGGTGAAAGTAACCAAATCTAGTCAAATACCCCACAAACATTAGGAATGCATGTAAATAAATTTATTTGATGTACTTAATAAATTATTAAAATATAATATTTTGTCTTATTTTTTCATCAATGACAAAAAATACCTATAGGGTTAGAGGTTGGCACTTATGTACAATACAGAATTATATTGTGTTTCAGAACTGTAAATGTATTTTTAAAATATTTATTTCAAGGGGTTAGTTATATGGAACGTATTCCTTGCGACAAATTAATATTTTATCTTTAACTAGCCTTCAGCGCGCGGCTTTTTTTGCGCTTCCTGAAAACGTAACTAGCTTTCTTTTTGTGAACAAAATTTTAAACTTAGTTCAGTAGTTCCAGAAATGGATAACCCATCACATTTTAACTGCCAAACTTTATTTCTTACTAATATAATTATAAATTACACGATTAGTCCGCCCACGTTTTGCAATGAAGATTTTGTTCTCGCAGCAATGAACTTAAGCTAAAGTACATTCTTTACTTAAGTATCAAATAAATTGACTTAACTGAAAATAGACTAAAGAAATAAATACCTAAACAATGGTGGTAAAATATTGTTAATCATTTCTAATCAATGTTATAATAAAAAAAACAAAGTTACCTTGAATATCAGTTCCTATACCTTATTTAAGCCATAAAAATAATTATAGAAAAGTCCCTGTGATTAATTTATAATCTTTGTTTCATTTGATTAAAATGAGCCATGGCAACTATGATTTTTGTAGACTTACTGTTTATCTATAAAAATCAATTGCTGATCTTGACTGATTCGGCTTGATAAATAATAATTAACGGAAAATACTAAAATCTACATTTTTTTATACAAGGAATTCGTAGCTGTGAGACGTTTGATGACCGTTGTCTTTTAATTTTCTTTAATTTACTTATTTGACAACCAAATTTAAATTTTTATTTCAACTTGACTACTGGGACATACATAAGATGTTAAAAAAAACTTCCGTTACTTATTATTTTGTGTTCTTTAAATTAAAATTCAAAATTTAGTCAACATTGTTTCGAAATTCGACTTAAATCTAACGGTTCCTGGAGGGAAAAAAGCCATAAAATACAAAAAAAACTAGTATGCATACAACTAGACTTGATGGGGTTATACGTAGCTAACAGCAATATAACAACTGTTGATCATTACCACACCCGTTTAAACCTTACCTGAACTTCCACAAATGATTAAAGATCAAAATAATTCAAATCGGTCCAATATTCTTTAAATAAACGAAAAGCAAGTTATTATTGATGTACATGATAATAATTCTACAAAGATAAGTGCCATGGTCCATCAATTTAATAAAATTGAGAATATTAAACAAATCAAAGAGACTTTTCCGCATTTGTTTTTTGGCTTAAGTATATACGGTATAAAAACACGAAAGTAACTTCTGAAAAAACAGTTTTATCATAATCTTCATTGATAATATTTAAAAATAAATGTTTTACCATGGATTAGGTATTACTATCGAAAGTCTATGAATATTTATGGCTGCAAGAATATGTCACCATTGCGCAACGTAAGCGGGGAAATACCTAGTAATTTATAGTAGATAATATTAGAAAGAAATAAAGTTGGAAACTCCTGAATCAAGATTAATCTTAACTTTGATCACAAAAAGAAAGCTAGGTTCGTTAATTGTACTTAATTGTTTTAGAAACTTCGTTTCTGTATTTAATTTCAATGATAGTAAATACGAAAAAATAATAATATTTGAATAATTGAATAATTGATTACCAAAATTTCAACAATTTATATGGTTTTCTTAGGTTTGTTTGGTATTTGACTAGATTTAGTTATTTTCACCAGCCGAGTCTGGCACCGCCGTAGCCGTAGCCACCATAGCCGGCGTATCCACCGTAGGCACCTCCGTATCCACCGTAGGAGCGGACGGAGGGGGCGGTGTAGGAGTTAGCGTAGGAGGTGGCCACAGCGGGGGCTGCGATCACGGCGCGGGCGGCGAGGGGGGCGGCGAGGCCACCGTAGCCGTAGCCCAGGTTGCCGTAGCCGAGGCCGGAGACACCGAGGTTGCCGTAGCCGAGTCCAGACAGACCGACGCCTCCGTAGCCGAGGCCGGACACCCCGAGACCGCCGTAGCCGAGGACGCCGCTGGCGCTGGCCACTCCGAGCACCGCGAGGATGGTGAAGATCTGAATCAATAAATCATTAATAAAATTCAAATACAATCAGTGCAACTTTACCAAATGAATGACATAAGGAAATATAACAATACCTTGGCAATCATTGTGTATGTTTGGTGGTTGGTGTAACTACTAATTTTATAATTGATGTGCTGCGCTTTTATACCAAATACTAAAGGAAATTCTATTGTCCTCGTCATTGTACAAGGATTTATAAAACACATTTTATTTTATAATAATCATTCTAATTATTTTTTACTGCCGGCTTAAGTTTAGGCTTTCGGCTAACAGTAAATTTATAGTGCCCTATTTTTATTTATTTTTACTTTTAAGTAATGAAGTTCAACCTACACATACATGTCAACTCATTTTATCACACAAAATAAAATTTATAAATTCGGAAGAAAGATTTGTTATTTGATTTTGTTTTACCTCCGGCATATCGGCGTTTTTGAGGCTTTTGTACAGCAGTGGATGACGAAAAGCATATCGATAATTCTGCATATTAAAACAACGTAACCTAAAACTATTTCATTTTACTACGAGCTGACTCTTTGTACTTTGTTCCATCAAACAATTAGAATATGTCGTTTTTTATCTTTTAGCAAAAATGATTTTCTGAATTTGTCACAAATTTTTCTTTGACCGAAAACTGTTTCAGTAGAAACAGATACCTAAATTTCCTAATGCACCTTTAAATAATTGACAACTAGCTTTCCGCCCTGCGGTTTCACCTGCAACTAAATGGTTTTTCCAGTGGCAATATCTTAGGGAACCCTATTTTTTCCAAAATAAAATATAGCCTATGTTACGCGTGGATAATGTAGCTTTCGAATGGTAAAAGATTTTTTTAAAGCAGTCCCGTATTTTCAGAGCCTATTCATTTCAAACAAACAAACAAACAAAAAATCAAATCTTTCCTCTTTATAATATTAGTATAGATAAAAAGTCAATTTTCTGTGTCTTAACAACGGACATCAATAGCATTCAGCTAGGATCATTTTGTTTTCAAAATTTTACTGTCGTTTTTACAAGGGCGGATCCTGGAAGGGGTGTCATGGGGGCCATGACACCCTGGGCAGCACCTAGGTGGACCCTTTGTCAAAGGTTAGTATTTCCGTTACTTATAATTTGTGTTTCTCACCGTTTAAGACTTCCCCAAACTTCCACATATATTTCAAAATTTAAATTAGCCAAATCGATAGAATAATTAAAAACAATTAGTTTTAATAGATAGACAGTATACCTACAAAATAAAATGGACGATTCAGATCATTCAAGTGAAATAGAGTTAATAAAAAATTAAAGATACTTTTTTTTAATACGATATGTAATTTGATAGGCAAACTAAACTAAACTTAACTTCTGACAAACTAGTTATTTAGTGATTGAAAAATATTGAACAATATATTTTTCACCATCGATTGGGTTTTTATTTCAAAAGTATATTTTCAGTGTTAGTAAATACAGAAATCGTTTATTTAAATAAGCTTAATTGCATTGATGTGAGAACAAGTCCTCATTGCGAATGGTGGGCAGTTAAATTTGGTAATTATTAATTATACTAGTGGCCGCCCGTGACTCCGTTCGCGTAGAAGTCGGTTTCCCGTGGAAATGCGAAGTTTTCCCGCGGTAAAACCTACCCTATATGTTATTCTGATATATAACCTATATAAGTGTAAAGTTTGATCAAAGCCGTTCAGTAGTTTTTTACGTGAAAGAGTTACAAACATCCATACATCCATCCATACATACTCACAAACTTTTACATTTATAATATTAGTAGGATTAGTAAGACACAAAATTCGGGAACTCCCAGCTATGGTTAAAAATTATGTTCATGAATAGAAAACTACCTTGTTCAGAAGCCACTAACTTGATGCGTGAGAGAAGCCGCTTGCTGAAGACTAGCTAAAGTTGAAATATTGATTCGTCGCAGGAAATACGATTGCATATAATCCGGTTGACAATATAGAAAACCCTGTTTCTCACACGTTTAAAATTCTAAATCAGAAATATAATTTTATTTCCGTATAATTATTGTATACATGTTTCAGTAAAATTATTATTTTCATTCAAAATAGAAAATTTACCACCTACCAACCTACATATTATTATGAAATTAACGAATAATAAGTCAATAGATAGTATTTAAATAATTTATTACAAAAGTTACAACAAATTAGTTTTATTTACATGCATTTCTTGTATGTTTTGTGGGGTAGGTAAGGTTTGTGGGGTATTTCACTAGATTTGGTTACTTTCACCAGCCGAGTCTGGCAGCGCCGTAGCCGTAGCCACCATAGCCGGCGTATCCACCGTAGGCACCTCCGTATCCACCGTAGGAGCGGACGGAGGGAGCGGTGTAGGAGTTAGCGTAGGAGGTGGCCACAGCGGGGGCTGCGATCACGGCGCGGGCGGCGAGGGGGGCGGCGAGGCCACCGTAGCCGTAGCCCAGGTTGCCGTAGCCGAGGCCGGAGACACCGAGGTTGCCGTAGCCGAGTCCAGACAGACCGACACCTCCGTAGCCGAGGCCGGACACCCCGAGACCACCGTAGCCGAGGACGCCGCTGGCGCTGGCCACTCCGAGCACCGCGAGGATAGAGAAGATCTGTAAATTAATACGATATTTAATAAAATCTATTGTTGACAAGACGGACAAAACAAGAAACTTATGCCCCCTTAATAGGTACGCAAAATGTATATTAGTATATTAATTAACTTACCTTGGCAATCATTTTGTTTGTATTTGAGGTTTATGTGTGAACTGATAATTTGTAACGTTATTCATTATTTATATACCCGAAAGAAAGGAAGCAAAATCGTCCTCGTTCGTATAACAAGGTTTTACCAAAAAAAACTAATTACCTACTTACGCGGATCTTTTACCTTAGTTAGTACGATTTTTTAGAGCCGCAGATACGTTTGTGTTAAGGTTAAAAGTAGTAAAGCAAATATAAAGTTAATTTTGCTCTCAATCAAAATAGAATTACTGTGGCCTATCAACATCACATCGTTATTACGTACCATATATTATTTCTGATTAAAAGGTTGTTTGTAGTTAGTAACCAAAACGAAATTTTGCTTTTACTATTAAAATGTCTACAGATGTAAATGAATCTGTATAAAAACGGTTAATACCCTCTTTACAGCCTTAACGGAGAAGTTATTTTCTAATAAAATAATAAAGAACACCAGCTTCATGTTCGACGTTTTCGAAGTTAATGGTTTGTGTGGTCACTTATTTTTAAAACCAGTACCTACTTCCACAGGATTTCCTCATGTTCTTTTCGTTTATGGCTTTTGGTTATTAATTACCATGTTCAGCCCATGGCTTTCGGTCACATAAATCTTGTTTGGGCGATCACCTTGACATTGATCCATCGCCCGGAGCAAGACCTCAGTAATTCGTCTCCAAGTACCAGTTTACCATCAAGGCATATAAAAGCAAGAGCAATTGCTCATAATTACTGTATTCCAAGTACTATCTCAACCAACCAACATGTACGCTAAGGTAAGAAGTGTTAATATTATGGAAAAAACGCCATGGATATTTTGTTTTGAGTGAATTAATTCAAAACGGTTTTTATTTTCCAGGTCGCTGTTCTCCTGTGTGCCGTAGGCATCGCCTCCGCCGGCAACCTGCTGGCCGCCGCCCCCGCCGTGGCCTACAGCGCGGCCCCCGCCGTCTCCTCCGTGTCCTACACATCTCACTCCGCTCCTCTGGCGTACGCTGCTCCCGCTCACTACGCTGCCCCCGCACACTACGCAGCCCCCACTCACTACGCTGCTGCTGGACACTATGCCGCTCCCGCCGTAGCAACTTACTCAGCACCAGTCGTTGCCAAGACCCTGGCTGCTCCTGCCGTGTCCTACCAATCAATCTCCCACTCTGGCCCTGCTCTGTCGTACGCCGCCTCCCCAGTCATTGCCAAGACCCTCGCACCTGTAGCTTCGTACGCCGCCGGCCCCGTGTCCTACCAGTCAATCAACTCCCACGCCGCTCCTTCGGCCTACGCTTACTCTTCTCCCGTGGTGACTAAGACCATTGCTGCCCCGGCATACGCTAGCTACGCCGCCCCTGCCTACTCCGCGTATTCCGCCCCTGCCTACTCCGCGTACTCCGCCCCCGTGGTCGCTAAGACCATCGCCGCCCCCGCCGCCATCCACTACTCTCCCGCCTCCGCTGTCTCCCACGTCACCTACACCGGTCTTGGTGCTAGCTACGGCTGGTAAACAAAAGGAACCGTAGAACGAACTCTTCTAAGTGATGACTATGTCAAATATTTGCGACTATGTAGTAATCGCTTAGCGTAATTTAAGTATTTATTGTACAAAATATACAAAATAGATACCTCTTTTAGTTTTTTATTTTTGGATTTTATACCCTTTCAGATAACAAGTAAGGTATTTAAGATTTAAGATAAGCTTCGGTAGAATTTAAGTTGCCAATTGTGTTCAGAAATCTGTCGCAAAAACTTTATAAATATGCTTTTACTTTATTATTTTTGTTTATAGGTAGTTACTTAATATATACGCCCTACAGTGGCATAACGAAAATGGGAGTGAGTCTATAAGCTATTTACTACGCCTTATTAAATTACATTTGGCTCCAGTTTAATGATTGCACCGACTTGAAACCGGGAGTAGTCCTTCAGGCCGTCGTAATGGCGATACGCGGGATGGTCAGAGGCATAGACGCCGCGAACCCGCTGACCCGCTCAAGCGCGCTGGGACACACAAGGACCCCACGTTCCCTCGATTAGCCGCCAACCTAGCCCTGTGTCGGCAGCCCAGGAAAATCCCCACACACTTCCAGGGTCTTTGGCCTCCACCGACGACCCCGGATCTCACCGACTAGAGTTGCCGACGCGCCACTGCGGGGCCATAAGTAGCGTAATTTAAGTGATGGTAATATTATGTGCGTAGAAGTCGGTTTCCCGTGGGAATGAGAAGTTTTCCCGCGGTAAAAATTACCCTATAGGTTATTCTGATGCATAACCTATATTACTATTTATATTATTACTTACTTATTATATTTTTACGTGAAAGAGTAACAAACATTAAATACATCCATACATCTATCCATACCCACAAACTTTCACGTTTCTAATATTAGTAGGATTTGTTTTAAGGCTTGGCACCGACTTCAAACCTATTAGTAAATAGTACGTATAAATAATAGGCAGTATTTAAATTATATTAAAACTTTTTAATATTGAAGTCGGTTTTTTTTAACGTAGGTAGTTATTTTTTTTAATACTTTTTTTAGTATATTTTGCCTTCAATGGATCCTGGAGGATTCTAGTTACCGGCATCAAAGTGCTTGTCAAGACGAATCAAACGAGCCCAAAATCGATAGATTTGTGTCATTTAATTATGGAGTTCCTATGGCCACCCCCTGTTCTATCATCGGACCCTGGAGGATCCTAGTTACCACCAAGCACCAAAGTGCTCGTCAAGACAAATCAAACGAGCCCAAACTCTAAAGTGTTATGTCATTTAATTACTGAGTTCCTATAGCCAACTTCCGATTCCATCATCAGACCAGTTGCATGTCATAATATTTTTACACTGTCATCCAATTTACATACGTATACAAAATTACAGCTCAATCGGTAACCGTGAAGTGGATCAAATTTACTTCCGATATTTGATTTCAGACATCGGGATAGGTAAAAGTAAATTAAAAAAAATTGTGGGCCCAACTATTCCGCATCAAACAAAAAAAGAATCACGTAAATCGGTTCAGAAACCGACGTAATCGGTACATACATTAAAAAAAACTTACCGTCGGAATTGAGAACCTCCTCCTTTTTTGGAAGTCGGTTAAAAACACTAGACTACCACACCTACTATGTGACCCTAAAGTAAGCGTAATAAGTACAATGAACTATAGTTAGATCTGGAATCAGGATAATTTCCTGGAAGTAGAACCCATGACTCCCCGATTTGTAGTCCAAAATACATACCGATTTGCCACAGACACAGATCACCCCCTAATAGATTCCGCATGTTCGTACATTTACGTTGTATCAGGGTCACCAAAAGTTGAAGAGCGGGGGAGGAAGTAATGACAATCTGATTGGCTAGTTCAAAAACGTTCTAAGATGCATCCGTCAAATAGTGATAAAATAGTGATGTAAGTATTCGATCAAAGTATCGATAAATTATAAATATCGTTTAATAAAAATATCGATAGATTTACATTTACCTGGGGCCCGATTCCGTAACTTTTTTAACGATGCAACACGGCCGATATCGACCAATACGTGTGACGTTTTTGCAATTTTCGTATTCTGTAACACGCCCACACGCTGCATCGAGCCACACGTTCATTTTCTTATTTTGGTATTCTGTAAGTACAATTTAATGTCATTGTTTCCCAAAGACTAATAAAACCTATAGACGTACAACATTTGTTTTCAACAAACATAGAAACAAAAATACCTTCAAGCGGTCGAGTAGCCATTTTGGTTTTTAGATGCCTTATTTTTTGGGTAATTTTATTATTTTTGCAATGGTTTTATAAAATATCCCTTTTATTGTAAAATATGCTAATAATATTGATTACCAGTATGAGCAAGTATGTAGTATTTTTGGTATTTTTTTTCTTTCGGTCTACCGAATCCTTAGTAAAGCTGAAGTTGTAAATTTTAAGGCGGCTAATTTAAATATAAGTAGGTAACCATTATTTTAGCGATGCTAAAAACTGCTAGGGATTTTTCTCATAAATTAAATTATGCATATATTTATAGTTAGGTATGCTATGTGTAGACACATGAGGGTTCCTAAGTTATTGGTCTCAACCTTTCATTTATCTTCTATCTCTTTTTACTATAATGGTAACGTGCGTGTGGTTCAAATCGGTCGGCGTCCTTCTAGGGCTGTGCTTTCCTTTTAACCAGTCATTAGTGATGTAACCTCTTTTAACTAACAAATCTCGTCAATCATTCATCAATATTTTGCAACATACCACCAACAGGCTTAGGAAATAGCTATTTTTGTTAATTAAAGTCAGTGTGAGGTGTTCATAATTTTTAGATTATCATTTACCTTAAGACAATGTTATTATAAATAATTTTAATAATAAATTGACAATGTCAATGACGTAGAGGAATAATTAAATCTAAATGACATGAGGTAGACAAAAAGTAGAATGGTTTTTAACATTTTTGACAAGCACTGCCAAGTTGTTTATAAACAAACCAAAATTGAACCCAAATAAATATAGTTAAATTTTATAAAATTAGGAACATATTTTCTGTTTCTATGAAGTAATTAGTAATGCCTTTATTTAATAAACATCTCCATTTATTCACAGGCAGTGAGTGGTCCTCAAATAGAAAATCAATTTTGGGTAAAATTTATTTTCAAAGTATGAGATGAAATAAATTCAACAGGGTGTGTTTAGTAAATGAATTGTAATAACCTATTTATGATGTTTCTGTATGTTTTTACCCAACCAAAGTTGTATTAAAAGTTACACCTTTACTATGACACCAATAAAATACAATTGCAAAGCTATGATTTATTAAACGAACCACTACCAAGAGTTAGGTAGGTACTTACGTAGTGTATTTTATAACATTTTTATGATTTCATTAATTATCATATAAATAAATCTCCAGAATACCATACAAACAATGTGGTTTTAAAGTTAGCGCAGTAGGCGTTACAGAATAGCCTAAAGGAAAACGATACGAGCTGATTTGCAGAAGAATCGAGAATCGAACACGGGACCTGCCTCACAACAATCACGCTGCGCAACAGAGGTCGTCGCAAAAGCTTTTGCAACTATTATTATTGTCTTTCCCTAGATGCATAGGTTTTGCCTCCGATATCCTACTAATATTATAAACGTGAAAGTTTGTGAGAATGTATAGGTAGATGTATGGATCTATGGATGGATGTTTGTTACTCTTTCACGTAAAAACTACTGGATGGATTTTGATGAAACTTTACAGAAATATAGGTTATACATCAGAATAACATATAGGGTACTTTTTACCGCGGGAAAACTACTCATTCCCACGGGAAACGAGTCGCGGGCAGCCACTAGTAGGTGCCATAAAATCGGTAGCTTTGCAGTGGTAGGCACAAAAAAATATATTTGTACCTATTGTTAAATTTAAAACACAAATAGGTAGGTTATACATATTTAAGGTAAATTTAATCAATTATCTAGCTTTAACTCGCTAATAACTCCGAAGTATGTATATTGTTTGTTGCACAAGTCGTATTTTTAATATATTTTTGTGTTTTTGAAGTAATTTCTATTTCAATTACGATTTTTTGTAAAACCAAAAACTTAAGTAGTCAAACATACAAAATTATAGACAATAACAATAGAAAATAATAAGTGCTTTGCCGTTTAGAAATAATAGGCGCCAACATCTTTCTATCCAAAAAGTATATTTATTAAACAATTCAACATTAGAAAGTACAAATTATTAAGTAAGTAATTAATTTATAGTAATAATCAATCAAATAATTATAAAATATTGCTAAATTATCAAAAACGTTCGAGTAACAAGTGGCCGAAGAGTAACTGTTGTAAATCGCACCACACGCACGTCAAAAATGACGTCACATTGTCCCAAAAGTTTAGAGAATACCTATTTTTACCGGACAAGTTGTGACGCCCAGTCGTGTGGGCTTATAGAATACCAAATTTAAGAACATAGATATTGAACAACGCGTAACATGAGTGAATGGGTTGCGTCGCTGTCATGTCATGTAGTGTCACCCATTTCTGTAGGTTTGTTAGCAAACAAAGATAAATTTTGCATTTAAGACTAAAGTCAGAAAAAAATACTGAAATAAAGTATAACGTGATAAGCGTGACTGGGAGAAGCTCTATTTTGAGCTGCCGAAACTTTATGCCCATAAGGGAAGTCATCGCCTCGCTAAACTAAATTGCGTGTAGTAACGAGGCTTTTACCAAGTTCTTGGTTCGTTTTGGAAAGAAATGATTACAGTTAAAGGTAAATATCAATTTAAAATATTCAATATTATCTATTTCAATAAGAAGAACCTCGATATTCATAATAAACGATGTGCTTAGATTGCAATTGGTTCTAAACAGAAACTTTTCCCAATTTGGAATTTCATTGGATGTATGTATGTACCTACGTATGGGTACATACATACATCCACATAAAACATATTTAGTAGGTACCTAAGTAACATTGTACCTAATATACTTAATTATGTTTTTCATAAATATTTTTTTTAGGTAAGCTACTGGTTCAGTGGCTTCAATGGTAAGAGGAAATGTCCTCAGCAATCTGCTGGTGGAAACAACTAAGGTGTGACGTCGTATTAGCTCGACGCCCGCTTCATGAAGTTGAACGTTCACGCCAAAGCAAAAGCAGGAAAATAACTTGATTAAAAATATATCTTTTATTATACTATTTTTGTATAAATTAATACAATATGTATTTTTCAAACCTATAAACCTAATTACCATTTATTTTGCATGGTGTGTAATCATAGGACATTACAATTTTAAGATAAGCTTTGTCATGGTTTTGTATTATTAGATTGTGTCTATAGTCACCAACGCACACAGACTGCTTGCCACAGGATATTCGTAACACCACGGTCTTGCTACGCTATTTTCCCGTTAGCTTGAAAAATATATAGGTAATACCTAGTCCTTAAGGCAAATCATGATGGGAACCTAACCATTCCCTAATTTTTTTTTTTATTGAATAACTATTTGAGACCAACAAAATAAACGTGTCTAAAGCACGGAAGAAATCAGAATATAATACCACAAGCGTTCACCCATCCTAGGACTGTCCGCGGCCGACGTCGCTTAACTTCAACAATAGGTATACCTACTCGATCCTTAGGATTGCAACGAGTTATCGAATTATTACATTTCAAAGTCAGGCTCAAGGTTTAAAGGCAGAGCAGACGAAACATTATTTTAAATAATATTTAATCAAAGCGCTTAAAAAATCATATCCATTTATATTCAAAAAACTTTTAATACAGATTTATAATAAAAATGTACAAAAATATATATTTTTTTCTTAATATTGATGAATTATTGACGAGATATTGATATTGAGAAATAATGAATGGTTGAATGAGCCACGCCTACATTTTTGGATTTAGTCATGACCAACCGTCAGACACGTTCGCATCCGTGTCACTCCGTATTTGTGCATAGAGAATTTGTTTTTGTGGAGTTCAACTTGCGTTGGTTTATTTATTTTAAACAAACAAAGGATATCTCTTTCTATCAATACAAATATATATACGGTCATCTCATTTTCTTAAAGAAGCACGAATTTACCCGAGTAATATTAGAGTTTGAAAGTTATACATCAACGCTGTCGATGTATCGATATTTTTCGTACAAAGAAGTTGCTTAACTTTTAACCAAATTTTAAACTAGATATCGTGTAGTACCCTCTAATTAGGTAAAAAATATTTACTTTGAATCTAACATTTAAAAATTAGAAAGGAAACTTACGCAAACTTGGGCCAAAATATAAAAAATAAAATAAGAGAAGAGATCATAAACAAAATATTATCTAGGTTAGACAAAAAACAGTCTAATGCCTACTTAAAAAGGCTTCAAACTTTGAACTAAAACTATTATAACATTTTGAAGTTCAAAATGTTATAATAGCTTTAGTACTTGTCCCACAGTTTTGGTACCATAGCAATAATTAATATGAATAAAATTTCTAGTAGTTCGAAAAGTTTTTTTGTTGGTCGGTACTTTCCTAATTTGGGTTCAACATTAATAGTCTCATTTATTATACCAGGGGCCCGATTCCGTAACTTTTTTAACGATGCAACACGGTCGATATCGACCAATACGTGTGACGTTTTTGCAATTTTCGTATTCTGTAACACGCCCACACGCTGCATCGAGCCACACGTTCGTTTTCTTATTTTGGTATTCTGTAAGTACACGTCACTGGGACATAGCCATTTTCGCGAGCTATTGGACATGACTCCCCGACTTTAAGTCGTCACTTTTGAGTTACGTCGCAAGGTATATGGCCTATAAACAAAGCTTTTCAAACTATTAGTCGATTACGGTAATGCGAAAATGTAATACCTATATAATTATGATCGTTTATTACAAATTTTAAGTTTCATTACTCAAAAATTACGTTTTAACATATTTTTCCCACAAATTTTTAATGTTCTAAAAATATAAAAATATTTAAAAAGTTTTCAAGTAGGTAGGTACCTGCTGTAAAATAAAATTTATTTAGCAATTCATTTCAAGCCGGCATGCGACGACTAAACTTATAAGACGTGACCAAAGTCGCTGTCCATAAGTTCGTTGAAACCAGATTTTGTTTCAGCATGTCATGTCAAATTATGTCATTGTTTCCCAAAGACTAATAAAACCTATGGACGTACAACATTTGTTTTCAACAAACATAGAAACAAAAATACCTTCAAGCGGTCGAGTAGCCATTTTGGTTTTTAGATGCCTTATTTTTTGGGTTATTTTATTATTTTTGCAATCACTGGTTTTGTAAAATATCGCTTTGATTGTAAAATATGCTAATAATATTGATCACTAGTAAGAGCAAGTATGTAGTTTTTTTGGTAATTTTTTCTCCCGGTCTACAGAATCATTAGTAAAGCTAAAGTTCTAAATTTAAATAGGCGGCTAATTTAAATGTAAGTAACCATTTTTTAGCGATGCTAAAAGCTGCTACAGCTTTTTCTCATAAATTAAATCATGCATATATTTATAGTTAGGTATGCTATGTGTAGACACATGAGGGTTCCTAAGTTATTGGTCTCAACCTTTTATTTATCTTCTATCTCTTTTTACCATAATGGTAACGTGCGTGTGGTTCAAATCGGTCGGCGTCCTTCTAGGGCTGTGCTTGCCTTTTCACCAGTCATTAGTGATGTAACCTCTTTTAACTAACAAATCTCGTCAATCATTCATCAATATTTTGCAACATACCACCAACAGGCTTAGGAAAATACTATTTTTGTTAATTAAAGTCAGTGTGAGGTGTTCATAATTTTTAGATTATTATTTACCTTAAGACAATGTTATTATAAATAATATTATTAATTAATTGACAATGTCAATGGCTCAGAGGAATAATTAAATCTAAATGACATGAGGTAGACAAAAAGTAGAATGGTTTTTGACATTTTTGACAAGCACTGAGAAGTTGTTTATAAACAAACCTAAATTTTGTAAGCTTAAATTAATTCATTGATTCATTTAAATAAAACCCAAATCAATTTAGTTACATTTTATAAAATTAGGATCATATTTCTGTTCCTATGAAGCGATTAATAATGCCTTATTAATAAACATCTCCATTTATTTACAGGCAGTGAGTGGTTCTCAAATAGAAAATGAATTTTGGGTAAAATTTATTTTCAAAGTATAAGATGAAATAAATTCAACAGAGTGTGTTTAGTAAATGAATTGTAATAACCTATTTATGATGTTTCTGTATGTTTTTACCCAACCCAAGTTAAAGCTCATTGAAAGATACACCTTTACTTTGACATCAATAAAATAAAATTGCAAAGCTACGATTTATTAAACGAACCACTACCAAGAGTTAGGTACTTACGTAGTGTATTTTATTACATTTTTATTATTTCATTAATTATCATATAAAAATATATCCAGAATACCATACAAACAATGTGGTTTTAAAGTTAGCGCAGTAGGCGTTACAGAATAGCCTAAAGGGAAACTTAGTAACACGCTTATACGAGCTGATTTGCAGAAGAATCGAGAATCGAACACGGGACCTGCCTCACATCAATCACGCTGCGCGACAGAGATCATCAAATAATTGTACCTACATATTAACGAAATTTGTGCAAGAGTAGGTTTTTCAAATATTTACTGTCAATTACAATACATTTCAATTATTATACTGTCTTACTTAGATGCATATGTTTTGCTTCCGATATCCTACTAATATTATATTATAAACGTGAAAGTTTGTGAGAATGTATAGATGTATGGATCTATGGATGGATGTTTGTTACTCTTTCACGTAAAAACTACTGGACGGATTTTGATGAAACTCTACAGAAATATAGGTTATACCTACATCAGAATAACATATAGGGTACTTTTTACCGCGGGAAAACTACACATTGCCACGGGAAACCGACTTCCACGCGAGAGGAGTCGCGGGCAGCCACTAGTAGGTACCTTAAAATCAGTAGCTTTGAAGTGGTAGGCACTAAAAAAATATTTGAACCTATTAAAACACTTACAATTAGGTAGGTTATACCTATTTAAGGAAAATATAACTCATTCTCTAGCTTTAACAAAGTTACGTATCAATTACTCCTAGGTATGTATTTTGTTTGTTGCACAATTCATATTTTTTATATATTTTTGTGTTTTTGAAGTAATTTCTATTTCAATTTATACAAAATTATTGATAAAAAAATAGAAAATAATAAGTACTTTGCCGTTTAGAAATAATAGGCGCCAAAATCTATCTATTCAAAAAGTATATTTATTAAACAATTCAACATTAGAAAGTACAAATTATTAAGTAAGTAAGTAATTTATAGTAATAATCAATCAAATAATTATAAAATATTGCTAAATTATCAAAAACGTTCGAGTAACAAGTGGCCGAAGAGTAACTGCTGAAAATCGCACCACACGCACGTCAAAAATGACGTCACATGGTCTTTAAAGTTTAGAGAATACCAATCTTTACCCGACACGTTGTGTGGCGCCCAGTCACTTGGGCTTACAGAATACCTAGATATAGACCCACACGTAACATGAGTGAATTGGTTGCGTTGCTGTCATGTCATGTAGTGTCACCCATTTCTGTAGGTTTGTTAGCAAACAAAGATAAATTTTGCATTTAAGACTAAAGTCAGAAAAAAATACTGAAATAAAGTAAAACGTGATAAGTGTGACTGGGAGAAGCTCTATTTTGAGCTGCCTGTACTATGCAGAGGTTTGTCGGAAACTTTATGCCGATAAGAGAAGTCATCGCCTGGCCAAACTAAATTGCGTGTAGTAACGCGGCTTTCACCAAGTTCTTTGTTCGTTTTGGAAAGAAAGGATTACAGTGAAAGGTAAATATCAATTTAAAATATTCAATATTATCTATTTCAATAAGAAGAACCTCGACATCATAATCAATTGGTTCTATACAGAAACTTTTCCCAATTTGTAATTTCATTGGATGTATGTATGTATGTACCTACGTATAGGTACATACATACATCTACATAAAAAAATATTTAGTAAGTAACATTCATTGTACCTAATATACCTAATTGTTTTTTATTAATATTTTTTCTAGGTTAGCTACTGGTACAGTGGCTTCAATGGTAAGCGGAAATCTCCTCGCGATCTGCTGGTGGAAACAACTAAGGTGTAACGTCGCATTAGCTCGACGCCCGCTTCATGTAGTTGAACGTTCACGCCAAAGCAAAAGCAGAAAAATAATTAAAAATAGATCTTCTGTTATACTATTCTTGTATAAATTAATACAATATATATTTTTCAAACCTATAAACCTAATTACCTTTTATTTTGCATGGTGTGTAATCATAGCATATTAAAATTTTATGATAAGCTTTCTCATGGTTTTGTATTATTAGATTGTGTCTATAGTTTAGGATTTTGGTCACTAACGCACACAACGATCAAAAGACTGGCGCATTGCTTGCCACAGGATATTCGGAACACGACGGTCTTGCTACGTTATTTTGCCGTTAGCTTGAAAAATATATAGGTAATAGTCCTTAAGGCAAATTATGATGGGAAACTAACCATTTCCCAATTATTTTATAAAGTGTTTTTTACTGAATAATTTATTTGAGACCAACAAATAAACGTGTCTAAAGCACGGAACGGAATTCAGACTATAATACCACAAGCGTTTACCCATCCTAGGACTGTCTGCGGCCGACGTCGCTTAACTTCAACAATAGAATCCTAAGGGATTGCAACGAGCTACCGAATTATATTTCAAAGTCAGGCTCAAGTTTAAGGGCAGAGCAGACGAAACATTATTTTAAATAATATTTAATCAAAGCGCTTAAAAAACGGATATTCATTAATCTTCAAAAAACTTTTAATACAGTGTTAAAATGAAATTTTACAAAAATCTATATTTTTTTCTTAATATTGATGAATTATTGACGAGATATTGATATTGAGAAATAATGAATGGTTGAATGAACCCTCCATCTAAGCGAAGCGTCTTATGGAGTTGCTGGCAAGCCATACGCACGTAACGTGTGGCTTACAGAATACCTACAAATTGTCCTCACAGGAACCACTGGTATGCCACACGCACGTCACCACATGCAACGTTAAAATTTACGGAATTGGGCCCAAGGTAAATGTAAATCTGTCGATATTTTTATTAAACGATATTTATAATTTATCGATACTTTGATCGAATACTTACATCACTATTTTATCACTATTTGACGGATGCATCTTAGAACGTTTTTGAACTAGCCAATCAGATTGTCATTACTTCCTCCCCCGCTTTTCAACTTTTGGTGACCCTGATAGGTACAACGTAAATGTACGAACATGCGGAATCTATTAGGGGGTGATCTGTGCCTACTACTAATCAAAAGTCGAAGATTTCGGGTTCCATCGGGCCATGAAAATTCTGTACATGAAATATATTTCCTAAATAACTATTAGGGGGTGATTAGGGATCGATACTGATGCCAAAACTGCAATCAGTAAATTTTTTGTCTGTCTGTCTGTATTTATATCGGTTATACCGTTATAGAATCAAAGACTACTCGACGGATTTTAACGAAACTTGGTACAATTATTTTTCATACTCCTGAGCTGGTTATAGTTTACTTTTCATCACGCTACAATCAATATTAGCAGAGCAGTGAAGGGAAATGCTGGGAAAACGGGAAAAGTTAATCCATTTTTGAAGCTTCCGTCGCGTTAATGGTTTAAGATACACAGAAATTATGTATGACGGAAATGTTCTCTTTCAATTTATATATAAAACTAGTGGCCGCCCGCGACTCCGTTTGCGTGAAAGTCGGTTTCCCGTGAGAATGAAAATTTTTCCTGCGGTAGAAAGTACCCTTTGTGTTATTCTGATGTATAACCTACTAGCGGCTGCCCGCGACTCCGTTCGCGTGGAAGTTTGTTTCCCGTGGGAATGAGAAGTTTTCCCGCGGTAAAAAGTACCCTATATGTTATTCTGATGTATAACCTATATTACTGTAAAGTTTCATCAAAATCCATCCAGTAGTTTTTACGTGAAAGAGTAACAAACATCTATACATCCATCCATACTTACAAACTTTCACATTTATAATATTAGTAGGATATCCCACGACTAACAATAATACGTGTAACTCCCGATAGCTTAGCAGTTCGAAGCTTTCTGAATATATTTGTCTACTCTTACGTTGATAACATTCTCAGTCATCCCTAATTAAAAAAGTTAACATTATTAACAATTCCATCCCTACTAATATTATAAATGCGAAAGTAACTCTGTCTGTCTGTCGGTCTGTCTGTCTGTCTGTCTGTCTGTCTGTCTGTTACGCTTTCACGCCTAAACCACTGAACCGATTTTGTTGAAATTTGGTATGAAGAAAGAACTGAACTTGGGAAAGGACATAGGGTACTTTTTACAGCGGGAAAATTTCTCATTCCCACGGGAAACCGACTTCCACGCGAACGGAGTCGCGGGCGGCCACTAGTAAAAAATAATCATAGAAATCGTTATAGAAACACCAAAGTTGTATAGGGTAAATTTCTCATTCCCACGGGAAACCGACTTCCACACGAACGGAGTCGCGGGTGGCTACTAGTATACCAAATATAGTTATTTGAAAATATGAAATTTCAAATAACTATTTTTCATCACGCACCCAACGCCTGTGTTAAACTAGTGGGGTAATTAAATCCAAATATTGCCCTAGCGGAAAAACACGTAGATCATGGTCAGGCTATCGACTGCAATAAAGTTTAAATAGACTTTTTTCTTTAGATATCAATACATTGCTCCAATTTTACATATATTTCTGTTTAATTAAACTAACTAGTCCAACCAGGTTTGAGCTATGTGCAGGGAGCGAAAAGTATATAAATATCAAAAACTTTTTCGCGACATCTCCTTGGCCTTGCCCAATTTTAACAAGCTCTATAGCTTAAGGCAACAAGTGCTTAAGGTTGCTAGTTTCTTATAAGGATATAAATACCGGTGTTACCAAACTTCCAGTATTCCAATATCAACTACCAATCCATACAACATGTTCGCTAAGGTAAAAAATAATTGCAGAATAGTAAAACTTAAAAATAGATACAAAACATAAATATTTACACATTGCATGTTACTCCATTAATGAATTAATCTTTTTAGTTGTCCATCTTCTTGTGTGCCGCGGGCATTGCCTCCGCCGGCAACCTGCTGGCCGCCGCCCCCGCCGTGGCCTACAGCGCAGCCCCCGCCGTCTCCTCCGTGTCCTACACATCTCACGCCGCCCCCATCGCCTACGGCGCCCCCACATACGCCACCCAGGCATACGCCGCCCCCGCCGTGGCTGCCTACTCCACACCCATCGTAGCCAAGACCCTGGCTGCCCCCGCCACCTCCTACCAGTCCATCACCAGGTCCTCTTCTCTGGGCTACGCCGCTGCCCCCGCCCTGTCCTACGCCGCAGCCCCCGCTGTGTCCTACGCTGCTGCCCCAGTGCTCGCCAGGTCGTACGCCGCCCCCGCATACTCCACCTACGCCGCCCCTGCCTACTCCGCGTACTCCGCCCCCGCCTACTCCGCGTACTCCGCCCCCGTGGTCGCTAAGACCATCCAATACTCTCCCGCCGCCGCCGTCTCCCACGTCGCCTACACCGGACTCGGTGCTAGCTACGGCTGGTAAATGCTGTGCTCAAAGAAAAACGACATGAAGAAGTTTTTGCAAGAGTAAAAGTTGTCTTTGTCTGTACATACGATTAGTTTAAGAGATGTTTATTTTAAATAAATATTTAAATTAACTAGACCCTTGTATGTTGTTAAAGCTTCCCACAAAAAAGATTAAAGTAAACATAAAACTCGGTGGCATATACCTACATACAACTGACTGAATCGATGGGAACAACTTATGTAGTAAGTAATAGTGGAGTAAAAAAGACAGGGAACACAATTAAACTTAAATAAAGTTTGAAGCTTAAAATGTTTTTAAAACGAAACTCGTTTGCACTAAGATCTGTGATCCAAAAGTATAGGTAATTCTATTAAGGCCCTAAGTTGCTCACTATTTCATGAAGTATTTATAAACAGATAAATGGTTCTATGTTCAACTTAGTTTCACATTTTTATTAATATTAATGTATACAGATTTGCCTTTATACGCCTTTAGTTTACACAAATAATTCGAAGGCGCTGAAGGATATCTTATCAAAACGACCAGAGGCTGGTATATACAAGGTTTTTGTTATAATATTTAAGTAAGGTATTTACCTATATTGTGCATCGTAGGTATCACGCAGAGATTATCTTTAATCTGCAAAACCCTGTATTTCCAGATACCTATCAATAAAAATAATTTCTAAATAGTGTTTAACATAAACCTTTTATGGTAATTCATTATTATTTTCACATCAACTTACAATGAATTCAATTTACTATATTTTAAGGGAAATAAATAAAAAATGCTACTAGCCGTATTTTCTGTTTGCTCAGTCTTGCTGATGTTTCAAAATTCCGACACATGGTAATTATTAACATGCGTTTATAAATAAAATGAAAAACGATGATATTCTTGAAGAAAATAGTTTATTGACAAAATTACATGATTAATTCGGATAAAGCCATTTATTGATCAATCTTACCTTGATATATTGTAATAATCATTAATTTCCGTTTTTATTGTTATTCAGTTTTAATATATTACCGTATGTTGCTAGAAAGTAATCCGTTTCGAGCAGTATCAAAAAAATACAGGTTGCTTTTTGTTTAATGAATTCGTTGATTCCTAAAAGGTCCTTAAAAAATTACTTAGCTTTAAATCTTTAAACATTTTAGTGGAAACTTTCATTCTGATGGTACACTCTTACAGAAACTAAGTAATCCCTACGCAGAAAAACTATGTAAAAGAGTAAAATTTTTTAAAAGGCTTAAGAAAAAAAACAGGCCAAATTCTTCATAAATAACGTGTTTTTATAAAGAGATAATAAATTGCCTTCTTAAAAGTGTTAAGTACTAACTTTATGGTTGGTTTCTTAATAGTCAGATAACTTTTATTTGACAGAAAAACATATTTTGTTGTAGTTTTCGATGTATGAAATGACATTTCATTCAGATCGCATTTATCTGACATTTGAAAAATCAGCCCTAAAAGATAAAAGGTTGTATTGTTGTGACCATTATTGGATGTCAAGTTAACTGTAATTGTTTGTTTGTATCGAATACAACTTTTTTTTATATTTTATGAAGAGGCATAGGTTGTATGTTCTTATCGTTAAAACGTTAACATTTAATTTAGTAAAACATTACTGAAGATTATTGAAACCTATTGACAGCAAGCGTTGTACATATATCTAAAGAGGTGGTTCCACGGTGTGCGATTCTACGCACAAAATACCAAAGTGTTGGTGTTTGACTACATGTTTTTTCTATTTATTTTTGAGAAAGAAGCATTGAAACATATATTTCCTATAAAGATGTAAACAAAAATAAATTAAATAAAACCATGTAATAATGTAATAACTGTAAAATGCTTTGATTACCAGTGTCAATGGATCAGCTTTGAACTGGTTTTTGACCTTGATCTGAAAGTGCTGGCGGCGATGTTTCGTCTGTTATCAATTCGAAACCAGTTTATATTTTTTATATAAAAGCAAACAGTGACACTTACTATGCATTACAACCCGTAAGACACAATCAAATCAACATGTTCGCTAAGGTACAAAACTGTTACGCACTATGTTTGGAAGCCTTAAATATATCATATAAAAAAAACAGATTCCTTAAATTAAACGTTCTTTAAAAAATGATTCCTCTTAAATTACAGGTAGCTATCCTCATGTGTGCCGCGGGCATCGCCTCCGCCGGCAACCTGCTGGCTGCCGCCCCCGCCGTGGCCTACAGCGCGGCCCCCGCCGTCTCCTCCATGTCCTACACATCTCACGCCGCCCCCATCGCCTACGGCGCCCCGGCATACGCCACCCAGGCATACGCCGCCCCTGCCGTGGCTGCCTACTCCGCTCCCATCGTAGCCAAGACTCTGGCTGCCCCCGCCACCTCCTACCAGTCCATCACCAGGTCCTCTTCTCTGGGCTACGCCGCTGCCCCCGCCCTGTCCTACGCCGCAGCCCCCGCTGTGTCCTACGCTGCTGCCCCAGTGCTCGCCAGGTCGTACGCCGCCCCCGCGTACTCCACCTACGCCGCCCCTGCCTACTCCGCGTACTCCGCTCCCGCCTACTCCGCGTACTCCGCCCCCGTGGTCGCTAAGACCATCCAATACTCTCCCGCCGCCGCCGTCTCCCACGTCGCCTACACCGGACTCGGTGCTAGCTACGGCTGGTAAATGCTGTGCCCGACGAAAAACGACATAAAAAAGGTTTTGCAATAGGAAAAATTTTCTTTGTCTGTACATACAATTAGTTTAAGAGATATTTATTAAAAAAATAAATGTTTAAATTAACTAATAATCCTATGTCTTTTATTTACTATATAGTTTGCACATATTCATTGCCAGAAAAATGTTTGACTTGAACGAAGTCTTGAAAACGATAAATAAATTCATTTCATGGAAACTTCTTTCAATATCACTACTGCGTTAAACGATCGCCAAGTACCTAGCAATAAAAAGACAACAAGAAGGTTCCATGAAATAATTATTATCATCATTATCATTACATACCTAGTATAAATCCAAGTCGCTAATTCTGTCTGTTTGTATGTTTGGCCGCTTACTCCTCCTAAACCAGTTGAGGGATTTTAATGTGGTTTTACCGTCCTTTAGGTATTTTTTTCATTTAAATTTGTAAATTAAGAACATTCAAAAAAAGTTTTTTTAAGTTATCTAAAATTCAATTTTTCGGGAACAAGTCGCCCAAAATTACACTATTGTTAAGCGTGGGCGGGTCACTAGTAAATATATAAATACAGAAAGGCACCGCAATTAAAAGTTGCCCAAAATGACAGTAGGTAGGTAAATGAAAAAAAAATGTGGCAGTCAGGTAGTAGGCCTCTTATAATTATAAAAATAAATATAAACAAATATTAAATGGATCCGCTGCTTTAGCACTAACTGCAAATTTCCTAATTAATGTTATCCCGACTATGTACAGTCTACGCAATCAAAAGTAACGCTTTATGTCAAACCTCACAGATAAAAGCAAACCAAACAATCGCTTGCGATATCGATATAGACAAGTGAAGTAGTTAGTTATAGTAAAGCAAGAGTGTGATGGTTGCTGACCATGAATGAGTGAAAAAAATGGTGTTATTATAGCTGTGAAGACAAAAGTCCATCATGCAAAAATTCGGAAATAGAAGCTATTAACTAATGAAAACGTAATTTATTACCACATTTGAACTCAAGATACTTGCTTAGCAAAAAAGTCAAGTTATGTGCCTCACAATCACGAATATTTTGCAAACCGCATAATTTACGTAAGGATCTCTCTACAAAAAAAAACAGAGGTTGACAATAAAAGTGACCACACAAAACCTTCATACCGCTACCGTTAAGTCGATACCAAAGCAATGATGAATGGTCATCGTAATGATAAATGGTCAAAAGTGAAAAATAATTTCTTAAACAAGTTGTACCTAAATAAAAACCGAGTTTTATCCTATTAGTAAATAGCATATAAGCAATAAGTAGTATTTAATTAACTAATATAAAATATTATAATTCTTAACTTTTTAATTTTTGAAGTCGGTTTTTTTAACTTTGATATTTTTATTTAATATCTACCTTTAAGTGTATTCTTGTATTGACAACTAGTTATGGGTAGACCTACAAAAAATACTTCGCGCCTTAAATAATATAGATCACAAGTAATGGGAACGGATAAAAGTAGTGTTTTCCGCAAAAATGGTCTTCGAAACACAATTACACGTTCTTGTGAGTCTATTAAAGATCGTAAAAAACTTTTGTTGGCCGTGAAAGCATATATATATGAAATCACGTTAATGTCAGAAACTCTTGGAAATCTCTTTTGAATATCATCAGATTTTTTTTTAAATTACTGAGTTCGTTTGGTCACCTTTTGGCTCCTTCATCGGACCCAGAAGGATCCATCCATCCGCACCAAATTGCGAATCAAACGAGCCCAAACTCGATAGAGTAATGTCACTTAATTACTGAGTTTTACGGTCACCGCAGATCAGTAATAATTTTTCATTTTCATCCAATTTACATACGTAAAAAAAATTCAGCTTAATCGGTAACCAGGAAATGGATCACATTTACTTGTGAGATTTGATTTCAGACATCGGTTAAGGTGAAAATAAAAAAATGCTAGGCCTAACTGAATTAATTTTTTATGGGAGCTATCCGAAACTATTTAGCATTAAACAAAAAAAGCATCACGTAAATCGGTTCAGAAACCTCGGCGAAATCGGTATACATACATTAAAAAATAACCGGCTGAATTTAGAACCTCCTCCTTTTTTCGTCAGTAAAAAGTCTTGTGGCGCTGTCTATGGTAATAAATAAATAACTCTGAACTCTTAGATCGAACTTGAGATCGATTCGATCGATGATAATTTAATAATTAGTAAGGATCTTGAGTTCACAAGCACGTCTTGAGAGCGTATCAGCTGAGATCAATCTTGAGAGCGATTTGTAAATACAGACCTTATTTTCCAACATTTTTGTATCGCACCGCACACATATCGGGGCTTGATGTAAGGTTTTATTAGCCATACTATTAAAATTGATCTTGGTATTGCGTATCGGGAAACACTGCAACTTAAAACCTGCTCGAACGTTGGTATGGTCAAAAGAGGTCAAAGAATACCCTGTATTTTAAGATAAACGAAGCACATACCAATTATCCGGTATTAAACTCTTTAAAGAAAAGTTAAATCTTTGGCAATTATTTGTTTTCAAAGCAAAAAGGAATCACATTTATAAACTTGACTATGTAATGATGCAATATTGTTTTTTTTAATAAGCAACACAATTATATTTTATTAACACTATGTCATTGCCGGGTAAAACGGTTACTTAATTTCATGCATAAATGATTCACAAAGAATATGAACACAAATAAACAACAATTGTTGAATATTTTTACATCTGTGAGCTTTTCGATTCATCGATTATCCTGTTGGTGTTTTAATACTGTATTGTAAATTGAATTAACCATTTCAATGAATGAAGCATTTGATGTATGGATAACATAAACGATTGTTTAACTTATAAATGTATACCTATGTTATGTATTTACAGTGCATTTCCCACATTGCATTTATTTTCGGAATCAATGGATCAGCTTTGAACTGGTTATTGACCTTGATCTGAAAGTGCTGGCGGCCACGTTTCGTCTGTTATCAATTCGAAACCAGTTTTTATTTTTTGTATAAAAGCAAACAGTGGCTCGCACTATGCATTACAAATCAGTAAGACACAATCAAATCAACATGTTCGCCAAGGTACAGGACAGTTATGCACAGTATTTGGAGCCCTTAAATATAATATCATAAATAACCTACTTTAAAACTTATTTTAAAAAATATTTCTACTTTATTAGGTTGCTATCTTCCTCTGTGCCGCGGGCATCGCCTCCGCCGGCAACCTGCTGGCCGCCGCCCCCGCCGTGGCCTACAGCGCGGCCCCCGCTGTCTCCTCCGTTTCCTACACATCTCACGCCGCCCCCATCGCCTACGGGGCCCCCGCATACGCCACCCAGGCATACGCCGCCCCTGCCGTGGCTGCCTACTCCGCTCCCATTGTAGCCAAGACCTTGGCTGCCCCCGCCACCTCCTACCAGTCCATCACCAGGTCCTCTTCTCTGGGCTACGCTGCTGCCCCCGCTCTCTCGTATGCCGCTGCCCCCACTCTGTCGTACGCCGCGGCTCCCGCTCTGTCCTACGCTGCCGCCCCAGTGCTCGCCAGGTCGTACGCCGCCCCCGCGTACTCCGGCTACGCCGCCCCTGCCTACTCCGCGTACTCCGCCCCCGCCTACTCCGCGTACTCCGCTCCCGTGGTCGCTAAGACCATCCAATACTCTCCCGCCGCCGCTGTCTCTCACGTCGCCTACACCGGACTCGGTGCTAGCTACGGCTGGTAAATGCTGTGTTCGACGAAAAAGACTTGAAGAAATGTTTGCATTAGTAAACATTTTCTTTGTCTGTACATACGATTAGTTTAAGTTAAGAGATATTTATGAAAAAAATAAATATTTAAATTAACAAGAATCCTATGTTTTTTTACTTACCTACTTATGTAGTTTTCACGTATTCATTGCCGGGAAAAAATACATTACAAGCTAACTAAACGTGTTGAACTGTGCATGAAATATGAATAACCTAATATTTTGCAAATTAAACCCATATTTAAGATTTTCAATGTTAAGTAAACACGAAAAAATATTTGTAAACGACTCTTATAAAAAGTAGGTAAAGAATGTATACATCAACATCGCAGTGGTTTTTAGTGTATGATTGACTTAATTCAGTCGCCGAGTAGGTATATTGCAATATCCTAACGTTTGGTGTTTTCAAGCTAAAAAGGATTTTATTACGACCGATCTGTGTGTGCACAATTTTAGAGACCCTTACCTATGGCCGAAAATATTGGTACTAAAGATTATCCTGACTACGAGTATTTACCGTCAACGCTATCTAAACGGTAGGTGTTACGTCTAGCGAACCAAGTGCACTAGTAACTGACATTATACCTACAGGTTTTACCACGATGATATTACTTATAGGATATTTTACTCAAAGTTTGTCACTCTGAGCTGAAGAAACTCAAGAACAGTGTTTGTATGACACATAAAAATGTTTAATTTAATGACTAAATCCGAACTTAAAATAAAACGAAATTCAATTTGGTCAAAAGTAGGTATAAATAAAATAAACAGAAGAATGGAAAAATCGTATTTGATGTTTTCAAAAGAAAACAAAGACAATTATACTTCAAACTTGCAACTTATTTAATTTACCTAATCGTTAATTTTGTTTCGGAATTCTAACTATTTTAAATTCTTATTGAAGTTCGACGTAAGTATTTTGTTCGGTATCCTATTATTAGGGAAAAAACGAGAGCTTGCTAAAATAACGTTTGACAAAATGTATTGTTTAATAAATGCTTCAATAATTAATAATGCATTTTTATCAAAATTTACTTTTAAAATATAAAAAACTTTAAAAATTTACTAAAGTGTCGTAGGTAACAAACCAATGAAACCAGCGATTATTTAATTTTACATATATCGCAGGCAAAATTTATAATTGGCAGGTTATAAACTGCCTAGTCCGTTTACAAAGGCTTGTCAAATTTAAATATGCTGTTCGATTTTGGTTTAAAATTATTGAGCGACCATAATAAATTAACTCCTATTGAAAAATTGTAGATGTTACTAACAAAATACTTAGTAAATAATATACATAGGTTAACGAGGAGCGCAGCGACGAGCGTGTTAGGTTGACTTTGACACAATAAATAACAACTTTTGAAACAGTTTTGTGCTACAGGAAAGTCTAAAAATCAGTGAAAATCAAACGTAAGTATAGAATTTACCTTATTTACATTAAACAAAGCAAATAGACATAACTTGCCTCTTATGCATTTTACCTCGATAAATTTTATTGCATACATTATACATTAATTCACTATATTTTTATTTTAATGTCTTCATGGTCACCCTTCAATTTCAAATTAAAACGTTATTTTAACATTTGAACAGTTTGCAAAGTAAAACATTAGCAAAATGGTATTTTGTCAAATGATTACTTCTAAAATAATATCTTTGCTAAATAAGATGTATTTCAAATGATTGTTTGTTCTATCGTTATTTAAAATGATCATTTTGTCTTTTGTTGTTTGGTTGCCAAAAACAATCTTAAAAAAAACATTTTGACACTTTTATCAAATAGTTATTTAGAAACAATGAAATTACAAAAAAAACATATAGCAAAAACTAACTTATACTGGAACAAAAAGCTTTAAAATTTAATAATAAGAGTATTAAAATATTGCAGGCTGGGACAAAAAATATCTTCCAAACACTGTATCTAAAACTAGTTGTAGCCGCACTTCGGGTATTAGCCGTAACATATACCCAATGGAACCCATGAGACGAATAATTTTAATACTTAATGTTTTAAAATCACTAAAACAACTGATTTACTGTTAACTGTATATCTTACGTATTTGCAGTGCATTTCCCACATTGCATTTAATACCGGTATCAATGGATCAGCTGTGAACTGGTTGGTGACCTTGATCTGAAAGTGCTGGAGGCGACGTTTTGACTGTCATCAAATCAAAACCAGTTTTTTTACTTTATATAAAAGCCAATAGTGACTCTTGCCATGCATTACAAAACTGTAAGACACAATCAAATCAACATGTTCGCTAAGGTACAAGATATCTACTTTTGTTTTTTGTTTTCGATAAAAAAAATGAAATTAATCGAACATTTAGTTTGTTTAGATAATTAATAACATTTTGATTTACAGGTTGCTATCCTCATGTGTGCCGCGAGCATCGCCTCCGCCGGCAACCTGCTGGCCGCCGCCCCCGCCGTGGCCTACAGCGCGGCCCCCGCTGTCTCCTCCGTGTCCTACACATCTCACGCCGCCCCCATCGCCTACGGCGCCCCGGCATACGCCGCCCAGGCATACGCCGCCCCTGCCGTGGCTGCCTACTCTGCTCCCATCGTAGCCAAGACCCTGGCTGCCCCCGCCACCTCCTACCAGTCCATCACTAGGTCCTCTTCTCTGGGCTACGCCGCTGCCCCCGCTCTGTCGTATGCCGCGGCTCCCGCTGTGTCCTACGCTGCCGCCCCAGTCCTCGCCAGGTCGTACGCCGCCCCCGCGTACTCCGGCTACGCCGCCCCTGCCTACTCCGCGTACTCCGCGTACTCCGCCCCCGTGGTCGCTAAGACCATCGCCGCCCCCGCCGCCATCCACTACTCCCCTGCCGCTGCCGTCTCCCACGTCGCCTACACCGGACTCGGCGCTAGCTACGGCTGGTAAATGCTTAGTTCAGCAAACGTCAGGGAAAAGTTTTTACAACCGTAAAAAGCTTCCCCGATCTGTACATACTAGGTATCTTTAGACTTAGTAATATTTATTAAAATAAATATTTAGTAAACCAAACTTTCATTTCTTTTTCTTAAAACATCTTATGCTGCGATTTCATTCAGTAAGTATACAATTAGTTTTACTCAAGTTAAAACTTAAAAACAGACTTGATGGAATGGTAAAAAAATCATTCACAACTTTTTCATACACCTAGGAACAATTTCTTTTTTGAAGTTATACATTTCCATTCGAAAAAATATATATCCAATATTCTTTATTAATACTGAAAAATATTAGCATTGATTTAAAAATATTTCCTATTTTAATTCTCATGTTCTTTCCTACTACTTAATATTAGAAACGTGCAAGTTTGTAATTATGGTTGTATGTATATCCATACATACAACCATAATAACAAACTTGCTTCGATGTTTGTCTCTTTCACGTAATGAATACTGAATGGATAATAATGAAATTTTACAATAATAAAGTTAATACATCAGCTTAACACATAGGCAACAATTAAGAAAGATATTGTGTGAAATGTTTAAAATATCAAGTAAGTAGGAAACAATATTAGGTAAAAATTTACCATTTGCGAGTTACTCTGGCGTGCGCTGCCATAACAGCGCTGCCGCTTAAGTAACACATAAATTATGTATGTAATCTCCGACCGAAGCTTCGGCTTCGACTTCGGCTTAGGCCACCTTCGGCCAAAAACCCACCTTTGGCTTCGGCCCCAATCTGCCGAATGTTTGGCCGAAGCATGTATTGTATTTTTCAATAAAAAATAATGTAGATTTAATAAAGAAGTGCTTGAAAAATGCTAAGTAAATATATGTTTTTTATAACTTTACTTAATGTGATATCTATTATTGAAATGATAGGTATACAATAATTATCACGTTAGTTGTTAGTAATAAAATCATTTTCATGTTTATTAACTACATTAACCGTTTCGTTTATTTTTAATTTCCAAAATAGTGCAAATTTCATTCAAAGAAATCGACCTTCGGTCGGACACTACACATATGTAATGTTTGATGTAAATGTTTATCTTAAATGGTCTTACAAATTGTTACGTTATGATAAAGGGTTTCCACGCGTACGAAGTCGCGAGCGGCCACTAGTAATAAATATTTTAAGTAATATTGAATAATTAACATTATTAGGTACCTACTAAGACCAACCATCGTAAAAAAAATCCAAATTATCTATTACAAGTTTTTTTGGCAATATCCTTAATGTTTTTACACATCCAAATCGAACTCAAAACCAAAAACAGTGTAGGTATCATATTGACACGTTCGTCTTTATTCCCTAATTAGGCTTCCTAACAGTGGTGCCACACGAGCATTGCCGGTGCGTTGTGTCTTCCGCCGCCCATATATACCCACAATTACATATACAATTTAATAAAGTTTTGCTTTTAACGTAACGAGTACTACCCATACAGCAATACAGAGTTTTTGGTTTTCTTTATTTAACCTTAGCCAACCTATAAGTTAATAAATAATTATCAATGTCAAGCCTCGATGATTTATCATATTTTAATAAAAAAATAATGCTTAAGTATAAGTTGAGCAGATTGAGTAACAATCAAAATTTATGACGGCCCAAAAATTTGAATAAATGTTCAAATAAATAAATAAATCTCCAGACTAACACACCAATTCTGAGATTTTACTTTTAATTTTGCATTATAAATGCTAATTTATTAATTTTGAAGTTATAAATACTGGAAAAAGGAACGCGGGCCTCCGAGCATTACGCGACTGGGACTCGAACCCAGGACCTTTGGATTGCCGGTCCAATGCTCTTCCAACTGAGCTACCGCGCCGCTACGTTGACCCACCGAAATTTCTTCCAGTATCTATGTGCTTTCGTCATATAGCTGACGTTATTCCATCAAATCGACCGGCAATCCAAAGGTCCTGGGTTCGAGTCCCAGTCGCGTAATGCTCGGAGGCCCGCGTTCCTTTTTCCAGTATTTATAACTTCAAAACACCAATTCTGTTTTCCTTACATAAGCGTTTCTGTTATTGGCACCACTAAATAAACTAGAGGTGAACCTAGGAACATAATCCAATACATAGTTATACAAATACATAATCCAATTTTGAAAAACTATATTTAACTAGATTGGTCTGACCCGGATCGGACTTTTCGCTCAACCAGTCCGGTAAACATACCGCTGTGCTACAGAGGTCCCAAAAACTTAAATCTTTCCAGTTTGCAAGTTGGTCAGCTTACTCCTCCCTAATTAACTATGAACCGAAATTTAAATCGGTTTTCACTCCTATTAAAATGTATTTTCTTAAAATGTTTATACCTAAGTAAAATACAAACAGTAATCGTTTTTTTTAAGTTGACAAAAGTTTTATGTTTAGAGAATGACACAATTGCGAATTGCGAAGCGTTGGCGACAAACCAGCAAGTAATCCTATAGGTACGTAGTAGTCATATCTATTTGTGACAAAGTTAACGGAATGATGAAAAGTATAATAATTATTACTAAAAAACCCTTATAACAGTTAAGCCTTAAGATCATTTAGTTTTTTTATGTAATGTTTAAAACTTTCTTAGTATTCGAGTTAGCTGTAAACAGGTCCATAACCTTGATCTGAAAGTGCTCACGGCAATATTTTGAATGTTATTAATTCAGGTAGGAACTACCAGTTTGATCTGATTGTATAAAAGCGAGTGTTGACACTTGGTCAACATTACAAATCTGTAAGACACAATCAAATCAGCATGTTCGCTAAGGTACTAGACACTTTTGCTCTTTGTTTTTGGGTGCATAAAATTACAATATCAATAAAAAAACGAAAATAATCGAATACGGTAATAACTTTTTTAGAAAAAATAATAACATATTAACTAACAGGTTGCTATCCTCCTCTGTGCCGCGGGCATCGCCTCCGCCGGCAACCTGCTGGCCGCCGCCCCCGCCGTGGCCTACAGCGCGGCCCCCGCTGTCTCCTCCGTGTCCTACACATCTCACGCCGCCCCCATCGCCTACGGCGCCCCCGCATACGCCACCCAGGCATACGCCGCCCCTGCCGTGGCTGCCTACTCTGCTCCCATCGTAGCCAAGACCTTGGCTGCCCCCGCCACCTCCTACCAGTCCATCACCAGGTCCTCTTCTCTGGGCTACGCCGCTGCCCCCGCTCTGTCGTACGCCGCAGCCCCCGCTGTGTCCTACGCTGCCGCCCCAGTGCTCGCCAGGTCGTACGCCGCCCCCGCGTACTCCACCTACGCCGCCCCTGCCTACTCCGCGTACTCCGCCCCCGCCTACTCCGCATATTCCGCCCCCGTGGTCGCTAAGACCATCCAATACTCTCCCGCCGCCGCCGTCTCCCACGTCGCCTACACCGGACTCGGTGCGAGCTACGGCTGGTAAAAGGGATTTTTTGCAGTCTAAGAAAATGTAAAAAGTAGATTTATTTATTGTAAACTTAAATATTTATGAAAATAAACCTTCAGTACGACCTCATTTCTTTTATTATAATTTTCATTTTTGTCGCAGACGAAGTCGCGGGTTCCTACTAGTCTATCTATATTATGAATGCTACTTTTGAATAGTTTAGTCTATAGGTACTTTTCCAGTCGTATTAGTGCTTATTTTTATCTTTTACGCTATGCGTTTGCGTGCAAATCCGACTAGGCATTTCTTCATTTAAATACCTACTTACCCACTTTACAGGGTGATTAATTAGCGACTTTCGACCCTAAGAGTATATGCTGAAAACAATGGGCAGAGATCATTTTTAAGGTTCCGTACCCAAAGGGTAAAACGGGACCCTATTACTAAGCCTCCGCTGTATGTCTGTCTGTCTCCAGGCTGTATCTCGTAAACCATGATAGCTAGAAAGCTGAAATTTTCACAAATGATGTACATCCGTTGAAGCAATTTTTTTTTTTAAAAAAATAGGGAGTCCTACACATCAAACGTAATTTTAAGCAATTTTTACTCGATCTTAATAAACAGGTAGAAAATGATAGTACGGAACCCTTCGTGCGCGACTCCGACTCGCACTTGGCTGGTTTTTTTAACTGTGGCAAATTCGAATTAATATAATTATTTTTCTCGAAAAAATATTTTCCTTTCTTTATTCAAATAAAAAAATTGTTTGGCAAGTTAGAATTGATTAATATGTTTTGTTCGAGCGAAATTGCTTTCGGGTCGATATTGCGGTATTGCGATAACGACTAATAACATAATATTAACAAGTCCTAGCTGATTCATTATCGCCAAACGGAAACTACAGGGTCCGCCATATAACGTTTTTTTTTTCAACTAGTGCTTAATTCGTGAATAGTAGTTAACACTTAGCTCATGTTTGATTTGACAGATAATTAGTTTTATCCTTCCGCTCAAAGAATATGGTTGTGTGTACGAGGGTCAAACTAAAAGTTCTTAGAAAATCAAAAACTAAGCATTCTAGCAAGTTATTAGTTTTATTATAACTTTTCAAAATAGCGTCCATTTACATCAATACATCGCTGCATTCGATGGAACCATTGAGAAAAGCACCTTGCTCACTCGGCCTTAGGGGTCTCTTCGACGGCGTTTTGAAATGCAGCCACTGCTTTTTCGGCGTCCATAAAATGTTTTCCTCGAAGTTTTTCTTTTATTTTCGGGAATAAATAAAAATCGCAGGGTACGAGGTCGGGGCTATATGGCGGGTGACCCAGTAATTCCACGTCTGAGGTCGCCAAATAGTCGATCGTTTGCCTGGCGGTGTGCGACGAGGCATTGTCGTGATGAAGGAGGATCCTGCTGCGAGGTCGTTTCTCTCGAACTTTTTCCAAGACAAGTGGCAAACAGTTGTTAGTGTACCACTCTGCATTAACCGTTTTCTGATCCTCTAAGACAACTGTCGCGTAATGAGCTGTCTTTCCGAAGAACGAGGCCACCATCTTTTTTCCAACACTTCGACCTCTCTTCACTTTAGTTGGCAACTCTTCGGAAGGAAACACCCACTGAGCAGACTGTCTTTTGGTTTCCGGATCATAACAGTAAATCCAGCTTTCGTCACCCGTTAGCATGTCGAACACAGCATTTGAGTCACCTCCGTTAAATTTTTGGATCATTTCTCGGCACCAATCAACACGGCGGAGTTTTTGAGCCTCGGTCAAATTATGCGGTATCCAGCGGGCACAAAGCTTCCTGACCGCTAAATGTTCATGGAGGATTTTGTGCACTTGACCCATACCTATGCCTAGACTTGTCCGAATCTGCTGATAGGTCACTCTTTTGTCAGTCTCAATCATACGCCGCACAACACTGATATTATCTTCAGTCGTCGCTGTAGAAGGCCGTCCCTCACGCAAATCATCGGTGAGATTAGTTCGACCACGTTTGAAATCATTAAACCAGTTGTAAACTGTGGCACGAGATGGGTCTTCATCGTGAAAAGCCAATCGAAGTCTATCATAACTTTCTTGTTGACTTATATGACATCGAAAGTCATAAAAAATCATTGCACGAAAATTTTCTCGGCTTAAATTCATTCTGACGTGCACAGACAATTTTCAATTTGCCGCCAAATCGTAAAACAAATGACAAATGAATGAAATGTATACTCAATATTATTGGTAAAGAGTTCTATTTTCAAAATTTAAACTTATTTTTTTAATATAATGCTTTTAAGTTGCCAGTTCTAAAAACTTTCAGTTTGGCCCTCGTACGCTTGAACAACGCTGGGAAATATTGCGACATTACTTTGAAAATCATGGTAATGTTGCAGAATGTGTGAGAAAATTGCGTACGGATTTTGGAAGAAGAAAAGCATCTTTTGAAAAAAGTAAAAGAAACTGGCATCCTTATCGATAGACCAATGTGTTGCTGCTGTGGCAGAAAGTGTGCGTTAAGCGCCATCAACATCAATTCACCGTCGTTCTCAACAGTTGAACATTGCACACAATCGATATATGCCAGCCGTGGTAGCCAATTGAATGAAATTATTTTCCATTAGTAACCGGAAGGATTGTACTATCAAATAAAAAAGAAATTTGAGAAAATATTCTGTAGTTTTTTTTATAGCATTTACAAAAAAAAATGTTATTTGGCGGACCCTATATTAGAGTTAGGTAAGGCCATAAAATTAAGTGAATAGGGTCAATTTTTGAGAAGCCATTCTTTAAGGAAGGAATTCCGGTATTTTTCCCTCCAAGCGGTTTTTAATAAATAATTAAAAGTTTGTATAGCAGTCCGTCTTTTTTTAAGTTGGAAACTTTAATTTAAAGTTACTGATTCAAATTGTGTAGAATTGTATTTAAACGGGATTTATATTCTTCCACTAAGGGATGAAATAGGGATTATTATTTATTGTACCTATAGGTTAGTCTGGTAGTTCGTCTTCTTTAAAGTTAGGAGCCTGAAACTTTTACTACAAATAAATAAATACGTATCTCAGCATTTATGGAAATTCTACATCTAAAGGGGTAAAATAAGAGTTGAAAGTTTGTATGAAAGTTCTAATTAATGGGCTATTGATCAAAGATAAATAAATTAGTTAAAAACGCCTACGCTTAAAACCATGGAAATAAGTTATTAATACATATTTATACAGTTTTAAATTTATGGTAAAAACCTTATTCCTACTGGAAATGCCATTTAGCTGCTTGTAATACCGCAGGGCAGAAAACTAGTTTTTGTATGAAACTTAAAATCTTACGAAATGACGAATCATCTCTGTTTTTGAAAAATGCATAGGTACGTTATTATTGGAAAAAGAGAGAGTTAAGAACAACAAATGTTTTCAGTTATATTAAATATTTATTTAAAATAAATATCTCTTAAACTAATTCGTATTTACAAAAGAAGAACTTTTTACCATTGTAAAAAGTTATTCATGTCGTTATCGTAGAGCACAACGTTTACCAGCCGTAGCTAGCACCGAGTCCGGTGTAGGCGACGTGGGAGACGGCGGCGGCGGGAGAGTATTGGATGGTCTTAGCGACCACGGGGGCGGAGTACGCGGAGTAGGCGGGGGCGGAGTACGCGGAGTAGGCGGGGGCGGCGTACGCGGAGTAGGCGGGGGCGGCGTAGCCGGAGTACGCGGGAGCCGCGGCGTACGACAAAGCGGGGGCAGCGGCGTAGCCCAGAGAAGAGGACCTAGTGATGGACTGGTAGGAGGTGGCGGGGGCAGCCAGGGTCTTGGCTACGATGGGAGCAGAGTAGGCAGCCACGGCAGGGGCAGCGTATGCCTGGGTGGCGTATGCGGGGGCGCCGTAGGCGATGGGGGCGGCGTGAGATGTGTAGGACACGGAGGAGACAGCGGGGGCCGCGCTGTAGGCCACGGCGGGGGCGGCGGCCAGCAGGTTGCCGGCGGAGGCGATGCCCGCGGCACACAGGAGGATAGCAACCTGGATTTATTAACAAATATTTTTAAAATGATAAATGGTATGTTAATTTATAGCATTAGTCTTAAATTAAGGTTTTATTAACGCATTAAAAATATTTAATTGCAATAATGTTCGTACCTTAACGAACATGTTGATTTGTTTGTGTCTTACAGATATGTAATATATGTTTAAGTGCCTACATTTGCTTTTATACATTTTATACAAACTGGTTATATAAAATGCATTGATAACTCTCTGCCGCGAGCACTTTCAGATCAAGGTCATAGAATAGGTCATTGGAACTTGAAGAATGAAGTTGCATAATTAAATGGATACCGGTAAAAATGCTTTAGGTACTGAGAAATAGACTGCTTTTTATTTATTTATTTGAGGCTTCTACTTATATACGGAATGAATAACAACTGATAATTTTTTCGTATTACGTAACTGTTAGGATGTAATTTTAATTTTTCTCTAAAATCTGACTTTTAGAAAGAAAACACAAATTCTTAAATGGTTAGGTATGGAGGTTCCCCTGCGATCCTTTTAATCCACTCTGCCAGTTACACCGTGTATAAACTCGTATATCATATTCCTAAAGTTTGTCTTTTAACCTATCTTTTGAACTGATTTAAGTTTTTACCGATATAAGTAAATTTTAATAATACCCCGTGTATTATCTATACTAATATTATAAAGCTGAAGAGTTTGTTTTGTTTGTTTGTTTGTTTGTTTGTTTGAACGCGCTAATCTCAGGAACTACTGGTTCGAATTTAAAAATTCTTTTTGTGTTGGATAGACCATTTATCGAGGCAGGCTTTAGGCTATATAACATCACGCTGTAACTATAAGGAGCGAAGAAATAATGGAAAATGGGGAAAAAACGGGGAAAATTATTCATCCTTGAGGGCTTTCGTTGCGTCCGCTGCGAAAACGGTTCTAGAAACCAAAAATATATGTATGAAAGAATTAATGGAACTTTTTACCGTGGTAAAACTTCGCATTCCCACGGGAAACCGACTTCTACGCGAACGGAGTCGCGAGCGGCCTCTAGTATGTAATATCTACGTACCTACACAATCTGCGTGCCGTTAATCTGACCGTATGATGATTGAACTTGGTTTAAATACAATATTTTTGTACACTTTACCACATTTGTTCTATTCAACTTAAAACTGTGTAACCCAGGACTTCCCAACCAGGAGGTTACGGGGCGTAGAGAAATGTTAGGGGGTGCGTCGTTGGTACATAATATGTAAGATTACATTTCCAAAAAAAGCAGTCTTTACATTTTTTAATATTTAGTTTAAAATTAATGTTGACTTTTCTGTGTACAATTTACTAAGGGGGGCATGAAAATATTGTTTTTGACTCGAAGAGGCTGTAAAAAAAAAAGGTTGGGAAAGCCTGGTGTAACCTATCATAAAAGGTTCTATGTTGATAATTTTAATCCGACTTCATACAAAAATCGGTATTTAGCTACACACAGGTGCTACACATACATTTTATAGAGGGTTCAAATTAGCTTGAGGTAACTTCGAAAAAGAGTACCCTCTTAGCCATATTCTAGGTTATTTGTGATGTAAACCTTAAAAGTTTTTTTTACTTACATTAGGTTATATAACTCACTCATAAGGCCGATTTTAGAATACGCAACGATTGTTTGGTGTCCACAATATAATATGTATATTAATAAAATTGAAAGAATACAGAATAAATTTATCAAATGTTTGAATTATAGATTTCAAAATATCGAAACACCAGTTTTTGCCTCATTGCAATCACGCAGAATAAAAAATGATCAATTAGTTATATATTTACAAAGTGTTGAACAATATGGTTGATTCCCAATACTTATTGGCAGAAATTTTTTGAACTGCCGTAGACTTAATTCTAGAAGAAAAACTTTATTTTAATAAGTGCTTATTATTTATCATATCATCCTATATATCCCATCACAACCGTCGAAAATTGTACCTAAGCACTGAACAACGTCGTTTCATTTACTAGTGAGGAAAAGCAGGGAATTTTAGAAAAACAAACAAAGCATGTTCTTTTAAGTAGGTATTTGTATTGAAAATAAATAAACGTTTAAACTATACTAATACCAATATTTACAGGAGAAAAATGGTTACATAATTACTCCAACAATGTATTCCGGTTACGGAAGTCCATTTACCAGCCGTAGCTAGCGCCGAGTCCGGTGTAGGCGACGTGGGAGACGGCGGCGGCGGGAGAGTATTGGATGGCGGCGGGGGCGGCGATGGTCTTAGCGACCACGGGGGCTGAGTACGCGGAGTACGCGGAGTAGGCGGGGGCGGCGTAGCCGGAGAACGCGGGGGCGGCGTACGACCTGGCGAGCACTGGGGCGGCAGCGTAGGACACAGCGGGAGCCGCGGCGTACGACAGAGCGGGGGCAGCGGCGTAGCCCAGAGAAGAGGACCTGGTGATTGACTGGTAGGAGGTGGCGGGGGCAGCCAGGGTCTTGGCTACGATGGGAGTGGAGTAGGCGGCCACGGCAGGGGCGGCGTATGCCTGGGCGGCGTATGCGGGGGCACCGTAGGCGATGGGGGCGGCGTGAGATGTGTAGGACACGGAGGAGACAGCGGGGGCCGCGCTGTAGGCCACGGCGGGGGCGGCGGCCAGCAGGTTGCCGGCGGAGGCGATGCCTACGGCACACAGGAAGACGGCGACCTGAAAAATAGAAAATGATTTAATAATATTGCTTCATTAATACTTTTCTCATTCAGGACTTATTCAAAGTATTGATAAATTTGTACCTTGGCGTACATGTTTGTCTTGTGTATGTTACAATTGTAATATGCGTAATAATCAGAGTACCTAGTCGCTTTTATACTAACCAAGAATGAAAACTGGTACCACTTTTGATCGCTTCTTAAATGCCGCCTGCACATTTCAAAACAAGGCTTTTTGGAATAATTTATTAATTATAAAAATATGAAAGTTCATGTTAACTTCATTGACAAAAAAACTGAAATACATAAAAAGGCAACCTTTTTGAAAAGAAATGATTAAATTTTGTGTTTTATTTCATAAAATGTGGTGACCATGGAACTTTCATTTTATTTTAACGTTTGGTTTACTGCGAACCACGATTATTATTTAAAAAAAAGCTGATGCAACCGCAATTGGATTTGCAGTAGGTACCTCCTTAGTACTAAGTAAAGTACAATACCACTTGATTTAACGTATAAACCATTAAAATTTAAAGGTTTTTTTTTCTTATATATTAAAAACCTTAAATCTCGAAAACGAAACGTTTGTATATTTCCTGCAAATTACATTCAAAGTGGCAGAAAACATGTAATAAAATATTGTAATTTTCTTGAATAAACTTAAATGAAAAAAAAAGTAAAGAAAAGCATGTTGTAGTAGATGCCCTAAATAGAGAAGATAGGGAGTCATATTTGAAAATATTGGTTATATGCAAAATAATAAAAGCTCTTATAATTTAACTTCTTTTTATTTATTACTTCCCTTATTACTCTTTTAATTTTAATCAAAGCCAATCAAACCATATTTAATAGTAAAGTTAAAGTACGTACAACTTTTGTACAACCTTTAAGAAAAATATAAACATAAATATTAGTTTTTTTTTCCATATTTTAAACCGATCAAATTGAAAATGCTCTGATTACTAGCATATAACTTGCAGTAAGGCACTACCTTAACTTTGTAGGAATCGTTATATAATGCACTAGTGTGTAATAATATTACACATAAGTGTGTTATTGGTCGGTTTATAGCCCTCTATGGTGTGTTGAAAAAGTGCGTATGGTACTCGAGAGCAACATGTTCATTATATATACACTTGTCATAATATACTATTTTATATTTTTATCAAAATTTTGCTTTTTATAGGTGTATTTGTCTATTTTGCTCCCAATCACCATTAATGTTATTTATCCCGGTGTATTCGGATTTGAAAATACCCAAGGTTATAATTGTTTAATAGGAATAATTTGCTCAAAATGGTAGCTTTAGCTATGCAAAAAAAAAGTTGAATGAAATAGTAAAAATATAATACGTATTTTTTTATTTCTTACTTAACAAAATGAGGACCTATGCCTGTTTAGGCATGTCAGTCCTATTTATTATAATAACAAAATTATCTTATAGTGTAAACTTAAAACTATTGGCTACATATAATAAATAATATTACCTACCTATATGATTTTTTGTATCGAACACAACATACTATAAGTATAGGTAAGTATATTTTTCTTATAGGTAATTTTAAAATTATTAAATACTATAATTCGTATTTCAAATCTTTTTTTACTCTAAACTTATAAAATGACAACATTCCTGAAAAATTGGTTCAGTAGCAACATTTTAAAGACTGCTAATCGAATTTTAAGGTTCCGTTTAATGATAAAATAAAATGTACGTCTTGGTACAAAATTTTGTCACAAAACACGAACGATGAAAGCTTACTTCAGTATCATAAGAATATTTCTTTTTTTTATTTACAATTCATGTATTTACACACATTGGCATAGAAAGTAGAAACACACTGTACTGCTTATTCCTAAAAAGAAATCTCTTCCAGCAGACCGGAAGTAGAAGAACTGATAGAGATTGCAATTTTGTGTGCGTACACGAAAACACTTTTCTTTTTTTAACTCGAAAATTTATTCGAATAAATAATTGTTTTAAGCAAAACATCTTTACAAGTTTGATTATCTGGCAGTAGGAATATATGAGTTTTTGATGACACTATTCTTGTATTAAGTAACTTAGGCCTCGAAGAACTGTCGATGGTGGAGCAAAATAAAATTTTATGTTTCGTCCATACTACGAGTGTATCTATCTTAGGTATACTTACATAAGCTTCTCAATGACAAGATAAATAGTCCATCCCTTTTCGAGCAGATTAACTTTAAGATGCCTAGAGTTGCTGCCAGAATGTGCAACATGTACCTTTTAACGTCAATTTTAGCAAATCAAAATATGTCAGTCTTTAAAATGTTGCTACTGAACTGCTACTTTTTCTAAACTTAATTTTTTGATTAGCAAACAACTTTTCAGGCATTTTTGAAATATTTTTTTATTTTATATACGAATATAAAATTATTATTTTATATTAGTAGTATATACAGTAGAATTGTACGTTGCTAAGTAACAAAATTAACTAGTGCTTTATAGAAAATTAGCTATAGGCCACATCATTAATGTGATATTCTAGTTGAGTAGGGTCCTCCTTCATAAAAAAGAATCGCCATAATCCACCACGCTGACTATGAATGGTTTGGTTAATAATAACTCTTAGATAAATAATTTGTCACGAGGGGGAGGAAGATAAGAGAAAATAACATAAATATTTTGGTATTTTCACAATTTATTTTTCATTCGCAACATCGACACGTCAACAAGGATACTTACAGGTAAATCACAAATTTAACAATTTAATCAGTCGTTTACCAGCCGTAGTTAGCGCCCAGACCGGTGTAGGCTACGTGGGAGACGGCGGGGGCGGCAGAGTAGCTGACGGCGGTCTTCAGGACGGGGGCGGCAGCAGCGTAGGTAGTGTAGGCGGGGGCGGCGGCGGCGTAGTGCGAGTACGCAGGGGCGGCGTAGCTCAGGGGAGCAGCGTGGCTGGAAATGCTCTGGTAAGACACAGCCGGGGACGCAATGGTCTTAGCCACGACGGGGGCAGCGGCGTAGGAGTAGGCAGGGGCAGCCGCGTATGAGGTGTATGCGGGAGCAGAGTGAGAAGAGATCGACTGGTAAGACACGGCGGGGGCGATGGTCTTGGCAACCACGGGGGCAGCGGCGTAGGAGTAGGCAGGGGCAGCTGCGTATGAGGTGTACGCGGGAGCAGAGTGAGAAGAGATCGACTGGTAAGACACGGCGGGGGCGATGGTCTTGGCAACCACGGGGGCAGCGGCGTAGGAGTAGGCGGGGGCGATGGTCTTGGCAACCACGGGGGCAGCGGCGTAGGAGTAGGCAGGGGCAGCCGCGTATGAGGTGTACGCGGGTGCAGCGGCGTAGCCCAGGGAAGAGGACCTAGTGATGGACTGGTAGGAGGTGGCGGGGGCAGCCAGAGTCTTGGCTACGATGGGAGCAGCATAGGAGTGGCCGGCGTACACTGAAGGAGCGGCGTATGCGTGGCTGGCGTACACTGAGGGAGCGGCGTATGCCTGGGCAGCGTATGCGGGGGCGCCGTAGGTGATGGGGGCGGCGTGGGATGTGTAGGACACGGAGGAGACAGCGGGGGCCGCGCTGTAGGCCACGGCGGGGGCGGCGGCCAGCAGGTTGCCGGCGGAGGCGATGCCTACGGCACACAGGAAGACGGCGACCTGACAAAAAACACTTTGATATAACACCGCAACTTTTATGAAATCATTGTCATCTCAAACATTAAAAACTTTGAGTAACTATTAACTCTCACTACATTCATTCAAAACTTTTTTTTAGTTTGAATTCACCGCTCCTACCTTGGTGAACATGTTTAATTCGTGTCTTTTGATGTTGGAATAATTTCAAGAGCGGGCGCGTTCACTTTTATACTATCGTCTAGAAACAGGTATCAACCGAATCCTTACTACGAGATTTTGTGTCCATTGAGTAACTGAGTCATCGGAATATGACCTTTAATTCATCTACATACAGTTGAAAACTGTTGCAATCAAGGCTGCCATTACCATATCCCAAGTATAACAATGTCAGGGTGAAGCTTTAGACCGATACCTCTTAAATATTATTCAATACCTACTTAGAAATAGATCTAGAATCTTAAACTAATATCTTTGGTATGTAATTGCTAGTAGTAGCTATATTATTCAACTTGACCTACAAAATCTAGCGAGGTCATAGGCCTATAGTTCAGATAAACATATCGTATATTATGTATGTTTATATCTATTAAATGGTTAGTTAAAAAATCTACATAATAAATCAGAATTAATATCAGTTGGTAAACTATTGAATTTATAACTTTAAAAAATTGTGAAACTAAAATTAAAGTATATTATACCTTATTATTTATTATATTAAAAAAACTTTAAAATAAATGAGTCTGGAAAGCTTCATCGACAATTATTATTTTTCTGCTTCGCATCTATCAATGTTTACTAACTGATAGTCGATGAATTGAAAAATAGAGCGTCTACATTACTGTCCCGTGATAAGCTTTAAGTAACTCACCCTAACTAAATATAAGAACGGCCTATGAACGCAAGTTCGTGAGGTACCTATAGGTAAATATCAAATTCCTATTTATTCTTTCTTCAAATCATAATAACAAGTTTAATGATCGTTTTATTTTATTATAGACTTGATGTAGTAGATTGACCTTTATCAAACACAAAGAATACCATAAATTGTACAACTAAAGCTCAAAATATAACATAATGATGTCATCAAGTAGGCGTCTTTAGTAGATCAAGTGATATTTGAAATCAATGTTAGAATTTTCCATTTTATCTAGGGCTTTATCGGAAGGTCTGCGGTACTTTAGTTCAACACTTAAATTACTTTTTAGCACATATGTACAATATACAGTCAATGCAAAACGTTGGTACATAAGACTTACTTGCATTTGATCATACTTATTTTATTCGATAACAATAGCAAAGTTTCAGCACTAATAAATTTCTATAAGTTTACTAACTAGCTCTTCGCACGCGTAAAATTCGCAGTAACACTCTTCCCCCTATATATGAGGGAAGATATCGTGAGGAAATTCACATATTAGTTCATTATTCTTGTGAATCTATCAAATTGCACTGATCACTGATCAATCACCTACGTGATTGATAACCTTAGACTAAGTTTAGCTATTAATTTATGAAAGCCTAAACTTTAATTCGGTTTTTTGTATTACGAACTGAATCCACAGTGCATCGTTTTTTTAACAAGTAATGAATTAAAAATGAATAAATTTGAAAATGATATTATTTAACTCATTACCTAGCGAGGTTTGCCCTAAGCCTTGTGCATATCATCTTCAATTTTGACAGTTTTATTGACATAAAGTGTGTGGTTGCACAATATTAGTTTATTGATATTAAATTGAAATAATTTAATCAACAATAAATTGAACTCGAAGGACGTGACTTACTTAGGAATCTTACCTCTGGGTAGAACAAATATCATTAAAATGATAATTCATATTTTCTGACTTACAAAAATACAATGTTTTGCTCTAACATATAACTATTGACTTTAAAATAATTAAATTTCTTTTTATTTCTTCGATGTCTGTCTGTCATTTATATCTATTGAAGTATTTAATATTTAAGTTAGCAAGTTTATGAAAGGCATCATGAAAAAGGTATTGACAGGCAGTCAGTCAGATATACAGCAAACCCAAATACAAATACAAATACTCTTTATTGCACAAATAATTACAAAAGTGATACAAAATAAAGAAAGGCGAAAAGTGGCCTTATCACTTAAAGCCTTATCACTTAAAAAGAATGTTTTACTGTTTTTTCCGAGGAACTAAATCCTAAGAATATAGCATATTTTGACATTTTAGTTAGTAAAATATACAACAAAAAAAGCAAAGCAACCATGAAAATAATAAAATCTGCCAAAATTAAATGTAACCTGCCAGGCATTAATTTCGTTAATGTCAAAACTAAACCATTGTCTTTTTAATATTTTTCTTTATGACGAAATAGTTTAAAATTACTTTGAGGTACCTATTATTAAGGCAATTACATTTCAGTAAACCAATTTAAATATGATTAAAAATAATTAAGACATTTCTTAACTTTAATATTTTTTAGCGCAAATTACTCAGAAACAACAGAAATGAAATGAAGTAAATATTAATTAATGTTCCTGTATTATTTTTATAGTCTATATTAATACGTATGAATTGGAATTGGAAATTATCAATTTAAAAAGCTCTAAGTACCAAAATATTCCTTAAGTATTTGGCAGTCAGATTTATTCTAAAACTATTCAAAGATTCAATTTTGATGACGTTATGAGATTTGCAAGTAAGTATGATAATATTATGTAAAATACTTATTTAAAATTATTTTGTAATCAAAATCGGCCACTGCTTAATATTTTTTTTTATAATTAGCAATATCAAACTTTTAAAAATATGTTTTGTCGTAAATACTTAGTAAATTATGCTCACTAACACTAGAGAGACGATTTTATAATAAAGGCGATATCATAATATGTAGTATTGGGTCGTTAAACAGTCGCAAAGTACTTAAGGGAAATCCTAACAATTAGTACGAGGATCAAATTTCAATATTAAAGTCTATTTAAGTATTGTATTGTAAATTATCATAAAGGTTCTGGGATAAGGGTGTAAAGAAAAAATGCAAATAAAGTTTTTCGGTATATCGCTATTTAATAAATATTTTTATTCAGATTACCAGGCGTTGATGGCGGGGGCGGCGTATCCGTGGCCGTATGAGGCAATGGGGGCGGCATAACCGTAGCCGTAAGAGGCAACGGGGGCGGCGGCGTAACCGTGGGCGTATGAGGCAACGGGAGCAGCGACGTAGGTGGTCACCGGGGATCCGTGAGCGGTCTGGGTAGAGTAGGCAGAGTAAGAAGACACTGCGGGAGCAATGGTCTTGGTGACAGCTACGGCGGGAGCGGCGTAGGCCGAGATGGCGGGAGCGTAGGCACGGGCAACCACGGGGGCAGCGGCATAGGTCGAGTAGGCGGGGGCAGCGGCGTAAGTGGAGATAGCGGGGGCGTAGGCCTTAGCTACGATGGGGGCCGCGGCGTAAGTGGTCACTGGAGAGCCATGGGCGGTCTGAGTAGAGTATGAAGAGTAAGAAGAGACGGCAGGGGAGATGGTCTTGGTGACGGCGACCGCGGGGGCGGCGTAGTGCGCCACGGCAGGGGCGGCATAGTGTGCTACGGCGGGGGCGGCATAGCTTCTGTACGCCACTGGGGCCACCAGGTTACCGGCGCGGGCCAGGCCCAAAGCGCATACGACGACGATAGCCTGAAAAAAAACCAATCCTTTAGAATCCACACTTTAATCCTGACCTTTCACTTTTATCACAATGTAAATACAATTATTTATTTTGATTTACCTTAGCGAACATGTTTGAGTAGTTAGTGTTGGTAACTGAATAATGACTGCGCAAATGCACTGGTTTTTATACTAATACCGAGGTATTACTTTCATTGTCAAGGTAGACTTTTTTTGCAATTCATGAATGTTTGGAAAAGTCAACTAGGTTATTCTTTCTTCCGAAGCCTACATATAAAATATTATAGAGAATATTTTTTTCAAGGATATTCTGAATTACTACCAACTTTCAATTCTTGATTTACTTAATGTTGACATACTGTAGACCTCGCACTTTAATTGTGTGTTTAATTATATATTAGTGTAATTATTTTCCATTGCTATATGTCATTAAAACAAAGGTAGTGTTAAAGGTTAATAGTTATAAATTGTGTGTCAGTGTATGTCTTTAAGCTGTGTTTTCATTATTCCAAAAACTTAAAAATCAATTTAAAGTAAAGACCCTATTAAGTTTTGTATATCAACATGTTGATTAAGAAATTTTGTTAGGATAGAAGACGTTCTACAGTGGGTAAATCAAAATCAATACATCTAAAAACTCCTATCAATAACGGGATAGGAAATAAATACATTATGTCATATGCGTGTTTTAGGATAGCCCAGATTCTCTTATGCATAACGCTGGTCTTAGAACAGTTTATTTGAATCTGTACCCTGGACAAAATAAGCATAGCATGAAGAAAAGGGGGCAAGCCCCATATTACCTACATTTCCTGTGTCCTGTTTTTAAAAAAAAACCGTTGCCTTTTCCAAGCTTTAAGATAATTTTGCCGGTCCTTGCAATTTCTCATTAACTCTATGGTCGTATTATAGAACAACGCTTAGATTTAATCTTTATTTAAGCAAGTGAATAACTCCTTCTTTATCAGTCTTTTGGTTTTATCGTATAATTAATTAAATAAGAAACTTGTACAGATAATACTTACTTTGTTTTGATGGTAAAAAAACGACTTAATACTACATTTAGCACTTGTTTCAGACTAAAGTTTTGTCCCAAAATACGACCATAAGATAACCGGTTACTTACGTTGAGATCAATATTTTGGACAAGGCCGTCCCCATGTCGTTTTACGGATGTACTTTCAAACAGTAGGAAATCCGTACTTACCGTTTACGACGTCATTAAAAGGTAAAAGGAATTGACTATAGAATTGATTACCAATTGATTGGTAAGACTGATTCATTTGTTTAAAATTGTAATTTTCACTGATTGATTGGCTATTGGCTTAAGAGCTAGCTAAAATGTCAAACTGCCGAATGAGGTGTGAAACTTAATTCAAGCAAAGAAAATAATAAGCATTGCACAAAATAGTTTATTTAGATGGTTTATAATATAACAATGTTTACCTATGTAGCAAAAGATGCAAATTTTATTACAATAATGTGTTATTCATGAAAGTATATCATGTCGGCAAGTTTTGTGTAATAGATTTATATTGAACTTGTTTTGTAGAACTTATACCTGAGTTACTTATGTACCTTTTTTACACAATTTAGGAACTTTCTAACTTTTTTAAGAAGCGGCGGTACCCCACTTATTCAGGGTAGAGTATTTAAAGACATGACGTTCTATTTTTTTAAGCGAATAATAAAATTATGCCGTTATGGCACTTATCTAGTCTCTGCTTGTGTTAATAGTACAATAAATTATCTAGTTATTTATAAGTTCGTATATATGCTTTCAAATACGAACTTTAAGCAGCTTACAACTTTAAATTTTAAAAAAAGTTCTTAAAATGTAATTTGTTTTAACTAATTGTTTTAATTATACACAGAATTTGCTTTCTCATCAGTACTCTTATCACAGGACTACTTGAAGAGATCCCTTTAATAAGTAAGTAGTACCTTTGTACATAGTTTCTAGTTAATTTTTATTTGTATTTATATTATTGTTACTTTTGTTTCTGTGTACCTGAACTGTTTTTTTATTTTTTTTTATAACATAGGTAGCAAACGAGCATGCGGGTCACCTGATGGTAAGTGATCACCGCCGCCCATGACTACCCACAACATTGTGGATGTTGGGGGTGTGTTGCTAACCTTTGAGAAAATTGGGCACCGGATACCGCACTCACCGAACGAAACGCAGGAACATCGTCCCTTCTTCACGTCGGTTTTCTGTGCGACGGTGGTATTTCACCGGTCGAGTCAGCCCAGTGATCGCTGCAGACAGAGCCTACAGCTAGACTCTACCACTCTCAAAAACTGTTAATAAAAATAAATAAATGAACTTAAAACTAGTGGAATAGTTCTAATTTATGGCATTATAAAATCTTATTTTTCCGCTGGTTAACCAACAGTTAAAAGTGAGTTTGTAATTTAAAATATTTATTTAACAAGTTGTATACGACCTTCACACTTTTACGAAACGTTAGGTATTTTTAATAACATTTTAATTGATATGTAACAATTGGATAGTAAATATTATTTATAATTTAATATTTTGAGAATTTTTATTAACCGGGGGCTGGTTTTCTATTTTTACATAAATTCTGTTCGACTGATAAGTAGGTATGTTTTCATTGTCAGTTCATACAAAATATGTATTTTTTATATTGGACGTGCAAAGAGAACATACTACCTATCGGACAATTGAAAAATTAACTCTTAACAAATAGGTTCCTACGAGCTTGTTAGGTATAGCTGAACGATATTTTTAATAAACAAGATGGATTCGGAAATGTTAAAAAATTCTTAATTTTTTTTTGGCTACTACATAAAAAGCTCAGTGAGTGAGTAAAATAAATATAATAAAAATAAAAATAAAAATAAAAATGTTTATTTTCGGACAATTTAAAATTCATCAATTGTTAGTAGTTAAACTTATAATCTAATTGAGTAGGTTCAACAAAAATATTGGTATTTACATGACAAACATTCGTTAATTAGACTTTATTAAGTTTTGGAACTAAAGACTTATTTAAAGATTTTCTACACAGTGCGGCTTCTGACGTTTCCTCCTTAATCTTTTATACATCTTTAAAATCGATATACTTACTTAATTCAATGAAAGAGTTACGCTTTTGGTGCAGAATTCAGTTTTCTACGAAACATCCTACTAATATTATTAATGTGAATGTTTGTGAGTATGTATGGATATATGGATGTTTGTTACTCTTTCACGTAAAAACTACTGGACAAATTTTGATGAAACTTTACAGTAATATAGGTTATCATCAGAATAACACATAGGGTACTTCTTACCGCGGAAAAACTTTTTATTCCCACGGGAAACCGACTTCTACGCGAACGGAGTCGCAGGCGGCCACTAGTATTTGATAAGTCGAAAACAAATGCCTTACAGTTACTTAAAACAGTTACTTGTAGACAGTAGGGTAGTAAATAACCCTATCGGCAACGATGTCAGAGCCTGTACGAATCTTCTCAGTAAGTACTTACTCTGACACTAGATGAATGTCTTTATGCGTTAGGCATATTCGTCAAACGACAATGACCTTGGCATCGTTTCATGACGACCTTATAAATATGTATTAAATTTAATATTAAAACTCTGATTAGCTAAATAATGTCTAATAATATAAGCAAGTATATAGAAAGAAGAAAAATGTTCATTGTAAGTACATAAATAAAAAAAAACGGTTTCATGAACGCGTTGAAATCTTTTGTACTGAACATTAAATAATATTTTGTTCGTATTTCGTTTTATGGTATATTTTATAAGATAATTATAAATAGATAAGGCGGCATACTATTATTTTAATGGTTAATCTGATACATTGTAGCCTACCTGAATCTATTAAAGCAGACAGAAGGTAAATTGGAACATACTAAGAGAAGGTTAAACATAATGAAATAAATATATTAACTCAATTTGTAGTAAGAAATTATTATAGTAGTGAAAATATACATTTTAGCTCATTTAATCTTCGGATTAATCTAGTGATCTTGCACTAGACACTCTTTGTTTATATAATTTGGGTCATGAATGGATATGTTATCTGTGCAGATTTTATAGGTTATACCTTTTACATACTTAATAATTTAAATAAGGTAAAAAGGCCATGCTAATTCACGGAACTGTCGGATATCCGTATCAGTTGCCAATCAGGCTCTTACATTTACTTTGTTGCTATTTGGTATAGGGTTTACATTAAAAACAACTTCGTTAATCGTTATGGCAATTCGTTTATTTTCATTTTAAATAAATATTTTGGTTCATTCAGTTTACCAAGCGTAGTTGGCACCAAGTCCGCTGTAGGACAAGTGGGAGACGGCGGGAGCGGCGTATCCGTGGATGGCGGGGGCGGCATAGGCCACAGGGGCGGTAGCGTAGGTCTTAGCTACGATGGGGGCGGCAGCGGCGTAGGTGGTCACAGGGGAGCCGTGAGCGGTGGAGGACGAGTAAGAAGAGTACGAAGACACTGCAGGGGCAATGGTCTTGGTCACAGCCACGGCGGGAGCGGCGTAGGCAGCGACAGCGGGGGCGGCGTAAGTCCTGGCAACCACGGGGGCGTGGGCGTAGGCGGGGGCAGCGTAGGCTACAGCGGGAGCAGCGGCGTAAGTGGCCACGGGGCTACCGTGAGCGGTCTGGGTGGAGTAAGAGGAGTAAGAAGACACGGCAGGAGAGATGGTCTTGGTGACGGCTACGGCGGGTGCGGCGTAGGCAGAGATGGCGGGAGCGTAGGCACGGGCAACCACGGGGGCAGCGGCGTAGGTCGAGTAGGCGGGGGCAGCGGCGTAGGTCGAGTAGGCGGGGGCAGCCGCGTATGAGTAGGCGGGGGCAGCCGCGTATGTGGAGATAGCGGGAGCGTAGGCCTTAGCTACGACAGGGGCAGCGGCGTATGTGGCGACGGGAGAGCCATGGGCGGTCTGGGTGGAGTATGAGGAGTAAGAGGAGACGGCTGGAGCAATGGTCTTTGTCACAGCTACCGCGGGGGCGGCATAGTGTGCTACGGCGGGGGCGGCGTAGCTGCTGTACGCCACTGGGGCCACCAGGTTACCGGCGCGGGCCAGGCCCAAAGCGCATACGACGACGATAGCCTGTAATAAAAAAAAATGTCTATTAAACCGCAATCCAGAATCCCGAGAACACTCTATGCTTCACTGAGTAGTCAATATAAAAATTATCAAGTTTTTAAACTTTAACACCATATCTCTCTTCTCAAAAAAATATATTTTTATCCGTCCAAAACAAATGAACACACCTTAGCGAACATGTTTATGCAGTAAACGTTGGTAACTGAATAATGTTTGCACTGTGTGCTCTGGTTTTTATACAGTAGTGTCTATTGCCAAAGTAACTTTCATTGCCAAGGTGAACCACCGTATTATATTGTACACGCCAGTTTAAACCCACACTACTGATTCAGAGATAGCCTTTCGATTTTGTCTGTTCCGTCCTGCATAGGGCAAATCCTTGGACTACAAGCTTAACAAAGGATGGTGTTTCGTATGAAATTAATGCTGTGTTGTAATTGATAGTTTAAATTTTAAAGGTGAATCTGATATGCTAGATATATTTATTACGGTAAGAAATAATTTTGTATGTTTTTAAGATTTTGATCTTTAGTGACCACACTTACAAACTTAATTACCTATTTGAAACAGTTTTCGGCTGTAGATTTTAAATTATATACCTAATTACTAATTCTCAATTTTAGTTTAACATAACCTGACAGAAATCTTTTTTTATTAAAGGTTAGGCACATCATCATAAAATTGAAAAGAAGTTCAATAACCTTTTTGTATAAAAATCGTGTCTGAATTTAATTCGAGTTTCAAATGAGATTAGAATGAGATAACTCAACTTTTATTTCAAAGAAAAACGTTCTTATTATTTTATCTTAAGCTATTTTGGTTATACCTTACATAATAATACTGCTATAATTTAGATAGATTTGAATTTATGTCCTTTGTCACCATATTTCGCCATTGTGTTAAGAGGTCCCTAACCTCGTGTGGGTTGTCAGGCTATTTTGGAACAGTTTAATGGTTCTCTTATTTATTTATGAATACCTCCCTATTACTGGCCGGTCCCACGGTGCGCGAGACTACAAAGTTTTGCATGCAGACGGAGCTTAATTGATTTTAACCACTTAAAATCAAAGCTAATATACATCGTATACTTAGTATAAATGCGTTGTGTGGCTCAAAACATCATTGTACCTCTTATGAGCAATACAAAAAGAAAGGGGAGAGCCTAAGAACACTATGACAATACAGTTTTACTTTTTTTGACAAAAAATATTTTATATACCTTTATAAAAATGATTCTAGGTATTTTTACTTTTCATACCGGAACTGTCAAAATATAATTATAGAAATAATGATTACTCTGAATTTTGGATTGCAAGGGCAGCCCGTTTAACGTCATTATACCCCTTAAAGGCCGAAGTTCGTTTTCCCCTTCCGCCAAAATTACCCCACAGGAAAAATCCATAAACTTTACACTCAGTTCTGCAAATACCTACAAAAATGTTTTCATACATCTATGATAAATACTAAGCAAAGGATAATTAATTAGATCTGATACTTACCTTCTACCATGTTACAATACTTAATTAAAAATAAATCATTGAAATGTAAAGCAATGTCAGCATGTAACGTAATAAACGAATTAAGGCAGAGCGATTCGTTACCATCGACATTTAAAATACCAAGGACAGTTACCATACGGAGTTCCTTTTCGCAAGTTAAGGTACAGTCAGCTACAAATAAACATAATTAAAACTATGAAAGTAGTTAAATAATTGTAGAATTTGTGAGTTGGCTTTTGTTCGTGTAGTTTATTTTACATGGAGATCATAATAAGTCGAACTTTGTTGTAACCTTGATAACTTTAATTAACTATGTTATGCTGAATGAAAACGGTAGGTATCAATAAAAGACAAAACCCTACGGATAATATTAACTTTTGATAAAAGTAATGTTAAGTACCTACCTAATTATTTTATGGTTCATAGGTAGTAGGTACCTAGAGATACTGTGTATAAGTAAGCTGTGATATAAACAATCTCAAGATATAAAAATTTAGCAACATTATCAATTAACTGCCACTTACATTTAATGTTTATTTAACCACATTATATCTATTTAGGTAAATCAAACGAATTTACTTGAATATCTGTTTTCACAAAGAAGTGTGGTTTGAAAACAGCGAATTAGATAGTTTATTAAATAACTTACGTAGTCGGGCTAGCATGTAATCTATCTGTAGCCACATTTTTCAAGACAATCCTATCTCAACAGTCAATATCATTGAGTATTTTTTATTTACGTGGAAAACTAAGTTTGCGTCAAACTATCAATGCCCGATTAAAGAAGGGTATCTAATAATCATCAAAGATCAGGGGAATCTAATCTAATCTACTCATCCAATTAAAAACAAATAATAATAAATAATTTAATTCAATAAGCTGACTGTACCTAAATATATCTATTTCTAGAAGAATGAGTGTAGGAAGGTAATTATTACCGGTCCAAGGTAGATTAATAATTTGCTGCTCTACAAACTGGTTTTGGTTTTTTATCTAATCAATCATAAAAAATTGATATGATAAGTTGTTTATCATTAGATATCTAGTAAAGGTAGCTAAGGTTTGTACCTATCATTTATATTAAAAGTGGATTTATCCCAGTTTAGTAGGTTTAATTAATACCTACCTACTAATCTTACTTCAATTAAAATAATTCAAAGTATATTAAAATTGCACAGTTAATTAAAACTACAAAACCGGATATTCAAGATATGTTCAATATCATGAATGAGTACTAAATTAGGAAGGTTCCTTTGCTCTTAAAAATAAAATTTGTTCTGAGATAGATAACAACTTCTCGAAGCTATTATAACTTTATTTTTTCGCTGTACACCCAACCCAAGGTATTAACCATCACTTTCAACTGGCATATTTTAAAAACAATTGCTGTCAAACTTGATGACCTACGCCAAAAACTGGTAAACCAATTCATTTCATACGCGAAATTGTATCAAGGTGAAAATTACGATTTTATAACTCATACTATGAAGTAGACGACTAAATGCCAATACTGTCGACGATAAAAACGTGTAACATGAAAAAGACGACAAACATTTACCTACTTTTCGCTACAGTTTGGTATTAGGTACCTTACTAGCTAGAATAGATTTAACTAGACAGTGGTGTGATCATGGAAATATTAACGATAGTAGACTAAAAGCGATATTGTTTCAACGCTAAGTCGGCGGTTGTTGCTAGTTCGAACCATGGAGCTCCTATCGTTAACTTTTAGTAAGTAGTTTTTAGCAATTATCAATTTTGGGTGTTGCCATTAATTTGTAGGTTGATTAAAATGGTCAGTTCATTCGTCAATCCTTCAATTTTTACCAAAAGACAATGGGCAAATTGGGCCCACCCTCCAATAGCAATAAGATATATGTTGTTGAATAGGTCTTTTCAATAGGAACAACTATTGCTATGACAGCTTTGTTGTAACAACTGTGCGATTTGAGTTATGAAACAAAATAAAAATCTAAAAAATACTACTTATTAAGTTTATTTATGTTAAATATACAGGGTGTAATAGAACTGCTTCCGAAAACAAAAACTGGGCATTGCTGGAGGGGTATCGGTTACGTTATGAGCAAAAAAAATTTTTTTAATCATAATCATAACAAAAAAATTTTTTTTTTTACCCGATTTTCTAAAATTACATTAATACTATCAGATTTTGCGATGATTTCAAATTAAATAGGGTTTTAATTTGATTTGCAATGTAAATAATCGCACCTGAACCGACAGTTGATGTGTGACCGATGATTTCAAGCGGCGAATATGACTTTTCAATCCAAGCCTTAATAACTTTTTTAATTGAGTTTTCTGGGTATGCTGTTAGTGAATTAAGTTACTATTGAGGCTCAAGAATAAATGGTTTCAGGCTTCGGAAGTGGTCTTTTTACACCCGGTATATGTATACCTATGTGCTTTTAAATGCACCTTGATTAGCTACGGAAAATCTATATCGCGGAACATATCAGCAACACGATTTGTCAGATAATCTCCCAAAAGCGCGACCAGAAATTGCTGCATACATAAAACAACATGCATTATATTTAAAGAGTATTTTGACGCAAAAACTAGCTATATTTTTATGGGATCTAAACTATATTCACAAGCAATATTGTATGTATGTATCGTTATTAGTATTTTGTTCTCATATAAATAGGTTTATTTATTTTTCATTTAACGTATACAAAATAATACTGTAATAGTTGATTCTGTAATAATTGGTTGAATGATTTACTAAATCAAAAACTTCTATTTCTAACCTAAAAAGAATATTTTTTTTTATATCAAATAACTCCAACCACACAGCGAATTCTGGCATGCGCCTTTCTGATAATGGTTGCTTGTAAACAGACCTTTAATTTAATATATAACACGTGTTTATTGGAAGTGGGCCCACGGTTCATAGATTTTTGCCCATTATCCTTTGCAGTTGTGAAGTAGAAAACACTTAAACTAATATATTATTTATGAAATACTATATTGAGTGATATATATTTAGTCATTAACCGACTCCTGTCCCGTGACGCGCCTAGCGCGTCATGAAGAAACCTTCAGGGAGGCCCATGACGCGAGAGATGCGTCATTAGAAAATAGTTGCAATTCAAATTTTTATTTGATTTAATCAATAAAATATCTTATTTTATATCAAAATTAACTCATTAGGAACACCAATATCAAGGGCCACTATTTTTTTTTGGAAAATTAAATTGCCAGCGGTTGTCAACCATAGGGTGCCTACCTACAGGTAACTGTTTATCCTACTAATTATTGAAAAGTGTTATAATTAAAGCCAGGATTCGAACTTAGCAAATCTATAAAAATAATCACTATGTTTTGGTCACCAATGAATAGTTTAGATGTAAAAACGGAACATTTTTGATTTGCGATAAAATACTTCCCACAGGTTGACAACCAATGGTGGAAATCTATAACTTACCTTATATCTCGTATAAAACAAGTAGAGCGACACTTTTAAATACACTAAACTAATAAATAAAACATAACAAACAATAACAGGTCTCACTTTGTATTATTTTAGTTGAAACTGCCTAAAATAGCGCAATAACATCACCAGTGGCCCACGACGCGTCAGGTGCGTCATCATTTAGGAGGGCCCGTGACGCGACTAGCGCGTCATTGAATTTTGTATGGGGCCACGCAGGAAAGGCTCGAAAAATGATGGTGGCAAGGAGTCGGTTAAAGGCTTAAGAACTGTTGAACTGCATACGCACGTAAAATAGAAAACTTATACGGAGCTTTCAACATACCAGCTTAAAAAAAATTAACTATGTAGTGTGACACTGAATCTAGGTACAATGGTATGCAAAAATATAAAACTTTTGACCATTGACAAGATTGTTTTTTTTCCTGATAATATTTTTTAACTGCTTTGTTTATTTTTAATTACTGTGATGTTCTTTAAATTCGACATTTTTTTACATTACAATACTAATATAGGATCAATAAATGAAACACACTCACTTTTACTTGTCTTTAATTGACATTAAGTTTCTATTGACACATATCGAACACCAATTCTACGATTAAACACTGAAACACGACATACTTATTTAATACTAAGTTAAACCTTAAAAAACAATCAATGGAAAATACACTTTTGTAAAATTAACAATAATAGAAAAAAACTTTAGGACTTATGAGAAACAGAAAAATATTTTGCTCTCGGACATACATGTTTCAATCATTTACATTTCTTTACTCAATCACAAATTTGTTTCAATCACTTTATTTTTATGAATCATTAATGATTCTTTACGTTTTTAGGCCTCACTCTATTATATAGAAATACAGAACTTGCAATCAATTTTTACAATTATTTCTAAATAAAAGTGTTTTTTTTTTCTTCATTAAATGCATTTAAACTATAGTTAATGTCTTAGACTTATAAGCTCCTTATCACCATCTCTGCAATGACCTATTAGTTATATAATAAATAGGGATGACTACATTAAGATTATTTGTCTCAGAGACTATTTGAATATTAAAAAGGAACTTAAAATAAATAATTAATTCCAAACTGCCACGTTTTTAACGCTCTATTTGACGCTCGCAATAGCGTGTCTTGTAAGTATAAAAACGCGGGGCGCAGTAACGCGGCTGTATGGAAGAATCAGAAGGCAAAATACAGTTCATACTTAAAATAAAGATCGCAAAAACGATCGCTATAATATGGGGAAGGCTTTACTTGCAAGTTCTGTAAGCCGTTTAACCTTTCCTTTTTAATTAATTTTAAATTATTCTTTACATTCTCTTTATTTTTTAAACTTGACACTACTCTTTACCCTTGTAGATAGTATAGAATATCATCTATGTAATTTTGCACCACTGCGTCATACAATCTTTCTTAAAAATTTGACTTCCTATCTACTCCTAGTTAGCCTTGAAAGTTAACTATCATCACAAACCTTTCCGAAGCACCAAATCCTATTTTAACAGGTATTTAAGATTGGGACTAACAATTTCAATCAGTTAACAGTAAGCTCGTTAATTTGGACTCGGCTATGGGCCACACAGCAATAAATATTTCAACGACAAAATATAAATACATTTATCATAATTTTTCACACGCTTTAATTACCTACATTAAGATTATTTCAATTGCGTTAAATTGTTTGAACTTATTTTCAGTTCACGTAATAATTATTATGTAAGGAACGTGTGATCCAAGAGTAACATTATCAAATGCTGCCTGACTTAGAGTGGGGCAATAATTAATACGAATAGAAACAGCCATTTCCCAATGGCTGCCAAAATGTCTTATTCCTATAATTAACATTTACTTAAAAAGATTATGACTAGCTTTAGCTTTTTAGAGACATTTAAACATTAAAACACTACAAACAACATCTACATTACATTATCCATGAGAATGTCTTGTTTTAATAGTTTAGAATAATTAACCAGTCGTGTAATATGATTGCATCATCGAAATCAAACTCTTTACACTTCGACAAGGACGTAAAAGTTGAATATAAAACAATATTTTCTTTGTATTCATTATGAGCGTAAATTCGTATTGCCAACTGTAGAATTATTGCAATAAAATATTGTATCGTAATTCAAAAATATGTGACACAAAATATGATTTCGAACATCGAGGAACATACAACTATTCCTGAAACTTACAGAAAACCTAATATATTATACGTTTATTATATAAACACCTACACATACATATCGTTGTAATAATGTAAAGAAATGTATGGTATCTAAGATACAAATTATAACAGTAATGGCACGCACAACATCAATTCAACAATTATATAACAACATCAAACACTTATTTATACCATTTATTTATTATTAACCATCGCCTTTTCAATCATGAAACATTTTTCGAAATAGCCTTTTCCCTGCTTTCTATGCAACAATAAAATGTGTTGCCTACGATTCAAAGAGCCGATCACTTTCATATAAAATTTATTTAGTTAATAGGTTTGCGCAATTAGTTTGTGTATCTGGACCAATTCCGACATGTAGAGAACATATGACGTAATACCATAGGATATGTTATTTGACAACGGTATGAGGTTTAATTCTTATCCTAAAATATTTTTATCATAAGTCAAACTCCTTACTGAGAAGTGAATGTTAAATAAATAGTCTGTTAATACCCGAAAGTACAAAAGGTTGAGGTATAGATTGATACGGGAGTAAGTTGTAAAATAAATTATTAGAAAATTTCCAAAGGTAAATATTGTAAAAAATACTTCGTTATAAACTGCTCCCGCCAACCATTTATAACTACACCCTGTGGCCAAACAATCACAGATTCGCCACTTATTTTAGAGGACTACCCAAAAAGTGGAAATCTGTCATCATATACGTCTACAAATTTCCACATAACAACTACATACTAAAAGCGAAGGATTTTATTTTCTTTTTAAAATAGAATATTTAATTGGATGGAAAAAAGTTAATTGGATACTAAGAAAATAATCTTTTTCTCTGATAGAATAGTTGTAAATTAATAAATGACGGCTTCACAACTTAAATAATGTATAGCACTTAGTGAATCATACTGATGTTAGATAATTTCTGAATCTAGATTAAAATACTGAAACGAAATAAATTAGGTCATAATTAATGTTGTGAAATCTTGTTTTTGAAAGTATCAATGATATACCGGGCGAGGTGGCCTCGTTTTAATACAACTATCACCAATTACTCCCAAATGTCATTCTTATCAATGCGCTTCAAAACAATCGTCATTTTTAACTAGTCTTGGATATAAAAATCACAAGTGCTAAAAAACTTGTAATTGTCTAACTTAACATTTTCAAGACACATTCAAATTAAATGATGCCTTGACAGATAAAAACTAGTACAAAATGAAGTGACCTAAAGAAAAAATAAGATAAAGAAATAGTTGAGATAGAAATGATATTATGTCAATGTATGAATTGTTAAAATATTTTTAAAGAATATATTTAAAAGTAAATTGGCATAATAAAGGCAAGACTTATTTCTAGACAATAAATCAATAATTAAACCGACTAGGCCCGGCTTATGAAAAATATCTTATAAAACAAATACAAATTAAAAATATAATGTTTTTACTTAACCGACTCCTGTCCGGTGACGCGCCTAGCGCGTCATGAAGAAACCTTCAGGGAGGCCCATGACGCGAGAGATGCGTCATTAGAAAATAGTTGCAATTCAATTTTTTATTTGATTTAATCAATAAAATATCTTATTTTATATAAAAATTAACTCATTAGGAACACCAATTTCAAGGGCCACTATTTTTTTTAGGAAAATTAAATTGCCAGTGGATGTCAACCATAGGGTGCCTACCTACAGGTAACTGTTTATCCTACTAATTATTGAAAAGTGTTATTATTAAAGCCAGAATTCGAACTTAGCAAATCTATAAAAATAATCACTATGTTTTGGTCACCAATTAATAGTTTAGATGTAAAAACGGAAGATTTTTGATTTGCGATAAAATACTTCCCACAGGTTGACAACCAATGGTGGAAATCTATAACTTACCTTCTATCTCGTATAAAACACGTAGATCGACACTTTTAAATACACTAAACTAATAAATGAAACATAACAAACAATAACAGGTCTCACTTTGTATTCTTTTAGTTGAAAAAGCCTAAAATAGCGTAATAACATCACCAGTGGCCCATGACGCGTTAGTCGCGTCATCATTTAGGAGGGCCCGTGACGCGACTAGCGCGTCATTGAATTTTGTATGGGGCCACGGACGAAAGGCTCGGAAAATGATGGTGGCAAGGAGTCGGTTAAAGATTTATCTTTGTATGTAAAAAAACAGTGCTACGAGCATAGTACAAAACTTTTAACGATTGTTAATTTCGTTATTCTTACATTTCTTTCGTTAATATGTATATATATTAACGATGACAACTGTCAAAATAACTAAATTAACGATCGCTAAGGGTTTCAAGATTCGACAACAGCCCTTTGCATTAAATAATAAGGAACTTATATTAGAAAAAGGAAATTTCGTAGTAGATGGATGATTGTAACTAAATCTTAAATAAATCATAGGGAATAATAATATTTTGGCATGGATAACTAGAATCTAAACATATAAATGGAGCAGAAATTTAGGTTTTCCTCGCAGATTTGTTAAAACATATTTTCTGTAATTTCTGTATTATAAGAGGTCGGATTATATGCATATTTAGAAGTTAATTTAATTTTAAGTATGTTATTTGTCCTATAACTTCAGACGATGCATACTTTCGCTATAATAACAGTAGGTTTATACCTCAAAGGCCTCATGTTAACGTCGTTTTAAAAAAGACCTACAAATTTTTCTAAAAAATATTTTATTATTGTCGATAAGATCAATATATGTATTAAAAAAATTGATAATAAATTATAATACTCGTATACCAAATACTTGTATGCTGATTTCCAAAAGTTCTTTTGTTATTACAAAAATGATTTTTATTTGATGCATATTAATATGCACATTTTGCATATAATCCATTCCCTAGTCATTATAAACATTGCCAAAGAAAGCAAAAAATCATATTTGACAAATTATATTATCGTTAGGTTATTCAATAGTTTTTGATCCCCTTAACCATATTTAAATCTATAATTCCCTGTCATTGGTGCCCTGGTATTGGCAACAACCTTCTTCATATGCAAAGTGAACCAAAGCAATGTCCCCTCAATGAAAAATAAACTTAATACTTTTGTATGTGATATAAACACCGTTTTTTTTTGTCTACCGTGGCGTATACCGGTCTGTTAAGCGAAAGGTTCGGGTTCGATCCTTTGGTCGAAACATTTTTTATTCTTTCTTATTTGTCTGACTGGGTGTAACTAGGTTCTCTCCTAGTCCATTGTGTGTTACCTTTATGATAACTTTAGGGCCACATAATTAGTGTGTTAGTCTAAAGACTTTTTTTACTGTCTTTAACACATTATTGTTAAATTATAATGTCCAAAATTGAAAATTATATTTATTCCAGAGATTTTTCCTTTATTACAAACTTCTTTTCTTTACTTTTCTTCAGGGGACTTTGCTTTGGTTTACCCTGTTTATAGATCAGTATAATTAAATGATTGAATACTTTAACTTTGGCATCTAATTTTGTACATATTAAGATGGGAACAAATGGCATATTCCTACTTATTAAAGCAGTTTGAGGTAAAAGTTAATTCCTATTTTACCCAACTAAGGTAATTATAGTATTTTTTTAATCGTTTAGAAAATTTTTAATCACTAAAAAAATTTATTTTTTTATAAAATTATAGAAATAGTCTAAATGTCGAAGAGTCTGTTATAAATTTAAATCGTAAAAATATAAGGTTATGTTTTGTAAAATTGTACCAAAGTCATATTTTTTGTTCTCTTAACCATCTGACTACGTATTCCTTCATTCATTCTATTCTGTTTAAGTAAATTTTGTTATAGTAAGAATTTGTACGGTAGCTTATTCTGACTGAATCATTACAACTATTAATGATACACATGAAGGTACCTAAGCAAGAATATCACAATATGTTAGAGGTACATATTGTCATAATAACGTCCATAATAAATTAGCAATCGCTAATCGGCGCAACAACCCTGCGCAAATAGCACCTAAAATATAAAATCCTGTAATTTTTGAGCAAAAAATATATTGATTTTGTACTAAAAAAATCAAACGTATAACAATAAATCTATAGAAAATATCAAGAAATTATCAAAACTACTGTAAACAAGTCAAACGTAAAAGTTTTATCACGAAATTAATATACTTAAAGATACTTACACTTTAGATCAATGTTAATTAGACCAACAGATAGGTAAGCAATATGTACACGCATATTTAAATCTAAAACATTGAACATTTATTAAAATGGAATCGATAACAGGAAATATTTTCTTATTATCTGTCTATGATCATCATATGACCATTCAGATGTTTTTTTTTATATAGTTGGATATAAGTCCATACTATATAAGCCCATTGGCAACAATGAAGTTACGATTTATTTGATCAAGTATGTCTGAATAAACCGTGTCGTTTCTAGGCGGAACCTTTCAACTAATAGTTCAGGTTATATCATTTATCATTTAACATTAAGTCTTAAAAATAATCTCAACGCTGAATATCTTCTTCGTCGATTTCGGCGACAGGCAGTTCTATTGCAACCGGCACGTTTTCGTCATCTTCTGCCATATTTTGATGCGGAAAATCAATTGGTCCGTAAAGAAAGAATTGACCATCAGGATCTACTAGCGTGTTCGGATCAACCGTGCAATGAGCAGGAAAAGGACCATTTGGTTGCAATGGACCTTTCGAATCAGGAATAATCCAAAGCTGACTTCCATCACGATTTCCACTTTGTTCATTATTAATCCTTGTAAGGCTATTATTATTTGGGACCTGTGGAACGCGACACAGAAACATCGGTAGCGAGTTCCAAGATGTGGGTACAGCGACAAATCCCTCAGGAACTCTGAAAATATGAGATGGGCTAAATATCACGCCATCTGCAGATAACCACGGCACTAAAACTTTGTTTGTTCCCGCGCAGTACAGGATTTCAGATACAAGAGGGATCATTGGAGTCGGCGAATTCAATGGGAAAAAGATGCAAGGTCTAGACATTCCAAAATTAGGCCCCCGCATTCGTAATTCAGAATCTGGCATGCTCGGATCAGGGCTCGGTACGCTAGAGTCAGAACTAGTGCTAGAATCAGACGCCGAATAGCTATAATCAGCCCCAAACCTGGTAGTGTCATACACGGGTATCCATGGACATGGCATGCTAAAGTTAGACGGCATCCTTATATCAGGCCCCGTCATTGTAAAACCTGGCCCTGGCATTCGTAAGGAGTGGCCATGCGGTCTCCAGCAGGGTCCAGGCGGTGTATGGTAAGGTCCAGGCGGTGTATGGTAGGGTCCAGGCGGTGTATGGTAGGGTCCAGGCGGTGTATGGTAGGGTCCAGGCGGTGTATGGTAGGGTCCAGGCGGTGTATGGTAGGGTCCAGGCGGTGTATGGTAGGGTCCAGGCGGTGTATGGTAGGGTCCAGGCGGTGTATGGTAGGGTCCAGGCGGTGTATGGTAGGGTCCAGGTGTACTTGTGTAAGGCCCAGGCGTTCGAAAGAAGGGGCCAGGTATTCTTAAGTCGGACCCCGGCATCCTAAAGCAAGGCCCAGGCATTCCAGAATCGGGCCCTGGACTTCTGAAGGCTGGCCTTGTCACTATAAAGTCTTGCGCCGGCATTCTGATTTCGGGCCTAGACGTTCTATAAACAGTTAAGTTAGGATCTACCATTCTAAAATTAGACCCCGAATTTCTGAACTCAGGTCCCGGCATCATAAATTGTGGCCTAGGCCCAACAGGTCTCGGTATTCTAGGGTTAGAATAAGAAGGCGCAATCATATTAGGTGGGGGCATTGAAAAGTCTGTCTGTAATATTAGTGAATCAGGTCTAGATGTGGTTGCTTCTGGCGAATACGTTTTATCAGTACTAATTATGTCTGATTTGGATGAAATTATAGAATCAGGTACCGACATTTCTAAGGCAGGCCCCGGCATTCTGCCGTCGGGCGATAGGATTCTTTCGTTCGGCCCAGTTATTGTTATGTTGGACCCAGTTATTCTTAAGTTGGGCCTGGGGATTCCTAAAACGGGCCTAGGTATTCTTATGTCAGGCCCGGGCAAAGCAAAGTTTTGCCCTGGCATTCCACAGTACAGCCCTGGCATTCGAAAGGCCGGTCCTGACATTTTAAACGCTGGCCCTGTCATTCTAAAGACTGGCTCTTTAATTCTAAATTCAGGTGCCAGGATTCTAAATTCAGGCATAGGCATACCATAAAATGACCCATATATTCTAAAGTCAGGCCATTGAATTATTGGGTAAGGCCCAAGAATTCCAAATTCAAATGACTGCATTCTAAAAACAGGCCCCAGTGTACTTGATTCACAATTACAAGGCGCAATTATATCAGGTCCTGACATTGAAAAGTTGGGCTCAAATATTTGCGCATCAGGTCTGAGTGTGCTTAATTCTGGCGAAGACGTCTCATTAGCCTTGACTGGAACTACATCGGATTGAGATGGATTTGAATTAAGATTCGGTAGAGGTTCAACTATACCAACCGGTATATCTCCAGGCTCATATACTAATTCGTCAACCATCAGCGGTAACTCTTCAGGAGTAAGTTGACTGTCATTGGGATTAGAATCGGGTCTTAGCGGATAAGAAAATCCGGGAGGGACCGTATAAAATTCAGGAGGGGTCGTAAAGAATTCAGGAGTTATTGCATAAAATTCGGGAGAGAACGTAGTAAGTCCGGGAGGGATCGAGGAAAAACCAGGAGGGTTAGAGCTCCCATGTGGAGTATTTTCAAAACCGGGCGGGGTCCTGGCAAAATCTACAGGCCAGGGTATAGGTGTTTGCGACGTAGGCGCCCATATGTTAACAAAGGGTCGATTGAAGTCAAATCTAGTGCTATTATTATAATTATTGGTAGTGCTAGTGCTATCATTATTGGTAATGCTAGTGCTAGGCTCAGCATTGTTGGCAGCCGGGGAATTAGAACTGTTAGAAGACATACTTAATGTCGGAAGTTTATACTAAGCTGGTGCAGGCACGAGGTATGAAAGCTTGTGGGCGGTGCTTACTTTTGCGCTCAGCAAGCCTGGATTGCGTTCGGTAAATCTGAAATCAAATAAACCGTTTTAACAAATAAGCGAGCGCAACACATTAAAAAAAATGTTATTTCTTAACTCTTGCGCTTTTTATTCAATACTTTTTGATAACTTCGGGTCTTATACGCAGTCATGTTGTATTTAGATTCATAAATTTGTACGTTTAAGACCCGAAGTTATAAAAATATAGAAAAAAATATGGTAAAGTAATCGATAGCAAGTAATTCTTTATTGAGAACGAACTAACATTGTCATATTCGTCAATAGCTACATTTTTTAACAATATGTATTTTGATGGCATCTAATTTGTCGACAACGCATTTTTTTATACATTCTATAAATTTTAAAACCAATGATTCTTTGTGCGGCTGGCGTGAAAATAATGAATTAAACTTACGGAATGCCCCTTTCCTTAAGCCTCCTCTTGATCGCCGGCTTCACTCGTGGTCGGCGGTCAACACTATGCAGTCCTCTGCCAGTAATAAAGAACAAAGTGTTGCTATTAATACCGCCTTTTTCCTCACTTTCCTTGAGTTTTTGTATATGAGTGTCCAGGAACAAGTCTAAATATTCCTTGGCTTCGTTGACGCGCAGGTAATGCAGGTCGATCGTAGTGTTTTCAGGATTGTTCACCGCATGCACCTACAAATAAAATGTTATGTTGAAGACAGAAAAATTGATTGCAAATTAATAGAATTAATAGAATAATTAATTACAAAACAGGCTAGGCTGAGACGCGCAAAAAAATTGCTTGTTTAAAAGAATTGCGCTACTTTTAGGGTAACTTGTTCTTCGTTTATGCTTACTGCAATTTTAGAGTAATTCAAGTAATTACAAGAAATAATAAAACGGTTTTAGACTTAATATGCGGTTGTCTGTCAACATGTAGAATAATATCATCTTATTAATAAGATTATTTCTGTAATAACATTGTAGAACTTAAATAGCCTGATTTCATGAGTGAATGTATGAAACTAGGACGATATTTTATATTTTGTCTTTCAATATTGAACCAATTGGTTCATCGTAAATTTACCTGCATAAGCGAAGCCGCTGCCAAACTGTTAGCATGTTCATACTTCTTCCTATGAAAATTGGCCAATATTGAGAAATAATTTGCCACTTCTGTCCTACCACGACGAACATACTCTTGAGCTTTATGATAGTTCCTGGAAATAAATGAAAAAGGTTATTGATATTGTATTTTTTGATCACTAACTAGCGACCCGCCCGAGTTCACACATGGCAATTTCAAACACTTGATTGATAAAACAAAGTATTTTACCTCGTTAGGAAAACATTACTCTGAATTTATTATGCTAAAAATTTAAGTTCATTAATAACTGCTCGTAAAATGAAACTGTTGCTTGGTTTAGTAGGGTTGAGCGAATATACTTACAAACAGATGGCGACATTATTATGTACTATGGGCATTTATATGTTTATTATGTTTGCAAGACAACAATCATAATTGCACATCATTACACACATACCCCTGTTCCAAATAATCTATCTAACCAAAGCTACACGGGTCACGACATTTTGTTACCAAAAAATAAACTAAAGTTGAATAATCATTAATAAAAATTAAGTTAAGGATTTTTTCTCTTATGATAGCAGTTTTCAATGTTATAAGACGCAACTAAATATAAAAGAAAATTATATGTTTAATATCAGACATTATTTTAAGTTAAATAAATATAATAAAAAAATGATTATGACAACTTGTAGGATATAATTTAACATCATTAAATAATGGAAATGAGACACGGTGCACGGGTTTAAGTTTACATAAGGGTTGGGTTTTTTGAAACTAGAGTCGATTTATCCTTAAACATCAAATTTTGGTTTACCTAAAAAAACTTTTACAACATGTTCTTTATATACAAATTTAAGTGAAAAAAATTACCTAAAATATAGTAAAAACCGCATAAAAATCATAAAGTGTTTAAGGAGGAGTTAGCGGACAAATTTACAAACAGACACAATTAGCGACTTAGAATTATACTATGTGATGTTAAATGATACTTTAGCTGCAAAACATCAAATGTAAATAACAAGATGTTTATTGATTTATACTCAACAGGAAAGGTGAACTGCGTTAAAATAAGACAAACATAATAAGAATCAAGAATAAACATAGATAAGTACTCCTTTTTTATAGAATCGTAGATAACTACAAATTTTGTTAGAATTAAAAGATTAATTAAAATAATTTGGAAACCTCGACTTAATGATATGATATGTAGTAGTTTTTACAAAAGAGTTACATTTAGATTTTCAGAAAAATAGGTAATGTTAATATTTTGTTCAATACCTTATCTTAAACCTTAAACTTTAGTAAAAATATTCTCTAGTCTCTTTCAGTTTTTACAGAAATGCCATACGATAATGTAGGTTTAAAATTCGCTTATGAATAACAGGGTGAGGGTTTGCTGAAACTTTTTAAGGAACTCTACTGTGGTGATTTAGAAACCAAAAGCTTTTTTTAAGCTAACACATCATATTGTTTGAATCTATTTGAGTTCTATGAAAATTTAAAAAAAAAAATTCATTTTCTTCCTTTTTTTGTAGTAAATATTTGTTCATATAATTCTCAAATATATTCCGCTATTGCAACAACTATGGAAGCTTAAGTTCCATTGAAAAATGTTTATGGTGAGACATGATTTAAAATTATAAACCTTTTTAAAAAAAATCTAAAGTGAGTCGCATGCAACTTTTTATTTTTGTGTAAGTCAGCGCTTTGCATTCGTGTAAGTTGAACATCAAAAGTAGAATTAGGCAAAAAATAACAATTTATCGAGACAAGCTAAAATAGATAAGAGTGAAATGGGAAAACAGAAACAAATTCGTACGTCATACTTACAAGTTCCTTGTAACTAGATGCCTCTCAGCCTCATCTCTATATCGTTGTACTGTTGACATATCCACAACATCTTGACGCGTTAGAAACGGCCATTCGGCCTCCTCTAAAACCTATACACAAGCAGTAATATAAGGGTAAACATTACACAAAAATAAAGTATGAATATAGGAGTAGATACTAACCTTACGCTCAGCTTCTAACAACTGCTTCTTAATCTCCAACTCTTTTTCAGCAACAAACTTATTTACTCCATTTTCAGACTCCAAAATTTCCGTTTTACCAGTAGACGCCAGCAACACCTTAAAAAAAGGACAATACAAAAAAAAATACAATGAAAGTTGAGTTAAATTACATTTTAAAATTATTGTCATTGAAAGAAAAGGTGTAAATGAAAAAAATAAATCAATAAAAAGAAGCGCTTTGATGAAATGGGAAAAAATGAAGTTGTGGTTATGCGAACTAACCTCAACGGTTGCTTGAAAATTGTTATCATGGGCCATTAGCAATTCTGTTAAAATATCGTGAGAAACATCAGGAAACAGGTTGAAGAGCTTCTCTCTTGTCAGCCTAGCCGCTAAATCATTAGGCGTGTTATTCTTCCATTCATCAACGTCCTTTTGATACAAGGATATGGCCAAATCCATGTCCATAATTTCCTTAAAATTGGGTATCGCTGGCTCTTTACCAGTCTTGGCCATTTCGTGTTCCATGCTTTCAAGTTGCCTGAGAATTTTTATTGAAACTTTAGCCTCTTAAAATTAACACTCTGTGTAGTTCATAAAGTTGTGAACATGTATGTGCACAAAGCAATAATATCTTCAACTTACCTAGCAAACTCTTCGTCTTGTTTAAGCATCAACGCAGTCTGTTTGTCTTGATCATCTAATTGAGACGTCAAAGTTTCTGCCCATAGTGCGTTTATTTCGTTAAGAATAGACATTGGTACCTTAATTTTCGGTACTACATCAGATGGATAAATTATGTCTTTTCTACCAAACATTTCATCTATTTGGCTTAGTAGGTCCTTGTCCAAGTAAATAACTTCAGTTTTTTCGGGTACAATAATTTCGGAACCTTCATTATCGCTGTCTTCTTCATTTGCCGGTGCTGATTCTTTTCGCGGACTACTTGTAACCAAACTTGTTTTTGCATCAACTGTATTTGTATGTTCCTTAGATGTGCTTGGAATTGCATCAACTGTATTTGTATGTTCCTTAGATGTGCTTGGAACAGGCGTTAAAGGTGGAAATTGTGGCGTAGTGTCTACTTTCTTATCGGGGACTTCAGAATCTTTAAAGATTGGTTCAGAAAGGTCTACACCTTCTTCTTCGGTTTCACCGCGGCGCATTTTCCTTATTTTCAGGCATTGTTGGGAATAATGACTGTCTGATATAACAACATTCTCTTCAATCTGACGTTTTAATTGCAAGGAAGACTCTGTATTTGAGTCTTTTTTAGTTTTTTTCTGTTGTTGTTGAATCAGGATATTCTTTGGTGTATTGCTGCTTTCAGTGTCACCCTCGAGAAGCACGGCTTGTTCAGAATGAATATCAGGAATTATTTCATAAGCAGCAACACAATCGCATTCTTCATCATTAACCTCTTCTGTATCAGACAAATCACTTTCGTCATTACTTTTTAATTGATGGTTGCCATCCAAAACGATTTCTACTGCCCAATTTACATCGCCACAACATTTGTCAAAAATATCACGTAAAGCAGGCTTGGGTACAGTTTTGAACAGCTTCCTAAATGCTTTGAAATGCTTTTCTTCATTTTTGCATCTAGCTGTTTTGGTTAAGGTGTCTTCTTTGGTCATTGTGCTTTTATCCAGCATCCTGACATCAGGAATTTTTTCATTATCATTTGGAATATGGTAAAAGTTTATGTCCCTGCATTTTCCAATAATCATTTTTATTCCTGGTTTAAGATTTTCAATGTTAGTATCACCAAATTCAATACATGTGCTGCTTGTATTTTTTTGAACAACAGTTTGTTGAGCTTCATTTGTTCCTGGGTCCTTATTTTCCCATGGAAGCAAAAACATTGATATTTGGGACCAATCACTATTCGCTTCAAGAGCCTTAGAAGTGGATGCAATACCTTGACCATCATCTAAGTTATTTTCAGCCCTAGAAGGCTCTTCAAGAGCCTTAGAAGTGGATGCAATACATTGGCCATCATATAACTTAGTTTCAGCCCTAGAAGGCTTAGGCTGATTTATTGATTGATAATCATTTGATGTAGCTTCTGCTTTAGGATTCTTTAGTTCATCCCAAGTTTCACCAGCCTCCCATTCCTGTTCAAGTTTCTGTATTTCTTCTATCTGCTGTTGAATTTGCAAATACCTCATTTGCTGTTCCATATCTTTTTCAACTTCAGGTATTTTATTTTCCTTATTATTTTTCTTGTTTTCAATTTCTTTCTTATCTTCAATACTAGAAACTTCAGGTTCAAATATCAGATTGGATGGGTGTGGAGTGCTTATTCCAACAATTGCTAAACCAGTTTGTATTGTTTTAGACTCTGATGTAAGCAAATTTGGCTTTTCGACTACCGCAATTGGACTCTGCTCCAGTTTTGTTACTTGTTGTTCACTTTTTTTGAACACCGGAATATTTCGGATTTGAGGTGGAGATAAGCCAGGAGGGTAGCGACAGTTATAAGCATTGAATAAGTCGCGTACGGTATATCCACTTCTAAAGTTGTCTAGCATTCTTTTTATGGTTGTGTAAGTTACACAATGACTGTTTCTTTTGCACAAAATGTGTGCTTTTTTTGACCATGGAGTTTTGGGTTCCATAATTTCAATGATGTAGCCATTTTGGACACCTTCTTTAAAGTAAGGCTCCATTTCCCATAGCTCTACATTGGTGTTATCAATTATAACTGGACTGAGACCACTTTTCAAAGCAACATATGCTCTCTCTTTATTCCACGCATGTGCAAAGTCTAGTTTTGATCTATCAAAGTTATAGACACCTCTTACGGTAAAATAATCATCAGTGCTCAAAATGTGTGTATTGTAATCTGCTTGGGAGCTTCCAATTATTAGGTCAACAATTTTTTTGGCCAAATAACTCTTTCCACTGCCTGGTACCCCACGCAATAAAACAAGGATTTTGCTGCCTTGATTATGATGTGCTATTATTTGCTTTATTTGTTCTGACCAGTATTCTTGCTTTGAAGTATTTTGCGTTGGTGTTTGCTGCCTGGGCATACGTGGGATTGCCCCCGTATTAATGGAAGCTCTTGCGGAATATGTTGGTGGTGGTGCCATATTTGTATTTCTTTGAATAGCTTCTGTTGTTAGCGCCTCTGTCGCATTTACATTATCAATATTATGAACTACAGCATCAGTGTTTGACAAAACATTGCTGTTATCATGCATTATATTCATGACAATATTAGCGGCATGATTAACTGGAATTAACAAAAAAAACATAAATAATTAAAAAGGACTTACAGCAGCTGCTAATGTTGATCTTGTTGCCTTATGGAACCACTTTATAGCTTTAGGACATTATCAGGAAGTTACATAAGTTAACATTAATTTTTTTTAGTTGAGTAGAACCATGAACCAAGAACTCAGGAAATAAGCTTTTCTTATACTCATTTTAATAATTATACAACTAATTACATGCTTAACACAATAAACTGATAATATACCTACTGATTAGTCAATAACAGATAACTATGCAACACAGGGACAAAGTAAAAAACTGTTTTCACCTCCCAGTTGCTACATTGAACTACCTACTATGGAGTCCAATCAATGTAATAGCTCAAACGAGAACCCTAGATTTTATTGATTAGATTGAGATGCGCCAAAGGTAGATGTGCAGTACGGTTTGCACAGTGCAGTGTTTACGCCAAACTTGACAGGTTATGTAAATAAACAAACATACAATAGTATACATGTTTAAAGGTTTATATCTAGTTATAAGTCGTACTTACGATCACCATCAACGTTCTCAACAACGGTAAACAGAACATCTCTTCCTATGTCCTCGCCAAACATATTAACAAGCGCTTCAACAACATTATTGTAGTGTAAAAGTAAATCTTGATCGCTATCCATTTTAAAAAAAAACTAAAGACATCAGCTGCTTATCAGTTATTAGCTGTATTTATGTAGAAGTTGAAAACTTGATACAATAAATGAAAGTATTTTTGTACCCGTTATTAACTCGACCATTATTTGACAACAACAAAATTCAACATTTACAACTTGTTTTGACTTTGGGGTGCATTCTGAAGTTACGCTCTAGCACACTTCAAATAGGGGATATTCATGTTTTTTTTTCTTGTCTTAAATTAATAGCTTACACCTTTATAACATAGAAAAAAATATTAAAAGGCTTCAAAACACTCTAGAAATTTTTAAAAACGAAATTTAAAACATTTAAAAAATTAGAGCAGTTGAAACGCCGCCATTTTGCGCGCGCTTTGCGTGACGTCACACGACACGTCCAGTGGGACTTTACTATGAACTTTTCAGTTATTTCATACATATTTACAGTTTTAATAGCTTTAAAACCATGGAAGAAGCCAAAAAATTATCTTATAAGTATTGCATAGTACCGGAGTGCACAAATACTATTCGAAAAACACCCGAGAAAGTGTTTTTTTCGTATTTCAAGTGATGCGAAAATACGAAAACGGTCGTGTAAGATGATGAGAAGGGATAATATAACTCCTAAATCTTGTTCATATTGTTGTGAAGATCATTTTAACGAAAGTATACTTTATTTATATACAGCTTAATGTGAATTAGTAAAAAGTAATTTTTGCATTAGCTAGTGAACATTAGAAAATTCGGTATAAAATTAACCTACCCTATAAGAAAAGATCAGTAGCTATAACTTTCTAATAAAACTTTATTCCTGTTGTGGTTTTACGAATTTTATGGTAGTTGATTTATTCCAGGTAAAGGAAGATACAGAAAATTATATTGAATACAATTTAATAAAAGAGCAAGGAGAAAAATGTACTCTACGGTTGAAGAAAGGAGTTTTGCCACATATATTTTTTATATGTAAATGTTTTGGTGTATTTTAAATAAACTGCTGTGTGCATTTATGAATAAAAATTTATATTATGGTCTTAAATATACTATGAAACATCCTCTGATCGCTGCGCTCGTATAATCGGGTTTCGATGCTGTCTGCGCGCCTACGTCTTTTCTATAGCAATACGTCTCAACTACATTATTTGGTCTAGTTTTTGTTTCTTTTCTTTGTATAACTTCACTTGCCAACCAACCGTTGAACACGCAACATCAAATTGTAAACCACATTAAATCGTATATCAAAGAAGAATCTGGGGTTGTCATTTGCTGTACCACCACAACCCACATCGCGCCTTGGAGACGCGACGGATGCAAAATTATATGCTATCATAAATGCATCTGTTCTCGGTAGATTGTCCTATTGTGCTATGACAGGACCAGCTTCAGTCATCGTCAAAGATTCACTACCAATCTAAACTAAACTTCATTACAATCAGCACAAGAATATAGATTAAATTTATTTATTTTTTTCACAAAAACTTGTAAAACAGTATAAGTTTCGACGCTGATGAATGCAATGTCGTGTCAGATGACGTCACATTACGTTCGACCAATGGTGGCGCGTTTTGGAAATTTGAATTTCGCTCCCTTATTTTGCACTTTTTAAATATTATTTTAGGGATTTAAATAATAAATAAATTAAAAAAATATATAACGTCGACTTTTGCATCATAATATAACGATAATAAGTATTCAAGAAAAAAATATTTTAGGCCATTTAAAATTTTATGCATATCCCCTATGGCAAAATCGTTCAGAGGTAAAATTCGATCACACTCTTAATATGCTCCGAGCTGTGTTTGCAGGGGATTACAATGAACCAGTTGTTTTACTCTGAAACTCTGAATGCACTCAGTTACTGAAAGGGGATTTCCAATAAATATCTATACTTATAACGATGTTCATAAAATATTTGTTGTTGTTTATGTTTTACATCTTTCAATATGAGATTGAGATTAGTTAGACTCACACACATATCAGGTTTTGGGTTCTAGCTACTTTCGTACTAGGTATACAGGGTGAAATCGTTAAGTGTGCACAGGCGATAAACTGATATTAAAAGTACTTTACCTAATGAGTAAAACAAAACTAATAACTTTTTGAAAATAAAACGAGAAATATCCAAAAACTCTACATTAAACACTCTCATACATTTAGTATGAGATAGTAGAGATAAAAAAACACAACTTTGAATCATTTAAGATAAAACCTAATCAAACGCTGCACAATGATAATCCTGCTCGTCAACTGGTCTATTATAGTTAGCTAGTCAATGTAAGGTCAATTTTATGGACCGATTAAAGTAATGTTTCGAACTGCGGCATTGATAATAGAAAAAACTCGCATTATTGGTCAATTGACAATCCTTGCCAAATTACTGAAGTTAGAGCAGTGTTACCAACTCTCAAAAATATTTATCCCTAAACCTATGACAAGTCCCCCTAAAATTGCCTCAATTATTTGAAAATTCCCCTAAAAATATAATTCATAAAAATTATAAATAAATATAAAAAAAATATATAATATAAAAGTAATATTTCTTAATTTTCTCTGTTTATAAATTATCTAATACGTTATAAATTCTATCAATTTCTTCTAAAAAAGAACCCTTAAAATACCCCTAAACAAATAAAAACCCTAAAAAAATCCCATTCCACTAATTTACCCCCTAAATTTGGGGGGAAAACCACTAAGTTGGGAACCGTGAGTTAGAGTTCAGGTGCGGTTCCCAATTAATATGTGGTGTGGTATTCTTTGTGATCGGATCATTGGGCCTTATTTATACGGTAGTTAACTAGTCAGGGATATCTCACCTTTGTACAAAACGATATGGTAAGTCTCTCAGAACCAATTACAGACGATGAAAGAAGATCGATAATTTTTCAACAAGATGGAAGACTTGCACATAATACCTACTAAGAAATAAAATGTATGGGAGAGTTTGGTGTAAAGTTTTTGGATATTTCTTGTTTTATTTTTCAAAAGTTATTAGTGCTATTTAACTCCTTAGGTAAAGTACCTACTTTAGATATCGGTTTAAAGATTTTTGATATATGTAATAGTTACGGAATAATCGCTTGTGCACACTGAACGATTACACCCTGTATAAAATATAAAAAGTATATTGTTCTTGGTACAATTTTCGCTATTGGATATTTTATATAGATATATTGGTATCATAATACAGGTGTTTGGAGGGTGGGTAGCCAAATGGAAATGGTGGATAGGTGAGGCTATTAGCAATTTATTTACTTCGACTTAATAAAAATTGCATTTTTCTAAGAAAACACTCGATTTTTTTTATTTACAATCGGAACCATGTACTAGTAATGCATTACAAAAAAGCGATGCATACAAGCATTTAAAAAAGCGACTATTTTAATATTACCAAAAAAAAATTTTTTTTTTATTTGTATATAGAGTATCGATATATGCAGTTATATCTATAAAAGGGGTTGTGGAAACCTTAAACCTATCTCATAGTACAGACAGCCACGGTAAAAAGCAAATTTATGTCAAATGAGTATGCCGGATACGTAATAGCTTCTTAGGAGATACTGGGTACCTACGGGGTAGAGAGATAGTTACAGTACCTTACTACCTACTCTAGACGTAGTCTTCTTAACTAGAAACAGTTGGGTACAATGGGTTAATAAAATCTAAACAGTGTGAAAACAATAATTACTTACATGAATACTATAAAAATGGAATGGGTACAAAACGTCATTAACGCTACATTTTCTGAGACCATGGTATTTAATAGGCAGGCCATTGCGAAACTAGAGCACGAACGTCTTCTACTAGTTTCACCCTCCCATTTCAATTTCAAGGCATGTCGGTGAAGCAGAAAATTTCTGCTGGGACTCTTGCAACCCAATGCGATCCACTGGACATCAAATATTATTAATTTTGTATTTCAAACTGTGTAAGTACGCATGTCCTACATTGAATGCAAAAAAATCCATCCGTCTCATAATATCACGGAACAGAGAAGTAGTCTACTTCTCTGTTCCGTGCATAATATCATATTCGCAAAAATACTGCCTATAATTTAAATGTGCTATTTACACTGTTTAGGTTTGAAGTCGGTACCAAGCCTTAAACAAATAATAATATTTTAACGAGCAAATTAATGCAATGAAGTGCCTACTTAAAAAATTACTACGTAGGTAAGTAATAAATTGTTTTGGCACCGACTGTAAACCATTAGTAAATAAATAATAGGCAGTATTTTATTTATATTAAATCTTTAAGTATTATTTTTAACTTTTTAGTTCTGAAGTCGGTTTTTTGTTTTTTTAACGTACTTATTAGTAATTTTTATTATCATTATTTAAGAAAAAAAGTAGCGGTCATAATGAAATTCTCAAAAAGGTTTTATGTCGATTAAATAACAATATTTAGTGTGTTGCCTTGCCAGTGGCGGATTTACCCTAAGGCCCGTGTAGGCCCGGGCCTAGGGCGGCCAGATTTAGGGGCGGCCCTAATCATGTCAAAAAAGCTTATCTTGGTGTATGTTGGGCGGGCTGCACTGCACGGCGCGATCTATACCGCATCCTTAAATACTTATCTATGTTTTATGTTCGCTGCGCGACTCAAGTTGAAAAATAAATGAATATTTAAGCCTCAAAAACTTCAGTTCGAGGGTCAATCTGAATTTTGATCAATATAATTCAACATAGGAAGTAGTCCCACTGTGATGTACGTAGATCTACGAAAAATTATACAGGGTGACTTCTAATGTTACGTATTCCTGTTAAGTGGTGATATATAAGGTTAAAAGCAACCCATTTTGACCAATAATGGTGTATGCAAAAGTTAACCGTTTTTGAGTTATTAAAATTTTTACTCTTTTATTTTTTATTCCGAATTCAGACGGTTAAAATTTAAATAAAAAAAAACTTCATGTTGGATTTAGAGTTTTTTTGTTATCGTCGCATAACGGACATTTCAATAGTTCAGAATGTTGAAAAGCTACAAACGTTTTAAAATTACGCGTTTAAAAAGTAGGTATCTCTTTTTTATTTTTTTACGAACTTATTCGATAAAAAATGCGATTGTCTGATAGAGATAAAAAAAATACACATAGCAATGTCGTCGGTGAGGGTTGCCATGGAGCTTCTAGTTGTTATGTCAATTTTGGAAATAAAACTTTCTATTCGCATCGTGTGTAAAATTCTATTTTATTTCTTATTCGGATAAATACAAAGATTTCAACGTTAGATTCCATTTTCCTATTGCTGTCCAAATATATCGATCCAACAAATGGTAGCAGAGCGATGAGAAATGACTTCATCCTCCTATAGAATAGAAGCCCTCTCAAAAGGAAACTACGATACCTGGAGTGTCCAAGCTCAGGCAGTATTAATTAAAAATGGATTATGGAAGTACACCAATGGCGAAATTAAAGAACCCGAAATTAAAGAAGAAAAAAGTACGTTTTTACAAAATGATTTACTGGCAAGATCAGAACTTTTGCTTCTTATTTCACCATCTGAACTAAAACAAGTGAAGGGTTGTGTAACCTCGAGAGAATTATGGCTAAAACTAAAAGGTATTTATCAAAGTACGGGTCCTGCTCGAAAAGCCACCTTATTGAAGCAGCTTATTTTAAAAAAGGCTGATAAAGAAGATGTTCGTGATCACCTAAATAATTTCATGGACATCGTTGACAAGCTGGCTGACATGGGCGTCGACTTACATCCTGACCTGCTAAGCATAATGATGTTATATAGCCTACCTACTTCATATGAAAATTTTCGTATTGCAGTAGAAACTCGAGACAATTTGCCAAAACCTGAAGAATTAAAAATAAAGATATGTGAAGAGAGCGAAGCGAGGAAAAACATAAACACGAACGAAAACGAAGAAGCTTACTACAGTAAAAAAGGAAGATACTATCAAAAATGTAAAAAGAAGGGGCATACTACACTGACATGTTGGAGTAAAAAGAATAAAGATAATAATGCATCCAGAAATTCAAGTGACAAGAAATCTGAAAAAAAATTCAATGTTTGTCTGAAGACTGGTGCAGAAATGTCACAAGAAAACTTATGGTGCCTTGACAGCGGCTGTACATCACACATTTGTAGTGAAGAAAGCTTGTTTGAAAATATAAAGTTTGAATCCAAAGTTTTAAACTTAGCCTCAAATAAACATACGACAACCATACAAGGAAAAGGGAAGGTAAAAATGTCAAAGCAAAAAGATAAATATAATTTGATTGACACATTATTTGTCCCCGACTTGACAACTAACCTAATGTCAGTTGCAAAGATAACTGAAAAAGGGAATAAGGTTGTGTTTGAAAAAGAAAAGGCGTACATTATTGAAAAAGATGGAACTGTCATACTGACAGCAAAGAAAAACAACGGACTTTATTACCTGGAATTTGACAAAACAAAAGATACAGCAAACTTTACTCCCATGTATGGAAAAACAAGCAATATAATGCAATGGCATCGGAAACTTGGCCACATAAATGAAAGAGATTTGCTTAAAATGGCTAAAGAAGAGTTGATGTATGGGCTTGATCTTGGTGACGAAAAGTTAAATGATTGCGAAACCTGCATAAAAGGAAAAATGTCAAGTCAACCATTTCCACATCACGAGAGTATTTATACATCCGAACCCTTACAAATAGTTCATAGTGATGTATGTGGACCATTTGCACATGAGTCGATGGCTGGATCAAAATATTACGTCTCATTCATTGATGACTTCACCAGGTACTGTTGTATTTACTTCATAGCAAAGAAAAACGAAGTATTTGAAAAATTTAAGGAGTATAAAAATAATGTAGAGAATTACACTGGCCTAAAGATTAAGAATTTGCAAACCGACAACGGAAAAGAATATGTGAATACAGAGTTCAACAATTTTCTGAAGTTGCATGGTATCCAAAGAAGGCTAAGTACACCATATACTCCGCAACAAAATGGAATCAGCGAGCGGAAAAATAGATCCCTGATGGAAAAAGCCAGATGCTTGATGCTAGAAGCTAACATCCCGAAATACTTATGGGCTGAAGCTGTATATACGGCTAATTATCTTATTAACAGGAGTCCAGCGAAAGCTTTGAAGGGGGATACACCATACAAGAAATGGACAGGCAGAATTCCATCAGGAAACCACCTGCACATCTTTGGCAGTAAAACGTTTGTTCTAAAGAAAAGAAGAAAGGGAAAATTATCCGCAAAAGCTGAAGAAGGCGTATTTCTTGGATATGCTAAGAATGCTAAAGGATATCGAATTTATATTCCTGAAAGAAATACTGTAATAATAAGCAGAGATGTTAAGATTTTAAACAAAATGTATTATGAAGAAGCTGAAATCTACTATGACGTTATTGAAAACTCGGAGCGCAAACCTGAAAAAGAGAAAAATAAACAGATAGGTACAACAAAAAGAGGTAAAAAGAAAAACCTTAACAAAGAAATAGACTTAGAAGTAATAAATAGAAAGAGTTCTTATATAGCTAAAGAAGTTCCGTCAGTAGTATCAAAAAAGTCTGAGTTTTTACCTGTACCTGACATCACAAATGAAGAATCATCATCAGACGAAGAATCTTTTGTTGAAGCAATTGAAACAGAGATAAAAGAAAGACCAAAAAGAAATGTCAGACAGCCTACCTGGTTAAAGGATTACGAGACAGGAGAAGACTTAGAAGAAAGTCAGCTTGCATCTGAAATATCATTTCTCTCTGATGGTGATGACCAAGATGATGATTGGAGTGAAGCAATAAGATCCGAATTACGATCACACATAAAAAATGGTACATGGAAAATAGTTAAAAGAGAAGAAAATATGAGAGTAATTGACTACAAAATGGTTTTAAGAAAGAAAATGAGCCCAGACAATAAAACAATAAAAAAGGCACGCCTTGTGGCACGCGGATTCACACAGCGACCTGGTGAAGATTATAATGAAACATTTGCACCAGTTGCTAAATTAAGCTCTATAAGGTCAATTTTTGGTATTGCTATTCAAGAAGGACTACACCTAAATCAAATGGACGTTGTTACAGCATACCTTAATGGAAGTCTTGAAGAGAAAATATATATGAAACTTCCTGATTATGTTGAAAGATATGTTAGAGAGATATTAGTGATGGAATCAGAATCCGACGACTTAACAATTTATGAAAAAGCTAAAGAAATTCTCCAAGATCTGAAAAATATTAATGGAGAAAAGGTATGTTTATTATTAAAAGCACTTTATGGACTTAAGCAGGCAGGGAGGCAATGGTTCAAAAGGCTTGATTTCGAATTAAAGAATTTAGGTTTCGAATCATCCAAAGCTGATCCTTGTGTTTATAAATACACGAAAGGAGGAGACAGAGTTTTAATTGGAATCTATGTTGATGACATAATAATTGCCTGCTCAAGTCAAAAGAAACTAAAAGAGATAAAGGAGATGCTGAATAGCAAATTTGAAATGAAAGATTTGGGTAAGCCAAAGACTATTCTCGGAATGGAAGTAGAATTAAAAGAAAAAGAGATTATAGTCAAACAAACAAAGAAAATAAATGACATGCTTAAGAAGTTTAAGATGGAAGAATGCAAAGCTGTCTCGACACCGATAGAGCCAGGTATTGCGTTACATCGAGAGCCTAATAAGGAAGAAGGTAAAGACTTGCCTTATAAAAATTTGATTGGGATGTTAATGTTTTTGGCTGTGGCTACAAGGCCTGACATTGCTTTTGCCGTGAGTTATCTTTCACAATTTAATGATTGTTATAATGAGACACATTTCAAAAGTGCCAAACGTGTTTTAAGATACCTGAAAGGCACAAAAGATATTGGATTAAGATTTAGGAAGACAGAAGAAAATCTGTACGGTTTGGCCGATGCCGACTGGGGTGCAAACAAAGTAGACCGCAAATCATTTTCTGGTTATTGTTTTAAATATGCAGGTGCCACAATAAGTTGGGCATGTAGAAAACAGAAAAGTATAGCACTATCAACAGCCGAAGCCGAATACATAGCTCTGACCGAAGCTGCCAAAGAAGCTATTCATTTGAGAGCCCTTTTCAATGACTTGGGTATTAATCAAAAGAGTGTTTTAATACTAAATGATAATCAAGCGGCCTTGAAGCTATGTCAAAATCCGATTGTTACTTCCAAGTCGAAACATATAGATCTCAAACTACACTTCATAAGAGACTGTATCCAAGATAGCTTGATATATGTAAGGTACATGCCAACTGAAGATATGGAGGCGGACTTGTTAACAAAAGCGTTACCGAGTCCAAGGATGATGAAGCTGAAGAATGCCATGGGACTCCACTAGTTATGTGAGGAGGAGTGATAGAGATAAAAAAAAATACACATAGCAATGTCGTCGGTGAGGGTTGCCATGGAGCTTCTAGTTGTTATGTCAATTTTGGAAATAAAACTTTCTATTCGCATCGTGTGTAAAATTCTATTTTATTTCTTATTCGGATAAATACAAAGATTTCAACGTTAGATTCCATTTTCCTATTGCTGTCCAAATATATCGATCCAACAAAGTCTGTAAAAAAAAACCCCAAGTAATGAAATGTGCAAATTATGTAAATAAAACCTCTATCTAACAAGCTTTCATTTAAATTTTAAGGTATTAAACTTACAATTAGCTGGTGAAATCCACAGAGGCTGGATTTTCGACGAATTATTAATACCTGTTTTAATAAATCGTTATTATTCTCAAAGGACTCGCATGCACTTTAGTGGACCGATTAATCGAAGTTATATAAGGACGGAATCACTAACTGCCATAATGCTCATTACTGGGCCGATAACACATAGGTTAGGATCACTTGTTTACTCTAACGTGACGTCATTTGGCGTTCAGAATATCATGGCGGACTGTAGATTTTATGTATTTTGTAGATTTATTTTTAAAAAATATTAATTAATCTCGCATTAATTATAATAATAACTTATTGTTTTTTGATATTTTATTTACGTTTCATTAGATGGTAGCATAATTTTTGTGTATTTTATTCACAGTCATCATGCCTTTAGTAACTGTTATTATCTCAGCATGTACTTCAGCTAATTACATGCTAGAGATATTATTTACATAATTCGCACATTTCATTACATGGGTTTTTTTTTAAAGAAAATTGATTTTTTTATCGAATAAGTTTGTAAAAAAATAAGGAAATGATACTTTTAAACGCGTAAATTTACATCCTTTGTAGCTTTTCAACATTTTATTACTTATTATGCACTATTGGAATGTCCGTTATGCGACGATAACAAAAAACTCTAAATCCAGCATGTAGTTTTTTTATTTAAATTTTAACCGTCTGAAATCGGAATAAAAAAAAAAGTAAAAATTGAAATAACTCGTTAACTTTTGCATACGACATTATTGGTAAAAACCGGTTGCTTTTGACCTAATCTATTACCCCTTAACAGGAATACGTGACATAAGAAGTCACCCTGTATAGAGTATATGAAGTAAGAGATGGACGGAGATCAACGGAGATTTTTTTTTAACGGTGCACATTCAGGGAGATATAAAAATTCAAAGAGATCAAAAAAACTTTTTCGCGAGTAGTCTATATGGTGGATGTTAAAAAGGGGCGGCTGATGGCTTGGGGCCTAGGGCGGCCAAGACTGCAAGTCCGCCCCTGTGCCTTGCCTATTGACTTTTTGGAGCGAATAGTTAGTTAAGAGTTTTTGTGTTGACAATACCTACAGATTATAAAATATTTAAAATATGAATAATGATCTTTTAAGAATATAGTATATAGTATGTTGCGATTGTGATCTTTTGCTAATATGGTAAATTGCGATTATGATGTTTTGTTAATATGATGTTTCGCTATTATGGTGATTTGAGAATATGATGTTTTGCGAACATGATGTTTTACGAATACTTATGGTATTATCAAAAATCCATCATGATTCCTGGCAGTTTCAAATTACCTTTGTTATTACAATGTTATGACGTACTTATACTTACCTACCTACGTAGTAAGATGTACCTAAAACTCAAATACATGTCAATGTCAAACATTCAATTCAATAGGGATTCAGAAACTTAAAAAGCATCGACTTTTAAAAATCTCGATTTTTATAAAAAATATCAATATCGACGCCAACGTGTCTGCGTTCCACTAATCGATCAAAACATTTCAACATTTGACATTAGATACATTTTTACTATGGAATAGTTCTTTATAATATCGTGCTCATCGATACCATGAAAGTGGTGGAACTATGTATAAAAAACATGGCGTACTGAGCCATATTATTTTTCCGTTTTTTCATGAGAGCGGCCATAGTCGCCTACAGTTCATTCCACTTATAGTTTCGATCATCATCCTTTCGGATTAGTGGAATAGAAAAAATGCGTTCGTATCCAAGATCCTTTTGGACCTTTAGTGGAACGCACCCTATATTGAACGAATTTCGAAATTTTATTGATTTCAATCATATGATTCAATTACATATATTGGCCTTTTCGTCTATTGCAGACGATTCATGAATATTGTTGGAGAGGCAACGCCTCTGGTGACTTAACAGCCTAATGCGAGAACGGCGCGGCACAACCATTGTTTTAAAGTTAATAAAGTTAAATAAAAAAAAAAACCTCCCACAGGCTTGAAAAGAAAAATTATTCAAAATAAAGCAGCATCAAATATCGATATATCAAACTAAAAACATCGATATACCGATACTTTTTCAACCACCCTACCCTACAATTCAATTCAAATTTCGCATAAGAGCTCCTGTGGGAATTGTTGTTTTGGTTTGATGATTTGTGAAAGTCTTTTAAATACCAACCGAGTTCTGCTACAAAATTCCCGTTATTTCTGAATACTATCCATAGGCATCACAAGAATATCATCGGACTTAACGTTTAATTTCTCTTGGATATATTCATTGATAATGGGTGACAACTTTCAAAATAATAAAACCATGGCCCCCGTAATGATGGACTATGATTTCAAAGTAAAGACCCAAAATGAGCGTACCAAAGTAGAAGATTTATTCGACTACGAAGGCTGTAAAGTCGGCCGTGGAACCTACGGACATGTTTACAAAGCTAGACGAAAAGACAACAATGCAGATTCAAAGGACTATAAAGATTATGCTCTAAAACAAATAGAAGGTACCGGCCTCTCTATGTCAGCTTGTAGAGAAATAGCAGTAAGTAAATTTCATAAATTTGTATGCAAGTAGCCATAGCATAGTGAATGCTTGATTGGTGTAGCCATAACTACAAAATTTTGTTTATTTAGGTATCTTGCTTAACCTCTTTGCTTTCATAACATGCCTGTTGAAGCCAAAATTATTTCTATAGTTTCAATTGCAAATCATTGATCTACTATTACTGTGTAAAGAGAAGACATCTCTTACATCTACTACACACTTGGATGCTAATCTATTAACTTATGTATGAAATTTCATCTCCCAGCACTTATCCTCTGGTCCTTTGGTCTCCCTCTGGTAGTAATAATAGCCATTGTGTAAATTACGTGTATACCCTTAGGCTCTAAAAGATTTGGTTAGTTATAATAATTTTCTTTATTTTTCCAGTTGTTACGTGAACTGAAACATCCAAATGTTATAAATTTAATCAGAGTGTTCCTTTCACACACAGACAGGAAAGTGTGGCTACTATTTGACTATGCTGAACATGATTTATGGCATATTATAAAATTCCATAGAGCAGCAAAGGCAAATAAAAAGTCTGTAATGGTTCCTAAAGGCATGGTTAAAAGTTTATTGTATCAAATTTTGGATGGGATACATTATTTGCATTCAAATTGGGTCTTACACAGAGATTTGGTGAGTATTTCTTTATTGAAAATTGTAGAGTTAAATTAAAATACATTTACAATTTCGAAACTGTGCCTGTCCATATAAATCATAACACACCAAAATTTTGATTTATGTCTGTATATTATATCCACAAATTCCTTAACCACTTAATGGATTATGATTTTGTTTTACAATTATGAAGGATGAGAAGGCTGCAAAGGTCCTTTTAATACAGTATTTAAAAAAAGCATAGTTTCTGCAGTGAATCTTTTATGTATATGTTTGATGGTTTACTATGCCTTTTAAAATTAAACTAAAATTTCCTAGTTTGTATTTTTGAATCTTAGAAACCAGCAAATATCCTAGTAATGGGTGAAGGTCCGGAGAGAGGCAGGGTGAAGATAGCTGACATGGGTTTTGCCCGGCTATTCAACGCTCCGCTGAAGCCATTAGCTGACCTGGATCCCGTTGTGGTGACTTTCTGGTACAGGGCCCCTGAGCTACTGTTGGGCGCCAGGCATTATACTAAGGCTATTGGTAAGTTAAACTTTTTGTCTGTGCGAGAAATTTGGAAGAGTAATCTGTACAGTGAGCTAGATATATCTACTGTTGCATGTGAAAAGTTTCCAAAACAAAAATAAGACCTTAAAGTTTATTAAAAATTTTAAGAGATATTGATATTCACCTTTGACAATAATAAGAACATTATCAAATGTTATGCACTAATGGGTTAAATTAGTTTCAATGCATGCATATAAAAATCACTGATCAACCCATTTTTTAGTAAGTTTTCTTTACAATTGGGTATTATTTTTATATTGGAGCTCTATGTGTTTGTTTTAAAACTGATCTTTTAATCTAAATGTTCAAGCACTAAAGTAACAGAGTTAAAAGTAGTACTTATATTGTTGTGTGACTTGAACTAAGTATCTTTGATAATTCATGGCACGCATTGCCTCGGTCTCTTACCTAAAGCGCAAAATACATTATGACACATGAAAAAACAGCGCAAGTAGGCAATCTTATTTAAAGTCCATATTTTTAGTTTTTCTTCTTCCCTTGCAGATATCTGGGCGATAGGGTGTATATTTGCGGAGTTGCTGACGTCCGAACCGATATTCCACTGTCGTCAGGAGGATATCAAGACCAGCAATCCTTACCATCACGACCAATTGGACAGAATATTCAACGTCATGGGTTTCCCGCAGGAAAAGGATTGGGAGGACATACGGAAGATGCCTGAGCATGCCACATTGGTGAAGGACTTTAAGAGATCTAAGTAAGTTGGTGTACGGATGAACGAATCTTGTATTTAACACTTGTCTTATAGCTTAACCAGTTTGCTTACAAAAATAATTGCTATTTACCGGGCTAGAGTAAACAAAGTTCGTTACAATTTTTTCCATGAGGTCAAGTATTCCCTGTTGCCAGGGTTGATTCTATAGAAAGTTTTCCTTATTGGTTTTGGCTTATTGACATAAACCCGCAACTTCAGAAATAACTAAAAAAGTCTGAAACAGCTAAATCGGGTGATTCCACCGATTATTTTTCAATTTTCTATTATTAATTTTACCTCACAAATGTCAAAACCCAATTCATATTTGGCGCCGCCATTACAAAAGTTTAAACGTTTTCCAAAAGCGTGATTACCTTTGCCCCACCTTTTTACTAATACAACATCATTTTGCGTAAGAATAAAGTGAAAGTGTCAAAACCACATTTCGCCATTTATTTTTCAGTTATCAAAGCTGCTCGCTTAGTAAATACATGGACAGACACAAGATCAAACCAGACAGCAAAGCATTCAATCTATTGCAGAGATTATTACTGATGGACCCCAATAGAAGAATAACGTCGGAACAAGCAATGCAGGATCCTTATTTCACTGAGGATCCGTTGCCTACACAGGTATAATATAAAATTAAAATTTGTTGACAAAAAATATAAAAAAAAACATTTTTAGTTTCTAGATTAGTGCAAGGGTCTGACTGAATACGAACATTGATAAAATATTTCTGTCGAATACACGATACAGTGTCAGGTACTCTATGCTAAGCTACTAAATCTTGAGCTTAATTTGAGCAAAACTATCCTTGCCTATTGTAATTTTTTGTCCATACACATATTAAATCCTTATACATTTTGGTAAAATTTTCACACATGCATTATGACTGGATAATTTACATATACTACTTTTAAATATTTTTAAAATATTCTTATTCGTAAAATTTTACCCAGTAAATATGTAAATTTACTGGGTTAAATATTTAATCTGGAACGTTCTTTATTCAGGATGTGTTTGCGGGTTGTGCGATTCCATATCCCAAGCGCGAGTTTCTAACAGATGACGACCAGGATGATAAAAGTGATTCCAAGGCGAGACAGAATCAACAGCAGCAACAACAAACTAATGTGAGTTGAAATACTTAATAAAATTATATAATTAATGGTGTTTATCCATTATTTACTTATAGCAACATATGTAAATAGAAGCTTGCAACATCTTGTGACTTTTATATTGATATATTCTCAATTGATTTTGTCATATGACAAAACTCGGGGAAGGTCGTCTTACGTCAAAACGAGTAAACTTTTACTGCTTTGTTTAAACATCCCGTATAAATAGGTATAAGTAAAAAATGTTTTGTCGACGTCAGTTATGTAAGATGTCACATAGGATTAACAGGACAAAACGTGGTTAAACTAATACTGGTTTCAAATGCGTTAGTTATTGCGTTATAGTGATTTATTTTATGTTTTTTAATTTTCAGACTCAACAAAATCAGGTTCAAGCAAATAGCCACGATCATGCTGCTAATAATGCTAAGAGAATGAGGATGGCAGGTTCGTAATCGTTACATATCATTTTCATGACATAGTATAAAGTAAAGTCGCTATTCAGCGGTTGAGCTTGCTTAAAAGTGTTTGTGTCAAAATGATGGTTTTGTCAACTGTTAGGTTTACACTTGGATCTCTTGGTGTGTTTACTAAGTTCAAACAATCAGGAAATGTATGAAATTTGACCTCTAAATGTTGAATATAATGATTTGACATAGATGTGTATAAAACGAGGCTTTCGTCCAGCTGTGAAAATAACATTGAAAACAGTAGTTATTTGACACACTGTCAAACCATTTAATACTATCACCTATATGGCACCGTTACAAAAAGTCGAAAAAAAAGCTCAATCCTTTTAATCAATAGCTTATTATTATAACCAGGTCCAAACCAAGGCAACAACACAGGCAACCAAGGCCAACAGGAGTTCCATCAACAACAACAGATGATGTTTGGTTCCCAACAACAATCCGCCAACAACCAACAAGGCAACTTCCAACAGAGGTTTTAACGTCCAATGCTGGTGACTTGGGGGATATATCGAAATGAATCAAATGACGTCATAGGCAAGGATAACGATGTCGTCCGGTAAGGGTAACGATGACATCAGCTAAGGATAACGATGACGTCATAGGTAAGGATAAAGATGATGTCAAGTAAGGATAACGATGACGTCAGGTAAGGATAACGATGACGTCAGGTAAGGATAACGATGACGTCAGGTAAGGATAACGATGACGTCATTTTTATTATTTAGATTCGAGTATTTCTTGTTGATGTTACTTTTTGTGAACCTTGATGTCAAAATCAAGTGACATAAAATATCTGTTTAATGCAAAACCCAAGAGAACCTATGGACATGTCACATTTTATTGAACTTTATTAACTAATAGCTACATGCGTATTGGTTAGCTCAATAAAATTGATTGCCACGTTTTATTTTCAGTTGGCAAGTTTATTTAAATATGTCATGTTCATAGGTTAAATGTGTTTGTTTTTAATTGAATCTATTTCACATGGAAAGCAATCGCTATGTTTGTTGAGTTAATTTTCTGTAGGAATATAAAGTATCTTTGTTTAGTAAAATATTTTGACATGAACCAGTATTTTATTAACCAAAAATATGTATAATTTTCAATATAATGTTGTAAAATTTGTGTATCGGGTCTGGCACCTATAAATTATATAAAATCGCAATTTAAGTGTAAATGATTTATTGATATGTAATTAAAACAAGTGTAAACTAATGAATTGATAATTTAAATTGTAAAGACTGCGGACATTTGAATAAATGTGATGAATAAGATTAATCAATTGATTTTAGTTGTTTTCTTTTTATATCTGGAGGAACAAGAATGTTTGTTTGATGAAAAACATTGTTTGTTTGTATAAAAATATATTTTTCTATTATTTGTTATTTTCTTTTTTTTATTATTTGTTATATTAGCTATAACTTGGCTATTTGTAGATATAACGAAGCGCATGAAGCGTTTTCAATGCCGTTATAGAATATATTCATTAAGCTTTGATTTTAAAAGTAATCCTACTAATATTATAAACTTGAAAGTTTGTAAGTATGTATGGATGTTTGTTACTCTTTCACGTTAAAACTACTGAATGGATTTTAATGAAATTTTACAATCATATAGCTTACACATCAGAATAACACATGGGCTATAATTAATAAAGATATTGTGTGAATTGACTTCAATATCAAAATACTACCATCTGTGAGTTGTTCGGGTGTACGCTGTCAAAACCGCTAGAGTAACTATGTAATGTATGTGTTACGGCTAATACCCGAAGTGCGGCTACACCTAGATTTAGCCGGTTAGAACCACATGAGTAAAGAAACTGAACAGAGACAAAGCTTCTAAAGAGCTAGCAAAATTTATACCTATTTTGGTAGGGTTGGCACAATTGAATAAATTAAAAATATAAATGTACTTTTTTTTCAAATTTTTTATTAAAATAGGTTTTTTTTTACAAATTACATACTCTAAATATATTTTTTTTATTACTTTTGGTTTTTAATAATTTGTTGTGTCTTTTAATCGAATGATAAATTCTAAATCTAATATAAAGTTTTTTCAAATAAACCAATGGGAAACACTCACATGGCATATGAAATGTACAATCTTGCAAACGTGCTAATATGTCATTACCAATATTAACATTTTTAATATGAAGATCAAAATATTCGCGAAATTTTTGCTCAAGCAATTCAACAAATTCAATAAAATTGTGAAAACAAAAACAAAACACGCACAACGTTCGAGCGTCGCGTCACGCCTGCACGCCCTGAGATTGACCACTGGCTGATCTAGTTTGAAGCGGTTTCGGCTCATACGTGACAAGCGGCCAGTGGTCACGCACACACACGCGTTGCACTTGTAGTGATGTACCTGTCACAGCGCATTCGTATGTAGCTTTGTCTCTGTTCAGTTTCTTTACTCATGTGGTTAGAACATCAATAGGTTAGGTTAGGTTACTTTTTGATAGCCGGAAATGTTTATCTTAAATAGTCCTACAAAAAGCCCGCTACTATCTTTAGAGAAGGGAATATCACTTCGCAGACGAAGGCGTGGGCACCCACTAGTTTCTTATAAACATGTAAGAACCACACTTCTAATAACTCAGCTGTGTGTAGTACGAGTACAGTTCTTCGTGATTGACAGTTTGACATTTGATATTGACAAAATAGGCGATAATTTTAAAAATACAAATTCGGCGAGTATATACCTGTCAGTTTAAAAACTTACATTTCCTAGGAAGTAAAACTTGTCTTATTGATAGATTGGTTAGGATAACTTGTTTTGTACTTGTCAGGTTAACTTTCATGTCATTTTTTTTGTTACTATATAGCTTTGTCGATCGGAAATTTGTTAAATTAAAACGAGTTCCGTACGTCGCTGATCATCATCATCATTACATAGTATAAATCCAAGTCGCTAATTCTGTCTGTTTGTATGTTTGTCCGCTAGCTCCTCCTAAACTACGTAACGGATTTGAATGCGGTTTTCGCAATCTTTTAGGGAATTTATTCATTTAAATTTGTAAATAAAGATATTTTAAAAAAAAAGTTTTTTTTAGTTAGCCAAAATTCGATGTTTTGTGAACAAGTCGGCCACAATTACACTATTGCGAAGCGTGGGCGGGTCGCTAGTACTATTATACCTAATAGTAAATATCGAATGGCTTATACAATATCTTTTTTATATCAGCTGTGGGTATTTAGCATGTAGTGATCGATTTCCTTTATTGGGGTCTAAAGTAAATAAATAAGACTCAGTTGGTTAATTTAGTTTTAAATTAGTTATATAGTTCTAATAGGTTTTATCCTAGCGTGACTTTACATATTTTTTCCTATAATCAGTATACTTTTACCTAAATATCCTTCCCAAAATGGGCTTTATTTCTGTAGCAAAAGGTTGAAAATGAAACAAATAAAAGGTGAAGTTACGTACTTATTAATTAATAACATTGTTCGCTAACCTATCTTACACAATCTATAAACGTATGACGGACGGATGGGTTTATTCTTGTATAATAAATTATTAATCCACACACGCATAACTTTGACAATATTATTGTAATACGTTACATAGGCACATTTTTTTTTATAAACCGTTGTTTATGTTAAATTTTACTGAATAGCGTAGGTAAGTCACTTTCATTGTAATATGTGAAAAACAAATGTTTTTTTGTTCAAACATACATTACAAAAACAAGTGCATTAGTGACACAGATATGTATGTAAATACATAAGAAGATAATTATGTATATTTATTTCACATTGAAATGTCTTCCAGCGCACTATTAAAATTTGGTTAAGGTAAGTTTAAAACTTTATTTTTTTTTTATAAATTTTTGAGATTTGGGGGACCTAATCTATACAGGTTTTTTCTTGAGTCAAATGTTTTAAATTACAGTTAAAAATTGTCATTTGTCAAGAACCTCTCAAGTAACGATATTTTTCGTTATTTTTAACCACCTTTAGGCCTCTCAGGCTATAACCACTGTTCCTCTAAATTCGACTTTAATTTACTGTACCAAAGACTCAAATTCGACTATGGCGTTATTGTCTTGGACTATGGTGTATTGAGTCTTTTGAAGTTCTTCTTTCTTCAGCTTCTTCTTAGAGCCAAGAGTCCTGATGTGGGTACGAAGCTTCCCACATTTGCCGTCGACTACCTTCTCGTAACCTGAAAACAAATATTAAAATATAACCTAAGTACTTGAAATACGGTTTATTTTAAAGATCGTTAATTTCGTTATTTCGACAGTTGCCGTCGTTATTGTCCATACAAATTAACGAAACAAATGTAAAATAACGATATTAAGGATCGACAAAAGTTTCATGCTCGCACCAAAGGAATTACTTTAAGCGTCGCGTCGCGGATTTAGGGACAATTTTTAAATCTGACTTTTATGGTCATCTCGATATTGTTTGTAAAGAATTAAGGCAGTTAATTTTGTTATGAAACTTATAATAGTGTCTCTCATTTTTAGACAGACATTTGCCCCGCCCGATTTGTGAATAACCTAACTAAAACACTCACTCAGTACTCAATGATAATAAGAAACAGACAAGTAGTTATTTTAGATCAACCAAACAGAAAAAAAAACTTGTGGCATTATAAGCAAGTTTTAACTAGTGTAGAGCCCACGCCAATTTAATTTACAATGTTTCGAAACGTGTGACTAACCTACTGAGCGCAATATTCCTACCATACTCATATATCAAGTAGGTAAGAGTAAAGGATATAAACAGTATAAGTTTAATTTCAATGAATTGTTTCTAATTTGGGACCAATAATGTAGGTTGAGATTTTACTTTTTAGTTTTGCATTTAGAATGCTAATTTATTAATTTTGAAGTTATTGATACTAGAAAAAGGAAAGCGGGTCTCCGAAATTATAAGCCGCTACGGAAATTTAGTTGGATCACCGTAGCGGCGCGGTAGCTCAGTGGTCAGAACATAGACCGGTTATCTAAAGGTCCTGGGTTCGATTCCCAGTCGCGCAATGCTCGGAGACCCACATTCCTTTTTCCAGTATCTATAACTTCAAAATCAATATGTAGGTCTTTTGCAGTTCATATACGTAACATAAAAAATCAAGAATAATCATCGTATGTCTGTTTTGTTCCATCCGGAGTTCGGTGTAGAATATTAAATTAATGTATTGTATTAAGTGTTCCATTCACGTAGGAATAATGTACAAACTTTCATGATGAATCATAATCCTCAGGTGTTTAGTTTTGTAATCGCAATCAGGTATTTGCACAACCTTCTAACATTGCTGTGTAATGAGTTACAAGAAGATACCTAAATTAGTAAGTAGCTAATGAACGAAAAGAGCAACATAATAATCGCTAACTGGTTGTATAAAGAAAGTGGATATAAAACCCTTCCTTATAGATATGTTTTTCATCTTAATACAAATAAATAAATTTTGACCCCTTTTATACAAAAAACTTGTCTTATAACAATAGGTACATTGATAAATTTGAGTCACAGTTATAACACATTCTTGATTAATTGTTTAACCCAACCTTTATTAAGGAGGACTTTTTTAACCTACCTGCTTATACGTGTACACACCCATTAGGTTAATACTGAAGAACCTAGACATTGTAACATGATTGATCAATGATATGACCGATTTTTTATAATTTGTTAACCAAGTTAAGGTTATTAGCGGTAACGCACTATTAACGTTGGTGTATTAACCTGTGTAATCCAGTAGTTAAATTAACAAAATTGCATATCAAATGTATTTAAGTACGAAATATTGCCGATAAACCAAGGGTTGATTAGTAAAGACAACGTAGGTAATTTACAAACTTGCTTCGATTTTTCTAAAAGAAAAAATAAAGTTAAAAGTAACTGCACTTTTGCTCCATTTCTTATTAAAATGACGTACAATTGAATACATCCGATCTGATTAATCGTGTGTCGAGAACACTTTTTTTTTGAAAATAAATACACATCGATTGGTTTCTGTATCCCCCTTGTTTATGTAGAGTCCATTTGACTAGAATTATCTTATCCTAATGTCATTATAAGTATTTAACTGTATTCTTGTAACGTAGTTTTACTGTCAAAGTACTTACGCTAAGCATCTATTGTAGAAATTACGCAAGCCTTTGGGCACTATTGAGGTAATCACTAACTGGCTTTCTCTACCGACTAGAAAGACTTGGCTGAGGAAACTAAACTAACCACATTTGACGAGATCTTGGAAAATTACCCAGAGTATTGAGTTTAAAGCATATTACAACGAGTTAAATGCTTCCTGTTCATGTATTCTGGTTGAGTGTCAAGATAATTAAGTAAGTAGGATGACGTTTGTACAGATACGAGTTGGGTTGGTTGGTATTATAATGTAAGTAGTCTACCTATGAGTAAAAACATCAGGATGACAAGAAAAGAATAATTACGGAATGTAGGTGCCTATCTACATTGTCGGAACTACGATGCCTCATGCATATTAAAAAACAAATAATATAAACAGACCAGTCGTTTAAAGCTTACAATCGTAAATAATGGTTACGCGAGCACATCAAGTGAAACTGCGCTTTTTCTCACAAATATTAAAGCAAATAGTAAAAGGAAGGACAACTATTAGACAAGAAAATGTTCCAATAAGTAGGTACTCACGGTCAGTTTTGTAAGAGTTATGGCAAGCCAAATGACACATAGATGGAAATCCCTTGAGGTTATCAGCGTTGATTTGCCTCGACAGCGGCGTAGCACAAATCGGATCTCTCCGTCCTCCACAAATGTTGATGCACGAGCCGTAAGTATTTCTGACTTTCGGAGTTCTAGTTGTCCTGGTCGTAGGCGGTCTCTTGGTCGAGGATGAGACGAATCTGATGTTGGTCCGTGATCCAGTGGGGGCTCGAACTTGGATTTTCATCACAGGGAAAGATAACAACGAGGGATTAGACACCGTCACTGACTTGGTCCTCGTCACCACCGTTGGAACTAGTGGATTGGCTGACAAAGGTGTGCTTTGGGGCCGTGGTTGGATGGTGACTGTAGTCCCTGACTGGACGATTGGAGTTCTAACAGTCTGTGTAGTGCTAGCTATGTTTGTGACAACTTGAGGGCTTTGCGTGCTTAGCTGGTTAACAAAGTTCGTTTGATTCTGCACCAGAACGCCTGGCCGATTGACCAATAACGGTTGTGTTTGATCTGGGAAGACTATTGAAGGAGGCTGTGGCGCTATGCCTTGATTTTGGAAAAACTGCACAGGCTGTTGGGCCGATGTGGTAACAAACTGAATTGGTGATGCAGACGTGCTTTGTGTTGGAGCAAAAGTGCTGATTGATTGTGTTATTTCATTTACACTCTGTCTGGTAGATACAGAAACGCTTGACAAGTCATCATACTCCAGCGGTGAAGACGTGGTTGAGGGGACCACTATGATTGGTTGCGTCGGAGGGTTGACAGATGAGAACAGTTCTGATATCGGTGGTCGTGAATAGTTGACATCGTCCCCGATGTTGGCTGAGAACCATCCATCAGGTTGATTTTGCGTTGTTTGCGGTAGTGCTCGGCATAGTTGTAACACTGCAAAAATATATAGGGATAAGCACAAAATTTATATACTAACAGCTTACATTAGGTATAAACGGTGAACCTAATTTAGTAAAAAACTGAATACCTAAGTATCTACTCACTTAATAAAAAGGTAATATTTATATTAAAATTAAACTCATTTTAATGGGTTTTTACGCGATAATTTGTTTATTTTTTATTAAAAGTAAGTAATAATGATCGCGTAAATCTAAGAAGTAACAGGTAATATTTAAGTTAGATAGGTACTTGTGTACAGTTCTGCTAATATTATAAATGTAAAAGTTTGTGAGGATGTATGGATGGATGGATGGATGGATGTTTGTTACTCTTTCACGTAAAAACAACTGGACGGATTTTGATGAAACTTTACAGTAATATAGCTTATACATCAGATTAACATATAGGGTACTGTTTACCGCGGGAAAACTTTTCATTCCCACGGGAAACCGACTTCTACGCGAACGGAGTCGCGGGCGGACACTAGTAAACAATAAATTCATATTACTCTAGTTAAGGTAGAGTTTCACTTTTATCGTGACAGATTGTTCTCGGCAAAAGAACAGGCACAATCTGTTGTGCATACGTTTTTTCTGTTATTATGAGAAACTGGTTCCAGGTCCCAGTTTTTGCGAGACACGGTGTCAATAGAAGGTCAATGAACTCGTATACAGGTAGGTACATTTGGTTATATCGATGACTATAATTACGCTCATATATGTTGAACAATGAATTTAGTGCAACGGTAGTTAAGTTAGACTTTCATTGATTATCAAATACTCATTTGACCGTGTAGGATATTCTGTGCATCTATTACGTATACAAATTTATATCTGTTTGAAATCTTAGTAAGAATTTTGTGATTTGTTTCTAGTTTTTCAGTCAATGAAGTCGTGTAGTAGGTAAAAGCATTGTGTTTGAGGTGTTTTTCCATTGACTTGGAAAAACCCATTCGCATGTTATTATATTTTTACATATATCTCCATATATCTTGATTAGTTTGAAGATAGATGATCGCGTGATTACTTGATCTTTTAATTTATTTTTATAAAGCAGTTTAATACGTATATTATTGCTTTGCACAGTAAGTAATTTTCTCAAACCGTAATGACTTCTTATAATTATGTTATTTCCTACAAGCCTAGCCTTTGAAATCCTCATTCAATATTTTGTTTGTTACCAAAGTATTTTATCATACAGAATTTTGTTATAGTCTTAAAAATAAACCCAAATCAATGAAAACATGAGATGATTCTATGAGAAAATGTATATTTCCCAACTTTGCTTAACAATTGTCTCTACATGTTATCTGGATATAAACGCATATTTTAAAGGCAATCGCTATTGGAAATATATATGATAAAGTTATTTTACTCATTAGTCATTACACTTGCATTAAAATCCAATGGCGTATCATTAAGATGGAGGTCCATATACTAATGTCCATATTAAAATGCTTTAAACTAATCGCATTACAATTATATGCACTGTCGTTCGACATCATTGTGTGGCGTGAAAAACAGATACATTATACAGGTAGAAATACAGGCATTATTTGCTTCCTTTAATTATAGAAAAACTTTGTTGTTGTGTATAAATTAATTTGTTAATTAATGCACAACAACAACTCTTTAATCATAAAGAAAAACTGTCAACTTTTTGCGCTTTGTTTACTTGTTGATTGACAAAACAAAGTTCCCAATAACAAAACAATTAGTTCGAAGAAAGTCGACTTTAATATTTTCGTTAAATAATTAGTGTAGTTATTTTAACAACTGTATTAATGAACATTATGTATGATAAGTTACGTAGACAATTTAACTGTTTGAAACAAGCGTAGGCACAGTGTAATGCCTAATTATGTTGTTCTAAGTATTTAAACTTGTTTTGGGTTGCAGGAAGTTAAGGTAAAAGAACCAATTATGGAGGATGGATAATTTTTTCGTTTTTGCTCTATAATTTATACGTTATACTATACACGTATCTAGAATTTTGGACGTTAATAAATAGTGTCTTAAGGAATAAGTTTTAGATTTTTAAGGCAGGATTATTATACCCTCTGTCAAACTCAAATTATGGACATCTGATATCTGATCTGACACCTAAATATACACAAAATATTCACAATTGGACAGACGCTTCATTTGCTGCTCATTTAAAAACGGTAATAAACAATTAGAAACGGTTTACAGGTATTCAAGTACAAGATGAAAAAAATATATATTTCAAAAATACACTGATTGAACGTAAGTTCATAATTGGGTCCAGGGATAAAACCAAATCCAATTATGAATTTAGAAAAAAAAAAATGTGTAATACTCCATTGGGGCTTTAGGTTAGAGCGAATGATTAATCTTTCGTTACCAATGGTTCCACCAATAATCACAAAAATTAACAACACAGTTACTCCTGAAATTTAATCACCTATAAAACTAGTACCTACTAGCGGCGCAATCCTTATATGGAAATCAAAATTTTCAAAAATTTTTAAACTTTGAATACAGTCACGAATTTACCAGACTATTGATTTTTGAAGAAATGTCAATAAAAAACCATAATTGGTCCAGAGCCATAATTGGTGCTCTTACCTTACGTCTTAGGTAATACGTATAAATAAATAGGACAAGCTACGTTATGTAGTAAATTTGTATTTTTTTTTGCAAAGTAATAAAAAACAACCGGACACTTAAGAATAGCTTTTTAAAATACAAAGAAACCAAAGACTATTTGTCAAGAAAATATATAGACAAAGTTTTTGTATACGGTTTTTTTTATAAAGTCGCAACCAGCAAAAAACATTTTGTACAAGAATTTGCTTAAAGAGACTCGTCAATATTACCTACAATGCAGCAATTTGGATGATGAGCACACGTTATCCTTGTAGTTTCTGTGTCTAAACTTAAACTACTTAATAACTTAAAAAAACTTATCAACACGGTCTATTTTACTTATATTTTTGTGTTAGGAGCCGGCATTACTAAAATTATTTGTTAATGACTCGTTAAAGGTAATTTAATGACTAAATTCCAGTGTTGATGTTGTACTTTTTTGTTTGATTAGTATACAAACTTAAAGTCAACTTATGTTTATAACGAGTGGATAAATGATTTTATAGTCAAAATTGGATGCTATACAACAGGTACTCAGTATGCATAAAAAGCAGACACTATAACGTATTCAAAATACCTAGACAGTTTTAAAGCAAACACCAAACAAAATAACTGTTTATACTTGATATAAACTTTATATTTCACTTAAAAACCGGAAAACACTTTTTCTTAGGTCACCGTATTGTTTACATAAGAAAAACACCCACGTATATACCTAACCCATTTAAAATCAAGGTCTTAACACTTCTTATACGCTAACGTACTTAACCCCTTAAGTGCTTGCTAGCTTAATCACTGGCCATAATGAAAAGCAATGAAATAGTTATTAACAACAGTTTGAAACAATAAAGACTCACATGTTAAAACGACGAGCGTTGCAAGTTGCGCGTGCGTCATGGTCGTTTGGATCACGGATTGTGCGTACAGACCGACCGACTGGTTGGTCGGCAGTGGGTATATTAGTAGGTGTTACCACAGTAGAAGAACGAGAAGGGAAGCTTAAGGTTTAGATGATTAAAATACTCCCAGCAAATATTTTGGGTTATTACATATTGCTTTATTTTGTCATAAGTGTAGAAAAAAATGGAATTAAGTAGTATAAATGTAGAGTTTTGGTAGGAATGTTTAAAAGTCAAATCAAAATGTAAAATTTAAAAAAAATAATATTTTAACTGTACATTATTTCTCTAAAAATGAACAAATGAAACAAAATTTGAAAGGTAGTTTCAGACAACATCCTCAAATCTAATTATTTGTTATCTTATCTGGAAGTAGTGAGAACAAGCAAACTGTACACAGATTACTTTTGACAGCTCACATACCTCATTAGCAATTCATAAGTTTCAGATATTGTTTTTGGTAGGAACGTCTGAACTTATCTTCTGCACTTCGCTATCTTGGTTCCCCAGAACGGAATGTCGATACAATCGACTTGTATTAATCGCAATGTTTTGAATCGGAACTACATAGGTACTACTCGTTTTAAACAAGTTGCATAATTTATTAGACATACGAGACACACTTTTATTATAAGGATAACATTTGCATAGCATGGGTTAAGAAATCTGCTTCCAAAAGGATTGAAATTTAAATAAAAGGGTTATTTTTATAAGAAATTATTCATTTTCCTTTGTAATATGTAGGCACCCAATATAATTACTACAAATGTGCTTCTTATATAACTTTTTATATTTGATCAATCACGCCAAAATGGCTAAACGGATTTGGATGAAACTTGGTATACGGATAGATTATAACCTAAAATACTGCAACGAGTACCTACCCCGCGGTCAAGGAAACTAAACATTCCAACGGAGAAACTCATTTAACTGCAAGTGAAACCGCGAGGCGAAAAGCTAGCCATTTATAATTTAACAAGCCACACTGCGGTTAATTTTTCAGTTAACTCATAGTTTTAACGCTAAATAGTAACTTGGCACAAAAGAGTTGCAATCTTACATAGGTACATAAATTTTACAGAAGTTTGTCATCTATGCCTGATCGTAAAGTAATAAATGATGCATAAAATTAAGTTTGCTTCTGAATTCATGTAGGATCTATATGACATTGGGCAATGAAAACTAGAGTAGAGCTATCAATTAACGCCTTTTGTTTGTAAGTAAAGGTAAAATGACTTCACTCGGCGCGAGTAAAAACATTTTTTTAAATTAAATTTTACTATACGTAAATAGGCGTAAGAATAAGTAAAAAAAATAAGTTTTTATTTCAAAAATCGTACTATTTTAATAAATTCTTTAAAAGAAATCTTTCTTTACTTCTTAGTAGTCGAATAGAATTTACCTGACTATTAAAATAACAATCCTTAAAATAAGTAAAATTTAGTTCTACGACCACAAACTACGACTAAAGTTTATGTGCAAAAGACATCAACGCGTGTGATTAACCGTGTGAGATATGTAAGCGAATAACAAAATTTGCTTTTTCCGGATATTTTGTTTATTTCTCTAGACTAACACACCAACTGTGTGGCCCTAAACTAACCAAAAATATTGAAAGAAAAATTCCTTTCGGAGCTACTTTTATATATAATTGAATCAAACTTTCTTCCAAGCTTTGTTCAGTTTATTTACTAATAAAATGAAATGAATTGAAATGAAATGAAATTACTTTATTGTATGTAGGCTTAAAAACTAATCTCTTATACATTGTCAAAAGCATAATCAAAAATAAAAAAAGATGTCATGGGACACCCCTACATACATCAGCAATTGCCGTAGTAGACCGAGAGAAAAAGCTGGCGGAAAAAACTCTCGGCACTTTTTTCAAAATTATATCTACAATCATAATTTAGATTTATATTCATTTAAAACGTGTACATACAGTGAACATATAAATTATTGTCTCGTACATTCCCGCTCAACATTATTAAAGTTTAAAAATATTAAGGTGCTAGTAAACTAATTGAGGAACTAAAATGCAACATCTACACATCGGCATTTTTGATCTTAAACAGTTATTAACACTTTTGGCGTGAATTGAAATGAAATATGAAATCAACATGGCAGTTCAACAAGTATTTAGTAGTAAAAAAATTACCTAATTATGATACAAAATGTAAATGTAAAATGTAGCGCCACCTATCATTAGGTATCCAATGAACAAGTCTGGACTTATTTAGTTCTCCATGTTATAAAGTTAACCTTTGATAACTTTGCAAGTGAGTTGGCACTGTTTGTAATCTTCATAGGTTATTATTCAGCGTTAATGCTGGAAAAAACTATTTAAAGTTATTTTGATTTTTGGATAACTTTCACCGTTCACGCAGGGCAAGCAAGGAACACTCCCATAAGTTTTTTTTTTCAACATTTTTATAATCCCCGGGTCCGGCCAATTTAGAAAAATGGTTTTTCGATATTGGCTAATGTCTGGGTGTAACTAGGTTCTCCCCTAGTCCATTGAGTCCATTGTGTGGTACCTTTAGTACAAGCTTTGCTTAGTTTAGGGCCACATAGTTGGTGTGTCAGTCTGGAGATTTCTTATAAACAAAAAATACCCTTTTCTTTTTCAATAGATGCTAATTTTACATAATAATATAATTGTTAATTAAAATAAGTAGGAAGTTGTTAATTACTTTTTATGAGATTCTGAATACATTAGTTAAATGCAACAGTACCTAGGTGTGCCATATTTATATGATACATATAAAAGAAAAAAATATTGGAAAAATCATTCAGTGTAGCTGCCACAGCTCAGCTCTATCTTTGTGTGTAATAAAATATCACAATATATCATAAAATTTCCAATTTAATATAAAAGTTTCTTGTGTTTAGAGGTAAGTAATGAAGATAGAATAGCCTTACTAACCTGAAAGCTGTGTTAATTGAATGATTAACAATAATCTCATTTTTTTATATTTTGTAAAACCATTTCATTAGGTTTTCTTGAGATATGATGTAAAAATTATTTATACGCCCTTTATGTAATAATATTCACTAGATTAACTTTTAATTGGAATTTCTCCTTTAGGTGCTAGTTATGTAAAAATGGCTCCAAATTCGGGTAAAGGTGTCCCTATAGCAACAGAAATTGATAATGATTCTGACAAACCTACTAAAGCATCGCCCAGGAAATATGAGCTGATTTACTTCAATGTAATAACTTTTAGTTACGCTCATATAGCGGCGCTTTATGGACTATACTTGTGTTTTACCCAGGCTTCTTGGTACACTATACTTTTTCGTAAGTATGTGACATTTATGAGTTATGTTTGAGATACATATGTTATCTTGAATAGCTTTAAAAGTGTTACCATTGATAGTGTAACAATACTATAATTCATTAATAAATATTATTGTATTTGAATTGAACGTGTTGTAGATATACTTTGAATTTTTATATATTGCTCGTTACGGACAATTATTTAAAATTAATATTTTTTCAAGAGAGTCTTTTCAACAATGTAACATAAACAGTCAGCTGTAACTAAATCGTCGAACGTTGCACCCATGCAAACCTCGGCATATCATTGGTTTAATCCTACTAATATTATAAACGTGAAAGTTTGTGAGTATGTATGGATGTAGGGATCTATGGATGTTTGTTACTCTTTCACTTATAAACTACTGGACGGATTTGGATGAAACTTTGTAGTAATATAGGTTATACATCAGAATAACACATAAGGTACTTTTTACCGCGGGAAAACGTATCATTCCCAAGGGAAACCGACTTCCACGCGAACGGAGTCGCGGGCGGCCACTAGTTACAAATAAATAAGTGACTATCAATTCCAATTGCAGATATTCCTCAGTACATCGCCGCAGAATTGGGCATAACCGCCGGCGTTCACAGACTGTGGGCTCATAAAGCGTACAAAGCGAAATGGCCGCTCCAGCTCATCCTGATGATTTGCAATACCTTCTCATTCCAAAACTCCGGTATCCACTGGATCAGAGATCACAGACTACATCATAAATACACAGATACGGATGCAGACCCGCATAATGCATCGAGAGGGTTCTTCTTCTCGCATGTAGGGTGGTTATTGGTGAAAAAGCATCCGGAAGTGAAAAAACGAGGGAAAACAATTGATATGTCTGATGTTTACAGCAACCCGTTCTTGCGATTTCAGAAAAAGTAAGCAATTATTATCATTATTTCTTAGTTTAAGGCAAAGTCGCTATTTAATTCGCGATGTATGGGTGGGTCACTGGTTGTTTTGCCGATATTTTGCGGTCGTTAAAATTTGGTTTGGAAATTCATCACGAAATGTACCTACAACATGCATGAATGTAATGTTTGGCTTAACACTATTTTCAGCTACGCAATTCCATTCATCGGCGCCGTATGCTTCGTTCTACCTACAATCATCCCGATGTACTTTTGGAACGAGACCCTCAACTGCGCCTGGCATTCGACAGTCCTCCGGTACATTACCAGCCTCAACTCCATATTTCTAGTCAACAGCGCTGCCCACATGTGGGGTTACCGACCTTACGACAAAACCAAGCCTGCCGCCCAGAATGTTCCTGTGTCAGTACTCACATGCGGCGAAGGCTTCCATAACTACCACCACACCTTCCCCTGGGACTACCGTGCAGCTGAACTGGGTAATAACGTTTTCAACCTCACTACAGTCATCATAGATTTCTTCGCCAAAATTGGTTGGGCGTACGACTTGAAAACAGTCCGTCCTGACGTCATCAAAGCTCGCCAGAAACGGACGGGCGATGGGACGAACCTGTGGGGGTGGAGTGACAAGGACTTGACGAAAGAAGATGTTTATGGTACAGAAATTGTTAATTCAGTTGATAAAGATGTTTGGGGATGGGATGATAAGGATTTCGATGAGAGAGATAAAAACAATACGCAGATTATTAATGAACAACTGTAAACAATATTTTTAGGAAATAACTATAAAATATCAATTTTATATAAATTTTGCTAGTAAATATTGCTTTGCTTCTGGTGCCATTGATTTATGTTATTGCAATCATGAAGTCATTGTTACCGTTAACTTGTTTGTTACCGTCCGGCATCTGATGCATTTAAAAGCTTGTAGTAAGTTTACGTCACTTTATAACCCCCGCTGTGTTAACCTTGTGAAATGAAATGAAATGAAATGAAATGAAATGAAATGAAATGAAATTACTTTATTGTACGTAGGATTAAAAACTAATCTCTTATACATTGTCAAAAGCATAAAATAAAAAATAAAAAGATGTCACGGGACACCCCTACATTCATCAGCAATAGCCGTAGTAGACCGAGAGAAAAAGCTGGCGGAAAAAACTCTCGGCACTCTTTTCAAAATTATACAACAATAATTTATATTCATTAAAAATTTGTACAAACAGTGAACATATAAATTATTTTCTCGTACCTCCCCGCTCAACATCATTAAAGTTAAAAAATATTAAAATGCTAGTAAACTAATTGAGGAAACTTCCCGCGCCACAATTCGGAACCAGAGCAGACCGTTTCCCGAAGGCGGCACCTGATCACAAGTATGACGTGTGCTCCAGCCATCGTCCTACTCAACCATATTAGAGGGAGTTGGGCGACCCGTTGACACAACGCCACCGCCCCAGTAACTTTCGAGGCGAGCATGACTACTCTGGGCCAAACAAGTCACTAAGGAACCTCACAAAACAGCTAATTTATTGGAAACAATAAGTTAAAACAGAGAGAGGAGGAACGAGAAAACAGTACAGAAAAAAGTAAAATGAATAAATAAAAACAATAAAAGTACATACTTAAAGTTAAGTATCGTCAAGGTACATAAGGTAAAAAATATGATGCACGTACAATTACGTCAACCAATATCTTTATACAAAGTATAAATAGTCTTATACATAATACCTACCTACAAGAAACCTGCAAGAGTTTTAATCCCAAGCTTTCTTATCATTTAAAAAGTCTTGGATGCTATAATAGCCTTTACTACACAGTTTGAGTTTAATAGTTTTTTTAAAAACGTTAAAAGGCAGGGACAGTAGGGACTTAGGGATTGAATTATATATAATTATTGACATTCCTATAAAAGACTTTGTGCTTTTTGCCAACCTACATTTTGGAAAAACTAATTTATGATCGTTCCTAGTCATTGCGTCATTATTATCTATCAAACGTATATCCTTAAGAGTTTTAAAGCTATCAATATTCTTACGCACAAACATAATGTTCTCAAAAATATACTGTGAAGCAAGGGTCAAAATACTAATCTTCTTAAACAGATCCTTGAGAGATTCTCTTTTACTAAGTTTATAAATTCCGCGAATGGCCCGTTTTTGCAGCGTAAAGATAGTTTTAATGTCAGCAGCGTTTCCCCAGAGTAGGATTCCGTAGGACATTAGGCTATGAAAATAACTGAAATAAACTAACCTAGCAGTATGAATGTCAGTCAGGGAACGAATTTTTTTAACCGCAAATGCCGCAGAACTAAGCCTACTCGCCAGTTGTGCTATATGGGGTCCCCACTGCAGTTTGGAGTCGACAGTTATTCCAAGAAAAACTGTATTTTCTACCAGGTCTAACTTGTTACCGTTTAATTTCAAATCTGTCTCTACTTGCTTTACATTTGGTGCCGAAAACTTTATACATTTCGTTTTTTTTTCATTTAAAACTAGATTGTTCACATTGAACCATTTTACAACATTAGAGAGTGCATTGTTCACGTCGTCATAATTTGTTTCCTGTCTGTTAATTTTAAATATTAACGAAGTATCATCAGCAAACAATACTATCTCATGATTATTCTTTACCATGTATGGTAAATCGTTTATATAAATTAAAAACAGAAATGGGCCCAATATCGACCCCTGAGGAACCCCCATACCTACAACGGATCCCTGTGATCTTTCGCAATTTATTTCAACCTTCTGAGTTCTATCACTCAAATATGAGGTTAAAAGTTTTAGTTCGGTACCCCTTACACCGTAATGACTGAGTTTCCTGATCAACGTATCGTGTTCAACACAGTCAAACGCCTTAGACAAGTCACAGAATATACCCAGGGCATCCTGTGAGCCCTCCCAAGCGCTAACCACAACCTCAAAAAGTTTCACACCAGCGTCCGTGGCTCAGCAGCGTTGTGCCCTCTTTTTCGATTTTTCTTCAGACGTCCTTTTTAAAATAAATGTTTTGTTTGCAACTTTAAAAGATAAAAGATGTCAGCTTTAAAGCAAGTAGTTAAAAAAATACTTTACTAAAGCATGAATTCATGTGCTTTTTGACAAATTTTTAGCAATCCGGAAAATTTCGCCTTAAATATAATCTAGATAAAAAAAACGAAATTTCTCCCAGTATCTATGTGCTTTCGTCATATAGCTGACGTTATTCCATCAAATGAGAGGAGTTTCCGCCTCTTCATTTCAGTAGAAATACCTTCACAGGATATTTCACTACTAATTAAGATGAAACAAGCTAATGATTGAGATTTTACTATTCGTTTTGCATTTTAAAAATGCTTATTTGTTATCTACTGTTATAACTCATTAATAAAACAATTATTTAGAACTATAATGGATTGTATTGTATTCTGCTAAAATTCTACAAAAATAAAAAGATTTATTTTAAACTGATGTTACCCACTCATTTTATTTATTCCTTAGCATCTTTTTTTAGATTAACCAAAATTTGTAAGTGTTCAGTAAAAACTTACAATTGTAGTAGTATTAATAAGAAAAGGTAAATTTAATAATTAAATTGGACTAAAAAACTTCATTCGTTCAATAAAAATACCCATTCATTCTTATTGTTATTGTCACATCACTTCCTCGTCCCAAGGCTTAAAGGACGAAGATTCCGGGCCTGCAGAGCTATTACGAAACTCGAAATTTCGGGAAACGGAGAGGTTTAGAGAAAGAACGGGTACTCCGTCAAGCAATGACGTCATCATCACAGTGCAAAAATCACTTTTAAAGCCGTTATTCGGACGGAAACCCATAGTCTTACATTCAACACCTCTATAAGCTCTATACATCTTCAAAAAATGACACTAATCCATAGTGTATTTTTGTTAATTGCCTTCCTACCATATTCTAAAACAGTTTTAATGCCTAGAGCTGGGGTCACACTGTTGAAAATGGTAATGCCCATGAACGTGACAATTATAATTATTGCTCCACTAGATTTCTCTAAAAACGCCATACATCTTCCATTACTCTCCATTCCTTATCGTAGCATATAAAAGCATAGCAAAGGGATCACATCCCTTTGCGCTACCGATGCACACTTACAAAACGTAGTGTGCCCGCTTGATCGCGATAATTATCGCTATAATCATTATGATGTGAAATATTCAGTAAAAATAATACTGTCAATACACACATCACCATTACTTAAAAAAAACAACTATTCATTTGACATGACTTTTAATGTCAAACCATAATCAAAACAAACAGTTTTGAATTTTTTTCATATTTCTCATTTCTTATTTCATCAACTTTTCTTACCTGCTAATATATTACAAAATCAATTACACAACAAAAAGGACTAGGATTTCAGTGCTAAAATTTAATATGTTAAACAAAAACTTTACATGTTGTTATTCCTTAACCATCTTCTATCTAAAGAATGAGAAGTATCCTATTCCTGATATAACTCAAATACCGGCAATAGAGAAGAAGAATGGTCTTAATTTAGTGAGCTAAAGGAGGCAGCTGCTATAAAGTGCAATTGAAGATGGCATCAAAAAGGTAAAGGTATTGTTTTATTATCATGAGTTTGTGTGTGTGAAATAATTTGTTTATGAAAACTATTCCAAAGCTTTTTAAATAACCTTAGCGAATTTATATCTGTGTTTAATTGTCCATATTTACGACTATCTAGCATTACACGTAGGTACTAACAAAAAACTATATATTTTTAATTTGTTTTAGTTTGGTATCATCAAAGGATTAACCTATAATCTACACGAGGCCGTGCAAAACAGCAGAATTATCAAGTATTCTGAAGACAATTGAGATGGAGTACACAGGATCATATATAAATATTATACCTATATGTACCTTATTATTTTTAAATGTTGTTGAGACCATATCGTTTTATTTTATTCATTTTCTATAGATTTTTAAGTAGGTACTTACCTATGTTCATTACCTTTCTACAGTCTTATACTTTTTCATAGAAATTAAAAAGTTCTTTTTAAAGTAGTTAAATATCAATTTATTTAAGTTTAAAATTTCTTTTACTACTGCTTTTTCAGAGACACGTTTTAAGATTACAGCGGTACGATGTAAGCTATTTCTCCGAACTTCACACTAAACTAAAAAACTAAGGAACCTAACCTATATTAACTGCAAAATAAAACTCTTATACCTCTAATATTAATTTTATTTCAATTAATAATATTTATTTTCAAAAAGTGACATTTTATATGTTCAGATGATACATGGATCAACAGAATAATAAATGAGTTGTTATTTTTTACTGCGGAACTCCAAATATTTCAAAAGTATTCTGTAATATTACCATTTAAACAATTAGCCAACTAAACAATTAGCCAAAAGCCATTCTGATGGATAGTCTTCCCCACAGAACACCAACTGAAAAGCGGCAGCTGTAGCGACTGAGAATCTGTTAGTCTTGATACATACATATTAGACAGGTTTATGCGCACCTCAGCATGTTGATCTCTGAAAACCTTTCGATGTCGATGATTTTCGGTCCCTATGCGAATGACAATTCTTAATTTTCAAGTTAAAGACACTACACTACTACAATTTTTTGACAAAAAACAGCTATTTGGATTGGGATAACATATCTTTACGTTTATAACCCAAAATAGAAATATAAGGCGCCACCTGTAGTTGTCAACGCATGTGAAGCTGCGGGCGTTTTACTTGTACAACATTTATGTTAATAACAAAAAATACAAATTTATTGATCTTTTAACTTTATGTTGGTGGGAAAGCTACGAATTACACTACAATGAATTTGTGATACGGAAATTCCAATAAGGACTAGACTTTTCTTGTAAACCCTATAAAACTTAAGTTAAAATGCCTAACAAGTTTTTATAAAATCTGTTCAGCATCGTAGGAGAGAAAAGATACTCCCGCATTGATAATGTTTATGTGAAATATAAACGTGAATTGATATTGAAAGTACATACCTAAAATATTTGAAGAAGCAAATAACACCTTCACACATTTCATACCCAATTTCGAAAGGGGCTCATCGGCTGGTTTGCTGGCCCATATTTCTCATTTTGACCTCCTCTATATTTAGCACAGTGCAGATTTTACGCTTAAGCTTCCTGAAACAGGCTTAAAAATGCTATTCTATAGTAAAGCAATTACCCAGCTGATACTAGGGATCTCCACCACCATGCCTTTTTAGAAGTGTGTTGTATCTAAACACTAGCTGGAGAGTTAGTGACAGGGATTAAAAGCTAAGTAGGATGGGTTCTGTGGTAGAAAAAAATGGATATTACAGAAATAATCCTAACCTATGTATTTTTTCTTTGTGTAGGTATATAAAATCAGTCCAGTTTTTATAAGAATTAAATCTTTCTTTGCCCTATATAATAAAGTATAGGTTAATCTGAAGTAAAGTTAAGTTTAATACTAGTATTTCATATGCTAAGACAAACCAAAATCAGTCCAGTAGTTTAAAAGTACGCTCCACTAGGCTGGCTCAATGCGGGTTAGAATTACAAATAATCAAACCATGTGGATTTCCCTCATCGTAAGTTAGTGATAAATCCTTACTTCCTTACTTTAAATGTGAAAATAGATCTTGCTCAGGCAAGGACCTATCCTGTTTTCATTATACCTTTAGACAATCATTAAGATTAACAAGGGGAAAAAAGAGTAACTTATTCTTTCCCTGGATCCTATCTAATTAGGTAAACACTAGATTGAAAGATAGAAACAAACAGTTTGTGGCACTAACATGTCTTCTTCCATAGTTGAACGATACAGAACTCGGACAAACTTCAGTATCGTGCAAAAGATTATTGGAGCACATTACAATAAAAGCGTATTCTTTGAATAAATCGTTTTTCATTTTATAATATAAGTAAACAGTGGTCGTTTGATGGGAAAAGTCAGTTTTGAAATATTGTCAAAGTGGTTTTTTTTATAGCTCAAGTGAGCGGCTAGAATCTTTCGGAGTGAATAGAAAGTTAATGGCGGGTAATTTAAATTTAAGAACACAAACCAGTCTTACAAGATCCGTCCGAAGCTCGAAACATTTTCGTAATAGCAAGCCTGTAAAATTGTTACCAAAAAAAAAAAAAACTTCCTCGTCCCCCACCAAAAGTGCCTGAAAAATATGTTCCTGCTAAAATGATCTTGTCATCTCCTTTGGTTAAATGCTCTAAGGACGGAAATGTTCTCCTTAAAATTATATAAAAAATAACCCTGTCGTAGCATATCATTTTTTATGGTTGACTGACAATAATACGTGTAACTCCCGATAGCTAAGCAGTTCGAAGCTTGCTGATTATATTTGTCTATTCTTACGTTTATTTCAGTCATCCCTAATTAAGAAAGTTAACATTATTAACCATTCCATAAAAAATAATCATAGAAATTGGTATAGAAACACCAAAGTTATGAATCTAGGGTAAACTTCTGATTCCCACGGGAAACCACCTTCCACGCGAACGAAGTCGCGGGCGGCCACTAGTTAGCAATAAGTTTTTAACTTGAATGCAAATGTTTTAAAAATATGCTATTCGAAGCTATTCTTAAAAGCTCGAAATATTATCCCAAAATAAAAAGTTTTGTAATACATTTTCAATGTTTAATATTGTGGGGAAAAATAATATCTTATATTCTAATAGTACTTTTTTAAACATTGTTGATATTGATCAGGTTGACAAAGTTGCCCGTGCCGAAGTATTTTTTCATTTGAATGAGACACATTACCGCAGCAAAAATTGCCTTTGCCCTTTTCCGTTCCTCGAACTAACTATCTCCATTCATGAATTCATTAAAATTGTTTTAGCCGATTTGACGAGAAGGGAATCAGACAGAAAGAAAAATATAAACACTCGCATTTGAATATCAAACAAAGATCGTACCACGAAAAACAAGTTGGACCACTTACCACCATCTGGCCAATCATAAATAAGTTTTAATTTATATTGAAATAATTGTTCTGTTACACGTTTTTGACCTGTACCGTGTCTAATTTATAAAAATGAGAACTGGCTTAAATAAAAAAGAAGTATGGTTTGCACAAATATTTGATTAAAAAAACCATTTTTAAATAATGTATTCTAATTTCAACAAGATTTAGCCATAAATATGCTATTAGTTATCATCACCCAGCTCAATTTAAACAACAGTAAAAAATAACAAATAACCCTGTTTCATTTCAAAGCCTTGAAAAACAAAAGGCAGTAGATAAGCAAGCTCTTGTCCAGAAGTCTGTTTCCTTTGCTCTGCAACCAGTCTTGGAATACAGCGATACGATTATGAAGAGTTGGTAATGACGTAGAAGGCATTGTAGAGACGCCCACTAGGATACCTTCCGGCTCCGTCTCCGCTGGGTCGTTCGTACCGAAGCAAATCAACCCAGCACCTTCCGATTCCTTGAATAAATTGAAAGTTCCTCTTATTTGCTGAGGATGTGGTGAAAATGGAGTAATAAAGCTCCTATTGGTGCATGATACGACCTACAAGGATGGACTTAAAAATACTTATTGTTAATACGAACCTATTGATTTTTTCCACACGATTTGTGGTCATTTAACAGACTCAATCTCTTCTATTGAGTAGTGATGCAGAATAAGCCGTAATGCAGTAAGCTGACTGAAGATATCTTATTTCTTCTAGATGTTTTTTTTACTTTAAATATTTTACTGCAAACATTTTACATATCTACTATAGGTATCAATATTCCACTTACCGGAGCAACCGTGATTTTGCGAAATCTATAATATGTACAGTAAAACATTTCAGTAACCAAATACAATATAGATGCGCATTGGTCTGTATTAACTAAAGTTAATTCATTCATGACGAGATTTTTTCTAAAACTCCAGGTCTGAAACGAAAAGACAAATAACCACCTAATAAACGTAATGCAAAAATTATACAGTAACACTGTGTCAAAAAAAACTGTGAAAAGTGAATATGCTAAATATAACAAGCCTGTTATGGTACTTTCTGTAAACTTTTGTCAAAAAACTATAAATGGACAAAGCGTGGTTTCCTTGAGTGGTAGAGTCTAGCTGTAGGCTCTGTCTGCAGCGATTACTGGGCTGACTCGACCGGTGAACCGACGTGAAGTAGGGACGATGTTCCTGCATTTCGTTCGGTGAGTGCAATATCCGGTGCCCAATCTCTCAAAGGCCAGCAACGCACCCACAATGCATATGTAATTGTGGGTGTATATGGGCGGCGGTGATCACTTACCATCACGTGACCCGCTTGCTCGTTTGCTAGCTTCTGTAAAAAAAAAAGCGTACCTTTGAGACAGCAGCACCTGCCACATGGCAAGTGCCATCAAACTCTTGATCCATAGTAGCTACAATAATTCTGTTCACGAAAATGTTAAACTTCCAACGTTTGTTTACAATCTAAAACAAAAGCATACAATAAAAAGCCGACTGACTGACTGATTCATCATCGCCGAGAAAGGATTTTTCCCACGAGAAAAGCAATAAGCTGCAGATAATAAATACCTCAGGGTGGAAAGTTAGTGATTAATCCTACTAATATTATTAACATGAAAGTTTGTGTGTATGGATGTATGGATGGATGTATGGATGTATGGATGTTTGTTACCCGTTCACGTAAAAAATACTTGACGGATTTGGATGAAACTTTGCAGTAATTTAGGTTATACATCAGAATAACACATAGGGTACTTTTTACCGCAGGAAAACATCTCATTCCCACGGGAAACCGACTTCCACGCGAACGGAGTCGCGGGCGGCCACTAGTAAATAAATAAAATCTTACCACAATAAGAAGATTCAACTTGGGGTATCTGAGGCTATACTGCGAGTGCACATCCCGGACCGATCGATATTGGCGAGTCGATTCTATTAACTCAAATTTAACCATCGTAGATAGAACACCAGCCATTATCTTCACGTGTTCTATCGGATACTTGTATCTGAAAACACAGTTAACTGTGTTAAATATATTTAATAAAAAAAACTGAAGAAAAAATATATTTTTTATTAGTAATAAGTTAATAAAGAGACTTTTTGTGTTCATTTTGAAAAAAAATACGAATAACTAATCAGTAGTATGCGCCAAAGATAATTTATAACAAACACAAGTATGAATACAAAATGTAGTTTTAAAAAGAAAACAAAAAAATTTTAAGTAAATTTTTTTTTTTTTTTGGTTTTAGTGACTATTAAATAAGTGTGAAAACAAAAATAAACGACCATAATAAGAAACATCCAAGGCTCAGGATCCAAAGTAGGTTATTCCTTGTTACAATGTGTCCTGTGTCTACAACCCACTTGTGGAACAATCCAACTCTATGGAAAACAGTAGGTATGCCGACGTGAATGACTGTCGCGACTCCAACTAAAATACCTTCGAATTCATTCTCATCTGGATCTCCTGTTCCGTGGCAAACCAAACTACCCCCCTCGGCTTCCTATAGGTAAAAAATATTTAATTTTCATGTTTGGTGATAAGCAACAACACAAAAGAAGTAGTGCGCTAGTAGGTACCCTTGACACGTGTCTAGTATATTCATATACGACGCAATACAGGTAGTTTCTAGGCCTAAAAAATATCTTTTCGCAGCTGTCTTCCTGGACAAAAACCACTTGATTGGTCACCAAATTTTGTTTTTTATACCAACTCTAAAACATATTTAAAAAATAGTTCTTTTTCAAGATATTAAAGTTAGATTTATTGTTTTATCTTACTTCTGCAGGTTTGGCATTCGTTATCATACATGTCCCGTCATAATCATGATCAACGGTTGCTATTTTGATTCTGTTTATAATTTTGTTGTATTGCCAGGGTTTGTCTATTATCTGAAAATATATTTAGCATATAAAAATAAATTTAACATGATTGATGTTAAAAAAGCTTTAGACTAATATAACTTACTAAGACCGCAAGATTTAAGTATGGAAATCTATAGTTGTATTGTGAATATATTTTAGAGATGTTTCTTGATTGAAGTATTCTGCTTTTACCATCTAATCGAACCAAAGTTGTTAGTACGCCAGCTGCGACCTTTAATTTGGCTTTATTGTACTTTAATCTGAAGAATATAAACAATATTTTATTTAACTACCTACTAGTCATCTATGCGACTAGACATTTCATCACGTTTAGTAACTAAGCAAGCAACTGTATTGCTTCTGATTTTCCTTGCGTTCTTTCATTTCAGCATAGTTTCCTTTAAAGTCGAAGTTTTGGGGATTGCCTATAAGGCTCTTGTCGTGGTCCTCAGAATTTTTATAGGCGTTTTGTGTTTCTTTAATTTTGATTGTACCTACCTAAATATTGTTCTCCACACTCGACTTTACGCTGTGAAATGATAATCGCGATGATGATAATGATAATGATGAGAATAATAAAAATAATCTTTTTGTCCCAGTTCACTTGGGAATGTGACAAAAAGAGATTTACTGTGAGACCTAAATCATTAATGATTTAAAGAATATTTTGTATTAGAAAAATCACACGAATTATCTTGGTGCATACCACTAACTAATTAAGATTTTAAGTTGTCATAAAATCTAGTAGTCCAAAAGTAATTCAAAAAAAAACTCCTTAAAAAGATCAATATTTTAAATGTTGGTCTAACCTTTTTCTATTAGTTAGTAAGCAATGAGCGGAGGTCAGCACTTTTTTGTCCGAAATGATGCTTCCCGAACAGAAAGCTTTGTATTCCAAATGATAGGGATCGTGCAAATCGTACAAGAATACCTGAAAAAAGAAGCGAGAGTGTTCTTTTTTTACCATCAATGATTTATTTTGTGTCTTAATTGTCCCGGGATTTTTGACAACATGACTACAAAATAATATAGACAATAGTGGAAATAGCATTAGAATCCACTGTGTTGTTTTATATGGTTAGTAGGTACATACCATACACCGTGATTCTAAAGTGAAATTCGATCCAAAAGGTATGGTATGCGTCCGACATGCTACATAAGGAAAACTAGTTGCTGTTTTTTTTATTTTAGATGAAAAATAGGTTCTATAAATTTATTTTACATAAAAAATTTGTAGGGCACTAATACCTACCATCCATCTGCGTTTAGATAGATACTAGAAGATTATCAAGCTTGTAAAGGTATTTCTTTCTACTTTTATTATTAAAAACGGTTTTTGCTGTCTGTTTATAGAACATTATCGCTTTGATTCAAAAGTCACGTTTTAATCACCCTGTATATTATGCAAACAGTAACAGATAGCGACACCTACTGTTTTACACTTTGTAAAAATGTGTCAAAAAAGCGAACAGTTATCACATTTTGTAGAAGGTAACTATCGATCAATTTTAGATGCCAGAGCATTCTCGACTAAGGGTAAAAATGGAATAGATTCCCCACTGTTTGATAGAGCGACGTTACTTTTTATACATATAAATACTTCAAGCAGTTAATACTTATTATAGAAAATTTGAAGCGTTTTTGACGTACCTCGCGAATATTTTTAATCGTAAAAGCTAAAAACGTTCGCCTATCACAAAAGTTTTTCTAGTTTTTTTTAAATAGGCATCCCATTGCGGCATTTAGCTACTTTAGCTATATAGTGTTGTTTCCTAGTTATTACTCTGCCTTCCAATCAAACCAAAGCTATATTACGTTAGCAATAGGTAGGAGTATGGAATTTTGACGAAATTTGCCCGACCAGGGGATCGAACCCGGCACCATCTGCTTTACAGTCCGGTATAGTTACCGCTGCGCCACAGAGGTCGTCAATAGGTCGAGACAACGCTGAAGGACTTGGCTTAAAGGACCCTAACACCTAGAAACCAAACCTTGGTACTATAGAAACTATCAAAAGGGTTATTTCTACTAACGTGATGTTTTACTTGGCCCAACTTTACTGGAGCATCGTCGACGAAATGCTAAAAAGAACATGTAACTTTAAATATAGTTTTAAATATACTACTATCATAAGAGGGAAAACAAATCAATTTTAGTATAGGTACGAATAATAATGTTAAGCCATTTTGATTTTAACTCTTATAATAGTATTGATACATCAATTTAAAAGTTTATGGTTACATTAAAAAACATCTTAGCTTACAGAAAGAAAATAGAACTTACGTGATGATATACGTAAGCTGATTGCTTTGCAAAGGTGTTAGAGGTATCATAAATTGACCCTTGATAACTCGTTATATTAGGTAAGCCTTCTACCCTAGCTATAAAAAAAACTGTAAAAAATAAAACGATGAAATACATTTTAGGTATGAAAACTGAAATACGTGTATTTACAAACAAACACAGACTAAGAAGAGACCCATCGTTACTGACTTTAGGTTACATATTTCTGATCTTATGTCGATCTTCGCTACCTTCCAGCTTTGTCACTATTTTACAAGTCTACGCCTCCTTGAAATTATAAAGTCTCCTTTTTTATCTTCGTTTATCGTATGACGCCTCTAATAATCGCCTTGCCTCGAATTGCCTTTCCTTTCCTGATCTTTTAAACACACTCCCCGTCTATCTCACCTTGCATCGTAGATTCTTATGACATAGATGATTATCTGCTTTTCAATATCTTAATACAGATCCTGGAGTAGTAGATTCCAGCTGTAGCATGGACTGCAGCGATTACTCGACCGGTGAAGTACAATCGTCGTAAAAGACCGACGTGAGGTAGGAATAATGTTTCTGCGTTTCGTTCGGTGAGTGCGATATCCGGTGCCCAATCTTCTATACCCCAATTTAAAAAGTTACTGTCATCCTTATCAGCAACTGTCTAATCTTATATTTTTGTATGTTTACATATTTTTCATAATTATTTTATTTTCATTGTTGCCCTATGTAGGTACCTACCAAATGATTGTTTTATCATGAAATTGAATAATATTATTTTGTGGACTCTGTTAGTTATAGTAAGGAAACATTATACATAGTATCCACGATTGTTTAAAATTCGCTTTTGCCACCATTCACAGGTGAAACCTTTATTTCAGGATGGTTGTTATTGTAGACCTACGAAAATTGGAGATCTTAAACATCATGTGAGCAGTTGTTGTTTATGTTTGATTGATTAGCCAAAAGATAACTTGAGGAGAAGTAGCAATAAAATAGAATCCTACTAACCCTACTTCCTACTAATATTATAAACGTGAAAGTTTGTATGGTATGGATGGATGTATGGATGCATTGATGGATGTTTGTTACTCTTTCACGTAAAAACTACTGGACGGATTTGGATGAAACTTTGCAGTAATATAGGTTATACATCAGAATAGCACATAGGGTACTTTTTACCGTGGGAAAACATCTCATTCTCACGGGAAACCGACTTCCACGCGAACGGAGTCGCGGACGGCCTCTAGTACTTATATTACAATGCATCAAAACAAGTTCTATTTTCCTCAGTTTTTGACTAAGGTTATATAAACTTTGCCGCCTTTACGTTACTCTTTGGAGGAAGTGGCTACCACTTTACTTTCTGGATTTAAAAATCACCAAACAAGTAGTGTCTTGCAGGTTCAATTGATTATCAAAAAAATAAGAACGGCAAAGGAAAGATTTTTCCCTTCTTTCCTCTTGTTACAGGTGTTTATTGCCAAGCTCAAAGATCACTTTCATTTAGATTATGATGCATTTTGTTCCGGTAATATCATAACGGAGTTTAAGATACTGACTTCGGCTCACTGTTTTTTTACAAATCAAAAAAGGTTTGCACAATTTTTTTTTTCTATTTTCCGTAGTTTCATTGGCAGTATAATTAAATATATATTATTTAGAAATTTTGTAGTAAAAACATAAACAAGTTGTGTTTGTCTTAGCTATTGAGTTTAACAGCTATATGGGGACAAAACTTGTCCAAAAATAGAATCATGACTAGCCACGGCGTTTATCGTACCTATTTACGATGACGGAGTGATTTTTATTCGGTACTCTTTATTTGGTGGATTGTCGTAAGTGAAAATACCCTCAATAAAAGTAGGAACTTTACTTATGTAGATATATTTTAACCGAAAGTATATGACTACGAACGACAAATGACTACGAACAAGAGCGGTTTATGGCAGTTATCGTGCTTATGTATTTACATAGGTATTTATCTTAGGTCGTGTTGACCTCTGCGGTGCAGCGGTATATACCTACACCAGACTGCTAAGCGGAAGGTTTCGGGTTCGATCCCCGGATCGGGCCAATTTCGTCCAAATGGTTTTTCTAAATTGGCTCCTGTCTGGGTGTAACTAGGTTCTCCCCTATTCCATTGTGTAGTACCTATAGTTCAAGGTTTGCTTAGTTTAGGGTGACACAGTTGGTGTGTCAGTCTGGAGATTTATTATTATTATTGTTTGTTGTAGACTCAAGTTGAATTTAACAAACGTGCGAGTAGTTGCAGGTTCCCTAACAAGTACTGTTACTAGTCATGTGTTCTCACAAGAGAGACAGTTCCGAACTATCAGTAAAATGTACACGCAATACTCCTACAGATTCCCCGTTTACAATCTGGCCCTGCTGGTAAGTCTTCACTTTTTTTAAAAATAAAATAAACATTTTTGCTTAAATTTATTAGCCAATAAGTTTGAGGAATAGTTTAAGTTCATCGCATAGGTAAGCAAATTTCAACGAGTTTGTAGTATGTACATTGTGTGTTAAGCTTTCATAATAGCTTTCATTGTGTGTTAATAAAAAAGAAATGTCAATTTCTTTTACCTTACGCCGTAATGGTCGTAACGCAAATGAGTGGTTATGCCACCTAATTAAGTTCATTAACCTACACTTTTTCTTTCAGATTATAACTAAACCATGGTTTTTCTCATGGGCAGTGAACAAGATTAATTTTGCAATGATAGATCAAGATCTAGAGGGGACCTGCACTATGACTAGCGCCAGGGCCTTTGAAGTAAGGCATCTCTTTGATCAAAACTTTAATCTGTTTGTTTAATGATGTAGACAACTGTTTTTTGAAAAACATGACGACTTTGCACAACTTGGCCTTGATATTTATGATTAAACTACGTAGAAAATCGCATGTAGCTTCACATGTGTCCATCGATTTTTCAACTTTAAATACGTCAAATTCCATATACATTTCACCCCTTATTTTACGCTATCACTGGAGATATCTCTAAAATTTAATTTAATGCTTACTTATGTCATGAAACGAACCCCTGTACTGAATTTCGAGTTTATTGGTAACTTAGTTAGTCAGTGGTGCGAGCATGGAACTTTTGTCGATCGCTTATTTGACATATTTCGTAAAAAAATAGACTTGCCTCTACATTTATTGGAAGCATAGAACTTTCTTTGTTAACTTATTGACACTTACTTTTTGTCGAATAGGTATAACGTAAGAGCGAGCATGGAAGTTTTTGTCGAATTTTTGTCTGACATTTGTCATAGTCCATCCATGACTAAAAGTTGCTCGAGAAGTGTCGTAGCATAGTAAAGACTACTAGTAAACAGAAATAGATCCATTGTAAAACTTGGTAACTAAAAGTTAACGAGAGTGCCATGCTTCCAAATAGAGACAACATTCGACATGGCTTCGACACAACATTGCTTATAGTCTACTATCGATAAAAGATCCATGCTCGCACCACAGGTTTGCCTTTTTTTATAGGTAGGTATATAGATTTAGCAGTAAGTACTCCTGGATTAAAGTCGCTTTATTTGTATATACAGAGCTGGAAGAACAGGAAATTTCTATCAATCGATGAAGTCGTTGTTTATACGCAAAGGTACTGTGAGGGAGTCCTTTTAAGAGCTACTGCAAATTTTATTTGTTCCGACTATGCTCACACTGAAATCCTTATAGCCAAGGTAAGTCAGGACCCTATTGGTGCTATCTCTTAAAGAGTGTTCGTTGAAAGCTTTCGGTAAAAGATTAATCGCGCCCTTTGCCGTAGATTAATTACTAGTGGCCGCTCGCGACTCCGTTCGCGTAGAAGTCGGTTTCCCGTGGGAATGCGAAGTTTTCCCGCAAAGTTCCCTTAATTCTTTCATACATAAGTATATTTTTGGTATCTAGAACCGTTTTCGCAGCGCACGCAACGGAAGCCCTCAAGAATGAATAATTTTCCCCGTTTTTTTTTTTCATATTTTCGCTCGTATTATTTCTTCGCTCCTAATAGTTGAAGCGTGATGATATATAGCCTAAAGCCTGCCTCGATAAATGGTCTATTCAACACAAACATAATTTTTAAATTCGAACCAGTAGTTCCTGAGATTAGCGCGTTCAAACAAACAAACAAACTCTTCAGCTTTAAAATATTAGTATAGATAGGTGTTCGACTCTTAAACTATGGTTTCATCAAATCAGAGTAACACGTAGTTTAAGAATATGGACTACGCACAATTCGCGTGCACGTACATAAATTTACTTAAAAGATTTGGTAATTATTTGACTAATAAAATAGGAGGTTATTTCTTATTTAAAAAATAGTACCAACGCTGTTCTTATGGGACCTTAAACCGGCATGAAGTCCCTATTATTAAATGGAATAGATTAGAATTTTATTTTCAGCGAAAGAATGAGAAAAGTAAAAAAACATAAAACACAATTATTTTCAGGAATCCGAGGGTGCAGGGTTAATTTGCTACGGAACAGGTGATCCTGGTGAAAAAAATGAAACTGGACTCTTAGTTGGAATTCTAACCATCATCAATCGTGGGTTGCCTGTCATACATCACCGGGTTGGATTGCACCACAAATGGATCGTAAATGGAATACATCGTTTTTGTGTCAACAATTTGGTTTTAAACTTTTTGGTCTGTGTGGGCATTCTTACAAATTATTCTTACAGCGTTTTCAATTAGATGAAAACCACGTGTTCCGCAGACGAAATCGATAAAACTTCTTTTTGTCTAACAAACAGTCTCTGAGGCGAGCAACCGTAACAACAATACTAACTCATTAATTTAATAAAAGTAAAGTATAATAATACTTCCTGGTTGCTTGCTTCTTGGACTCAATACAATAAGCAGTTATTATATGTACTTAGTTGTATCTATTACATATTTTAATGATCACTAAAATACATGTTAACCGAACTCAATCAAATGTATCTTTTAGATTCAAGGTAATAAATATTTGTTAAACATTTTTTTTTATTATAAAATAAATAAATCTCCAGACTAACACACTAACTGTGTGGCCCTAAACTTAGCAAAGCTTGTACTATAGGTATCACACAATGGACTAGGGGAGAACCTAGATACACCCAGACACGAGCCAATTTCGAAAAAACATTTTGACGAAATTGGCCCGACCCGGGGATCGAACCCGGAACCATCCGCTTAGCAGTCCGGTACTTATACCGCTGCACCACAGAGGTCGTCGAAATTTTTTATTGGAATTAAGATAATTCAGGATGACATAAAAGAGTCAGGAAAAGAGCCGTAGACGTTAGGTTAGGTAAAAGATGATAAATATTATAAACTTAAAGGTGGGGAGCACACATTATTATTTGAGAGAATATTAGTGAATTGACGAATCGAACAAAACAACAAAAGAACTTAAACAAGGACTACTATGGTATAGAATAACTTAAACAACAGTATAATATTAGAAAGAGCTGGAAGTGGCTTCCAGTGGCAAATTATATGCTAACGTCCTTTAGCTTACAATAAATCATACCCAATACTTATTAGGTAATTCATTTGTAATAACGAAAGTTATATTGGCAATTAAGGCCTTATAATGATTTAGTTAAATGTTATAATACCAAATATACCGTTGTTTGCCAAATATACCATATAATGAAGAATTCGGGGCCTACGAAGTCGCAAAAAGATTTCACATTATCAGCTGGACCAGATATAATTAGTTGTTCGGAGTTGCTCTCAAGTAATGCAGTGGGCGCATAACAAAATGCAATAGGAAATTATAAATATGTAATTGTACCTTAACATAGGCTGAAAAATTGTAATTCGAGACTGTGGCTTGATGATTGACAAGTTTTAAGTATTTGTCACACAAATTGTAATGACGTTAATAAAATGCAAATTTTTATAAAACCCTCAAGTGTTTTTACATAATTTGTCCTACTTTTTTATTTAATCAAAAAAATATCTATCTGCATCATCAATGGCCGAATTAAGAGAGTACATCGCAGCTCTACGAGACATAGAATTAGAAAACGTGTGCCTTTTGGTTCACCACAACCTATCACCCAATTTAGTGAAATACGTTAAACTAATACAAAATGCAGTTTTTGGTGATGGTACTTACACAACCTATTATGGTGAGTTAAAGAAGCTTGTATCAAGTTTTGCATCGTATTACAACGAGAAAATGGACAACACAGTGAAAGAAGTGGACAAGTTCATGAATATTTCCACTAGAGAGACGTTATTAGAATTGTGCAACAGAACGATTCGAAGCTTCTTGAATAAGGAAAACGATTTTGCATCGGAATACACGGCTAACGCTACACCCGCTGAATTAGAACGATTTAAGGCCATCTCTAAAAAATCTGCTGTCTACATCAGCAAATTGTATGAACTACACGAAGAAGTGTCGAAACTTGATAAACAATTTAAAATTGAGGCTTTTACGGCTAAAATGCTGCCGCTGTCGCTGAAATGTGATTACGACAGATTCAAATTCACTCATATGTTTATATCCCGTATGTTGGCGAGACGAGTAAGTTTATAACTATAACTGCGTGTTTTTTTAAATTAAATATCGTGTCTTGATAGTTTGAAATGTAGGTTTGGAACGTACTTGCTACTTATTTTTAACGTATTTTCCAAAACTAACTAACAAACTAAAGTTTCTGATTTTAAAATGTTTTACGTATGCAGTATGCTCTGACGAAACAGGACCAAATGTTTTAATAATATCAAAATGATACTTATATTATTTTTATTAATTTAACTGGAAAACGACCTTTCCTTTTTGGGCTGTTTTATATTTATAACCAACTTTTGTCTGTTCAATTAAAAAGTTCAAAGGTAAGGCAGAAACGTCTGTCTTATAAGCTAGTTATTGGAACCCGAGTTTATCGGAGGTTAATTCTCAAAAATACTTTTTCTCTGTACAGGTAACAAACATTGACACAAGTATTTCAGAAGTAATGATCAAAATCTGTCACGTATTTAAACAACTGCAGACGCAATGTGAAGAAGCTGTGAATTCGTTGCTTCACCAACTTTACAATGTCAATAAGGAATCTCTGCGATTGCAGCGGAAAAATCGACGATGCACTATTGATAGTGCTGAGGTTAGTCTCGTTTTATTTTTAAATTCTTCTTCACAATGATAGACTTAATGAAGCTACAAGATTTCAGTGACAGGCAAATGATTAACATGATTACGGTATGGAAGCCTTGGGACGCAAGTCTTTAGTTGAAGCTATGGAACCTTTAACGATCGTTAATATCATTATTTTCCCAGTTGTCATTAAAATGTCCATACAAATGAACGAAAAAAATTAAATTGTTCTATTAATTAACAATAGTTAAAGGTCTTGTGCTGACTGGCACCTTGCTGCGTTTCTTTTTGTACCTAATAGTCATTACTGAATATGCAGGTTGACAAAAGTATTCAGCTAATTAGGCAGAAAATAGACGAATTTTATCCTCAAGACACTCCACTACGTCGGTTACAAGAAGAAATTCAATACTGGACCAGAAGATCACAAGAAATGGACTACATAGCGACTGCTTTAATTAAACTAAGAGCTGAAATAAATGCTTTAGAGAAGAAAGAGCAAAAGCATCTGCTGAATAAGAAAACAGAGTAAGTTTGCTTTTTAAATTTACGTAGCCCTCGATCCAAATCATTTTTGCAATTGACCGTTACTAATAGGTAAAGTTTTTGCGCGTAAGTTACGAAACAACATTCAACAAACAATAATATAGAAAGTTTTGTAAAAATAAATTCATTCGTTTTTCAGCGTCTGCGACTGTTTCCCTGAAGACGATCGATTAAATTCTGATGATGAACTCCTGACACTAAACATTGTCCAAGCGAGGATCGTGGAAGTGCGTGCTAAGTACGACCAGGTAGCAAGATGCCTGTTCACGTTTTTCACCGTGAGAGGTAAACTATCGTCAAACACGAGAATAACATTGAGTGACTTGAAAAGCAAAGTCACTCAGCGGTTATTTCCTACTAGCTTGAGAGAGGCCTTATGGTTATGCCTAATGGTTGAACAAATCTCGACACTAGATGAGTACCTATCTAAAAGAGTACCTACTACATGGGTTTTAAAGTCCATATCTGAGTAAATATATTATGAACTTTCTGTTTCTGAAATTTCTGTTTTTCCACAGGCAGCAATTTAGTTTTTTACCGCGACCAAATCGGACGTTATTACATCGATGAATACGGACATAAGATTTACAGCTTTGATTACGGTCTGGAGCAGTGTTGTTTGCAAGAAGACGGGACTTTTGTAGATGTAAGTATACAGTGTTATACTAAAGTTCCATGATCTATTCTGACCCTGAAAACTGGAAACAAAATAAACACTAGTTTATTCAACTAAATCTTCGTGCAAGCGAATTTTGCCAAAAAGTTAACTACCGGTTACATCGTCGATTGTAGTTACATAATTATGCTCTTGATCAGCGTTATTTTTTGCATTTCAGGCAACTGAAATTATGCATAAATATTTTGATGAATATGGAAAATATGTGTTCGATGAATCCATCAAAGATATCTCGTTGGTGACCAATTCCACTCCATACAGCTCAAGCCAAGAATCGCTGTTTAATGTCGATTCTAATGAAGGTGACATAATGGATGCTGAACTAAGTGTCAAAGTCAAGAGTAAAGCTAAAGTTACCGCAACTTGTGCTGAAGAGTTGAGCATTGCAAGTAGGTACCTAATTGATTTATGGCCGATCTCAATATTCTACTGTAGTCAAAACCTCGGTAAATGGAAACTGCCTGTTTGGAACAAATCTACCACAGTTTATTAGGTGCAAAAACATTGATAGAGACACCCACGGTAACACATTTAATTAGGTGTCAAAGGTCAGTAGATTATTTAGATTGGCCGTAAAAATGTATTTGGTATCAAAACTTACTTTCACGTTCTACTATTATAGAGCAACTGGACAAAGAGTCAACGAATTATTTGTGGGAAAGCTTCGGTTCGATATTACCTGATGCACTTTTCGACGTGTACAGGATGCAACCGAAGAACCCAATACGTTGCCTAGCGCACGCTTTGCTAAGACGCAAGTATGTTTACTTTTAGTACAACAAATTTTTGAGATTCTTATAAGATATCTATATAAATATTCTTCGTTGCAAGAGGCTTGCAAGTCTGTTATCCCAAAAAAAAAACGATATGCACCACGAAAATGTCGTCACTTATAGTTTAAATGACCATGTAAATCTAAATAATTATGTGTTCTTTTTTATTTAAACGAAATAAATTAAATAGAATAAAATTAAACAAAGATATTTATTAAGGTACACAAGAACTAAGACTCAGACAAAACGCATGGAAAAAGAGGCACAACTTTATAAGGTTGAAAGGCTCAAACAAGAAAATCGGGTATGTATCCATCCATCAAAGTAACTATAAAAAATATCGCCAAGAAAGGAAACACCTGGATAAAAAAAGATTTGAGGATGAATCTAAGTACTACTGGTTCCATACAATGTATCGGCAGTTGATTTAGAAGAAGTTCCGACGGTGTGTGATAAACCACTAATTTTTTATTGAATTCCTAAATTAAACCTTATTTAATTTAAGGCAACGTAGTTTTCACACTACAACGTTTAGATAGAGTAGAATAATTTAGGGGTACGTAAAAGTAACGAACTAAAACGTAAAAAAATGCTTTAATCAGTTTAATTCAAACCATTTTTCGACCTCTGTTAAGTGGAAGGGTTTGAGAGTGTAACTGGTTCTATAGTTGGGTTGGTATTCGGGAGATATTTAGGTAAGTACTTACGTGTTGTTCGAAGCACTGCCACGTAACATAGTTTATGGTATGTAGGGTACGTACCTATCGCCACTAAACTTCACTTACACAATATTTCAGGAGGCTGAAGAAGTTGCCCTTGCTTGGAAATCTAAACTGGTGAAACGCCGTAAGCCTGAGGAGAGTTATGATACAGAAAATCAGATGATCGACACCGGCACACTTCAACAACACGATTTTATAATGGGATACAACTTTATTAATGAGGTGATGTAGTTATTTAGTAATAACTTGCTATATTTGTACCTAGTTTATTTGTTTACTTACTAACAACGTTTGTATTTTGATCTGACAATAAATTTATTTATTTTAACCCTTTTTCATTCTATTGGGCGAATAAAGCAAATCAAAAGGACCGGAATATCCAAATGCAAAAAAGGAAAGCAAAACAGATTTAGCAGCTTTATGAAACTTAAACTACAAATTATACAATAATTTATGCGATCAAAATCGTCAAATTTTGAAACTTTGAAATTCATAGTTTAACAAATAGTTTAATTTCAAGGAAACTTGGAGCAATTGTGTAATTATTTTTGACGGTGTTTTTAGAAACGTTATTTACGGTTACGTTTCCCAAGTTAAAATGAACAAAAATAATAAAAATTCAGCACAATAACCGAAAAATCATTAAATTTTTACCAAATTTCTAGGTTTTTCTTAATTGCTCATAATTTTCAAACTGCATGGGATAGATTTTTTCTGATTTCTTTCATGATGGTTTCAATCAATACTATCACCCCGTTTCCGCTTAACGTTGAGTTTTGGGACACCCTGTATATTTAAATCCTAATATACAGGGTGTTTGGAGGGTGAGTAGCCAAATGAAAATAGTGGATAGGTGAGGCTATTAGCTAAATAATAAATAAGTAAATACTTCCACTTATTAAATTGCATTTTGGTTCAATTTTTAGAATTTATTCGATTTTTAAGATTTTCTTTAGAAAATCCCCGATTTTGTCATTAAAAATCCAATATTTAAATTTTTTAGTTATGGTCGGAAGCAAGCGAAAATAATTTTAATTAAAAGCCTAATACTGTTTTATTCAGATGCAATCATAAATGAATACAAATCATCTCATATAAAGTTACAGTGGGTTCATAAACTTTGTGGAACCAGTAGGAAAAAATGGTCAGTAAACTTTGCTATGAAAAAAAAAATTAAGGGTTTGAAAATTACATTTACTTTTAAAAACTTCTTTAGTTAATACACTTTATAAGGATATGCTAGTTAGTACTCAAGAACAAATCAAGATGTCGCTTAAGTATAAACCTATTTATTACTCATTAGCTTTACTGAGTAACATATTACATGGGTGTAGCACATAGATTTATTATTGGCTTCGCTTCGCTCTTACAAGATGGAGCGCTGCCTGTAAACAATAGATCTGTTTTTACGGCACATTTTTATTTTCGTGGCAGCTCGTGTGTCAAAAACTATACATACTATTCGATAAGCTTCTGAATAGACCATGCGATGTTCTCCGAGTTAGTACTCAAGAAAAAACCAAGATATCGCTTAAGTATAAACCTATTTAATACTCATTAGCTTTACTGAGTAGTAAATAATACGTTTAAATTTACAAGTTTGAAGAAAAGGGAAACACACAGCTGCATAAATGTTATTTTTTAATTGTTTTTGCAATAAAACTTACCTTTAAGCCGTACCTATATACCGTGTTCTACACGATCCTAAAACACCGAAATATCTGAAGAATCGCTTTATGTACTGGCATGAAAGCCACGGCCGTACCCTACGCAGTGCTACTTCTCAGGTACTGGTAACTCCTAATAACTCAACGACCTTCTACAGCGAATCCTTCACTGTAAAGGCAATACGTTTGTGGAACGCTCTGTCGTCTGAAACCCGGCAACAAAAAACTTTAACCTAGTTTTAAAAAATCTATTTATGAATTTTATAAATCCCAAATTTAGCCTAGGTATGTTGTTTATACTGTTAATTATTCATGTAGATTTATTTATTTTTGTAGTTACTATGTAGTAGTGTGTTTGTTCATGCATTTGTGTTACTTATATGTATATTGTTATGTATATTATTATAACAATATATTATATTTATGATATGTATGTATTCATTGTATGTATGTATGTGTATGTTTATGTATGTATAATATGCACCTATATTTTCTTTTCTTTTACCTACCTAAGGTATGTCAGGAAGAAATAGCTTAAAGCTATAAGACCACCTTTTGCCTGTGTTTTATTTAAAAAAATCTGTTATTGTTTTTTATGTCATGTGCAATAAAGAATATTTGTATTTGTATAAGCCTCCAAATCTTTAAACGACACCTAGGGCTGACCCCTGCAAGTTTTATACATCAGTGACTACTCTATATAGTTATTGTGTTTGTTATGTCAGATATTAGGTCACATAATTACATGGGTGTAGCACTTCTGGGGCCCCTTAAATTAATAAATATTTATCCAAAGCTTACAAAATTTCATTTTGATAAAACTACTTAAAAGTATACAAGAAACCTAGGTATATCTTGTTTTTTTTTGCAATTTTCACATATAAAATGACCTATTTGGGAACATTTATACTAAATATTTAACGTTTTAGTATAAAATTTTACAGTTTTTTTGCTTTACACACGTTTGGGGCCTCAGTAAAGGGGCCAGAGCCAAAAAATTGATACGTTGGTAACTATGCCCCTGCATAAAAGGTAGTTCGACAGACTCTACAATTAGAGCGCTTTTTTTTGTGAACTTCAGAATGATCTAAGCACGTTCTGGGTACTTTGAGTGCAACCCCAGAACCAGAACGATATATGTCGTGGTCTTTAATAGAATACGTGAAAACGTTGGTAAGCGTGCAAATGCATGGACCAAAAAAAATTTCATTACTCACAAACGTTAGCACTGAAATCAATTTCGTCCACTTTTTGGTACGAACATATGCTTGAACGTTCTGTCAAAATGACAGGTGGTATAATATGGGTCAGTAAGATAACATGTTGAGGTTTTCCCGATAAATCTGCTAAATTTTCTTTACATTAAACAATATAAGTTCAACAAAACCTGTCCGAAAGTTTAGATCTTACAAATTAAAATATTCACTTGACAGTTTGACATTGACTGACATTCATCTGACATTGCTGCACACAGTACACTACCTATCTTTTGTTTGCACTGTTAGCACTGAACGGTGACGTCACTAATGACGTCAGATTGCTCAGAGTATGCAAACGTTCGTATTAATCTTAGAGCATTTAACCAAAGGAGATGGCATAGCAGGCCTTTCCCCTCAGGCAAAATCTTGGTCATAGCGATGGTCATAGTCGTGAACAATAGTACCACGCACGGTACTTGATCAGTCTGTGTCGCTCTGTCATGTGTTTATGTGCTCCACAAAATGGTGATTTGTTCGGTTTTGTTGTGTAAACGACGTTCAGAAACTTCGAATTTACGTTTACATGGGATTTCATATCACCTGTTAGTATTTTTGGCAATTTACTACACTATTTATTATTATTTTCGAATTTTAACCTTGATCGTAACGACACTTTAAACGATAGCAAATGTAAACAACGAATACTATATTAGGGAGACAAGCTGTCAACGCTGCCAAAGCTGACAACCACTGTGATGAGATTTCTTTTTAAATTTTTTTAATGTCGTTTTTACAGGCCGGGATTCCAGTCAGTGATGGGAAAATAAAAGTCACGGAACAGAGAAGTAGATGGAAATGCTATACGACAAACTTACTAGCGGAACCGCTGTCGCCAAAACTCACACATGGAACTGATAATAAACATAGTCACTACATGTAAACAATTGTTTTTATTGGTATATGCGACCAAGTGCCAGTATGACTTTATTTCTAAATGCTGCCAAGCAAAAACACACCTTGTCAGTGAAAAATAGAGTTTACTTAACTGAAACTCATAATGTATTTACGACCTTCCGCAACTTACTTCACGTTCGCGTTGACATACAAAAAATTCTGTGAGAGTCAGAATGGCGGGTGTACCTTAACAGATTTGAACGAGTCATATGTCAAACTTAGTACCTATAATGTACTATTTGGTACCCATCAAAGAAATTGGTGTACCTCCTTAAGAGCAGAGATATAACCAAATGGGAGTGCACCCGCCACATTGACTGTCAGAATAGCGGGTGTACTTGAGAACTGGGTTCTCGGTTATAGACATGTTGGTGAGTTATTTAAAGCATACCAAATTTCTGTACCTTTGGTATACCTAACATAAAAGAGCACCAAAGAGCAATATTGCTCGATTCCAAAGGAATCCAAGATTTTGGTATTAGAGACTTTGTAGCGACATACATCGCGCTTATCGTCGCCAACATTTTTCCCGGCGGTACGCATTTACACATATGACGCCTAAATACAGGGCCTCAAGTCTGGTATTTTAAGTAAGGGGACTTTTTTATTATCTATAATGAAGTGCTTGTCATCATTAAAATTTGGATTTTTTAATAGTTTGGTGGCAAAATTTTGTTTTTCGGCATAAATAAACTTTGATTTAAAATTTTAATAAGAGAGGTGAGTGCTTACAAAGTTACAAAAATAGCTGTGTACCTGCTTATTAAATTTGTCGTAGAAGATCTGTAAGCGTTGTAGTATTTTAACAATATTATTGTACAAGAAGATGTCTCTTAAATATTATTACTGAACGGTCTACAAATTACAAGTTCAAAAGATTATTTGAAGGACCATAGCACTTAAACACACGGGAGTGAAAGAGTGTCGCCAGCGTTGCCAGATAGGGTTTTTTTTTGCCATTTTGTTGAAAAATTATGACCCTGGCGAGATTTTGGCGAAATCAATAACTAGGCGAAAAAATTGCCGAAAATAAATTGTGTACACCAAAAGTACAGAAATTTGGTATACTTTAAATAACTCACCAACATGTCTATAACCGAGAACTGGAGATACACCCGCCATTCTTACAGTCAATGTGGCGGGTGAACTCGCATTTGGTTATATCTCTGCTTTTAAGGAGGTTTGGTACCAAATAGTACATCTTAGGTACCTACTAAAGTTTTACATATAACTCGCTTGAATCTGTTGAGGTACACCCGCCATTCTGACTCACACAAAATTCAACTTTTTAATTATAGGTGGCGTTCCTACATTTAACAATGTAAGTTGAACTTTATTTCTTGGCAAATAAAGTTCATGTTTACAATTGTTATGTTTTATGTTACATTAGAATTAGAACAAATATGAATTGAACTTTACTGCTTTAAAAATAAAGTCGATATTAGATTAAGAAAACGCAATACGATCACAGCAAAACACAACCGAACACGACAATAAGACAGCTACGACTGAGGCATGGGTTTGCGAGCCTCCGCTTACTAGTGGCGCGCGTGCCCCGCCCACTTCACACTTCCATCTACTTCTCTGTTCCGTGATAAAAGTGAATTGATTTGAATGACTGGTGGGATGAATGAATGGTTCGAAAAAAATAAAGTTTAGCAGACATTTATATTACTAAATAGCGCTTACAGGTTTTAAGCCAAGACTTGCGAAGATGCGGATTAAAACCTAGAAATACCTTCACAGGATATTTCACTACTAATTAAGATGAAACAAGCTAATGATTGAGATTTTACTATTAGTTTTGCATTTTAAAAATGCTTATTTGTTACCTACTGTTATAACTCATTAATAAAACAATTATTGAGAACTATAATGGATTGTATTGTATTCTGCTAAAATTCTACAAAAATAAAAGGATTTATTTTAAACTGGATGTTACCCACTCATTTTATTTATTCCTTAGCTTATTTTTTTAGATAAACCAAAATTTGTAAGTGTTTTTAATAAACACTTAAGTTATTAAAGAGTATTAAGAAGAAAAGGTAAATTTAATAATTAAATTGAACTAAAAAACTTCATTCGTTCAATTAAAATACCCATTCATTCTTATTGTTATTGTCACATCACTTCCTCGTCCCCCACTAAAAGTGCCTGAAAAATATGTTCCTGCTAAAATGATCTTGTCATCTCCTTTGGTTAAATGCTCTAAGGTATTAATGGACCAACCGTTTGCACGCAAATAGTGCAGAAAGCGCGCTGACAGCAATTTCGGACCAGGAGGCTTACTCTTGAAAATGATTTGGTTTTGTTTTGTTTCTGTTTTTGTTTTCGAACTCGATTCGATTCTGATCCTAAAACCTTACTGTTGAGGGTAGATTAATCATGTACCTACCTTACTTAATAAAGTCAGTTGTCAACCATACTCCGTCTTGTTATTACACTACATGGTGACAGCGGTGGTTTTAATAATTACTACTTAAAAAATCAAACAGTTTATCGCGTAGTAACGTGTTTAGTAAGTGTTAATAATGGAACACGCTCGACCACCACCTGAGTTGAGTTTGGAAGGCAGCTCCGTCAGCCGGGCTGACGCATGGAAACGTTGGAAAACGCAATTCAACCTTTTTCTAAAAGCATCGGGGGTGCATAAAGAAGGCGAAGGTGTTCAAGCAAGCTTGTTGATCAACTTAATAGGGCCTGATGGTTTTGATGTTTACGAAACATTTACCTTTGAAAAGGACACCGACAAGGATGACGTTGCCATTTTGTTAAAGAAATATGACGAATATTTTGGGGTAAAACCAAATATTACATTAGCGAGATATAACTTTTTTACCCGGAATCAAGAAGCAGGCGAATCAATCAATCAGTTTGTTATTGCGTTGAAGCTGTTGAGTAAAACATGCATGTTTAATTTATTAGAAGAGGAGCTGGTTCGCGATCGTATTGTTTGTGGCATAAGGAGCACGATCGTGCGAGATCGCTTGTTACGAACAGAAGATTTAACCTTAGAAAAAGCTATAAAAATTTGCCAAGTTGATGAAATATCAATAGACAGCAGCCGATTGTTGGAAGCGAGTGGCAGTATGTCGACGGGGCACGTTGATGCGATCGGGACCCTGGGGGCTCGACGTCGCGACGACGGCGCCAGCGCCGGGGCGCGCGGGCCTTGGCGGGGGCGCCGCGGGGGCGCACGCGGGGCTCGCGGGGCGCGCCCGCATCGCTCGCTGCCGACGGGAGCATGTCCGCGTTGTGGGGGCAATTGTGACGAAACTACTCAATGTCCGGCTAGTTCGATACAGTGTTTTGTGTGTCAAAATCATGGTCATTTTGCTAGGATGTGCAAAGTAAATAAAAGTGTAAAAAAGTTGTATGATATAAGTGTTCAAGAAGACAAGTTGGATGATGACGAGGACTGTAAGTTTTATATATCTGTATTATCTGACGCCTCAGAAATCAAAATGTTGTCTCAGGACTGGTATGAAATACTTAAGGGTGAATATGGTTCAGAAAAATTTAAATTAGACTCCGGGGCAGATATAAACGTTTTATCTCATAGAAGGTTTTTACAATTAGGCTATAATTCGGAAAATATTATTTTGAACCACAAAATTAAAATTCAATCGTACAGTGGTAATTTGATTCCGATTTTGGGTATTTGTAACCTAAATTGGTGGTATAAAAATTCTCAGTATGTTTTGAAGTTTGCAATTGCCAAAATTGATTGTCAAAGTGTGCTCGGATTGCAAGCATGCTTAACCTTAGGATTAATAAAACGAATGCACAGTTTAAACTTGTTAGAACACGAAGATTTATTTACTGGATTGGGTTGTTTACCGGGTGAATATCACATAGTTGTAAATAGCGAAGTACCGCCGGTAGTGTGCGCCCCGCGGAAAGTACCATTAGGTTTACGTGACAAATTACAAGAAGAATTAAGTAGAATGATTGAGTTAGGTGTCATTAGAAAAGTGACTCATCCAACACCATGGGTTAACGCATTAGTTATGGTCGCAAAGAAAAATGGTAGTTTGCGCGTGTGTTTAGACCCGAGACCACTTAATAAAGCAATTCAGCGTGCTCATTTCCAGTTACCTACAGTCAATGAGTTAGCCACTAAAATGACGGGAGCAAAATTTTTTTCAGTTCTTGACGCTAATTCTGGTTTTTGGTCAGTTAAATTAGACAGGGAAAGCGCTGATTTGTGCACGTTTAATACGCCGTTTGGGCGTTATCAATATTTAAGATTGCCATTCGGATTGAATAGTGCGCCCGAAGTTTTTCATGCTAAGGTCAAGCAACTGTTGGAGGGTCTCGATGGAGTCGAGTCTTTTATAGACGACATAATATGCTGGGGATCTACTAAAGATGAACATGATAGGAGACTTAATGAATTGTTTAAAAGGGCACGAGAAATTAATTTAAAGTTTAATAAAGAAAAGTGTCGTATTTGCGTAAGTGAGGTAACATATTTGGGTCACATATTCAATAAAGATGGACTCAAAGTGGATACGGATAAAGTTAAGGCTGTAATTGAGATGCCAGAACCATCTGATCGTAAAGGCTTAGAAAGATTTCTAGGTACTATTAATTACTTATCAAAATTCGTTCCAAATTACTCTGAGCACATTTTTCCTTTAACAAGATTATTAAAAAAAGATACGACATGGTGTTGGGAGACGGGACATAAAGATGCTTTTAATAAATTAAAAAAACTTATATGTGAGGCGCCCGTTTTGTGTTTATATGATGTAAAGAGCGATGTGCTGGTGTCTGTGGACGCCAGCAGCGTGGCGCTCGGCGCGGTGCTCATGCAGCGCGGCCGGCCGGTCGAGTACGCGTCGCGCACACTCACCGACACTCAACAGAGGTACGCGCAAATAGAGAAAGAATTATTGGCTATAGTCTTTGCATGTGAAAAATTTAGGCAGTATATTTATGGTAAACAACGTATACTTGTGGAGACTGACCATAAACCCTTAGAAAGTATTTTTAAAAAACCGCTTAATTCAGTGCCAGCGCGTTTGCAGCGTATGATGTTAAAACTGCAAGGGTACGATTTATTAATAACTTATAAGCCTGGGAAGTTTATGTACATACCTGATACTTTGTCACGTGCACCTTTGCCAGATTTATATGATGATAATATTAGTAAAGCTGTATTGTGTCAATTAAAAATGGTTATAAGTCATGTACCTATGTCACAAAATAAACTTACTTTAGTTAAAAAAGAAACATCCAAAGATGAGAAGTTAAAACGATTGTTAAATTACATCACAAAGGGTTGGCCCAGTCATAAATATAATATTGACTGTGATTTAAAATATTTTTGGTCTATGAGAGATGAACTTTATTGTGTAGATGGGGTCATTTTTAAAAATAAGTTAGTTTTAATACCTAAGTCGTTACAAACTGAAATGTTAAAAATAATTCATGACGGCCATCTAGGGATCGATCGCTGTAAAAGACGTGCTCGTGAAGTTTTGTTTTGGCCAGGTATATCTAAGGATATAGATATGTATGTCAGAAGGTGTAAAACATGTCAGGAGAATTCAAACATGCCTAGTAAAGAACCAATGATTCCTATTGAAATACCGAACTTACCTTGGAACAAAATTGGCACAGACATATTTGAGTATAGAAAAAAGTGTTATTTGTTGATGATTGATTACTATTCTGGTTTCGTTGAGGTAGCATTTTTGAAAGTAACTTCTTCTTATTCGGTTATAAATGTTTTAAAAGAAAACTTTAGTCGTTATGGTATTCCAGAAACTGTTATAAGTGACAATGGTCCGCAGTTTTCTTGCCGTAACTTTCAATTATTTGCTAAAGAGTGGGGTTTTGAACACTTAACTTCATCTCCATACTATGCCCAATCAAACGGCAAAAGTGAGAGAGCGGTTCAAACGGTAAAAAAATTTTTAAAAAAATCCATCGAGAGTAACACAGATTTTTATTTAAACCTGCTAAGTTTAAGAAATACACCTCGAGAAAATTTGGATTCTCCTGCACAACTTATGATGGGCCGTCGATTGAATTGTAGATTACCTGTACATCCTGATTTGTTAAAAAGTAACCATTGTAAGGGGTCATCGCAGTATAACAAACTATTAGATAAGCAAATTAAAACTAAAACTTATTATGATCAACATTGTAAGCCACTTCCGATATTAAATGTTGGTGATGATGTGATAATGATAGAAAATAAAAATGAAAGAATACGTGGCAAGGTGATAGGTAAATCAGCTACTCCGCGTTCATATATTTTACAGAATAAAAAAGGCATTTTTCGTCGAAATCGGCGACATTTAATCAAAACGGTGCCGGAAAACATTCAAGACCAATCTAGTGTAGTTGTGTCGGACGAGGAGTCGGGGGAGGAGTATGAGATGAGTAGGGATGACCAGACATCTCCGTCACCTTATGTTCCTCCTATTACTCGTCGGAAGGCTAATCATTGAGTTGCTGTGTATTTATGCCTCCTTAAATTAAAAACTTTTATATTGATATATTATGATAGGATTAGTTTTTTTTTTGTTATGTATGTTAATTGGTCATTTTTATAAATGCCTTCTTTTTGTTTATTTAATGATAATGTTTGCTTGTAGGGGAAGATGTTGAGGGTAGATTAATCATGTACCTACCTTACTTAATAAAGTCAGTTGTCAACCATACTCCGTCTTGTTATTACACTACACCGAACTAAATCGAAAACGAAATCTCAATCGAGTTTACGATCGAGTGATATTTGGTCGTTAAGTGTATCCGGTTGATGACGTCATGGCAAGTCTATGGGTCGACTAAAGTTTAAGAGTTTTAAAATTGGCTTTTTTTGTTAGTTTTATATTAATTGTTTTTTGTTAAGACATATTCACACAAAAATCTCACAAAATAGCGGTAATAAAGCATAATTTTCATAAAAATTACTGTGGCCATAAACAAGATAGCTTTTGTTCTGTACCATGAAATGTCAAACTGCAAATCGGCGTCAAATTTGAAACAATACTTGTGGAGTGTTAGTTCCATTTGGTGCTTACAACTTTTTCTACGTTCTTTATTGTACTTTTTTGCGAGCTCATATTACTTTATAAGGTAAGACGTGTTTAATTTCTAGTGTTTGGTGAAATAAGCATAAATTCTTAAAATACTTGACAAAATTGACTACCGATTTCAGCCTATAATGTTTCGTCCAACTGAACACCAACTGGAAAGGCTAGTGCAGTTTTTAGAGGAGAATCCCGGTGTAGCCAAAGGCCATCTGCGGTCATCACAAGCTCGTCACCAGACTAAGCAAAAGTGGGAGGAAGTCACACTTTTGCTAAATGCTATGCGCAACAAAAGACGCGAAGGCTTGGGCCAAAGTAAGTACCTAAATACGTCGCTTCTCACTTGAAGCACTTCAGTACGAAACACTTGAGATATCCCAAATGTTATGCATTCTTTACCTTTTTTAAAGTACTTACTGATTTTATGGCAATCGTTTCCTTGTTTGGTTATTATGTACCTACTAAATATTTTTAGTTTTTGTTTTTTTAAAAATGATTTTTTTTTTAGTTTTGGGCTGACAAAAAGTATGCGTTGAAGAAACTTGTGTCGCAACGTAGAAGATCGGCTTCCCAGACTGGTGGTGGAACTGATAGGCTGCCTCCTCTAACAGAGTTGGACGAAAGACTTTTGTCTTTGATGGGTGGTTCCAGCTTTGCTGAAGGTGATCGAGAACTGAGAGTCCCCCTAGGTGTCTCTATGGTAAATTGATTATCATAGTACCTGAGTTAGTTATGTTTGGTCCGTCATATACTAAGTTGTATTTGAATAACTTTTCAGGAGCCTGCAGAACCTTCACACATTGTGATAGAAGTTATAGATGAGGCACCTGACCCTTCACAAGCTGCACAATCACCACCAGCAGCAGAACCAGAACTTCCTTCTAGTAAGTTGATGTATGGAGATTATAATAGATTTATTTTGACTTAACATATTTTTATATGTGGTTACAACTTACAGCGCCAAGAAGAAGCCCACGTCGACGTAGAAGACTCCAAAGGAGTCAGTTTGACTTGGAGAGGGATCGGCTCATGCACATTGAGCAAGCGAGGGTGAATGCTGAGCTCAAACAAGCCGAAGCTCTGCGAGGCATAGTGCAGGCTCTAAATAATATAGCAAGTGCCATCACAGCCTTTCTTGATAGGGATCATTAATAACTAAGAAATATAAATACAATTCATATATTTAAATATTACATTATCTGCTAGTTTTACACTTAATATTCACATAAAGTTAGTTTTAATTAATTATTTAAGTATAGTTTTGAGACACATTTTCTATCTAGAATTTTTGTTATCTACTGAGTGTTATGTTTTTAATTTTAAGTACAATATTGTAACAACTTAAATTGTATTATAGTTCCTTAAAATTAAGTTCCTCAAAGCTTTAAGTAAAATATAATGTAGCTACTCATTCACTGATAAAAATAAAAATAGTAAAAATTGATATATATTGTCTATAATATACACATAAAAATTTAAATGATCAAAAAATTAATTTAAAAAAATGTAAAAAGCACTAACATTGTTAAAATAAATAATTTTATTTAAAATCATAAAATAATTAGTTTTATTTCTAAAATATGGGTACACAATAAATTATCTTTGTTGCCTGGATCTCCATAAATTTTGAACTAGACGTTGTCTAGCTGCTTGTCCCTGTCTTAGCTCGTCATTGTGCGATGACACGGACGAGTCATCCTCTCTAACATCAGTGGCAGCCGCCTCTTCTTGAGCATCTGGGGCGTCTGGTGCAGGTAGGTTACTTGCATTACAAATATTATGCAGAACGCAACAGGCATTAATAATTTTTGTTGCCATCTGCGGATTGTAATGCAGCACCCTGTGACGCAACAAACACCTCCATCTTGCTTTCAAGAGGCCTATTGTCCGCTCCACTGTGTTCCTTGCAGAGCAATGCTTTTTGGTGTAAAAATCTTCTGGAGATCCAGCTGCAGCATTCACAATAGGTGTCATCAAATATTCTCTCTGAGCATAACCAGAATCACCTAAAAATAATAGATTTAAGTTAATGAATTAAAACAAGTTTATTTACTATCAAAAGAATTGCTTAAAAAGTACCTAATAAATAAGTGGTTTCTCCTCTGCTTATTAAATCTATAAGGTGTGCTTTGATTGGATGCTGGGAGAAAATAAAAGAGTCATGAGTAGCACCCCCAAAAGTTCCATCCACACTTAAAATATTCAAGTCACTGTCGCATATCTGTTGGAATCAAAGAAAAGATTATTAACATTTTTGAAGGGTGAATTAAATATATATTATGTAATAGAATGTATGCTTACAATTTGAACATTTCTTGAATGATAATGTTTTCTATTAAAATAACGTTCCTCATTTAGCGAAGGTCTTATGATGGCTACATGGGTTCCATCAATACAACCTAACACACCAGGAATTTGAAATTTTTCATAGAATCTAAAAAAATAATTTGTTTTAGCCTCAAAGCACTAAACATTATTATTGAACTACATTGAAAATAATATTATGTGCACCTTGTTTTGATCAAATTTCTTTCCTCTGCCGATCCAGGAAACTTTATGTACTTGCTTAAAATTCTAGCATTACATAAAGCATCAGTGACCTCTCTTATTGCCTTTGAGACGGATTGCTGTGACATAAAGGTAGAAGTACTTCTACCTACTAGTCTTTGATAGCTCCCCGTTGCATAAAATGACAATGTTACTAAAAGCTGAAAAATATTGTGAATTATTACATTGTTGGCAGGGTTTTTCAGTGTTATGCCTAGTAAATTTAAGTTATTTAAGGTTAAAATAAGTGTTTATCAAATCATAAAAACAAAAACTAACCTTGCACTTAATTGAAATATCACTTTTTCGGGTTTGTGGTTTCATAAAGGGTGAAATGTCTTGTAACAGAGCACTAAATAAGTCCTTTGTCAATCGGTAATTTCTCCGAAACTCTTCACAGTCCATGTTCATGGAGTTGGTGTTGTACCGATGCATTCTCTGCAAATTTCTTCGCTGGCGTATGTCTGCGCGATTTGCTTCTTCAAGAACATTAAACATAGCAACTAGACGAGCCATAATTATTTCGAAAACTTCACAAAAAGTGCACCAAAACACAAAAACAATTTAAGTCGATCCAAAAAAAATAGCGTCCTAGCTATCGTGTAATTTGACGTTTGTTTTCGATCCTGTCACTCGATCCTCGATCGTGAGAAAGCGTCGGGAGTACCACTTTATTCGATCGTAACGGATTACTCGATTTGACTTAGTTCCTATTTGAACCACTGTTCGATTTAGCGCTAGTTACGATTTCAAGAGTACCGAATGACACAAAACCAAATCAAACGAATTTGATTTCGAACTCGATCGAGTCCAGAGTAAGCCTACAGTATATAAATGAACCAAAAAAAAAAATTGTTGTCGAATTGTCGATTGTCATTGTCAATGTCAGAAGTAAAAAAATATTTTTATTGTAGTTGTTCTGACGAAAATCACTATAAAAACAGTTCAATTTATATGAAAAATACTTTTTTTTTCTATAGTATACGCCATATTGTTAGTCTGTGCTGGTAAAAGGCGTTAAAACCGATCAATTACAAATCTTGTAAGTTGCGTATGATTTTGTGTTGGATGTTAGTATATCAAAGAAATCATGAATATCGAAGCTAACAGGCTTAATACATTCGCTAACTGGCCTACCTCAACTCCAGTGGACCCAATACGAATAGCCAAGGCTGGTTTCTTTTACACCGGGCAAGGATCTGAAGTTCAATGCTTTAGCTGCAGTGGGAAGATATCTGAGTGGAACTATGGTGACCAAGTAATGTGGCGACACAGGCAACTAGCGCCAAGATGTGCCTTTGTTGTTGATCCCCAAACATCTGGTAATGTTGCGCTGATATTACAGACTGATAATTCATATCGTAGCAATTCTGAATATCTGAGATCAAGACGAGATGAAGAATCTAACCCTGAAGAATTTGGTCCTAATAATTATGGTGTAACTGCAATTGATGAGTTGTATCAAAGTGATGCTTTGAGGTTGCTGTCTTTTTCCAATTGGGAGGTAAGTGTACCTTTGTTTAAATAATTACCTTGTATAAAAGTCTTTAATTTTCATATGAAATTCAAGTTTATATAAATTCACTTATTTATCACTGATATAGTCATAAATCGTTTTATTCGGTAATTATTATTTTAAACATCTTTCATAATGATTACTTGCCACCTTGGCAACAGTAATTTAATTTTCCTTCTTTATGTACTTAAATATTTTGTTAATTTCACTTTTTTTGAAAACTGTTCTCTGTGATACGAATGATAACTACATTTCCAAGCCAAATGTGTACAACTTAAACAGTATCAAGTTTTGTTATGGGTGTTCAAATAGAAATGACCATGGCTTTGTTACCTTAACAGTGACCTTAACAATTTAACTATCTAGTCTTACTGATTTCCTTGCTTTACTTTGTTCAATGTCTTCAACAAGACAAGACAATTTTCATGAAATCTGTTATGCCTTTTTTTTTGTAAAAAAATATCAGGTTATTGTTTGTTATATAATTATGCTCCTTTAAGCAATTTTATATCAAATTCATCTGCTATCTAGGATAACTCTGTGTCGAGAGAGTCACTAGTGAATGCTGGGTTCTATCACGCTGGGGAGGGACGTCTGCGTTGTGCATGGTGCGGAGGAGAGTTGGCCCCGTTTAGATGTTTCGGTACTCTTGGTCCACCACTTGAAGTGCATAGAATGTGAGTACTTTATTTGTTTGATTTGAAACAATGCTATATAATGAATAAGAGCTATGCTTTTACTTTTGCTTTTATGTGTTTATTAGCATAGTGCTCTGGGATTCCCCTGTAAAAGTTTAAAGGCAAAATGACTAACTTAGTTGTTTTGTTATTTACATAACAAAATAAATGAGCATTCATTTGTTTCGTAAAGATATACTTGTTGATCGCTAAACCTCTTTTCATTCAATAAATATAAAGAATAACTTGTTTTTTTTGTGATTTGCAATACTTATCAATTTAAGTCACTATAAGAAAAATCTCCACTACATTATTCTGACTTGTCATCTCTATTCCGCAGGTACTTCCCTAGATGTAACCACGCCATAGTCCTAGAAGCGGCACAGCGGAACGACGAGCCTTCGCCCTCGACTTCGCCTGCTTCGTCGCCGCCCATGATTCTGTTGCCGCCGCCTTCGATAGAAAGTTCGGTGCCGCAGTCGTAAGTGGTTATAGTTATAGTAAAACAAAAAAGAAAGATATCCAATGAAGAGGAAAAGTGCCTTAGACTTGAAAAGAAACATCTGTATGTGTTTGGCGTTAAAGTGTAAACTTTTTTTATGACCTTACTTACTAAACACAGAGTCAAAAATCTTAAGTTGTGAGACCACTTCTATTTAGGAAGAATTCAAGCAAATTTTCGAAGAATTTTATCCATATTATATTATTATAAAGCAGTTGTTTGTTTGTTTGTTTGAATGAATTAGTCTCAGGAACTAAATTGAATTGAAAAATACTTTTTGGTGTGTTGAATATGCCTTTTCCAGTACATATTGCGTTCTACCTGGTATAAGAGTTTTTGAGCCTTTAAGGTCTCTATCTTTCCCTATAAAAACAACCAGCACTAGATCTTCTATAAATCCTCTCCGCGTCACCCCAACTATGCGTCTCTAACCTCTAGGCTACAAACATTTGATAATAACGATTTCGTTACATTTTGAGCATCATTTTCATTCTTCTTTTTTCCGTGTGTTGAATGTGCCTTTTACAGCACACATAGCGTTCTACCTGGTATCTCCGCTCGTCACCCCAACTACGCGTCTTTAGCTTTACTGTTACAAACATTTGATAATCACGATTTCATTATTTTTTTTGCATCATTTTCATTTTTCTAGTTTCCGTGTGATGAATATCCTTTTCCAGCATATATAGCGTTCTATCTGGTATCAGAGTTGTTGAGAACCTCTAAGCTTTCCCCATGAAAACGACCAAGGGTCTACCTGAAATAAGCTAGATTCCTGGGGCGTCTACCAAAACTAGAACTTCTATAACCAGTTCGGGGGCCGCGCACAACGCGCGCATCCTGTCCGCGGGCGGCACCTGGCGCGCACTAGGCGTCGTCGGCGGCTCCGCTCGTCATCCCAACTACGCGTCTTTAGCCTCGAGGCTTCAAACGTTCAGCAATTGGCCGCCGGATAGAACGCAGACGCCCAAGACGCTGGCGGATGCGGGGTTCTTTTATACGGGGACTGATGATCAGGTGAGGAATAATATTGGAAATTGTGTGTGAGAGATAGGGAGCAGGCAAGCCGAAGTCTTACCGTAGGTACTCCATATTAGAAGTGAGCATTGAATCTGAAAAGAAGATGCATATCAAGCGTAAACTGAATGTAATGCTTGTTTCTTGGTCTCCATTTTTATTTTCCATCAGGCAAGGTAGAAAAATTACACCGTAATCGGTATTTACAATGATTTTTGTGCAAAAACTACATAACGCATTTTGACGAAAACAAATTGAATCGAAATACAACTGAATACTTTTCACTGAACCAGCTATACAGATATAGTTCCCAATTTGACTTTTGTCCCTAGCATTGTACCCAAAAATCCGAAATCCAGTAAAGAACAGCCCATCCGAGTAATGAAGAGAGATATTGCAATATAAATATCTGCCTGCCCCAGGTCCGTTGCTTCTACTGCGACGGCGGCCTCGGCAAATGGGAGTCGGGCGACGCGCCGTGGTCAGAACACGCGCGCTGGTTCCCCCACTGCGGGTACGTGCTGCTGGTGAAGGGCCAGGAGTTCATCCACGCCAGCAGACCACGCCGTGACGTCACCACCGCGGTGAGTGCCGCTGCCTCTACTGAGATGACGTCACCACTGCGGGTACGTGCTGCTGGTGAAGGGCCAGGAGTTCATCCACGCCAGCAGACCACGCCGTGACGTCACCACCGCGGTGAGTGCCGCTGCCTCTACTGAGATGACGTCACCACTGCGGGTACGTGCTGCTGGTGAAGGGCCAGGAGTTCATCCACGCCAGCAGACCACGCCGTGACGTCACCACCGCGGTGAGTGCCGCTGCCTCTACTGAGATGACGTCACCACTGCGGGTACGTGCTGCTGGTGAAGGGCCAGGAGTTCATCCACGCCAGCAGACCACGCCGTGACGTCACCACCGCGGTGAGTGCCGCTGCCTCTACTGAGATGACGTCACCACTGCGGGTACGTGCTGCTGGTGAAGGGCCAGGAGTTCATCCACGCCAGCAGACCACGCCGTGACGTCACCACCGCGGTTAGTGCCGCTGCCTCTACTGAGATGACGTCACCACTGCGGGTACGTGCTGCTGGTGAAGGGCCAGGAGTTCATCCACGCCAGCAGACCACGCCGTGACGTCACCACCGCGGTGAGTGCCGCTGCCTCTACTGAGATGACGTCACCACTGCGGGTACGTGCTGCTGGTGAAGGGCCAGGAGTTCATCCACGCCAGCAGACCACGCCGTGACGTCACCACCGCGGTGAGTGCCGCTGCCTCTACTGAGATGACGTCACCACTGCGGGTACGTGCTGCTGGTGAAGGGCCAGGAGTTCATCCACGCCAGCAGACCACGCCGTGACGTCACCACCGCGGTGAGTGCCGCTGCCTCTACTGAGATGACGTCACCACTGCGGGTACGTGCTGCTGGTGAAGGGCCAGGAGTTCATCCACGCCAGCAGACCACGCCGTGACGTCACCACCGCGGTGAGTGCCGCTGCCTCTACTGAGATGACGTCACCACTGCGGGTACGTGCTGCTGGTGAAGGGCCAGGAGTATATAAGTATAGACGAAATAGCAGTAGTAAGACTGGAAAGACTTTTAGGAAATCGGCAGACTGGTGGTAAGTTAGAGGAATATAACAAAAAATTGGAAACGGATACCGTTCAGCTACCAGGCTGACAAAATATTCATCAAGAAAAGTTAGTTATTAAAATAGCATAGTGACTGGGTTGGAGTAAGATAGTAGAAATCTATATGCAGGTGATTATAGCTTGATAATAATTTTGAATTTAAGTAATAAATGTTGCCAGCATATTTTAAAACTGTAGATTTGAGAAATGTAGAGCAAATTCGATTGCTGCCAGAAGAGAAACTAAACATCCCAATATTTACGCATAAAAAATACTCTGAAGTTTAGATCCAGTAATTAATTTTACTTAAATTCTTTCAGGTTTCAGCAGAAAGTGTTTTAAGTGCCAGGAGACAAAATCCTGTAGCACATTTCCCCGCAACTGAAAATCAGGTAAAGTAATTAATATGTTCTTTACTTAAACTACCAACTGAAAAAGAAGTGTGTAAAAATTATTCTCGAAGATCAAAACAGGGAAAAAACATTCCCCCAAAAACCATTGAAGTAAAATAACTCAATTTCTATTCTACCTATATTTTGGTGTTATGACAATGCCTTTGCAGCGCACATTCATCTGGTATCACAGTTTTTGAGAACCGCCTTTTAACGCCTCTGAAATGGTTCCTGTAGGTTAGTGGCCACCCTGCTATCAATATTTTTCAAGCCTATAATAGGCATTAATAGTGATACAATAATATATTTGAGAGTATAATGCCCGTTTTCACCAATGTTCCCTAAAATTTAGGGTATACTTAAAATGTTTCAAAGGCCTACTATAAAATAACTATTTGTAGCTTTTTTTTTTAAACTTCAATTTATTTGTCTGTTAATATTTATAAACCGAAATTTTTTTTTATCGCAAAATATGTACATTTAAGTTTTGTTTAAAATGAGCTAGGAGTCCCTTAAGTTTAGGTGACGTTGGAGAAAACGGGCATGAGTCTCTTATTAATTGCATGTAGGTTGACAATGTGATGGAGAGTCCTCCGGTGCTGGCGGCTCTAGGAGCCGGGCTGGACGCCGCCAGGGTGCGGAGAACTGTCATCCGGAGGCTTAGGACTACTGGTCAGTACATCATCATTACATAGTATAAATCCAATTCGCAAATTCTGTCTGTTTGTATGTTTGGCTGCTAACTCCTCCTAAAGTACGTAACGGATTTGTTTTGAAATGCAGTTTTCTCTATATTTTAGGGTATTTATTCATTTAAATTTGTAAATAAAGAACGTTTAGAAAAAAGTTATTTAAAGTTACCAAAAATGCAAGGGTTCGCAAGCAAGTCGGCCAAAATTACTCCAATGCGAAGCGTGGGTGGGTCGCTAGTTTATTTATTAATAAAATAATGTTAATGTTGGTAGTTATGAGATGATGTTTAGTTGTAGATGGCGTTGATGTCGACATAAGTGATTTGTTACTGTACTCTTCGTAGATGATTATAATATTAATGAATCTTCTGATGACTAAACCACCTGTGTGGCTCTTAAAGTAAGCACAGTTAGTGTTTGTGTTAAATGCCCTACAGAATAGACTGGGGGAGAATCTTATTATTCTTTATTGGGCTCTTGGCCTAGTGTAACTTCTTAGTTTAACGCTAACATTACTTGAAATGAAAATTTCCTTAGATAATTGTTCGCGTTTAATAGTTTCCTTTAAATCGAATCTACCCATTTCTTAGAGCATATGACTTCTGATCGAAAGCCTCTAATAAATCTATCCATACAACAACTTGTTCCAGGCATACCATTCTCATCATCAGAGGGTTTAATCGACGCGGTTCTGAACGACCAGTTGAATGAAGAGTCCTGGTCCGCGGCGCCGCGGAGACAAGCCATGTTCGCGGAGAGATTGCTGCGGGACTTGGAGAGTGAACGAATGTAAGTATGACTAGGAGAGTGAACGGATGTAAGTATGACTTGGAGAGTGAACGAATGTAAGTATGACTGAAGAGTGAACGAATGTAAGTATGACTTGGAGAGTGAACGAGAGATTGCTAAGGGAACGAATCTATACTAATATAATAAAGCTGAAGAGTTTGTTTGTTTGTTTGTTTGTTTGAACGCTCTAATCTCAGGAACTACTGGTTCGAACTTAAAAATTATTTTTGTGTTGAATAGACCATTTATCGAGGCAGGCTTTAGGCTATATAACATCACGCTGCAACTATTAAGAGCGAAGAAATAATAGAAAATGTGAAAAAAACGGGGGAAATTATTCATCCTTGAGGGCTTCCTTTGCGTGCGCTGCGAAAATGGTTCTAGATACCAAAAAATTATGTATAGGTACAAGAATTAAGGGAACTTTTTACCGCGAGAAAACTTCGCATTCCCACGGGAAACTGACTTCTACTCGAACGGAGTCGCGAGCAGCCACTAGTGTAAGTATAACTTGGAGAGTGAACGAATGTAAGTATGACTTGGAGAGTGAACGAATGTAAGTATGACTGGAAGTGAACGAATGTAAGTATGACTGGGAGAGTGAACGAATGTAAGTATGACTGGGAGAGTGAACGAATGTAAGTATGACTGGGAGAGTGAACGAATGTAAGTAGGACTTGGAGAGTGAACGAATGTAAGTAGGACTTGGAGAGTGAACGAATGTAAGGACGGTTTCTTAATACGATTGAGAATACATGATTGTGATAAGTATAAAGGTTTAAGAATGTTAATTGGAGTATTGTGATATCTTCCTTAGAAACAAATTTATTATTTTATAAAGAATTGGTTTCGGCAATTAATGTGTAGAATAGCTATTTGTCTTAATTACTTATTTAAAAAGAATAAGACAAAGTTTTGTTATTTTAACAACTTTCTACAATTAACGCAACGAATGTTATTATAGTTCTTACTGTCAACTAATATATTAGAGGTTTTTAAAAGAAATGCAATTCTATGGTTTTGTACGCAAGGTATTGCAGTCTTTGTTTACAAACTAATAAATATTGAAACTCGTTTCAGGCTAGGATCTCGCTCCGACTCCCCCTCGCCGCCCGCGTCCCCCTCCCCCGAAAGATCCAGAACCCCCACCAACCAACACTCCACCATCAACAGAGAAACTTCCAGAAACAACTCCCGCGACCGGACAACCAGATCTAACCAGTTTGAACCGCGAGAGAGCGAGACGACAGATAATGCGAGCGAGCGAGAAACCGGATCAAACCGGTGTGAACAAGGAGAGAGAGATAGAGATAGTGGGAGCGAGAGAGACAGTAAGAAACTGTCGTTGGAGGAAGAGAATAGACAGCTGAAGGAGGCGAGGCTGTGTAAAGTGTGCATGGATAGTGAGGTAAGGAAAATTCTACCCAGTTTTAGATTTAACTAGTGGCCGCCCGCGACTCCGTTCGCGTGGAAGTCGGTTTCCCGTGTTAAAAAGTACCCTATGTGTTATTCTGATGTATAACCTATATTACTGCAAAGTTTCATCCAAATCCGTCCAGTAGTTTTTACGTGAAAGAGTAACAAACATCCATATATCCTCACATACTCACAAACTTTCACATTTATAATATTAGTAGGATTTTGATTTGATTAAAAAAGTACTTCCTACGTGGCTCATTTCCTTATGCGAATACATTTTTCTATTCATATAAATAATAAAAAAGAAGTAAATCAGAATAATATCTTGGGCAATGTTATTTTTATATAATAAAACGATGATAACTCAATTCCTCCAATGGCTGTAAAACTGAAGTATTATGAAATAATTCTTAAAACATTTAATTCACAATAATTCAATTCATTATTCAAATAGTTTTAATATAACTTCTTAGATTTACGCGATTATTATTACTTGAAATTAAACTCATTTTAACGGGTTTTACGCGTTTATTTTATTATTTTGATTTTCCGGTGTTTCGGCATTTTTGCAAATGCCGTGGTCACGGGTAGACTGGGTCGGAAAATCAAAATAATAAAATAAACCCGTAAAACCCGTTAAAATGAGTTTAATTTCAAGTAAAGTAGTTTTCTTAAAAAAATGAAGTATCTCAAAGATCATGCATTTTATAAATAAGTAATGTAAATTTTCATTTTTTTTTTTTTTTTTTTTTTTTTTTATGTAATATAGGTAGCAAACGAGCATGCGGGTCACCTGATGGTAAGTGATCACCGCCGCCCATGACTACCCTCAACACTGTAGGTGTTGGGGGTGTGTTGCTGACCTTTAAGAAAATATATAAATAAATAAATAAAATTGGGCACCGGATACCGCACTCACCGAACGAAACGCAGGAACATCGTTCCTACTTCACGTCGGTTTCCTGTGCGACGGTGGTATTTCACCGGTCGAGTCAGCCCAGCAATCGCTGCAGACAGAGCCTACAGCTAGACTCTACCACTCAAAAAATTCATAGTTAACTTTTATTCCAAAGCAAGTTTATTTGAAGTTACATCGGTTTACTCCACACAACAACACTAACACCTTCAGTCACCGTCGATGCATCACTGCATCACACACTTTATTAGAATAGACTTGTCCAATCCAGCCTTGCTATTACGAAACTCGATAATTACGAATTCGGATAGGTTTAGAAGAAGAACGGGTACTCCGTCAATTAATTACGTCATCGTAACAGTGCAAAAACCACTTTCAAAGCCGTTATTCGGACCTAAACCCATAGACTTACATTCAACAACTCTATAAGCTCTTTACATCTTTAAAAATGGACACTAATCCAAATTGTATTTTTTTGCAATTGCCATCCTACCATATTTTAAAGCAGTTTAAATGCTTTATGCTGGGGTCGCACTGTTGAAAACGTTAATTCCCATGAACTTGATTATTGCTATAATTTAGGGCGCGTTTATTACGACCGCGCAGTCGCCGCGCGGTAACTGCGCGGTCGGGGTGTTGCGAAGAATTCTCTAGACTAGACTACTAGGGAACTAGGACACACTTCAGTATCGTGCAAAACATTCTTTAAAAGATTATTGGAGCACATAATAATAAAAGTGTTTTTTAATACAGTTGCTAAACAAGTGGCGTATTGCAGGGACGTATAGCGTTCGGGATGTGGGCTATTACACACTCGTTTTTTTTTACCTTTTCCACGAGTGCGTTCTCTTTCCCATGAAGTTTTTACAAAAAAAAAAGAAGTTTTTAGGATTCATGTTAATACGTAGCGTAGGTATATTTCTTAAAAAGCTACTAATTTGTTTCGATATCAGATTTAATGATTTGATTGAATTAGTGAGGTTAGGTTTCATTTCATTTTATCTCATTAAATTTCATTTTCATTTTATATCATAAAAAAATCTACTGAAGACTTGGCTGTATGGGCATAGTTCCCTTTGCCTACCAGAATGGGTGAAGAAAAAATGGCGCGATATTCCATAAATTTTCTTTGCGAGTTTCGTAGTTTGTTGCACAAAATGAGTAATTTTGACATTTTTGATCCTAATTTGTTTGAATTAAAGCCGAAACTCACTATAATTGCACAAAATGCTTCGGAGAATATTTTACCGGAATAGTCAAAAAGTTGCTACATATCTACATACGACGAATTTATTGCGTGGAGAGGAGAGAAAAAAGCAAACAGTTTTTTATTATTTTATTAAATTGCTTCATTTTTTCGCAATTGTATTAAAAATAGTCGTTCAGCACACGTGCGGAACCGTCATTGCAACTCGTCCCGCCTGTCAACCCTCGCCTTCGGCTGTGCCTCGGCTTGGGTAGACATTTGTCGGAACTCGTTGCAATGACAGCCTTTCCAAACTTTTTTGGTTTTATAATAAAGAAAACAGTGGTCGTTTGATGGAAAATGTCAATTTTGAAGTATTGTCAAAGTGTTTTTTTTATAGCTCAAGTGAGCGGTTAGAATCTTTCGGAGTTAATAGAAAAAAAATGGCAGGTAATTTAAATTTAAGAACACTAACCAATATTTAGTTCCGAACGATGGACGAAACATTTTCGTAATCGATAACAGTTTATTGAAAAGGTCGCGCATCTTGCTCAGTTTTGTCGAAACAGCATTGCTGTTGGATTCTACCTAATATTTACGCAACAAATACGCGTTTTATTAGAAAATCATCAAATCCATGTTTTGCGTTAAATCTTTTTTTTACTAAGCGAGCGATAATTGCTTAATGCAACTTCTACAACACTAGTTTGTAAACAGTTTCCTATAAAAATAATCTTACATTACGTTATTCGAATTTAAAGCTCCGTGTTCGATTCGACATTCCGGGTGCGTTCCGATTGTAACCAACAATTCTCACCCATCAAAAATAAAGCTAACCGGTTACGAATTGCCGACAGCGCTTACACAACACTATTTTACTTATGAAAGGAAAATGTAATGCAAGTATATATAAATGCATTGCCGATTTTTTTTTCGTTATAGTTCAAGGAAGCAAGGTAGTTAATCATTATCATTACATAGTATAAATTCAAGTCGCTAATGTGTCTGTTTGTATGTTTGTCCGCTATCTCCTCCTAAACCAGAAGACGAATTTAAATGCGGTTTGCACATTTTTTTTAAATTTAAATTTGTAAAATAAAAAAACATTAAGAAAAGTTTATTTCAGTTAGCCAAAACACAATGTATCGTGATCAAGTCGCCTCGTGAAAAATACACCTTGCGTAGCGTGGGCGGGGTTATTGCGTAAGCCAATGGTAATCGAATGTCATTTTTTCAACGATACTGGATAACGTTAAAATTGGTGAAATATAAAGATTTTTTTTGGATTAATAGGTAGATAATCAATGCCGCCATTTATTAACCCTGAAACCGTGATGATTTTCATTAATACCCTTTCCAGAATTGTTGAAAATATGACTTTCGATTACCATTGGCTTACGCGATAGCCCCGCAGGTTACTATATTACTTAGAGTAACATTATATTAGTTTTTAATACAGTTGCTCAAAAAGTGACGTATTGCAGGGACGTATAGCGTTCGGGATGTGGGCTATTACACACTTGTGCTTTTTTTTTACCTTTCCCGCAATCGTGTGTTTTCTTTCCCAACTGTCAAAATAATGTATATTTAAATGAAAACCATCCATGAAGTTTTTACTTAAAAAAAACAAAGAAGTTTTTATTATTCATGTACGTAGCGTAGGTATATTTCTAAAAAAAAGCTACTAGATTGTTTCGATATCAGATTTAATGATTTGATTGAATTAGTGAAGTTAGGTTTCATTTCATTTTATCTCATTAAATTTCATTTTTATTTCATATCAATAAAAAAAAAATACTGAAGACTTGGCTGTATGGGCATAGTAACCTTTGCCTACCAAATGGGTGAAGAAAAAATGGCGCCATTTTCCAGAAATTTTCTTTGCGAGTTTAGTTCTTTGTTGCACAAAATGAGTAATTTCGACATTTACGATCCTATTTTTTTATTTTATTAAATTGCTTCATTTTTTTGCAACTGTATTAAAACTAGTCGTTCAGTAAGTACACGTGCGGAACCGTCATTGCAACTCGTCCCGCCTGTCAACCCTCGCCTTCGGCTGTGCCTCGGCTCGGGAAGACATTTGTCGGGGCTCGATGCAATGACAGCCTTTCCACACTTGTAATGAAATATACTATTTTAATACAGTTGCTCAAAAAGTGGCGTATTGCAGGGACGTATAGCGTTCGGGATGTGGGCACACGCGTGCTTTTTTTTACCTTTCCCGCACTCGTGCGTTCTCTTTCCCAACTGTCAAAATTATGTCTATTAAAAAGAAAAATTAACCAACGATGAAGTTTTTACTAAAAAAAAAGCAAAAAGTTTTTATGATTCATGTTAATACTTACGTAGCGTAGGTTAATTTCTAAAAAAAAGCTACTAGATTATTTCGATATCATATTTAATGATTTAATTGAAGTAGTGTGGTTGGTTTCATTTAATTTTATCCCATTAAATTTCATTTTAATTTCATATCAATAAAAAAAATCTACTGAAGACTTGGCTGTATGGGCATAGTACCTTTGCCTACCAAATGGGTGAAGAAAAAAATTGTGCCTTTTTCAAAATGAGTTATTTATACTTTTACGATCCTAATTTTATATTTTATTAAATTGCTTTATTTTTTCGCAACTGTATTAAAAATAGTCAGTAATTAAATATACAATTCCTGCCAGGTGTCGGTGGTGTTCCTCCCGTGCGGGCACCTGGTGTCGTGCGCGGGCTGCGGCGCCGCGCTGTCCGCGTGCCCGCTGTGCCGCGGCGGCGTGCGCGCGCTCGTGCGGGCCTACCTCGCCTGACTGCAGGTACTGACTGACTGACTACTGACTACTGACTGTCCGCGTGCCCGCTGTGCCGCGGCGGCGTGCGCGCGCTCGTGCGGGCCTACCTCGCCTGACTGCAGGTACTGACTGACTGACTACTGACTACTGACTGTCCGCGTGCCCGCTGTGCCGCGGCGGCGTGCGCGCGCTCGTGCGGGCCTACCTCGCCTGACTGCAGGTACTGACTGACTGACTACTGACTACTGACTGTCCGCGTGCCCGCTGTGCCGCGGCGGCGTGCGCGCGCTCGTGCGGGCCTACCTCGCCTGACTGCAGGTACTGACTGACTGACTGACTGACTGACTGACTGACTACTGACTGACTGACTGACTACTGACTGTCCGCGTGCCCGCTGTGCCGCGGCGGCGTGCGCGCGCTCGTGCGGGCCTACCTCGCCTGACTGCAGGTACTGACTGACTGACTGACTACTGACTGACTGACTGACTGACTGACTGACTGACTACTGACTGTCCGCGTGCCCGCTGTGCCGCGGCGGCGTGCGCGCGCTCGTGCGGGCCTACCTCGCCTGACTGCAGGTACTGACTGACTGACTACTGACTACTGACTGTCCGCGTGCCCGCTGTGCCGCGGCGGCGTGCGCGCGCTCGTGCGGGCCTACCTCGCCTGACTGCAGGTACTGACTGACTGACTACTGACTACTGACTGTCCGCGTGCCCGCTGTGCCGCGGCGGCGTGCGCGCGCTCGTGCGGGCCTACCTCGCCTGACTGCAGGTACTGACTGACTGACTACTGACTACTGACTGTCCGCGTGCCCGCTGTGCCGCGGCGGCGTGCGCGCGCTCGTGCGGGCCTACCTCGCCTGACTGCAGGTACTGACTGACTGACTGACTGACTGACTGACTGACTACTGACTGACTGACTGACTACTGACTGTCCGCGTGCCCGCTGTGCCGCGGCGGCGTGCGCGCGCTCGTGCGGGCCTACCTCGCCTGACTGCAGGTACTGACTGACTGACTGACTACTGACTGACTGACTGACTGACTGACTGACTGACTACTGACTGTCCGCGTGCCCGCTGTGCCGCGGCGGCGTGCGCGCGCTCGTGCGGGCCTACCTCGCCTGACTGCAGGTACTGACTGACTGTCTGTCTGTCTGACTACTGACTGTCCGCGTGCCCGCTGTGCCGCGGCGGCGTGCGCGCGCTCGTGCGGGCCTACCTCGCCTGACTGCAGGTACTGACTGACTGACTGACTGACTGACTGACTGACTACTGACTGACTGACTGACTACTGACTGTCCGCGTGCCCGCTGTGCCGCGGCGGCGTGCGCGCGCTCGTGCGGGCCTACCTCGCCTGACTCCAGGTACTGACTGACTGACTGACTACTGACTGACTGACTGACTGACTGACTGACTGACTACTGACTGTCCGCGTGCCCGCTGTGCCGCGGCGGCGTGCGCGCGCTCGTGCGGGCCTACCTCGCCTGACTGCAGGTACTGACTGACTGACTGACTGACTGACTGACTGACTACTGACTGACTGACTGACTACTGACTGTCCGCGTGCCCGCTGTGCCGCGGCGGCGTGCGCGCGCTCGTGCGGGCCTACCTCGCCTGACTGCAGGTACTGACTGACTGACTGACTACTGACTGACTGACTGACTACTGACTGACTGACTGACTGACTGACTACTGACTGTCTGCGTGCCCGCTGTGCCGCGGCGGCGTGCGCGCGCTCGTGCGGGCCTACCTCGCCTGACTGCAGGTACTGACTGACTGACTGACTGACTGACTGACTGACTACTGACTGACTGACTGACTACTGACTGTCCGCGTGCCCGCTGTGCCGCGGCGGCGTGCGCGCGCTCGTGCGGGCCTACCTCGCCTGACTGCAGGTACTGACTGACTGACTGACTGACTGACTGACTACTGACTGACTGACTGACTACTGACTGTCCGCGTGCCCGCTGTGCCGCGGCGGCGTGCGCGCGCTCGTGCAGGCCTACCTCGCCTGACTGCAGGTACTGACTGACTGACTGACTGACTGACTGACTGACTGACTACTGACTGTCCGCGTGCCCGCTGTGCCGCGGCGGCGTGCGCGCGCTCGTGCGGGCCTACCTCGCCTGACTGCAGGTACTGACTGACTGACTGACTGACTGACTGACTGACTGACTGACTGACTGACTGACTGACTGACTGACTGACTGACTGACTGACTGACTGACTGACTGACTGACTGACTGACTGACTGACTACTGACTGACTGACTGACTTCTGACTGTCCGCGTGCCCGCTGTGCCGCGGCGGCGTGCGCGCGCTCGTGCGGGCCTACCTCGCCTGACTGCAGGTACTGACTGACTGACTGACTGACTGACTGACTGACTGACTGACTACTGACTGTCCGCGTGCCCGCTGTGCCGCGGCGGCGTGCGCGCGCTCGTGCGGGCCTACCTCGCCTAACTGCAGGTACTGACTGACTGACTGACTGACAGACTGACTGACTGACTACTGACTGACTGACTGACTACTGACTGTCCGCGTGCCCGCTGTGCCGCGGCGGCGTGCGCGCGCTCGTGCGGGCCTACCTCGCCTGACTGCAGGTACTGACTGACTGACTGACTGACTGACTGACTGACTACTGACTGTCCGCGTGCCCGCTGTGCCGCGGCGGCGTGCGCGCGCTCGTGCGGGCCTACCTCGCCTGACTGCAGGTACCTGACTGTCTGACTGACTGACTGACTGACTACTGACTGACTGACTGACTACTGACTGTCTGCGTGCCCGCTGTGCCGCGGCGGCGTGCGCGCGCTCGTGCGGGCCTCCCTCGCCTGACTGCAGGTACTGACTGACTGACTGACTGACTGACTGACTGACTACTGACTGTCCGCGTGCCCGCTGTGCCGCGGCGGCGTGCGCGCGCTCGTGCAGGCCTACCTCGCCTGACTGCAGGTACTGACTGACTGACTGACTGACTGACTGACTGACTGACTGACTGATTGACTGACTGACGGACTGACTGACTGACGGACTGACTGACTGACTGACTGACTGACTGACTGACTGACTGACTGACTGACTGACTGACTGACTGACTGACTGACTGGCTGGCTGGCTGGCTGGCTGGCTGGCTGGCTGGCTGGCTGGCTGGCTGGCTGGCTGGCTGGCTGGCTGGCTGGCTGGCTGGCTGGCTGGCTGGCTGGCTGGCTGGCTGGCTGGCTGGCTGGCTGGCTGGCTGGCTGGCTGGCTGGCTGGCTGGCTGGCTGGCTGGCTGGCTGGCTGGCTGGCTGGCTGGCTGGCTGGCTGGCTGGCTGGCTGGCTGGCTGGCTGGCTGGCTGGCTGGCTGGCTGGCTGGCTGGCTGGCTGGCTGGCTGGCTGGCTGGCTGGCTGGCTGGCTGGCTGGCTGGCTGGCTGGCTGGCTGGCTGGCTGGCTGGCTGGCTGGCTGGCTGGCTGGCTGGCTGGCTGGCTGGCTGGCTGGCTGGCTGGCTGGCTGGCTGGCTGGCTGGCTGGCTGGCTGGCTGGCTGGCTGGCTGGCTGGCTGGCTGGCTGGCTGGCTGGCTGGCTGGCTGGCTGGCTGGCTGGCTGGCTGGCTGGCTGGCTGGCTGGCTGGCTGGCTGGCTGGCTGGCTGGCTGGCTGGCTGGCTGGCTGGCTGGCTGGCTGGCTGGCTGGCTGGCTGGCTGGCTGGCTGGCTGGCTGGCTGGCTGGCTGGCTGGCTGGCTGGCTGGCTGGCTGGCTGGCTGGCTGGCTGGCTGGCTGGCTGGCTGGCTGGCTGGCTGGCTGGCTGGCTGGCTGGCTGGCTGGCTGGCTGGCTGGCTGGCTGGCTGGCTGGCTGGCTGGCTGGCTGGCTGGCTGGCTGGCTGGCTGGCTGGCTGGCTGGCTGGCTGGCTGGCTGGCTGGCTGGCTGGCTGGCTGGCTGGCTGGCTGGCTGGCTGGCTGGCTGGCTGGCTGGCTGGCTGGCTGGCTGGCTGGCTGGCTGGCTGGCTGGCTGGCTGGCTGGCTGGCTGGCTGGCTGGCTGGCTGGCTGGCTGGCTGGCTGGCTGGCTGGCTGGCTGGCTGGCTGGCTGGCTGGCTGGCTGGCTGGCTGGCTGGCTGGCTGGCTGGCTGGCTGGCTGGCTGGCTGGCTGGCTGGCTGGCTGGCTGGCTGGCTGGCTGGCTGGCTGGCTGGCTGGCTGGCTGGCTGGCTGGCTGGCTGGCTGGCTGGCTGGCTGGCTGGCTGGCTGGCTGGCTGGCTGGCTGGCTGGCTGGCTGGCTGGCTGGCTGGCTGGCTGGCTGGCTGGCTGGCTGGCTGGCTGGCTGGCTGGCTGGCTGGCTGGCTGGCTGGCTGGCTGGCTGGCTGGCTGGCTGGCTGGCTGGCTGGCTGGCTGGCTGGCTGGCTGGCTGGCTGGCTGGCTGGCTGGCTGGCTGGCTGGCTGGCTGGCTAGCTGGCTGGCTGGCTGTCTATTTGTATAAAAATAATATATATAAATATATTTGTTTCAATACTTTTTCTGTTTAACTCTTAACTGCAACCCTATCTATCCTTTAAACGCGAACTTGAGTGTTAGATTCTCATTTGATTTTGGTTTCTCAAGTGCATGATTTCATGTTTGAAACCCAGCCCTTTGTATCGTCCACAAAAAGCTTCAAGCAAGCGATTTTAGGATATTTTGTTTTTAATTTTACTGATTATGTATTTATTTTTTTCAGATATACGTACTGTTAGCAAACTTAAAACTAAGTTTCGAAAGCTGTTATCGGTGGACATCGTGTTACAATAATATGAAATTTCCTCCTTCATTTATGATATTATCTAATACTAATGTTAAATATTGTTTAGTATTTATGTATAATTTTATGACTTTAGGCTGGCCTATTTTATTTAAAGGAAAACGCGTTTTTTTTATCGACTTGATACAATTCTTATTATGAATCGAACTATAACCATAAAATGCAGGTTTTGAGATTACTCTCATTCGAGTAAAGATTAATTTCGAATTTCTTAATTTCGTTTATCATAACGACACATAAAAGCAAGCAAAGCGGTTTTATTTCACATTTTAAACATCACTTGTAAGTTTAATTGATAAAAGTTTAATTTTCAAGTTTGATAAAATATAAGTATGATTTAGTTCACTTGTATAATTATTTTTTTCATATTCTCTGTACGAGATTTATGATTTTAAAACATATTGTTTTGTAACCTGTATATAACCTAAATTGAATTATAAATCATAGTGATCCCATTTTTGCATTTGTGTATACTTATACTTATAACCTAAACTTTTAGCTTTATGCAAAAATGCATCATTACTTTTAAAATCTGTATCAGAAATAACTAACAACTAACCAATTTTATTTATTTCACATTTGTGTACAATTTCTCAAGCTACGAAATAAAAAATGAAGAAAAAAACTCCTAGAATGTTATACAAAGGCATAGAATGCCATGGAAAATACAAAGTAAAAAAAAAACTAGATTAGATTAAAAAAATATGTTTATTAGGTATATCAAAATAAAAAGTTGGAACCTGAGATATTTAGGAACTTCTTCTATTTAGGTCCCGTATTTTGTGGCAGCAACTATATTGTTTAGTGTTATTTATTGACGCATGAGCTAAGATAATTGTGTTTGTCATTAAGGACAAACCAAACCACACACTCTGTTTAGTTATTAGCCTACATATTATTACAGATATGCCGTTTAAGTGTTATTGTTTTGTACAAAGAAAAAAAATGTTTATTAGAGCAAAAAATTTAAAGAATGTTTCGTGTGATTATCATATTTCTGTATTTTTTTCTGATGTTTGTTAAGATTAGAGACATGGTCTGGAAATACCCTTTCACTTTTTGCCTGACCGTCAAATTGGGGAAGTGCAGTATATTATAACTTAAAAGTAATAAAATCAACGAATTCAATTTGCAACAATGTAACATGTAAAAACTTTGATAGATATTGATTTTATGTAGCCAATCATTTGTAGCATATAACCAATCCTTGTACATTAATCTGCATTTTTTAAATGCAAGATGCCATGTAGATTATATATAACTTACTATACTATATACAATAATATATATTTCCCTTAATAGAAAAGTAATATTGCTACAGTAAGTATAATATGAAATATAATATACACGTACAACATATACGATTAAATGTTTGTTTGCTTTAATATATAAACGATTTTAGGTCACTTAAAGTGCCTATTTACTAAGTGCTTATACAGTTAAGCGTAAATGAATAGTTCGTGAATGGTTGGCGATTGCATAAGTGCACTCATTTTTTATTTGTACAGTCGAGGACAAAAGTCAGATAATATTGTTACACTAGTGACACGCTCAGGCTTTGTATGTATGTGTGATATTTTTGAATGCTCGATGGCAAAAAAACGTGTTTAAATGACATCTAAAACTGTTTCGAAATCATAACATAATTGGCTTATCATATATTACATTGAAAGGGAATGGCGAATACACATAAAAAACTTAATTTCGATATAAATATCGTGATTATCTTATCAAGTAATTCTATCCTTATATTACAAACGTAAAAAAAAGACTTTTGTCCTCGACTGTACAAATTCACATAGATTTAATAGGTACCTAAGGCAATTTTAAACACCAACTACACATAAGTCTTATATAATACTAATATAACACCAACATTAGGTAACGTAGTTGAAAGGTAACCTATAGCTAAAAACTGTACTCAATAACTATTAGTGCAGCCAGATTCTTAGATATTTAGAAGTACATACAATGAGTTCAAAGTAATAGGAATTATTTTATGAATTTATGTTAAACAAATCGATAGCTAGATGTTTTTTGTTTTTAATTAATTTAAAGTCCCTAATAATAATCAGAAAGTTACAGAAATGTTTATAATCAGAATACTTATATTTTAAGTACATTTATGTATTTTAAACATTGTAAGTTTTGTGACGTAGTCAAATCTCGAAAAACATTAGAATCAAGTAGTGTGATGTTTAAAATGTAAATATAGTGGTTGTATGGTTAGGTACTACCTAATTATAAATAGTGATACCAATATTTTGTTTTATTTTATCCTGTTTGAAACACTAATTAAGTAAAATATTGTTAATGTTAGACGTTTATATTTTAAAAAACTAGATAGGACCACAGTTTCAGATTTGACAAAGTTACTTAAAAGTTTTATTCTTTACATTTCACAAAAAATAATAAAGCACAAAATATGTTTACCAATAGGATGTGCATCTGCATTGAGTTTTCTTTTTTCCAACATTTAGAAAAAGACGTGATATTTTGAAGAAATTGAGTAAAAAATAGTAAAAACTCATTGGTTTAAAAATCTGAACTGAGTGTTCTAGTTTTTGGGTTGTAATAGTTTTAATTTAACTTTTACAAATTTTTGACTTAGTGCTATGAGTTTTTACTATTTTTTTTCAAATCTCACGTCTTTTACTAAAAGTTAAAAAAAAGAAAACTTAATGCAGATGCACAACTTAATAGGAACTAAGAAGCCGCAAAGAAAATGTCAAAACTTAGGTATAGCCTGTATTTTCGTTTAGAGGTAAAATATATCGAATATTTTAAATATGATTTTGTCACGCCTAGTTAAAGTGAATGCAAAACACAACGTAGCTCTCTCTTTTTTACTGAATTCGAAAAAAGGACGTTATTGTTATTATGCAAGTAATGTTAGCACCCACATTAAATGACAGTGTTTTAAAATTTCGTATACCTACGCTAGTATTTTGTGCATAATATTATAATAAGAGTATGCAGTTATGTTTGTGATTGAAATGATCAATGATTTCATTATAACGGGAAAACCTCTGCTTATAACAAATAACTAGCGGCTCATTCCTTTTATTTCCCTTGACCGAAACACGCTACACTAACTAACACGCATCGCAACAGTTTAATTGTTTCATCTTTGGATCAAAGGCCATCTTTTTTTTGTGTAAAGGTGAAGTGCGTACGAAGAAGTTTTGCTATGCAGCCACGGCGCCGTCGTCTGGACGAAAATAGAAAACGGATGCGCGTGCGTCGAAATAAACGTAGACGACGCATTCCGCTATGGTTTTGGGACTTAGTTCAGTAATATTAGAATCGGCGTGAGCCTGAAAGACTTAAATTTGTGATTCACAGTGATTCATAAATTGATTGTTTTGTTTAGTTGTTTGGTTTAGATACATGTCTGTGTGTCCACAGTTGGTTAGGGGGAGGCATCGATTAGTTATCTTGAGTGATGTTAGAGACCTACATCTTTAAGTTCTTGCCTTGCTTAAAAATATTTAGCTGCAAACTACTCGTACATTCTGAGTTTTCTCTCCTTACTGCTTTTTAACAGGTTTTTAGATACCTGCTTAGTAAACTTTTAGTATTAAGATGTCTGATTACTTAACTTTTATTATAAACTTAAAACACCTTTAACAGCTTTCTGCTTTAACTGCTTTTCCTCTTCTCGCTTCAATACCAATTAATATTCAAATGAGTTTTAATCCGTTACTTTTACAGATGGATAATGTCTTCAAGATACATCTTTTGGATATAACTGGCAAGCAGCTGGTTAGGGTAAGTACCTACCTAGTTTTCTATTTATAGGAATGACTAGAATTTCCCATGTAAGGCTCTAACTTGTTACGGCACTTGAAAACCCTGAGCTGATTGCAACTTGTTATTTTACATATACCGTAAATGCTTAATAAAATGTTTATTTATTTAATGTACCTTCGTTAGTAGGTACAGCTTAATAACAGTTTATGGCGATAAAGACGTAATTTCACTAAAAATCAATCACAACTATCACATTTTCGTGGGAGGTTCTACACATAAACCTATGGTACATCTAGGTGCCTCATAAAAGCGAGTGTCAGAAAATCGCAGCGCCGCGCCGCATATAAAATACTATAGTATTCTTAACAAGAGGTCGCCTTAGTGCATTTAGGTTTAATGCATCTGTGACTCATTCAGGCAGCCTGTAGGTGGCATTTAATTATTATTTGCCTCCGTACCTAGACATTGCGTCCTTGCAAGGCTGTAGGCCTCAGTCACGTGGCTAACCACAAGTCGTTTCGTTTGAGATATTTTACCGTGCCTTGAAGGTTTGAAATATACATTCTAATCTAAAAGGTCCTAATAACAACCTCGCGCTGTGTTTAATGCAGTATTAGAACCGGATGTCGACTTAGTACCAACGTGCTTATTTATTTCTTTAATTAGCTAGTCGCTGTTTATCAACTTTGTATGATACAAAGTTTCACTCGGCATGTAAACAGGCGCTTTGTAGCTACTTACATGAAATTTCGTTTCCAGACACATAAAATGAACACCGGTCTATGTTAAGAGCTGCCTTGTTTCTTGTTTCATATAATGTAGGAACATGCCTTTAGAAGTGGTCACGTGAAGATGGTAAAACCAGCATTAACTTTTTATTCAATTAGTATGAGATTATAAAAAAACTAGATGTCAAGCTAGTTGTACGAGTTAGGCTGGTATGTGTTCGGGTAGGTCGTTGCAATGGAATCTTAGATAGTTGGCAGGATTTAAATAAAATGTGACTTGCATCTTCTTTGTTTGAACGATCCTTCTTAAGTAACTGGCCGCGAGTAAAACAAAGCAATAAAACCTTTTTTGAACGTCTTACTTGTCTTTGTGAGAACTCTAACATTCAAATACTTATTCCCATACCTACCTAAATTATCAAATTCTGGTACTTACCTACTTTGGTAGGTACTTTATATTCAGGGCGATTGGTAATATTTGCTATGTCGAAACATGTTTTCATATCCACACGACCATAACAAATTATGTCGCGACAAGTGAAGCCAAAGTAGAATTAAACTCCAAAATAGGGCTTTTAACACATGCGGTGCCTGTCTACGATCGTTAAAATAATCAGTGTGAAATTTTGGAGAGTCTGCCTAATTATAACTGCACAAATCTCACTCATGTGTTTATTTATAAGCGGCTTTTGAGAAAGAAGTCTTAGGTGTGATTTTTAAGTGGTTTTTACACATAGTTTAAGTTTAACCGTATAATATTTTGTAGTAGAATTGTGCGTATATTGCATTTGCTGCTCTTTACCACCTTGGACTTAAACCCCGCGCCGTGTCGCCTGCATAGTCATTGCGCTGATTTTATTGTCCTTTTGTCGTACTTCTTTATTTATAAGTAGCCTAACTCCTGCACGACGGGCTGAGATTTATAAAGGGTATAAACTGCAATTTGTCTGCTATTAACGATATAAAACAAGTCGTTTCGGAGTAGCGCCATCTGTTGTGCATGTAGGTAGGTAGTGTGGGATCGTGTAGTCGTGGGCGCCTGCGCGGTGAGTCAGTCGGCCTCAAGTCCCACGTTCGCATTGAGCCAAATCCGATTAGGGCATCGGCGTTAACAAATTAGAGAATATGCTAACGTTTATGGACTTTGGAACCAAATAGCAACAAACATTAAGGTAGGTTTTACTTTACTTTTGGTGAATCTGGCACAGCGAATTTTATTTTTATGTATTAATAAAAAAGTTATCTAAAGAAACTGTTAACATTTAAAGACAAATATATAAAAATCCAAAACTATCTAAGTATCTGCCTAATTTATTGAAACATGCCTTGACTCTACTCACGTACGTACCTAAGATCTTCTTGGTAATTATCTTAGTGTCCAGAGCATAGATAGAGCGTAGACACTTAGTGAGTCAATCAGTTTATTTGGTACCTAAACAACCTACCTACAACTTCTATACCTGTATAGTTTGAAAATATTTTTTCTCGATTACCTACTAAAGGAGACACTATCAAATCACTTTTTACTAGCAAATAATACTACAGGATTGATGAGTGAAACTTGGAAGTTATTGATCCCGCAATTATGTGGACTGGTGAGTCTAGATTCGCTGTTCTAGTTTCATATTCTCCACTGCCCAAACTCGGCCAGAACATAGTTTAAATATCCAAGCAAATAGGTTGAGGTATGATATCATTGCACTGCAAGTAACGTGAGAAGGAGCCGTATTGGCATGCCAGAACCGTTGGCAGTGTCAGTTGGTGGGTCACCTGATAACAGTATCAAATGACCACATACCAGAGCTCGGCTCTGGGAACAATAAAGACCTTTGTCAACTGAGCGATACGCGTTTTTATGAAGTCGATAACAGTGTGGTGACCAATATAGGTGAAATTAGGTACAGGGGGAGTCGGAAAGTTAAATGGTACCTACTTAATAGGTATTTATACATTAAGGAACTAGGTGTTTGATTTAATTGGAGTTCCCTTCGTCTCAAAATGAATTTGTATAAACTTCCCTCACTGTGTTTTGATTACGAAATCACAATCTTAACGGCTTTGTTATTGTACAGTCCTTGTGTTTATATGACAGTGGCAATATAAGACAAGCGCGTTGGAATTTCAACAATGGGTTATTAATTTATTTACCACTTTGTATGTACCCATCGTGTTGCGGTTGGTAATACCTGCTATTCTTTTACCTAAATTGGTGTCAAATGTCATTCCTTAGCAATGACAATGTCAACACGTATTAATTTTGCACTTAGGTACATACAAACATACCTAAAAGAAGGTTGGGAAAGCAAATTCGACTAAAAAGTTTTCATATTTTTCAAAAACCAAAGTTTTTCGTAACTTATGTTTCCAGAACGTCTTAACACTTTTCAAGACTTTTCATCTTAACACGAAATTCTTTTGCACAGATTTTCCCAAAAGTTTTCATATTTTTCAAAAACCAAAGTTTTTCGTAACTTATGTTTCCAGAACGTCTTAACACTTTTCAAGACTTTTCATCTTAACACGAAATTCTTTTGCACAGATTTTCCCAAACCGGGTAAAAGGTTTGGGAAAATCTGTACTGAACTCCTACTAGGTTCTTATTACAAAAAGCGTTGAGTATTATCCATCGCTTAATTGTCAGCTAAAAATAATCAAAACATTCCACATATCAGATGGGTCAGAGTTCTGCATCCTGCATTACGCATTGTCGGTGCAACGTTCATGCATTACGCATTTCTGAGCTGCGTGCGCGCATATCAAAAGTAAATGAGCCCATTAAATTGAGGGTAGATATGGAATTAAGTAAATATTTTTAGGTTAGTACTGGTAAATTTTTTTTGACGTCTTGTATACCAACTGGTAGCTGAACGGCTACATACTAACAAAGCTATTGAAATTACTATTGAACAAATAAAATAAAATGGTTGTTAAAATAGTCTATGTAAAGTGGAGAATTCAATTTTTTTTTAATTCAACGCTTATTTTTTTAAAAGAAAAATGTGTGACTTGAAAACTGAATAAGATTTTCTCTTTTTTTTATTGGAATGAACCCCAATAAAACTACGATAAAAAAACATTTTAAAAATACTAAATCCGGAACTTTAGAGCGCTAATTTCACTTTACAGACGCCAACCATAGATAGGCTGGCTGGGTGGGTTAGTAATTTAAATTGCCGAGTATCACGCCCCCTCACGGATCCTCGCAGCACCTTAAATTTCTATTTACAGTGTACTCTATAATGGTGTAACTGTTAGTTTAAGACAGGAAGGATGTCATTCTTCGTCCTTACAAGTTGCATGACATCAGCCTTTGTTGCCACAGACAATGCGCGCGCGCACGCAGTCACGCGCTGATTCACGCCTACCTACGGGATATTCCGAGACTCCTTGACACTCCTGTTTTTATCAAGTAGGTATTTTAGTGAAATTATAGAAATGTAGATATTAATATACAGGGTGTAAGCAAACCATTTCCGAACCGAAGCCCGAGACCAAGTATTGTTGAGCCTAATTAGAAGCTAAGCTATGTAAGTAAGCTCGGCCAATTAGGTATTTTATTGATGATTTACTAATTAAATAACCTAACACCTGAATCATAAAAAATATTTTTAAATATTAGTAAGTATAATATAATTGTAAGTAATTTAAAAGTAATTTAATGTTTCCCGCTTTAGGTCAACGCTTAAATATCAGCTGATGGTGCGGGGGGATGATTTAAAGTAATTGGAGATTAAATTTAAATTATTTTTTAATAAGTAATATTTTTTTATAAGTCAGCGTGTAATTGTGTGATTCATTATAAAGTAAAGAAACAAAATGAAAAATACTTATTGATAAATCTTTTTTGCTCTAGTTTTCTGAAACTAGTTTTAGAATAACGACAAAATACCTATTAGGGTTTAGCTTGGTACCTACTTACGCTTTTATAGCTAACCGCATTATTACAAATGCGACAAAAACTACACTTCCTGCTAAAGTTTTTTATAGATTTTTATGAATCGTAGTCCGGATATGACTTATTACTGACGTCATTAGAACTTTGATAGCAATAATTGTTATGGACTATTTGTGGAATGAACTGCTGGGTACTAGTTTATTAACAAAAGACTTGATGAGGCAAACTAACTATCTAAACAGTAATTGGAGCTTTGAGCACCAACTTTAAAAAGTATCTAAGGTATTATATTTAGGTACCATTAGTAACATATAATTAACTTATCAATATACGCAGAATAATCCATTGAAATTTTGTTTTACATTTAAGTACTTTTACCAAAAGTGTACAACAAAATTTCCTTTTTTCATCACAAAGTACAGTCCTCGTTACTGCTGGTTTTGTAACTTTCGATCTATGATGAAACTATACCACGAATCAGTAAGTAGGTAGTAAACAATAGCATCGCGGTTATGTTGTGTAAAGAAAGTTTCTAAATCAATGTGACCTAGTTTGCAAACAATTTTGTACTTCTTTGTTTACTGCTATTCCGTTTTATTGGACACAGTGATTACCTTAATTTACCTACCTTAATTTTTTCTTTGAATACAAATTATTGAGGGTGTAAGCAATACACTTCCGAACCATTTCCGAAGACCGAATTTTACTTAATTATTGAGTCTTAATATTATTTTTTAACTTTCCCTGTGACCCTGTTTCCGTTTACGGAAGTTTTTTTTACACCCTGTATTTATTGTATTCAACATAAAAATTAAAAATGCTACATTCCTCCTACTCTTTACTTATCAAGTATTAACCTAACTAACCGTAATTTAAACAGTATAGTTTTCCACCAGTTTCTAGTTGCACTATTGAAGCCAATGGTGAAGCAAGGCTGTATGCAATCACTTCCTCGACAAGTTACACAAGACACGAGTTCAAACTGCACCTATTTTATTCTATTATTAGATAAATTAGTTGCTAAAGGTTGGACCGAGGATTTAAAGAATAAAGTTGATAAAGTATTTTATTGGTAGATAACTTTTTTTCCTTCAACTTATTTAAATAAGTTTATTTGTCTTATTTTGGAAATTACCTACACGTCTAGGAGAAAGTGCCAATAAACGAGTATCCAATCTTTTATTACCCATCCAGACAATGTCTAGAATCTAGATAATATACCCAGACTAAACTAAATCTAAAGTGTCTGGACCTACCTTGAAATTACTTTTACGAGAAAATCCGGCTAGACGTAGTAAATAAAGTTTTTGATACTTACTCACTTTAACTTGACCTATTTACTACATAATACTTTATTTTATCATTATTTTGGTTACTTAGAACAAATTCTTGGCAGAAATATAGGTACTATTAAACAAGATTTTACAGCTTACCAAGCAAAGTTTTTATGGGGAATCTATCCCCATAAAAACTCACTGCTAAGAAAAAGTGTACCAAAAAAGGCAGCCAGTAAAATATAGAGCCCATTCAATTTACTTATTTATTTACTTTATTAACAAAAAAAAATATTTATTATTATTAATATTCCATCGATGAGGTAGGTAACATGCAACATTATAGTTTTTCAAAGCTTTAAAAATGCGACTCATGCCCGTTTGCACCAAACTTAAGAACATCCTAAGTCTTTGCCTAACTTGTTTAAGCAACTCCTAACGAAAACTTGGTTTGCACCAACCTTAGGTCATTCCTAAACTCACTTAGGCATTTCCTAACTTTAGGAGCCCGTTTATGACATGCCTAATAGTTAAGAAACGCCTAAGTTCTTTTTTTCGTAAAACATTGACATATCTGTCAAATAAATGTTTGTTTTGAGCTGGTTTTGAGGTTATGCCGAGTAGTTTCTGTCTGTTGTGTTGAGAACTGTTGTGTAATTTGTAATTTGAGGAGTTTAATAAGTGCTGTAGTGCTTTTTGCATCATGACAAAGGAAGTAGGTATTAGATGTGATGATTTTTAGAGAGGTGGACTTTCATAATGATCAGCATCATGATCAGCATGCCTCGTATAGAAAGATCACGACCAAATCCTTTTGAGTATTACGACGACGTGGACTTTGAAAAGATACCGGATGTGCAAAAGCACGGTTTTATGGGTTTTGGATCAAACTACTGAATAGCTTTCTGCATCCTGCATAACATTTGTGTAGATTTAAATGATGATATGCCCGCTGTTCCAGAAGAATTGTGTGAAGAGTCTCTCAACTATTGGATTCAGGCTGGTCATATTGAAAACGAAATTACTAACATTGGGATACTACCAAATGCCTTAGATGGGAGAAGTCTGTTTTACTGTGCACAATACTGTTTTACTGTGTAAATAAATAATGTATCTTTATTTCAAAATATTAACCTGAAGCTGTTTTTAATAAAATTCCCAATATGGTTTTTATTTTTTTCTTTTCCATTTTTATAATATGCAAATGCATTTTGTGCCTTTTTTGATTTATAAGGGACTTTTTTCTTGCTCTACCCTTATTCTCATTGCTGCAAGTCTATTTGCTGGTTTAGGCTTAGTTTTGATTCTACTTCTTTAATTTCTGATACTTAATTCCGGCACCAGGCTAAAACTTTTTAGTAAAATTTTCTTCATCTGCCTCACATTCCTTTTTTTAGGATTAAAAAATCATAGGCAATCAATCTTTCATTCGTTCAATCATTCACTTTGCTAGGCAATGCCTAATTTAAGACACGGTTACGACCGGGCTGTTGGTGCAAACCGTTTGCTAAGATAGGTTGAACCTAAGCTTAGGTGTTTCCTAACTAAGACAAGCCTAAGTTGAGGTTGGTGCAAACGGGCATCAGTGTCCTTAAGTTTGAAAAGAACTGTCAACTCGCAGGGAGTTACCCGCAACTTTCCTGCGGACAAACAAGAATAGAATTGAAATGAAAAATCTTCCTTAAATAGATGCCTACACTTTAAAGTGCGTTTCTACATAAACAACAGTTACTCATACTAAACAGAAATAGTTTCGCACAATGTACCTACATCTTATACAGTACTTGCTTTTGCAATGCAATACTTACCAAGTTCGTACCAAAGAACTTATATATCGAGTTTAAACCGATATGGAACGCCGTCTGGCGCCAGAGCTTCGTCATGGCTTATTCTTGCAATTGTGTCATTCATGCGACATTATTTTGAAATAGGTAGGTACATAGAAAAATGCTTTATTGATTGATAACATTAGTCATTGCGTTTCCTGGTATCATCATACCCTTTGAAGGCTGGTCGTGATTCAAGATAGAGACATATGCTTGACTTCTTTGTTTTTGGGCTCAGAAAACAGATAATCCAACGACTCTTTGTTCATGCAAGAGCAATTATCCAGCTAAAAGTATTGGTTAAATCGTTCCATTATAGAAGACTAGTGGCCGCCCGCGACTCCGTTGGCGTGGAAGTCGGTTTCCCGTGGGAATAAGAAGTTTTCCCACGGTAAAAAGTACCCTATGTGTTATTCTAATGTATAAACTATATTACTGTAAAGTTTCATCCAAATCCGTCCGGTAGTTTTTACGTGAAAGAGTAACAAACATCCATCCATACATCCATCCATACTCACAAACTTTCACATTTATAATATTACTAGTGGCCGCCCGCGACTCCGTTCGCGTGGAAGTCGGTTTCCCGTGGGAATGAGATGTTTTCCCGCGGTAAAAAGTATCCTATATGTTATTCTGATGTATAACCTACATTACTGCAAAGTTTCATCCAAATCCGTCCAGTAGTTTTTACGTGGAAGCGTAACAAACATCCATCCATACATCCTCACAAACTTTCACATTTATAATATTAGTAGGACTAATAGGATGTGCCTTACAAAATATCACTTGTAAATACCTCAGCACTTTACTATGCCTCTTAAGATACGTTGTGGTTTCTTACCTACCATTTCATCTCTTACAACAACATGAACTCACCAGCGCTTTTCTCTAATTATCGCCATCAGACTCCGCCGGTTAATTCACTAACCACGAAGGGATGAATGGGTCGCTTTCAATGGGTCAGTCAGGAATCAATGGAGTCTAATTGGTACCCTGGCGACGACGTCGTGGCTTCGTAATTATCAGTTGCCGCAGGCGAACTTGATTCACAACTTATTGATAACTGAAAGTACTAGTAAGTTGCATGTTAGGCCCTCAGTAAGACAGTGCGATGGCCTATCCAAACTTTTCATTGAAACACAAGAGGAACGCATTAAAAAGTTAATACTAAAAAGTAGACCGAATTAGACTAGGGTACCTACCTAATCTAATTCGGTCTTCTTTTAGTAATTTTAGCTTCTAACAAAATTCTAAGTCAGTGAAAACAATTGGGTTGTAATCATAATCAATGCTGGCTCAGTGCGGGTCTAAAGTTTCTTTACCATCGATTCCATACCTTGTTAAATAATGACTAATTCCAAAGCTTATTAGGCAGATTCTTATATTATTATTATAATAAGTTTTATTCGTTATCATTTCCGACTCTTTAATTAAGTTAGGTTATTTTCATTGCTTACACAACAAAGCCTTATAAAATAAGTTGGAGAGTTGAACAATATTTACTTAGTTTATAAAGACAAACACCTGGATGCCTCGGTCGAGGTTTATCCTCGGTCTATGGTTGTGGGTGGTAGATGATTGCTACTCAAGGTACTTACCAACTAGTACTTGACATAAGAATAAGGAATTCTATACAGAGCTTTCATTATTGTGCTTAAGTAAAGCTTCAAAATTTAGAAAGTCTTTATTATCTTTATTGTTTTATATATATTTCTTTATTAAATATAATAAATCACGAAGTTGTTTTAAACCTACAATTTTGTTTACTTAGTTTTGTAATGTTTTCCTGGAAAACACAACCAACTTATTGTCACGATATTATCAAGAAATTCACGGAAGGCTCTTGGAAGCATGAAATGTATCAATCTTTCCTTTCATTGGTAAGATGCATATTGTGTCGTATCTATAATCTCTCATCTTTGGCATCTTGTACGATATTTACCAAGTGCTGAATGTCAACATTGTCTGGTATGCAGTTGTACGTGCGATAAGCCGTGTTCACAGACTAGGGCTAAATTTATATTACCTTATTTTGAAATTAATTTAGAAGGTGAGCATGTAGGGCTATGATATTGAAGAAGGATTGATTACATCCAACAACATGTGTGACTTGTTATTTCAGTTATTTGTTAAGGAAATATGGCGGTAGACATAATTATCTTCACAGTTAAACAGACTCTACTATTTTTATAGAAATTTGGTTGAAATTATAATATGACATAGTGTTACGACAGAGATAATTAATTTACCGCAGATAAGTAGCTATCTATGTAAATAAAGGTTACTTATTTAACTTGCAAATATTCATGGAGGTCGATTCGAACAGGACATGGCAGCAACATTAAATAGGGATGTCACGAAAGTGGCAAAGGCCTTCCTTCTTGTGTCGTAGCCCTGCCCTAGTTTAAAATGACCACATTTCACAACATACAACTTTATTATCTATCCGGCTTTTCAATTTTAAGCATACTGCTACTTTAAGCTGGTAAGAACCTACAGATTTCCTTTAAACAAATGCTTTATCAACTCAGGAACTATTTACTACTGCAGGAACTAGGTATTGATGTCAAAAGGACTTACCTTCACATGGTTTTTTAATAAACACTTTAAAAACAGATCCCTTGTAGCAGCCCTACATCACATGTTTCCGTCCTAAACTGGAAATATCCGCTTCCGCTGCGCACGCGTCGCTCCGCTGCCGTCGAACAAAGAGGTCATACGCACTTCCGGAGAAGTTCAACATTAACAATGGCCAGGACGTTTTAAAATCATTTGTTGATTGCTTAAGTTTCAAATTTGTCGATTTGTACCTTCTAGTTTCTAGAAAATTCTTGTTAATTTACTATTTCTTAGGTTTTGACAAAGAGATAAAAACTTACTTTAATAAAGGTGATAAAAGTGTAGGTAGGCAGTTTAATTACAAACGTAATTATGTAACGTGTTGGAACGTAATTAAAATAAACGTCATTTGGCCTTCTGCATCTGTAGAGGCAGGTGACAAACAAACATGTTATGTTATTAAAGGTGCTTAGTTGTCAAGTTACAGTTTAAATTAAACGATGTGTAGACTATCATAGATGTATTGACAATATGAGCAGTCAACTATTCTGATAAGAACTTAAGGAACATTTTTATCTTTAAATCCTAGATAGGTACTAAATAGCAATAGGAATAGGTACATTATTAAACAAAATGCTGTTGCAATGTATGAAAAATCCAATAGCAATACCGACAGAAAAGTAGATTAAAACGAAATCGCGCAGTTTCAGGAAACATTTTGCTGTTTAGGAACACGCACATTCAAATACGTACCCACTTAATTATAATTAACTACCTACTTTACTGAAGGGGTCAACAACCTCTTGGAACAATGATTATTGTTATAACATCTTTGTTTACATGCAAAATGCGAGAACAACGCAAATAATGAATTGCTGAAAAGTGAAATTCATATGGATTGCAGACACGTAGTATTAGCGTGACTCAGAAGTTTCAAAACGAAGTAAGAGACGTGTAAATGGTGCTTTCTTAATGTATGGCGACCCTTTGAAAGTTTGCAAACTGTTTTCTTTGTGACAAATCGCTTTTACGGTCACGCTGGTCGCCCTTTGTCATTGCACGGCATACGGACTTGTTGATATGTAAATTGTTTTAAGGTTAAAGTAGGTAATTGAGTCTTATTAACGTTCAAATCCTCTAACAAAGTAATTGCTAGGTTTATTCGGTTATTTTGACTTCAACTCGTTCACTCAGTTCTATTATTTCTTCATACCACAGCATTGTTTAACTCCGATGCCCTATAACCCACTGTCCATCGGCACTTTGAACCGATACTCATTGTGGCCCACTTAACCCATACAAAGATCACACATTTCTTTCCCACGTCTCGCTCTCATCACTCAAGCTACATGAAAGCCTCACCGACATCATTGAAGAATGAAACGCCACAGAGAGGCATACGTTGACAAATGATCTTCTCTTCGAGGATCAAATTAGTGCGGCTTACGAGCGTGTTGAAAGCGTCCAGTGAGAAGTTTAGGCCTCGGTTTTAAGGGGTTAAGTGTTGAGATATTTAGACTTTTGTTTTAGGTTTTAGGCTTAGAAGATACGGAAGAGTTTGTAGCTAAATGGTATCTTATAGATACTGTTTATTCCCACACAGAAATTGGGAAATAAAAGGGATTCTATATGTTAGTAAGACGAATGTCTTAAAATAATAGAAAATTATCGTTGCTTTATCAACAACAAAAATTAAATCAATGGATGAAATGGACTAACTTAGCTGATAAGATACCTTTGATATACATGTAGCAATTGCACTAAACATAACGTACTTAAATAACCCGAATTAGGTTTAATGTTGTATAAATTTTAAATAAAATATCTACGTTAGAATACATAGTTCAATTTCAAACAAGACTTTTAACTTTAACACAACCCAGCTGTTATTTCCACAATTAGGTAAACGACTCACCGAGAATTTAGCGAATTGCATGAACCCTTTCTGAGCTCCTCCTGACGAACCATGAAATCTGTAGTTTATTGTTTGAACCTTCTAGGTGGTCTGTGGCGATGAAAGCTGCGTCGGCGCAGCTTAAAGCTTGAGAGCAGCCGAAGCGTGTAGGTTTGTCAGAAACCAGACTGGTTTTGAACAAATAGCTCTGCTACAGTCAGAACTCTTGTTAAAATCAATGTCTAGAACACTAAACACAATGGTGTTAACTATTGTTCTTTAATCCAATAAGACTTTGATCTTTTGTATTGCCATGGGCATAAACCTAAAGTTATCTTAATTGAACTTGTACTATAATACTCGTAACTTTTTATGATTATAAGGAATAGAGTAAAGGCTCTGAAATAGAGGTAGACTCTGTATCAAAGTCCTTAGGCTATTTATCAAATAGTTTGTGATCTGCTCATCGTTGTATTGACAGATGCAAGTGCATTAAATAAATGGTTATCATCGTTCAAGTACTGGGTGGTTTAGATCTATCTATCATACAAAACCGTTGATCTAAGCCGAGGGAGTATTAGGTACCGCTTTCTTCATGAGGTATCATTTTCTCAAATGAGACCCTTTATCTGAGTAGAACCTATGAAAAGACAATAAATATTGGTTTGACAGTTACTATTCAGAAAGGTTAACTTAGACCCAAACTCAGGTCAAACTAAAGAAAAGTACACACATAAAAGCTACTTAAGTTAAAATATGTGCGGTTTCTATTAATTCCAAAACCTGTAGTATAAGAATTTAAGAGCCATACCAAATTTCAACTTGAACAGTTTCAAAGAGCGTCCATAAGAAAGATAACCTTTTTAATTATTACCCAAGTTACTTCTTACATCTAATAATATGTAGCAAGCGAGCGGCCTTGCCCTCTCTTGTGGAATGGAAACCAGACGGGCCTTGCTCCAACTAAACATACGCAGGTAAATACGAACACTGAGACTGTTTACCTCGAAATAACTAGGTAGGTACTTAATAAAAAGCTAAGCTGTTTTTAAGAAGGTTAAAGTATAAAGAGAATTGAATGGAATAGCGAAATTTGCACCAATAAAGGCTGGTTTTTAAATCTTCAGATAAATTCTATTTGACAGGTAAATTGGTAGTTTGTTCACGTTTCACATTAAATATAGGTACCTACCTACCTAAATAACATATGTATAAGTTACAATGAAAACATACTACTACTTATCAGTCGAATAGAACTTATCTGGCGATTGAGCTCTTAATCAAGCAATTTTCGGCAAAATGTGTTCGATCTAAAACATCTTTGTTTGAACCCAGTTTAGGCATTGGTATCAAAATAAATCGAAACATTGATTATACTTACCAGAATCATTGGCAGATGGTGTAATAAATGTATCCCAAAAGCTTCCTGTTTTTAATTCGGATCGTAAACTAAGAATAGAGTTAGAGCTTCTCCACTTTGGTTTACAATTAATTATCTGTTAACGATAGTTTAATGGCGATGTTAACTCTAGTTTAAGAGAATTTGTTATATAGGCGAGCTAGGTATATAGACTATTGATTTGAGCTATCCTACTAATCCTACTAATATTATAAATGTGAAAGTTTGTGTGGATGTATGGATGGATGGATGTTTGTTACTCTTTCACGTAAAAACTACTGGATGGATTTTGATGAAACTTTACAGTAATATAGTTTATACACCAGAATAACTTACTACATAATACCCTAAAGGGTACCTTTTACCGCGGGAAACCATCTCATTCCCACGGGAAACCGACTTCCACGCGAACGGAGTCGCGGGCGGCCACTAGTTATACATATTTTAATTAAATAAATCTTTTTGGACTCTTCTTAACTCTATTACTTATGTATTTCTTAGAGGTTCTTATATATTTTCCTTCAAATCGATACGATGTGTACCTATCTATTAAAAGATAAACAATTTAATTATCATACGACACGTGTTGGTGCTCATTGGTATGTAATGGATGGCACTTATTTCAAAATTACCTGCCATGTTTACCACCTATTGCTTTTAATACTTATTTATAAATATACCTTCATAAGAGTAGTTTTCGTATCGACGGCGAAGTACCAATACATCCTATCTGACATTTTAAATTGAAAAGCCTTATTCCGATATTTGTGTAACTTTGATTGTAGGGTCGATGACTTTTCGGACACAAAAAACTTGGCCTAACTATCGATTTTCAATTTTAATATTATTTTTTACCAAGGTGTCCGAGTTTTTTGTGTCCGAAAAGTCATCGACCCTGTTTGTACACTTTTGAATTCAACAGATAGGAGTTATTGGCACTTCGCCGTCGGTATGTAGGTTGTAGGTATAATGGTACAATAAGGAAGATTTATTTAAATACTAACGTATCAAAATGTATAATAAGGATATTTTTCGATATGGTTTTAGCATTTTAATTAATCAACATTAAATGAAAGCTTTGTTATTATTAAAACTAAAAGTATATCTTAAGTGTATATAACTATTATGAATAGCCTAATTACCTCCTAGGTTCTTACCAAATCGGCTTTTCGCGGTTTCTCGTTCAATATTATTATTTAGTTCTCACGTGGCAACGCAGCGCCTGCCGCGCCGCCACGCATGCGCGTCTCGAATGGAACTAACTGACAAACTCGTGGCCTTGTGGCTGACTTCAGTCGCCTCGTGCACGTAAGATTACGCACGTGTGTCGCCCGAGTATTCCAAATAAACTCATAAACCTGTTTTAAATGATGGATACAAAAATTGTAGAAGAAGAATTAATTGACGTGGTTCGAAGCGAGCCATGTTTATACGACAGCACGCATCCGAATTTTACGCGCAAAAATTTGAAGCTTGCTGTTTGGAACCGAATCGCTAGTGTTGTAGGGTTTAAAAATGGTAAGTATAACTATTTGTTGTTAAACTAGTGAACGCTTTTATGAACGTTAAACGCGCGTTGAATGGCACCTTCATATGAAGCGTTCCTTTATAGTTAAAATCGATTTATGTGTATAAATGCATGTGTAAGTATCTACCTTCATTCAAAAATTTTCTGAAATCCAGTCAACGTCGACAATAACAACTTAAACCGTAGAAACAAGGCATATATGTGTCCAATTAATAGGTATTACCTATATATTAACCGACATTGTCATTATTTGCAGGAATGGATGCCAAAAAAATATGGCTCAATTTAAGAAATAACCTTAGAGCATCACTTCGTCGTCAAAAAACTGCCGAAAATAGAAGTCCAAGGGGTCGTGTAAGATTCAAACCCTGGCGTTACCAAGAGCGGATGGCATACTTAATCCCTCACCTGGGAAATATATCCACGATAGAACCTCGTATAAGTACACATAATAATCAAGCTATAGATACTACAGAAAAATATGGTGATGATAGTTGTGTGGAGATTTACAGTAGCGAAGACGAACAAACAACACTTTATTGTAATGAAGAATCACTGAAAAGTTTATCCGATGATGAAACATCTACGAATCAACCGAAAGATATAAAACCCTTCAGAAGAAATACTTTAGATGATATACTTTGCAAGTCCTTAGAAGAACATCAACAAGCACGAACACCAAATAGCTTCAACACAACAGATACTGCAGGAAGCGATAATGATTATAGATGTATGGAGATTTATAATAATACAGACAACCAGGGCGGTAATGAAGAAGCTACTCAATCAGTGGAAGGTTCAGCTGACCGTGATACCTCCATGACTCCCCTAGAAGATATAAAACCCTTCAGCAGAAATACTATAGATGACATACTTTGTAAGTCCTTAGTAGAACATCAACAAGCACGCACATCAAATAGCTTCCACACAACAGATACTGCAGAAAGCGATAATGATTATAGACGTATGGAGATTTACAATAATGCAAACAACCAGGGCGGTAATGAAGAAGCTACTCAATCAGTGCAAGGTTCAGCTGATCGTGATACCTCCATGACTCCCCTAGAAGATATAAAACCCTTCAGCAGAAATACTATAGATGACATACTTTGCAAGTCCTTAGAAGAACATCAACAAGCACGAACACCATTCACAACAGATACTGCAGAAAGCGAATATGATTATAGACGTATGGAGACTTATAATAATACAAATTACCAAGGCTGTAATGAAGAAGCTAATCAATTAATGGAAGGTTCAGCCGATCGTGATACCTCCATTGCTGAAACAGGAGATATTAACCCAATAAAAGGAAATACTGTAGACGACTTACTTTGTAAGTCCTTAGAGGAACATAAACAAATACGCACACAAAAACACGTTACAGATACTGCAGAAATTGATAATGAAAATAGTTTCATGGAGTTTTATAAAAATGCATTCAATCGAGTCAGTAAATTAGAAACTAATCTATCATTAAAAGATTCATCCGAAACTGATGAATGCACGTATGATTCAGAAGATATAAAACCCACCTTAAGAAACACTATAGACGATTTATTAACCAAATCCTTAGAGAAACAGCAACAAATACTCGCGACTAAAAGACAACGAGAAAGTACTCCAATTGCACAACCAACAAACGACTATACCGTAAATAATGTCAATAACGATCCACTATTTCACTTCTTTATGAGTATGTACGAGACCACGAAAAGATTGCCGGCCCAATCACAACTCAAGATAAAGTCCAAAACTTTTGCATTGGTGTCACATGAAGAATCAAAAATGATTATGAAGTCCCAAACGTCTGCTTTATATTCCAATAATGGTCTCAGCAGCGATGCTGAATCATGATTAGGTTGTAGGTAGGAGTTGATATTGAAGTTAATTTAAAATCTATAGAAGGGTATCTCTGGTGCTCAGACTGAGCTGTTGTATTCGTTTCATTTGATGAGTATGCTTTTGCAGCATGAAGCTTGAAATATGTAAACACGACATGAGAAGCACACTCTTATGCGTTGATGTTGATGCCCATTTCTATGTGCCAAAAACAATTTTTACTTATACCCTTGGCAAATTAGACATAAAAATCATGATCAGATATTTTATTATAGCATTCGTTGATACGTACATAAAAGATAATATAAAACCCAGAATCAAGGTAAAGAAAATTGGCAGTAATATTGGTAATGTTGTGATGCCACTAACGATATTATTGGGTCTTAAAGAGTATATCCATATCTTACTTCGTACTATTTTATTTGGAGAAAACCAATCAAAAAGTTTAATAAAGATTTAAATATTTTTAAATAGATTTGAATTTTATAAGAAAAGTTTACCTATTTTATTAAAATGCTATAGATATTATAGGTACCTACCTACTAGCTTGCCGTCCTGCGGTCAGGCTAAAGCTAAATAACTTATCCTTGGAAGAGGTGTTTTCCTCCGTAAAAAGAACATGTTATGTTATTTTTGATTATATTCTACCTATGTTCCAATATCTCCATACTTTGAGCCGTGTTTGTTTGATTGAGAATCTAACAAACATAAAATTCTCACTTTTATGTTATAGGTAAGTTGGTTTTTTTTTCTAAATCTTATTGGTAAGGGTACTTCTTTAAAAGAAGCTATAAAATTTATAATTAAATAAAGATAACGTATCCCTACTTGGTTCCATATTAAACTGCATTTATTTTAAGGGGTATAGGTACCTAGATGCTTTTCCGCCCTGTGGTGTCACCCGCTCCTTATATGGTTTTAATCACGTTCTAATAAGATCGATTTCTGCAGTAAGAAGACTTTCCGTCAATTTCCAAATTGAGAATTTAAAGTTGAGAGGCGAAAAACGTACGCTATTTGAGTAGGTACATGACCATTCATAAAACTAAAGCTGGACTTAACTACAAATTCTCGATTTCGAAATAGGCGAATATAAATATACCTATGTATAAACTAAACTTTTTGTGGTTAAGTAACAAACATGCAAACATTCACATTTCAACAGGATTAGACTTTTGTTACTACTGACACTTCATCGTCGCAATGTAAAGTTGCTTGTGCTAATAAGGGGCAATAATTCTAGGCAAAGTCTAATGTAGATACCTACTATGTGACAAATGGATAAACCCACGATTGACTGTAGCTAAATATGTCATGATAAATAATATTAAACATGACTTCCTTTAATAACATTAAATAAAACATAAAATAAAACGCACTTAGCATTTAAACACCTTATTTCAAGTAGGTACCCACGAGTACCAGGTACCAGTAGGTAATATGTGTGGATATTGTGCGTAAACGAGCATTTTATCAATGTAAATACAGTCAGCACATAATTAAAAAACATTCACATTCACAATAAAATTGGTATCGTAAGAAGTACCTTAGTTTTTCGTAAACACATTTTAGACCTACAATAGTAAAATCGGGTTTTTGGCGGATGGCAAAGACCAAACAAAATTGGCTAATGTAGGTGTAAAGTGCATTTAAGAATAAACGGTATAGTCTATCCGGATGCAAATTATACCTATTATATTATTAGAAGTAGAGTTTTTATAGAGTGACACGAAGAAAGTACATACGGCAGGTACTGAAAGTTAACAATTTGTTGATATTCCATGAATGGTTCGAAGCTTAAGCTTCTTCTAGCTGTCATATGCTTTTTGGAGCTGTATGTACTCCTATAGGTTATTCCAACTGGCCAGCATCTTTAGCGTGAGTCATAGTTTGAGGTTCATTGAGAGAAGGATTAATATCTAATTGATATCTTTAAGTTCTGCAGATGTTGGAAGGAATTCTAACTATGCAATACAATTAATTGAGAAGTGGAAGTCAATTTGCAATTAATGATAAACGTGACTGAAGTTAATAAGAGGTTTTACCTAGGACTATTACCTACATACTCATTTCATAATAAATTGAGAAAATCCCTGCAAAGCATAAATGAACAATTTTGACCTAATAGAGAGATGTTATTCAAACATAAGTTTGTAGAGGCACGGTCTCTTTACTAGCTTCGGAAGCATTGATTAGGGATCATTATTATTCAAAATAGAAAACGTCCAACTACGGGAAAATCGTCATTGATCGTTTTTTATTTACTTTGATATAAAAATTTGTAGGTAATGAAGTAATTCTTAATCATTATAGGGAGGTATAAACTTAAGCTTTGCAAAACAACCCGGCTCTTTGTTTCCGGAGATAAGAAATATAAGAAAGAAGGACATGTTGTTGACTTTATTTTACAGTAATTTAAATAAAGAGAGATTATTTATACAATGAGTCAGTAACGGTCGGTAAAAGTTTTGTAAGTAATATGCCCTAAAAAGAAAGAATACCAAACTAAAGAGGTAGATTAAGCTGTAGGTACGAGTAACTTTGCGTTAAAGTGCTTCAAACGACCCAATAAATCAAATAATAGTAGGCATTATTATAGGCCACGGTCATAACGGGTGTAAAAAGACCACTTCCGAAGTCTGAAACCATGTATTCTGGAGCCCCAATAGTAACTAAATTCTCTAACAGTAACACAGAAAACCCAATTTAAAAAAAGTTATTAAGGATTGAAAAGTCATATTCGGCGCTTGAAATCATCGCTCACACATCATCTGTTGGTCCAAGTGCGATTATTTACATTGCAAATTAAATAAAAACCCTATTTAATTTGGAATCATCGCTAAATCTGATAGTATAAATGCAATTTTTTACAGTTACGGAATTCTGATAATCATAAAAACATTTTTTTTTTGCTTAAAACGTAACCAGTACCTCTAGCAATGCCCAGTTTTTGTTTTCGGAAGCAGTTCTTTTACACCCCGTATACGGGAGTCGTTTTGGCCCTTAATTATGTTAAATGTATCATATTATTAAGGAAGTACGTTATTATTAAGGAAGATATTTGACAGAAAAAAACATATATAATGATGGTATTTATTCAGCAAGTACCTACTAAATTCTGAATATGCTTTTTTACCTATAAGCAAGAACATACAAGTTCCCCCAAACGCATGATTTTAATTTTATAACGAACTCTCTTCGGTTGGCTAAATAAACTCGGCCAATATCTAAAAAAGCAATATTTTGTTCCAGACATTACGCATCCAGGACGCTATTATGAGCGCGCGGATATGAATATCTAAGACCTAACTATCACTATCGTAAATCGACTTAAGCGTGTCATGCATCAGTGTAAATGTGATCGTGTCATATGATTTGCCAAGCTGGTTATCGATTGACAAAACCGAGTGAATGTAAGGCCACATTGCTCATGCCGAGTTCTTGCATAAAAAAGTCACGTTCCCGCGATAAACCTGGTGTTCTGAGAACTTTGGCTGTCACGTCACCAGGGTGTCAGTATACGGATGTGGTTAACTTTTTAAGGTTTTATTTTAATTTTTCCCTGATGCCAAAATCAAACACGTTGGCGTAGATACGTCTGTGGTTAATTCGGTGTCCCGCCGACGAAAACTAAAAATAAAAATATGCTTCCTTTTAATAATAAGTTAACATAAGACTTTTATCGAATATCTCAGAATGAAACCCCACAACACTTGGGGTTGACACAAGTGTTTACCACCAGTGAGCACATAAATAAAGTAACAAGAATCACTTTATCATTGCTCCCTCAAAGCAGCGGTCATTGTACCGGCATTTCACTCATTTGCAATGTTTGATAAACTCCAAGAAACTGCTATTGTTCTATTCTTATCGCTACGTGCGTAATAAACCTACTAAGAAACGAAACGATTACAAACACTTTATCGTTTATGATGAATATGTTGATAATTTCAGGATTGGGCACCAAGAAAAAGGACCTAAACACCTTACCTAATTCACACAGCAAAAGTCATACTTAGGGCGGGTTGTATCACAACTACTTAACGTGCCTGTCAACGTTAAAAATGGCGTTAACCACCCGTCAAGCTAGAAAACGGCTTGTTTCACCAATGTCAGCCTTTAACGGACGTTAAAAATTAAAACCGGCCATCCACCCACTGGTTAACGTAACTTTTCTCTTGTGTTGACAGGACATCTTTGATGAAAAGCTTTTATCAATACCTATGGATTCTGTTTATTTTCATATATTTTAAATGATAGTAATGATTTACTTTTTAATAGCAACTCGAATAACATTGACGAACAATTTTTTTGTGACGAAACAACGCTTTGTATTTGACGTATGTTAAACATCTGATGTAATCATCAAAAAGTTACGTACGTATGATACGTTAACCAACTGTTTGATACAACCCGCCCTTAGTATTAGATCCGTCATAAGAAATCAAAGAACGACATAGGTAAGTATATTTAAATTAGTAAACTGATGAGGGTGGTTTGTTCTTGAGATCTCGGACTGCGATATGGACAACATAATGAAGTATAAGAGTTTACTCGTCTGACACCGTTAGACTTCCTTTGTTTTATTACTGAAACAGGAAAATTAACACTAATGATAGTAGAAAAGTAAATTAAATACTGCTGAATGAATGCTTTATTTATTGCTGGAAGTTAAATAAGTATATTTGCGTCCGGACAATAATGCAGCTTCCTTTGGCGCTCAATTATTTTCTTTTCTTTTATTCAGCATTTCTATTAATTGGCTTAAAGTAAACCCGTGGATGATGTCAACGAGCAAGTAACATAAGTTCTCTGATTTGTTTGATATTTATCAAAATTTTAAGAACCCTAAGACCAGTGCAGCCGTGCATGTCATAAAATGGGAAGAAAAGTCAAAAACAGAATCGAGGGTTGACCTTTGAGGTAGAGAGTACCTATTAAGGAAAACGATACTTTTACCTCCACAACTTTAGGTATCTATATCGCGGCCTATCATGGTTAACTGCTCAGCGTAAAATGCTCGTCACATCATTAAAATATATGGCAGTTAAGTAGAAAACGTCTTTAAATATAGTTATGACTGTTTCATCAGACGTTTAACAACGAGTTAAGTCAAGTATGATGCATCAGTGTCACAGAGACCTCCTGTGTGTATAAATTGATGTCATTCATTCAAACGAGGAGACTCAATGAAAAGATTGTTTGAGAGCATTTTGAGAAGAAATTTCTAAGAAGAAATGTTTAATTTAACTTATTTTTGTAGATAATTACTTTCTGTCAAGACTGTGATCAGTTAAATTGTACTTTGTACTTATTTGATGTTTGAAAGGGTTTTATCGTACTAAAACTCGAATAAAATACATTTATTTTGCGATTTTGTACAAGAACTCAGTTTTCTTGTAGGTAGGTACTTATTAAACAACCTACCTACTTAAGGTACTTACCGACTTAAAAGCTCATAACTGTAATAACCACACGTATAATTTCTGGTGACCATAATCCGCATGTTGGCAACGGTAAAAAATTTGTCGCTTTTTACCAAAATTGTAAGAGATGACATCATCATAAGCCATGATTTCTTAAATTTACTGCCTCAAAATCTGGGTTAATTTTCGCTTCATTTAGTAAATTCCAGTTAGTTAAAAGTTTGTAGTAGGTACCCTTGCCTATTCATAACTAGCACCACATGTTATTAATGTAATTGCGGTTTTGATCTTTCGATGTTTGTTACTTACCTACTTACTAATACATCCACTCTTTACTCAATTTTACAAACCATTAATTAATCTTAGGTAATTCATTGAATTCAGTTAGAGCGGCAGATTGTCAAAACTAAATACCTCTATAGAGAACTAACAAAAGCCATGAGTTATGAGTCCTTCATATCATAATTTGAGGCGCGCGTTGGGCAATGGCCAAAATTTGTTGGACAGATACACTCGGGCGATAAAAGGTCTATGAATCCCATAGTTACTTAAAAGTGAATTGAAACAATCGTTAAAAAACCTTTGTAACTTAAGTAACTTTTGAAGTTAGAATTTAACGACACTTATCTTGATCATGGCGCGGTTACGCCGCTTGTGCTTTTTTTATAAAATATAATAAGTGTCATGAAATAACATTGTGCGGAATCGAATACCCTAGTTTCTTATTCAAAACAAATGGTTAAACGAAATAAAGTTCTCAGAAGTTAAGTTTCGTCATCAACTAATTCATCAATCCAATAAGCATCAAATCCCTTGGGTCAATGTTCGAACAAGATGCAGTTATTTATACATTTCTTTTATTGCTTGCCAAATGTTCAAATAAGATTCAAATGATATATCCCTTATGATAACGCCAAAGGCTTTGTATAATATAAGGAAAGGTAACCTGTTGAAAAGAAATTGGCATGTTAATTGAATTCATAGTCGTAATTTGAAAGCGGGCTAACCACAGGGTTTTTGACAACTAACCGTGACTTGAATTAAAGCCCATACATAATAAAATCTAGAGATTAATGTAGACTAGTTGCGTCAATTTGAGCTAGATTCCGTTAGATGAGACACTCGCAGCGACAAACCAATGGAACTACTTACCGCTATAGTTCTGTAAAAGTCTAGGATACCTACGTTCCTATATAGAACTACTACACTAGAAACCTTAACATGTTCACTTGAAAATGCCTAAGTACTTCCTAGAATTAGATAAGATTGGGTACGATTTGTTAAAGTTATCGCTTTTGATAAAGTTAAACAATAATCTTTTCTTTCTATTGTTTAAGTACAGAACGCCACAAGATATGTCCAATTCCAATTATCACTTCTATCGCAAAATGATCACTATCTATAATTATAATGTCTTATCCATAATTCCCTGTTATCTTAAACAATAACTTCAAAGTAATTGACTTTCAAAACAGCTTTTGTATAGATTCTTTCTTTCCCATACTATGATGGACGTACAGTCGGCCGCAAAAGTCGCTGAATAGAGTCAAAGTGAAAAACAACGGAACTAGGAACTGAGTTAGGAACCATGAAAGTTGTTACGATTAATATGAACATAACGTACGTGAAGTTACTTTTGTGTCATTGACCCGACAAAGACTTACGACTCGATGGGTGTACAGATGTTTAAACATTTCATTCTGTTCAGCTACTTTTGCGGCCAATATCTTCTGGTTCAATATACATAAGTAGATTGAACCAGAGGATACAGGCGGCGTCTTTGTGGTGACCCGTACATAGCCCTAACTGACGGAGCTTGTGCTTAAACTAGAGATATGTTAGAATGATGGCAGCATGCTCCGGTGATCCTGGACAATTTCGATGGAGATGGCGATCGCTTTCTAATGCTCACTTCGCATCAACCTTTTTTTATATGTTTTTGTTAAAACATATTTGCGATCGATCGTGCTTTTAAGGAAAAAGACCCGAGCAGAGTACTGTTTTCTTTTGGAACTAAGAGCATTTTTATTAAGCACTGAAATGTAAGGCATTTTTATGTTCTTGTGTCAAACATTAAATTAATCAATATCTCATGTATGGTGGAGATTCAACCCGGAGAAAAACTGCTCATCAATAATCCAAAATCTACTCCCCAAGTTTTTATTTATTTAAATACAATTAGAGCAGCAGTTGAAACAACTGATAATGCCCCTATCTGGGTTCACAGTGTTAAGATTTTTTCCCATTGATGTGAATGTTTCCAAGGATTTTAAGCAGAATATAAAATTATTGATAATAAGTGGTATTATATTAGTAGAGTGCAGAGGTCCTTTGGAGATCAAGTCTGTAAAATATTACCACGAGTTGTTTTGTCAATTAAGCAGTTGGGAAAACCGACTTAAAGTTTACGTCAATTTAAAAGATTACAAAGTTGTCGATAAAACAGTTGATTGTGTACAATTTTAAGCTTTTGAGTAACTACGTAAGAGTTTTCTGTAAGAGACTTTAAGCTCTGTAGCACTTACAAACGAAGGTAATATTTTATGTTAATTCTTTTTAATGAGCTAAGTAGTAAGTATGTATAAGCAAGACTGGGAGTTTCTGTGAACAGATAAACAGGAAAATGTAGTCATCAATGCTATTTTAATACCCATAGAACCTAAACAAAAGATATTTTAAGAACTAATCTTTTTTGGTATTTCTTTTTTTAAATAAAAAGATAAAGGTTATAAAGGCCGGTTTTAAATAAGTCAAGCAACTTGAAAAAAGAAAAAAGAAAACAAATGCGATTTCTATACCAAGTTTAGGGTAAGTTTAGGAACCTGCTAATGGAAGTGTTCGGTGCCTTTACGATTGATAAAATCGCAGTATTGCCACGTCCACGGCGTCTGCGCAACGATAGTGGTCACATTCCTGAACACCCAGCCTCGCCATAAACGGCCTGACGCTAAAATTGACGCTTTACGACTAGCTGACACGATCTCCACTTCAAGTATTAAGGTAGTTTTACAAGGTAGGTATTTTGAGAAAATACTCCAACGTTAACAAATTGTACCGTTGATAAATTTCATGTATAAACAATTCGCAAGTATTTGCCTTGCGAAAGTATAAACTCATTTGTGTTGATCGCACAATGCCATCGCACTCGTGTTGATGACATCGCAAATTCCACTGGATTGAATCGTGTCGTGTGCTGTAAACTGCACAATCTTCAAGTCAAGTGGCATCTCTGGGAATGCTCGGTCCCCTGGTTTCGCACACTCCATTGCGGGCGACTCAGCTTTTTTCGATCCCACCCATTAGTCCAAACTAAATGGCAAGTTCATTTGCCATCGGGTTTCCCATTAGCTTTGTTTCTCGCTACAAGAAATCAGTGTCATTAACCCGTTGCCTTTTCGGAAGGCTGTATAATATGAGTCATTCGTTTTTGAGTACCATCACCTCGATCTTATGGTTGGGAGTTAAGCTAAACGGTTTGTATGAGGATACAGATTTCGCTGGTGGTCGTCTACCGTTATTCTGAATGAGTGAATGGCTAAGGAATGAGTCTATATGTTCCATCGGTACCCGCAACTAGTTCAAATACAGCGTTAGAACATCAATTTTGACACGCTTCGGCGAAATGAGCGAGTTAATCATTTGACTCTGCAACTTTGTTGAGCTAATCTTGAGAGCTATTTTATCGCATTTACCCGTCTAGCTATCTATGATAGAGTAGATATTTTTAAAAGTACAGTCACATTCAAAATCCGTTAACTGTACTGTAAGTTATCTTAATTATGAGCTACCAGCACCAGATTATCAAAATGCTTTTTAATATTTATCATCAATATAAGTTAATCCATGCACTTAGTAAAAAAACACATAAGCACACGAAAACATAACATTTAAAATCAACTTCACACCTCACTAACTTCCTCTACACGACATTTTAAAATGCAAGGTCCAGCATAAGGTTAAATTAATTAACATGCAAACATAAGTAAATATACTACTAACTATAGTCTAACAGGTGATCACATAGAATGACGATCAGCGAACGATAGTACCAACATTTCGATCATAACATCTAATTATTATTGAGCTCTGGTGACTGGTTAGTCACGCTTGCGCACAAGACAATGGACATGATGTGTGACAATAGTCGAATCGTGAGCACGAGGACGATATATGACTAGCCTATAAATCGATAGCTTACGATCTTTTCACTACTAAGTAAAAGGAGTTAGAAACTTTGTTAATTTCTATAACACAATTAATACATGTTAATCTATCAAATAATTTAAAAAAAGATTTTGGTTCCTGCCAAAATCGCATGTTATTAATTTAAAAAGGGCATGAAATCTCTACTATTGTATGCATGCGTCCTCACCAATGGTTATTTTAATTAGTTATTTACGTATGTCAAGATTTCAACCTAAACAAGAAAAACTTATACAATTCAAGGTAATTTTGAATTTATCTATGTACAGTCAACATCAAAATTAAAATATTCACAACGTACTTATTCAAAACATTATTATAATTTTGTGAACAGCAAACTGGTCGTATAGATCATCTTCAACGAATTGTAACAGCAGTTCGCACGATGTTATTATTTAAATTTCTCAATTCTACTAACATCTGCGACCCAAATCTCGCTCCAGAAAGGATTTCATACAAAAACATTGAATCACATATGAATAGAAACTGGATTGAATATATTAATACGTAATTTGGTACGGACCCCGTATTTAGGGAGGCGAATAATAGTGAAAACTCCCAAATAATGACCCGTCATGTTCCCCTTGACATAACACGCAAACTTGTTACAACTTGTAAAAATATTAACTTTATCCGATTTTGGCATCTTGGATGTTTTGAGAACCGCTAACGACTTGATCATAATCAACATGTATTTTGAAACGTTTGAAGCTAAAAATAAACTAAATTGAACTCAAGAGTTTTTATAAAGGTACTCAGCTATTAAGACACTTAGGTAAGTAAGTATCTACATCATTGAAATTGATTGTTTTTTGGAATACGTTTTTTTAATCTACATTGACACCTTACTTAGATACCCTACTCTTTTTTTCTTCATAAAATAAGCGATATCACTCACTCACAACAATTTAAACACGCGACTTCAAAGTCATCTGCCCCACGACATCGCAAGTCCAGCATGCGCCTTTGTTTACAATCACTCGTCCGCCTACTTACTTTGTTTCCCACGAGTTGACGCACTTGGTTTCAGTAAGTTGGTGATCTCATTCAGCCAGCCACAATGTCAAGTCATTGGACCAAAATAACCCGCGGTTGATGCAATTTCCAAATGAGTTCAGCGCCAAGGCGATGCAGGTGGAGGGCATATTTATGTTATCGTAAGTGATCTCTCTCATTATCTGTGAATGACAGACAGAACCCGAGACTTGGCCGATTTGTGGAAATCGTTATCATTACATAGTATAAATCCAAGTCGCTAATTGTGTCTGTTTGTATGTTTGGCCGCTATCTCCTCCTAAACTACGTAATGGATTTTGATGCGGGTTTTGCCATCTTTAAGGATATTTACTCATTTAAATTTGTAAATAAAGAAAATTCTGATAAAGTTATTTTAAGTTAGCTAAAAATCAACTTAACGGGAACAAGTCGCGCCAAATTACACCATTGCGAAACGTGGGCGGGTCGCAAGTTGTTTATAATTACAAAAAGTTATTCAGCGGCTGGAGTTTTATCTAAACTTATCACTCAATTATCTGATGTAGCGCGATCTACCTAACTAAACACAGGGCCTACCTCACCGGGTATTTCACTAACCCCTAATGTGAAAGTTTATGCGACGCGTTGTTCTTAGTACCTACAGCTACATTTCAAACATGATTGCCAAGCTATGAAATGGCTTTTTATTATGAAGTTGGTTAGCGTACCAATGCACTTAAGTAAACGAAAATAAATGAGAATTAAACTGAAATTCGTGTTGGAATACAAGAGTTAGGAAATAAATAGGAATTAAAAAAAGTGTTCTATGCTATCGTTTTAAATTATTTTTTGTTAAATTTTGATCGTGAATTCAGAACGATAAAATTGAACATTTGGTACGAAGTTGCGATAACAATTTATGGAAATAGGTCGTGTCGATACAATTTACCCATATCGTAGCACCACATATATCCCGTTACTGGAGCGATAGTAACACACTGATAACTTTTGTGATAAACGGTTTCGAATATTATTACCTACTAACATAAGCATGTACGTCAACTGTCAAACCAATGTTGGAAATTATTAAGAAAAAGATCCTTAAAAAGTACCTTTGCCTAAAAATATTTGCCTCTGACTGTACTTTCGAACTCTAAACGACTTACTTTCAAATATCTACTCAATAGATACGGCAATTATTTCTTAATTTTAATAAAGGTCCCGGTTAGAACTAAGGAAATTAACACCACACTAATTATGTTAAGATGAGTGGCCTAACCTAACCCTAAAAATGAATAGTTTTTTCCAACAATCGATAGCGCTAATGAAAGAACGTTAAGTACTATATCTAGGCTAGTGACCGTCCGCTATGCAAACAGAGAAATTGGCACAACCATAAAGAAACTGTTTGTTCCGTTAGCTATGTTGTTTGTTGCTCTTTGATGGATCGCCGTTGAAGACTCATTTCGGATGGCAAATAATAATATCATATCGGAAATATCGTATTATCATACGGTACCCAATTGTAAGGCAAAAACGGCAGAAAATTATGAAATTGCGTAGGTTTTGAATAAAAAAATGCAAAATTTACTACAGTTTAACATTGCAGCTAAGTTCACTTCGAGAACATAAAATATTGTAGGTAAAGAGTTTTTTTCACACTTTAGTTTAGAAGCTTTTTCCGCTTCGTCTAATTTTGGTTAAAATCATCGCAAAAGTATACACGTGTATGGAAATTACCTCAATGACGGTTACTCCATTATTATCCTGTCTACTTATCGATATTGTAAAACGCAAATCACACCTACACACCGTCACGTAATTTTCCTGTGAATAAGATCATACTGACATTTGATTCTACGCGTATTTCTTCTTGAGTAAATAAATCTGATCAGTATCTACCATTTCTTATTAGTTATTAAGGTTTTTTTTATTTAACATGCATTGTTTGTTTCAGGTTCAGAAGGAAGAGTAGGTAACTCGGTTCTTAGAGCAGTAGATAAGTGTGAGCATAACCAAGTTTTTCAACACTGTGCCTTGCAAGTAACATGCCACACAACTATTAAAAATAACTCTAAATAAAAGTATTAAACTGTCTAAACCACCTTAAACGGTTGTTTCTCCAAACTTGTATGGGAAGAATCGGAAGATTGCAGTAAGCAAACAGTTAACCTGATATCTTCACTTATAAGTAATAAATATAAATAGCAATCCAAGTCAAAATTTTCCCACCAAGCTCTAAGCCCAACTAATCAACAAGGCAAGAATTCTGCTAATTAAACACTATGACATCAGGATACCATTTAAGACGCAGCTTACGTGGGATCAGACCAAAGTCTGCGATGACTCATCTAACGTCCATACAATGAGTTATGCTGACTTGTAACAACATTATACTTATCGGCATCAAAAAGGATTAGCGTGGGTTGGCCATCTTGGTTTATTGGGATAAATCTGTGGCGCTCAACCTTTTGTAACCAATCATTAGCGAGAAATTTTCTTTATAAAAATAGGTAGTAAATCGCGGATTGGGTTAGTAGTATGGTAGCAAAAAGTTGGGTTAAAAAATATCGATATCGATAATTTAAAATAAAAAAAAAATATTTTCTAAATAAGTACGTTTAATTTTCTATTATTTACCTATAACGTAATAGATCGTTTACCTACTTAAGGTATCACTACATAGTATAAAACAAAGTCGCTTTTTCTGTCCCTATGTCCCTATGTCCCTTTGTATGCTTAAATCTTTAAAACTACGCAACGGATTTTGAAGCGGTTTTTTTTAATAGATAGAGTGATTCAAGAGAGAGGTTTATATGTATAATAACATAGTACAGGTAAAGCAGTTTTACTCCAAATTTAAGGCGTGCGAAGCCGCGCGGGTAAAAGCTAGTACTTATATATTTTGCATAGATCCATACTTACCTATTTATAAGCTTAAAAATAATAACGAAGAGTAAAAACAATAATAATAAATTTTGTAAAACATCTTTAAGATGGCAATTGTTAAATGACGGTAATCATAATAGTTATGTGTTTTTTGGAATGTCGCCTGTCAAACACTGCTGTCACAACATCTGATTGCAGCTCTCCTTTATATTTCAGCTGTTTAATCCTCTTCAAAAACATAAACCTCACAAATTTCTTGACGTTTTTCTTTGATTCCTGTCGCAGCATTGGCGACTGTATCTAAGCTCTCTTGTAGACGGGCGACTTTCTTTTGAAGATGCCTTGTTTTGGATTGAAGTCTTTTCATATCCACATTCTTCTTTTTTAACAGATTCGTGAGGTGAATAATGCGGCGTTTTAATTTTAGTTTTTCTAAATCCACAGGTTCTTTGTGATCTACGTCCGTACCCTGAAATTCAAATACCTACGTCTTAAGGTATTTTATATTTAGATCGTAAAATATTATTTAATTTGGAAAATACCGTGCTTGTAGGTGTATTTTTGTCATCTTGTGAAGAAGAAGCGCTTTGGACTTGTTTTAAATATGTCTCAGGTGTTGCCATCTGTCAAAATAATGAATTTACAGATTATAAAAGGCATTTTTTTTAAATAGCTAATCAAACTACATATCATCATCATCATTACCTACATAGTACTTTTAAATCCAAATCGCTAATTGTGTCTGTTTGTATGTTGGTCCGCTAACTCCTTCTAAGCCACTGAACGGATTTTAATGCGTTTTTCTCCATATTTTAGGGAATTTATTCATTTAAATTTGTAAATAAAGAATATTCTGAAAAAGTATTATTTAGTCGGCCAAAATTACAACATTGGGAAGCGTGGGCGAAGCGTGGGGACTAGCGACCCAGTCTTACTAATATTATAAACGTGAAAGTTTGTGAGTATGGATGTATGGATGTTTGTTACTCTTTCACGTAAAAACGACTGGATGGATTTTGATGAAACTTTACAGTAATATAGGTTATACATCAGAATAACATAGGTATAGGGTACTTTTTATCGCGGGAAAACTTCTAATTGTCAAGGAACTTCCACGTTAACGGAGTCGCGGGCGGCCACTAGTTACAAATAAAAGAAACAAGCTAATAAAAATCACTAACCAAACATGGTAAATATAGAGTAGGTATAGATGACTGGAGTAATCTTCGAGTATGATTTTTCATATAGTCAAAACAATCTTCCGTGAAATGTCTAGAACATATGACACTATGTTTAGATGGGTAATAATGACATCTTTGCGTAGCTTGAATCCAGATTTTTTTGTTTTCAGCATCTCTAGGGAATCTAAAAAAATTGTAATTACATCAAAAATAGGAAGTTATTAAAAATACACATTATCTTAAATTAAAATAAAGCAAAAGCGAGGTATATGTGCCGTAATAATATCACTATTAGGTTCGTCTCTCATACCAGGTACCTAGTTTGTAAGTGTGCAAATTCTATCGATTCTCGATAAAAAAAAATCAGCTCTACTTTCTGGGTATAATTTTGTACAAGCCATTCATCGGCAACGTTTGAAAGTGCAAACCTTTAAATATTGTAAGCAGATAATTTTTACTTATTTTTGAAAGTTGACTTTTGCTGACTGCACTGACTAATATTTTTCTTATTTTTTTTTAATTCGTTTGTATTTAAGAACCTAGTTATGTTGATAGGTTTTCAAAAATTGGGCCTATTCATTAAAATGTCGTTGCCTTACGTAAACAAACGTCTCGTGTGAAAGAAGCCTTACATCGGATAATTACTCCACGGAGTAGGTACCTATAGAAGAGAGTAGTAGTAAGCTCTTTAAGTTCTAGTTCATCAATTTTTTTTAGGCCAAATTCAGCCATCAACATTCGCAACACGCGAGATTATGTAACGAAATCTTCCTGCGTGTGTTTTTTGACAAGCACACTCTTTCATAAAATGGCGGCAAAGAAAGCCCTGCCGAGCCAAAAATTGACAACTTGTCCGTGGTATTTTTCTTTGCTTTCATAACCAGTGGGGGTGTCCTCTAACTCGAATATCAATTCTTGAACGAAATCGGTTTTCGAGTCGCAATCGCGTAAAATTTTGAATGAAATTGCTGAATGATGTTGCTGCGTTTAGTATTTAGTTCAAGAGTCCCAACTCCGATACCTTTCAAAGGTATACCTATATTCGAGTTACGCGACACCGCCACAGATAGCAGTAGTATCTGTTTTAGTATGTGCTAGGTCATAGTAAGTAAATACAAAACAAATCAAATACCTATATCTTAACAAACCTACGTTTATACAAATGTGAATAAGTCTCTAAGGAATAAGTAGCTTGTTTGTTGTTCCTACATAGGTTCAATGCTTGCGTTTAAAAAAATGCGCATAAAAAAAAATGTAAACAAAGTACCTATAAAATGACTAACTAACCTGTGAAACGAAATCCCATCTTTCGCATGACTAGACGTTGTTGTGTGCTTACCACACCATTTTATTGCACAAGACGGCATTTTATTATTTATTGGTCGTGGCAAGCAAGACGTGCGAACTCGGGCAAAGGATGGCCGTAACTGACATACGCCTTGTCATCTTGTAAACTAAAAATAGCTTACAAAACAATCAATGAGCGTGTTCGGCAACGCGCATGCGCTATGCAATGGTTGTTCAATGCATAGGCACTTTAAGATCTGCTGTACTGTGTGCCAAATTAAAACCATAGAACTTTATCATGTAGTTTTGTTTTAAGTACCTACCGCAATGTTGTTATCATGGGACTTTAAAGCACAAATAAATATTTGTTGGCTGGTTCATATGCAAATGATGTCACTTTAAAAGGTAGCTTAATTTTTTTTTATCAGTATTGCTCTCGTAAAAGGAAGTCGTTCGTTCAGTAGTTGCTACCTGACCTAAGTTTTACCTACACAGCAAAAACTTAAGCACAGTGTAAGTAGGTTGGTTGGTACAATCGAAGAAGTTGCCAATGGGACCACTTGGGCCGGGAGCCGCTTGCATAATCTTAAGTGTAAGAACTAAGAACCTACGCTTTGTAAATTTTGTTGTGTAAATTACGTTTTACAATTGAATTTTAATTTAAGTTAGGTCTTGCTGATTGTGAAGTTGTGAAGGACCCTAGAACCATGAACGATCAACGAACTAAAGCTTAGCCATAAAATTATCGACCACGCTGCCTTTTTACGACCAAATAATGCTCCTAATTGGATAAGTCGCTTTACATAACACTAGTGGCCGTCCGCGACTCCGTTCTCGTGGAAGTCAGTATCCCGTGGGAATGAGAAGTTTTCCCGCGGTATAAAGTACTTTATATGTTACTAGTGGCCGCTCGCGACTTCGTTCGCGTAGAAGTCGGTTTGCCGTGGGAATGCGAAGTTTTCCCGCGGTAAAAAGTTCCCTTAATTCTTTCATACATATATTTTTGGTTTCTAAAACAGTTTTCGCAGCGCACGCAACGGAAGCCCTCAAGGATGAATAATTTCCCCCGTTTTTTTCCCATTTTCCATTATTTCTTCGCTCTTAATAGTTGCAGCGTGATGTAATTATAGCCTAAAGCCTGCCTCGATAAATGGTCTATCCAACACAAAAAGAATTTTTAAATTCGAACCAGTAGTTCCTGAGATTAGCGCGTTCAAACAAACAAACAAACTAACTCTTCAGCTTTATAATATTAGTATAGATTCTGATGTATAACCTATATTACTGTAAGAGAGTAACAAGCATCCTTCCATACATCCATACTCTCAAACTTTCACGTTTATAATATTAGGATAATAACCAACACTATCTTCATCGACTGTACATAGTACTCTACACCCCGGCTCCCAGGGCAGACCAAAAAGTCGCCGCATTCCATTGTAGATTGGAAACGAGTGGCGGTCGCGGTCGACTGGGAGAAGTCGCGTGTTGATGTACGAATATATAGAGGTGGTGTTGTAATAGAAATTACTAGCGGTTTTGGTTGAATTATTATTAACAGAAGTTTTAATGCAACAATGAATATAAAAAACCTACGGATATTATAACCGTGAGAATTTTTTTACAAATTTTGACCATTCCCTTTCCCAACTTATGCTCTCTGTATCCTCCTGTTAAATATTTATAAAAAAATCTCATTAAAAATATTCTAACACACTTAGCTTTTACCAAAGTGTAATTTTAATTTTGCTCATTTTCTGTAATACCTACCTACAGTTATAACTATCATAACTCCTAGAAGGGATTAATAAAAAACATATAGGTAGGTACTACAGTCTACATATTCTACAATACCACCTCCACATTTCTCTAACCCAGTCGGTTTGCGACCCAGTACAGCGTAATGCAGTGCAATCACCGGCCGTTCCCGTGAGAACGCGACCGATACTCTGCGCCCGCGCACCCGACCTGATAAACCTCATACATACCGATACACGGCAGAAATTAGATTACTTTGTACTGGAAGGTTATAGGAACCTTGATGTAAAGGTCGAATAATTGAGACGGGATAAAAAGTATCGTATACTTACGGGCAGGATAAAGATATGACAAGGATATTCTGTTTTGTCAGAATTAGATTTTGGCTGAAATTTTGACGTATTAGAACTAAAACACTGGGGTTTTATAGTATTTTTCCTTCATACGTCTCACAAAGTATCTACCTTGGAGCCTACTTACGAATTCTCGAAACGAAAACAATACACTACACCGAAAGAGGTAACTAGGTAGGTACTTTCCATGATACCTACTTTAGATAAGATACAAAATCTATCTTCATTATAATCTATACAAAGGCTGTTTACTTATATGAAGTGTGTTATCAAAACACACTTTCCGAACAGTCCGGTAGATACCTACTTGTTTAAGGTAAACATTCAGCTTTCTCATGCGGCTAGGTTTTGTAGACAAGATTCTTAGAAAATCTGACGAAGATCATGATTACCTTTCAAGTTCTTGCGATAAAACTGTATTTGTAAACATTGTGAAACTTTCATGAAAGATAGTTAATAAAAACTGAAAGAAAAACACTCTAGAATAAAGTACCTACTAACTTAAACAAGAGAACTGAAAAACTTAGACAAAGTTACAAAAACGTTAACAAATTATGCTGACGCGGTCGCTGGAATGCAAAGGAATGCAATCTAAATCTGGTTTCCCCTGTAATTAACTAATTTACTTTTAACGACTGGTCGATACCTACAACCAGTTATTTGGGACAGCCAAGTCGTCGGCCCTTTAATTGACTGAAGGACGACGGATCCAACATAGACATTCCAGAAGATACCAAACAATAGATCGAAGAATTGGAAGGGCTTCAAGCTGAGACCTTGATATTTAAACAATAATTTGGAATGGTTAGTGTTATAAAGGTATCGTGATCTCATTGTTATAGAGGAGGAGTTATAAGACTATTGTTAATTACAAAGATTAAGTTTAGACTGTGTAAGCAGTCTGAGAGATTAATTAGAATGGAGAATGTTAACAAATTTTGATTATTATCTCTTCATATTCTCTGTAAAAAATAAAAAATACTGGTGAAAGAATTATTTCGATGCGTCAATTAGTTTTCGATTTATAAGTAAAATAAGTTGCTACCGCACGACGCGGGCTGCCGGTGGCGGTGTGACGTCACACCACAACTGGCTCGGTCTGGCTCACTCAGTACGCTCGCGGTCGCGCGCACTTGTCGTCTAAATTAAACCTAAATACTTTTAAAAATGTCTAATCCAACTGCTAGGAAATCATGTGTTGTGCCTAAATGTAAAAATACAACTATCAATTCGCCAGAAAAGTTGTTTTTTTACAGTTCCAAAGGATACATACATACATAACCAAATCTTTTAACTTGAACATAACCAAAACCATTAAACAACTTGTTAGTAAAAATACAAATAAATAAAAAAGGTTTAGTTCATATCATCTACATTTGCAATAAAAAATAAATTAAATTACTTAAATAAAATAGTAAAGGTAAAGTGCATCTGTAACGTTCAACTACATCTAGATCGTATAGATATCCTACTTCCTAGTAATATAATAAACGCGGAAGATTGTGTTTGTGTTTGTTATCTTTCACACAAAAAGTACTGAACGGATCTGGACGAAGACTGAAATAATCTTTGAGTGGTAGAGTCTAGCTGTAGGCTCTGTCTGCAGCGATTGCTGGGCTGACTCGACCGGTGAAATACCACCGTCGCACAGGAAACCGACGTGAAGTAGGAACGATGTTCCTGCGTTTCGTTCGGTGAGTGCGGTATACGGTGCCCAATTTTATTTATTTATTTATATATTTTCTTAAAGGTCAGCAACACACCCCCAACACCTACAGTGTTGAGGGTAGTCATGGGCGGCGGTGATCACTTACCATCAGGTGGCCCGCATGCTCGTTTGCTACCTATATTACATAAAAAAAAAAAAAAAAAGGCTTCTTTTAATCCTGGGAAAATGTACAGTTCCCGAGGGAAACGCGGGCGAAGCTGCTAACTAAAGCTAGTTAGTATTAAATCAATGCATGTATTTATTTAAATTTACTAAGAAGAGCGGTATCTTTGTATACATCCTAGTGGCCGCCCGCGACTCCGTTCGCGTAGAAGTCGGTTTCCGTGGGAATGAGAAGTTTTCCCGCGGTAAAAAATACCATGACAGTTTCATACATATTTTTTCTATTCACTCGCTATCGCAAATATCACTTGCCACTTGACTTGGGGGGGAGTAGTTTTTACGTGTAAGAGTAACAAACATTCATACATCCATACTCACAAACTTTCACATTTATAATATTAGAAGGACGTACCTACCTATAGCTACAAAACTATGATACATGATTTGTTGTCTTTAACGTAAAAAAAATAATGATAGGTAGGTAGGTACCTACTTCTACTATTGGACTTGCATTCTTCCATTAGTATTTTTATTATATTGGTTATTTTGTTTTGATAAAACAGTTTGGAACATATCAAACATTTCGGCGGCAACAAAATCACTATTTCTTGATAAATAATGCGCAGTCATTAATTTATCTATTTTAGATAGATTACACGATTACCTTTTTTCGAATCCTATATCCAATTTATTAATAGAATAATATTAACTATTAACGTATAATAACCAATTATATTTATATTTACTAATACGCGACCGAAAACACAAAAAAATAATACATTAAATGTTAAATAAATAAAAAAAAAAAAAAAAATACTGCGCCAGCTATATGCGCCACCGCTGGCGCGTTGTTGTAATACGTCACAAGCGGTCACGTGACTGTTAGCGGGACTCGATATTTTTCGAAACTTTGAATGCCTATAAAATCAAAACTACTGGTATTTTTGATTACAACAAAAACGAGTGTATTTGTATGCATACAGGCTTTACTGAGACACAATATCAAGCGATTTGGCATACCTAGTAACATTCTCCATTATAGGGTTATTTTGTAAAGCAGTATTTTATATGGTTAAGCTGACGAATAAGATAATATCACACGAGGAGCTAAATGTATTTGCTTTTAAGGATAATAATATTCAAATGTAATTAGCTATTTAAGTGCCAACATGCTTGAGTTTCTTCCAGCTATCACCTTATTAAGATGAACAAGATGCAATATCCAGTTACTACCATCTAAGCCATAACATCATTCCTTACCGCAAGTTGTGCAATGAGAAAAACGCATTACAGAGTCCTGGGAACATTTTTCCTCCCACAAACATACCTAGTTCTCAGTAAGTGTGTGAAAATAGTTAACAATACATCGCCATAAGAAAGAAGAAACCTCAAAGAAACGACTCATTGAAGACAGCAACAACGACCAACCAACAATGAACTACCACGACCCCCTCACTTACAACCAAAATACAATGCACAAGAGAACCGTCGACATAAGTCAAGGGTCAACATAAAACGGTGTTATGCTCACATGCCTTATCCATTGAGTAGCTTCACACGGTCAAAGGCGACAAAAAATAAATACAAAAACCGTTAGCATCCTTTAAAAAAGCATAATTCATGATCCACTCATTGACAAACGAACTGCTCCCATTATTATCAAAGCCCTGATATGTTATAGATAAGTTTTTTACTCCTATCTTATCAAAAAATATTGTTGTAATTCTCAATGTTATATGAAGGGCATTTTGAGACTGCGGAATATGATATTTTTATTAAAATAACGAGTTATGATGAATAAAATAAATGTAAAACTCACGAATGTCAATGCACTTGGCAATTTTTCCTCAAAAAGCTTTAATTATTAGATTCCCACGAAGGAATCACTTGAGACACATGCTCTGCATGTGCGTGAGATCATGAATGGACCACAGAGCTCAAATTGTTTATGGGAATATGGTGCCTCGAAGATGTTCCCACGATTCGAAGAAAAATTTTCGAAAAAACGCATTTCGTGACAAGTGTCAATAAGCAAGATTCTGAGAATGAAGGAAGCTTTGGGACTGCAGTGAAGACTTTAACTAAATAAGAAGCAGTTTAAAGTTTGGTTATTATCAATGCTATTATTGTCTTGTTAGTTAAAGGCGACATACTTTCAAGTAATTCTTATCACAAAGGAAGGGCTAATAAATTAGATATGTCTGTTAGGGAGTAACTTCAATAGATAAAGGAAGGTAGGTAAGTACCTAACACATTATTGAAGATAATTTAATGTTGTTGATTTTAATACCATTCAAAGTTCATCGATAAGCACAACCCATTTAAATAAGTTATCACATGATTCGTAAAACAAATAAGGACTTCAATCATAATTAGGCGGTCAAAGTGCTGGAAAACATAATTAAATAGGTAATGAGGTCTATCACCATCTAATGTTCCTCACTCCAACTTCATATATAAGAAAAGAATTCCCCACATGCGAATAGATACCTAACAGTATTTGTTAACTATGTGCCAACAGCCTTGGCTATCTCAGCTGGAATGTCGTGAGAGCTCTCCAAAGTAAGAGCAATAAGCTATCGAGCCATCTGTCTGGTCCGCATTCTTGGAGTCGGGTCCGGTGTCGGCCTCTGGAATGTCTGCAGCCAGCTACCCGACACGGGAAGACGAGCGGCGGAAGCGGTTCACCCAACTGACAGCCAATAACAACCTAAGTCCATCACATATATCCATGGATAAACACCTTAAAGATCAGGGTCAGAAGGATCAGAATTGGAGACAAAGGTTCGCGAACTTACTCGAAGGCGAACGCGTCGTAACTGTATCTATCAGCAGAATCGAAACGACGCAAGTGGCAGTGGCTGGTATTAGAATATGAGTTAACAATCGTTGTAATAAAGTTCTTATTTGAATAACAAATTTATGGCATCAACAATATACGTTCTGGAAGCTACCAAGCCACGACGCGCAACCGTCTCGCTCCACTGTGCCGTGCATCCTGCCTTGTACAAAGTTTTATTTTCTGTGTACTCATTTAAATTTAACAACTGCCTTCAGAAGAACTACTTAGTAATGCACTTAGGTATCCAAATACAAAAAAACAGCATTGCCTATTCCTTGGTTTAAAGTTTGATCCAAATTCGGTATTGTACTGTATGCCTACCGACCTAAGAACTATAAATACCTATTGAGAAACATATTGAATGCTACATTAATTATTTTTTTACAGTAGAACTGTTATTATAGATGTTTATTTAAATTACAGATGGTTATTAAGAATACAAACTTTTTTGTAGCAGATTACGAGGTAGATACCTAAACAATTTGTAAAAAACAGGTTCAGAAAAAGTAGATGCTGGTTTGGCAGAAGTAGCCCATTTGTTATTCCAATTTGCGACGCCGCCGTACAATAACATTTACAATTGTAATACCGAAAGGAGCGGATAAATTCGTCCCGAAACGTGACGAGCTGTTAAATCTCAGAAACACACAATATTTGTTTTGGATTCAATATGAAGACCTCCCGTGGAGAGACTCGAGTTTCGTGAAACAAAGATGGCGTCAGCATTGTTCCAAGTTCAATATAATTATTGATTAAACAATATTGTCCCGCATGGCCATCCGTCTCAATTGCTTCATTGGGAACCAATTGATCGAGTGGAAATTGATTTAATGAAAGACATGAATGACGGTTTTTGAATAGCAGCATTTATTGGCTTCATTGGATTCTAAAACGTTCAATTTACGATCATAACCTTATATAAGGAGCCTATAAAATCTGACAACAAACGTAAATATGCAGGCCAGCTATTTAGCAAAAATCGTCTTTTTATTATTTATATTAGTAGGTAAAAAAAAATATCTAAATGCACTGCGTTAAAAAAGCTGCACCTGTTTTAAAAATTCATACAATTAACCACTTCGTTTGTCTCATTTTCCAACACGACTTGTTGATTTGACAGGCTGATGTAAAACGCGGGAAACGGCTTAAGAATTGCGCATGCACCGATGCAACGCGTTATATAATCACTCGCTAGGTTCATTAAGTTAGTGTAGTGCAGCATGACGTCGACTTCTGAGACTCGATGAAGTGAAAGTGAGGTCACTCGACGCTTTCTATCCGCCACGCCAACCACAAGCGAACATAGAAATCGCACCTTCGATAGGCTAGAAAGCTGCCGATGGTAAGTAGAAACGTAAGTTAATCTTATACATTTTAAACAAGTATTTTTTATTGGTTACCTAGGTAATTCCAAGTTTAAGTTCTAATTTCCAATTTTTATTCCAATGTTCAACTAAGTACCTAATGAACTTAATAGAAAGATGACACTAGCCAGAAAGTCTTATTTCATTGATACCTATAAGAATATTGAGTAACTTCGTTCACATGAAAACACATTTACTTTTAAATAAGACCTTGGTACACATGCTACGGTTTAGCTACGCAAAATCAAGATGGCTCCGACTGTGGTGAACATTTTGCTTTCTCAAGAAAAGCTTATTAATGCACTTTACGTGTTGTTTTTCATTTTGATGTGTTTTATATCACTTGTTCCGCCAATTTACGTTACACTATTAGAGACAGGTGAATGTAAAGAGAAAACTCTGGACCATTTTGTAAAGAAATTGGGCAATAATACAGACATTTTAGAGAGTATTGATCGTATGATGCAACCTCCTTCATAATTTTGGTAAGTTTGTCAATAATTAAATAGAATATTATGTTTTCTTACTTCTTTAAGCAATCAGTAGGATAACCAACCAACCTATTAAGTAGGTAAGTGTCTTCATTCCTTCCTCACATCACCTATCTTATGACTTCTTGTATCTTGTAGGTATGTGTATAGAGTAACTACGCAAACAATCAACTACTTATCTGCCCAACTATTAAGAAAACACGCAGTCAGATCTGTAAACAGTGACATCGTTTATATTTGCAGTGGAACACAATCGCCGCTTCTCAAAAGGCTAACAAAAGACAATGTCCATTGTGCGAAACTGCGAATCTTGCGCAGAACGCCTTGAAACGAGATCCAGCGGCTAATGCACCTCCTACACTTATCTACCTACATACATAAACACTTTATGAAACGTATTTAATTGATTAAATTTTAATACTGATTAATAAAACATACTTATGTTATCATAGGTACAAGTAAGTAACTTTAGAATGACCATTTAAAATTCAGTTAAAAACTTTTTTGGGTTTAAAAACCTTAAGTATTAAACTTACAAAAGGTACTTACATAATTATTCGATAAAAACTAGAATAGCAATAACTCATAACGGAATACAATCTACGTGCAAATAAAGTAAGATCAGATAAATAAACAGATAAATGCACTTTCTTGTTAAGTCAATTAGCAACTACGTGATTTCCCAAACGCAAATAATGTGAACAAATCAGCAGCTGTATCATTTTCACTTGGTTCGAATAAACGTTAATATGACACCTGCTTGCCAGGTTTACAGAAGTGACGAAGCACTTAGGTTTGGTATGTAATTACCTACTTATCTATGTCTATGTAGTAACCATGTTATATGTCAGCGGCTGTTACTGACTGTAGGTACCTGAACATACGAAACATCAGTTATAGGTAGGTATTACTATTTTGTGAAGAATCTATGTGGCTTGTACATTGTCCATGCTTACCATGCCCCGCGCATCAAATGTTCTTCTGTGTTTCTGTCTCATGTCACTGTCACTTGTTAATTTACCAGTTTCAAAACCTGCAATATTTATCATCGCGTTCTTCTTTTTCCTAGTGAAATGATATGGCTTTGCATCATACATTAAATTCGTATCAGAGTTCTAGTAACCGCCGTTCGACACCTCCGACGAGGTTCTTGTAGCAGAAGGGTGGAAACTATCTAAATTTTTCATGCTGTACTTTTTCTTTCTTTTCATGTGACGAATATGCCCTTCACAGCACATATTCAACTAGTATCAGATTTTTGGGAACCGTTTTTAAGGCCTCTGAAATGGTTCGTATTGGGTAGTAGCCATCCTAATGCTATTAGTATTTTTTCAAACCGCTTATAGAGACTGACTGGACTTGATGAGCACTGAGTGTTTCACTATGGAAAAAAAACCGCGACGAGCATTTTTTGCGGCATAGTATGGGGCGTAGGTGTATGGAATCAATTAGGCTCCAAGTCTTACGTCAATTCGAAAGAACTGGCAGTTATGTCCGCCTAATGTTAAAAATCTACTTCTGCCTTAACTATGAAACTCTTCTTTCGTAGTCTCCGTAGTGCTAGTAAGTTAGTATGTATACGTTTATACCGACATCTTCTACCTAAAAAACATGACGTCAACTTACAAATTTGGCAATGGATAGGCGTTTGACCTCGAAATGTAGTCGCCGTGACTTGTAATACTGCGCAGTAAATGATTTTCGAGTTAAAAAACAAACTAGTTTTAGTAGGTAGAGAATAAACTAACATGCACTTGAGATTATTTGAGGCGGTTCTAGTGTCTCGTAACGTACATCTAAGACTTCAATAGTTTATATTCAATAGTAAGCCTGAAATAGTGCCAAAAACTCATTTTTTTATTACTTACCTTATTTATTACACTTCGTGCTATAAAGAAGGAACATCGTGTTGTGTGGTGTGATGCAAAAGTAGGTAAGAAGTAAGTGCCTACCCAATGTTACCTAAGTACGTTACCTACCTTCCTATTACACAAAACATCTAAGCACACATAAATTGAGCGATTGAATTAAATTTATATGCACTGCTGAACAGGCAACGCTTTTTATCAACTGTTCTTTTAGGTAAGTACCTAAACCTGCTTACCAATTACGAAATTAAAAGGTTTCCCCATATAGCAGACGCGTGGGCTGGCTAGCGCCAAGCTCGGTATTATTATGTCTTCGCAATAAATAAACGTAGCAACCCATATCACTATCGATATGTTCCTTAGTTGTCGTGCCCATCCTAGGATTTAGTTAGGACGAATTAGTTTGGTACCAATTATTAACCAGGTACGTATGTCCAATCAATTGCCTAATCTAAAATATTATTAGTATTAGTATTTTTAGTTTTTGTTTAATTTTAAAGATTTATCACGAACGCATCTGTAATGAAGAAACTTTTAACAAAAACTACGTGCAACAATACTATAAAAACGATGTTACTCCATATTTAAGAATTTTAATAGTTGCTCTAAACTCTTAACAATAGGTGGCGCTGGTAATCATCCTTATTAGTATTTTTAATAGGTAATGTTTAATGTTTGTAATAATCTGCGTACTTAGTTAAAAAAAAAATTATAAATTGTAAACAACAGGCGTTCCAAGTATTATTCTTACCTTTTGTATACCTATTTATTTTCTTTTCTTTCATTAATATGCAATCTTTGTAATAAAAACCTACAAATATTATAATAATACTATATTATAATATGCATACCTACCTTACAGTTTTATTAAGAAGTGTAAAGGAGCACCCTACTTTCACATCAGTCCTCCTAGCTAAGTCTTAAAAGTAGGTATGTTTCTTAATACATTCAGGTTAAATTAAGCCAAATTAAGAAAAAAAACATTTGTTAATGGGTTGTTAACCCAATGAACAAAAAAATAGCCTTGATCTTTAGTGAACATTAACTTAAGTCCCTAGGCACTAATTAAAGCTGCTTATTTTAATTTGGTTAGATTTTTTGTTTCAGCAATGTGATTCATTTGCAAAATGGCAGACAGGTACTTAGGTAGGTAATATATCCAGATAACTCGTTATAATGTTGGTTTGTTTACCTTTCATTTAGGTATCAACTAACCTAAGTATATGTAGGTAAGTAGTAAATACATGTTGTTTATGCAAATTGCAATAAAAAGTAGATAAATACTCGAAGATGAAGGTTGTCCTACGACTTGTACTGCTTAGAACAATTGCTGTCCTGTTATGGTGAGAAAATCATTGTTATTCTAATTGTGCAAGGCTGTTTTATACTAGCGTAACGTAACAACCTAGATTAGCATTTTACAGAAGTACCTACCTACTTATTGAAATATAATGCTCTACTAGTAATATAATTAATGTGAAGGTTTCTATGTTTAGATGTTTATCAACAATAGAACTTCATATAAATGATAATTTTAGAAAAATACACTTAGAATGCATTATTTTATTTATCCAATGGCTATATTATACCATTGTTCCCATCAAACAATTCATTTAATAGGGAGTTTAACTTTAATATTAAAACCATTAACTAAATGACACCCAATTAACTTAAATTACACCAGTGACGTGAACATTGTTCGGAACTTAAACCAACAAGAAATATTCAGAGAAGTAATGGTTAATTTGGAAACAAAGGATGCGCATGCACATTCAATGATAATGTTTTAAAACAAAAGAAAGAGGTCCGTCAGGTCTTGATGCGGGCTTGTGGTGAGAATACCATAGCAAGCGGTGGAGTTATAGCATAAAGAAAACAATAATTGCCCATTAAATCTCTAAAAATAGAACTAGGTCTGGCGTGGATAGACTTGCAGACAGAACTTTTATTATTGCATTGTTAAGGTAAAATAAGTTTCGAATCGTTTTCTTTTAAAACACTACCAGTACCGCGTCGAAAAATAAACAACATTGGTAGGTTACCTTACCCTAGAATTTAACTTAAAAGTATAAATAGAAATCAAGATGAGTAGGTTTGTAGCAATCATGGGCGGCCTCCAGAATAGAACCTTAACCCCAAGATCCAGCACTCAGTATGTTTTGAGTATGTGTAGGTACTGGAACCAAACCATCACATCCGCGTTGTACATAGATTAGGCCCGAGATTACCTCTAGGGAAGGGATTAGATCGCTGTTGAGTCAGCGAGCTGTGCCCTAAATTCCTTACCACACCATCCGTTCTAGAAACCTTCCATTCCAAATCCAACTCTAAGATTCTTATCATAAAGATTGCTTTGGTTTGAAGCGATACCTCCAAAGCGCCGTTGTTCATGGTATTGTGAGTCTATGTACTACCATTAAATGTCTAACAGATGCTTTATGGGTATTACAACAGCTCAGATCAGTTCTCACAGCAGTGTTTCATTCAGAAACCAATTATTATTGTAAAGAAAATGTGCCGGTTAAAGGTACCGACGTAAATGGTTTCCGATTTTAACGAGATACGCGATTACTGTAATTCAGAAAATCGGTTTTCGAGGTTCGTGCAAAAGCCGTCCTTTCTATTTAATAGGGTAGAAGGTATCTTGTTAAATTTAACACTTGTAACGAATATCTCAAAAACCCCAGGAAAGCGTCATGGCGCCAGCCAGCAGACCTTGTCTAAAAACTTTTATTAAAAGCGACCTTCAGGATTGGCTCCAGAATGCTTACTAAGGCCTTCATAAGAGTATTTTCTTGGAACCGTGATGCTGGGTTACATAAAACTATTTTTATAATAATGAGGGAACTACTAATCTTGATCCTATTGAGTGTCTATTTTACGATGGAAATTGCTATTTCAGCTTCAGTTTCTTCCCACGACTTTTGAAATATCCTTAAAAAGCGTCAGTTACTATAAGGCTTTACGTTTTAAACAATATTCCTTACAATATAAATAGAACAAGATACCAAAAACGAATCACAAGCTTAAAACTACTTGATCCAAGTATAAATTCCTTTGCCTTCTTAGCGCCAGCCTACCTGTGTAGAGTAAAAAAGCATTGAACCAGGGCCCGCGTCGGCGCTTTTGAGATAATTTATAAGGTTCTGCCTTTCTTGGAATTTCGAAATCTCGCTGCGAGAGCTTCGGGCTAAAGTCGTGGCACCATGGAATGGAATGTAACGGAGATGAATAAAAAAAAACTGCTTTGTATCGCCAACTATTGTATCTGAATTTTACGTGGCGTTTTCTAATTCGAAGTTCTATAGATTGTGTGATACGCACAGCGGTGCTGGTAATTAAACTCGAATCGAGGGCATAACTATTCCAACGATCTGACTGCTGGCGTAAGTACTTACGTACTAAGCCGTATTGACTGTCTGATTGTGATTACAAAGAACTGCCGAATCTTGAGACCGAGGTAACTTTTATCCTCACCTGGGTGATTTTATTTGAGATTTTTGATCTTCCTTAACAAGCCTTGAGTCAAAACTTAATCAGACCCCCCAAAGACACAAAGGGAGAGTACCTAACCAACAACTACCACTCCATTAAAAACCGGGGCCCGTCCCACCGGCGCGACCTGACACTGGGAGTTCTGGGAAAAGCAGGCTGCATACCGCAGCTGGCGACACCATTGGTCGACGCAAACGCAGCCCAAAGACTAACTGGTTGGTTTGAAGAACCATGAAGTCAGAACATTTATGAAAGACCCACTTTATTTATACCTACATTGTTTATACATCTAAATGTTTCAGGAGTTATTAGTCTTTGCTAGTAACCTAGTAGATTCAGTGACTTATTTTGGTCTCATTGTCAATATTAATGAGAAAAAATATAAGGCATGTAAGGTTTATTGAGCATGTACGCCGCTGAAATAGGAACATAATGTTAAATTCAATATGCTTACATGAATTACTTGAAATGGAACAATTAATGGTGTCAATGTTGTGCAATTTCTATATAAATCGTATGTACTTACTTTCCTAAAACTACGAAAGATTCATAGAATTATACAATCTAAAATAAATATAAATACTACAATGTCCGTTCTGTTCGATAAAACACTATATTCTTGGTAAAGTCTGAGTCACGAAGTGAACGCGACAGAGGAGGCTTGCATCTATGAACCGGGTTCATTCATTCATTAAAATATTTATACAGGCACAGACGCTAAGTAGACGCACATAGATGCATTTATTATGAACGAGCAGCTTCAAAACGCTTACTAAAGGATGTTTCTTTACTTTTCAGCCTGTTATGAATTGCCCAAACTTTGTTAGTGTAGTAAGCATAGATAAATAAATACCTACGGAAATTGAATTGAATGCACTCGCTTATACGTACCTTCGTAACATTGGCTTTATACCTTTGGTAAGGTTGCTCGGGGGTGAAATCGAGGTAACAAACAACGATGGGATAAGGGCGACAGCTGCAGAGCACGTGGCAGATGTAGAGTGACTCCCGCGCACAAGCTGCGCTCGCACCTGCCTCCCGCGCCAAAATTGCCGTCAAACATTTTTTTAAGACGCCCGCCTGCCTATCGAAACATCTGTCTCTTCAAATTATTCCTCAATCGATAATTGTGTTCTTCTTCAAGCAACTCTTATGTAAAAAATAAGAATTGATAATGTATAGTTAACTTTATCAAAAGGCATCCAAAAAACTCAAAAACATGCTTGGTTAGAGCTCTGTGGGCGCAGGATACCTAACAGTGGCGCACATATGAAGGTAGGTATCATCCAATTAAGGTTACTATAGGCCACCTACATTAATGATTGTATACCTACACGTTACGTAAACGTACTGTGCTATTTATCAACGTAGGATACTCGATTCTCAGTCTTAACGCAGCGCCGCTTTGAAGCGACAACCTAGTGCGCGAGATTAGCAAATAAGGTACTTAACAATAATAAATAAAACAATCGTTTTTTACACGTGTTATCAATAAACATAAACGACACCATTGTTTACGTGCAATATTGGCCAAATATACACCGAACCTACTGTTAAAACTCATTTTTATGTTATATTACGGAGTTGGAGTAAGGTTAATATTATTTTGCATTTATTCTAGTGTAACATAACAAAATGAAGTTGTTGAGGTATCAAACAATTTTATTGGTTTCTAAACTCTACAATGGACAAAAATAAAAAATCTGAGGATGCCGAAAATGAAGCGGTCGCCAGTACTTCCGGGACCAACTTAGGTAAGTTTTGTTATTGTACTTAAAAATGTACGAAGATTAGTGTTAAAATTATAATTGAATGCGTTCCAAATTATTTCCTTTTTGTTTAAAATATCGGTTTGAAAATTTTATATTACCAATGACAATCACAGTAATTAAGTATCTAATAGATAAATGGTAGGTACATATTTTTTCAAAATATCTCCATATTTTTATTATTATCAGCCTAGTCATTATCCAACGATTGCCTTTAAATATTGACCAAAAGTGCCAAATCCGTAGTGTGATAAAAACAATTATCCCGCCGCCCCGCGCTTCACCAGTAAGAAACAGTTTTTGAAACCGCCCGGCGACAGACAGACAGATCCCAATCGTTCTCTGTGTAGGTAGCGTGCGCTCGATACGAACTACGCGTGAGCAAAGCAAAGCAATGAGTGAAGTGAAGTTATAGTTAGTCCGACCGGCCCGCTCAGCCGCTCAGTGAAAAATTCAGTTGCGAGGTTCGCGCTCACGGTTGCACGTTGTGTTTGTGTTGATAGTGTACGACTTATGTCAAAAGTGACAGTGTGACGAAATTGACATTTGAAATAAAGTTTTGATTGTGTTTTGGATAAAATATTCGTTAAGTGGACCTATAAACAGTAAACAAACATTGGATTGCCTAAAATGGAAGCTTTGAAAGGTGAATTTTGGAGTATGTTTTCTTTTCTGAGAATTCTTACATAATAACCTCAAATAGTAACATATGTTTTGAATGAGGGCGATGCTAACGTCACACTTTTATTTAAGCCTCCGTTTATAGTTTTTATAATAAAAATGTAAAGCGTCCTACGAATTAAAAATGCCAGTTTCGGATGAAACACATTTTAAAATAGGTACTCAAAAAAAGAAGGTAGTTTTACCTAGGTATCGTTTTGGTTTTTATGCATTTATATGAGTTTATAAAAACATATCTATTCTTTGGAAATTGCACGAGTTAGTACCCATCACATTAACAGAGTCAATTATTTTAAATGAAAATGAATTTAATCAATTGAAATATATTGAAATTATGAACATTCAACATTTTTTTCCTGTTACCTCGGTATCAAATACCATTTAGGAGCGAATGAATAAAATTTTAGGTATCTGTCTAGGCCCTAGATATCTTAGATTCTAGTTGAACAAAAAATTAATGTTCTCATCAGTTAAATTTTCCTGTTCCTACTATTATACACTAAAAGTTCCACCGAGCAGACTGCATGAATATCTTTTTGTTAAAACATCCAATGTCTTTATGTATGTAGCGCCATCTATATCTGTCTTTGGCACTAGAACAATTAAAACAAAACTAAGAACTTCTACAAACAATGATGTTTGTTGAATAAAAATATTTAAATATCCAACTACTAAAATTTATAGGTACACTGATTTAGTTTTTTTTTACTTTTATTATGGACAATTTTGTTGTTTTTAGCTATGATTAGTAAATATCTCAGAAATAATAAACACAATTAAATGATAACATAATCTTGTTATTATCAGTGCTGTTTGACTTTCAAGAAAAAAAACTTCTATAGAAAATATATAAGTATAACTATCTAATCTTTATAAAGTAGAAGGAAGACAACAACTAATGACTAGGTACTTTAATACCATGGCTGTTTTTATGTGGCAGTCGACTTGGCCTTGCCAAATGTTTACCCAATGGGGCCCTCCTACCAATTGGGTGTTGTTTTGTGTGTGACCTTTTGTTGTTGATTGGCTTCTATTTTTCGTTGTTTTTGTTTACTATACTTATTGTATCTGCATACAATGTCGATTACACTGATTACATATATCTTTAGTATGTATTTACTTTTTAACAAATAAGAGAACCAAGTAGTCTTTATTCCAATTGCCATACAGTTCATTTTGATGATAATGCTTGAATGTCCTCAACAGTATAACAGTTGGGGGTGTACCCAACTTGTATAAAGGAAGGAAAAAAACAGTGGGATTTTATTACCACACACATAAGCATGTGAACATGATTCATTACATTATTCTAGTACATAATGTACTTCATAATCAATTGATGTTTATTTTTAACATAACTACTAGCGCCATCTACTTTTTTTTAGCCCAGTTATTTTATTTCGTACGTAGATAGGCAGCGACCTACTAATTACTAATACGTGGCGAAAATATCTTTGCGTCTCACGCTATTTCGGCCGCGTGCACCATACTACCCTCCCTGTTTCCAAATTTAAAAGCGAAGTAGGTGTTTTTCTACGGGTTATTTTTTCTTAAATATGCTTATGCTAGTTATGCTTAGCTCATTCATCAGTTCATAAGAAGATAAATAAAATACCTAAGTTAAAAAAAAATCATAATTTTAGTTATTTAACTTACTTTTCGACTGCGGATAACTCAATTAAATAAATTAATAAACCAGAAGGGTCACAGAGCCATTGACCATTACATTAGTATTGAGGACGGCTGGACGTGGGCGGTGCATTCCAACGCATTCCTAATAAAACTACCTACGTACTTTTTTTTAGTAAAATTCTTGGGAAATATATTATTACTCAACTTTTATACATTTGTTTACGTAATCACGACGATGATTTTCATTGTTTATTTATCTGTTGACGTCATTATGTTTCTGATAATAGATTAGATTACTGCTCAAGTATCGTGGCGCCTATGTAGTGTTGGAAAACTTGCTGAAAGTTTAATATACATGGTTTTGTGTCTGGTTTATTTCAGATGGTCGTCTCTTTTTCGTTTTGCGTGGTCGGTTCGTGTGAGCGCCTTTGGGAAACTGACTGTGGAATGCAGTCAGCCGACGGCGGTTAAGTACTCGGCTGGTACTTACGTTATTACGAGCATGGCCGACTGTCGGCGCCGCGGGCTTTCTACAATAGCCTCACAGTTCTTAACATTTCAAGATATTTCTCTTTGAAAATAGAATCTTGAAAGTCTTGAAACCTTCGGCCAATGTTTTCCCATTGAGTTTGTTTGGGAATGTAATGCCATTCATTAATGTTGCGCCTTTGTCTATACGTCATGTTCTCTCTCATCATTTACACATCTGGCGGATGTGTACTTCCCATGACACCGTTTCCGGGCTGTTATCCTTTCGTTTGTTTTTTCAAGCTTTTTATGAGCAGACAAGTCGCTTTGTTTGGCTTGGGATGAATTAAACTCCGTCCTGTGTTCGTCCATTGATATTTTTTTACTACCAGCATGCTCGTATGCTTTCTAAAGGGGTATGTGCTAGGTAAATCTAGATGGAGTGCGTGGGCGCAACGGGCGAGGCTTTGGAATTCGAAAGCCGAGCGCCGACCACCCAAAGGCCTGAGAACACGGCCGAGGCCCCTTCCCCACGCCTGCGCAGACGCCGCTCTCTCGTGCCACAATGCGCTGAATTTCATTTGCTCTTTGCGGCTCGGCGGACCTTGATGCACTTTTTATTTTCCATCGCGTAAAGCTTGCTTGGCTACTTTTACGGCGTGGACGTGTTCTGCACGGGCCTTTGATGTCAACTTTATATGGTTGAAGATATTAATCATTTATGGTCTTGTTTTAGTCACCGAGTAGGTATACCCAATTGGCATAATCTGATTATGTAGTCTCCGAACGTTTAGAATGCTCGTTCCCACGTACGATTGTTGCTCATGGCCCTACGCTTGTTCTTAAGTACTGTCCGCATTCCGAAGCCCGTTTTTTATTTGGTATTACTTAGACGAGTCGTCCAACAGTACCGCCACATTCCATAGGCCCTTTTTTACGTTGTGTGGTCGCGGTTTCCGCTGAAGACGGCAACGTCTCGCTCTCAAATATGAATGAAATCCGGTCGACGGTGCGCGGGCTGGCAACAGCGCACCAGACGCCCGCCTTGATTGAGAACTACCATCTCTCCCGCATAGCCCTTCTCGCTTATTATTTATCCTGCAGACGGAAAGCTATAAGTACACTAACTTGTACTGTGGTGGTCTCGACTTAACTTAATTTAACATCAGTTTAATGGTACGTGATGTCGCATAGTCTTTGTTTTATCTCGAGTCTCTAAGAATTCTTGTTGGAAATTGATATTGATAATAAATTGTCATTCTTAGGCCGTGTTTAATCTTAATTCAAAGAGGCTTCATAGTTTCTTAGTAAGCGAATCAATATCTAAGGTTTTATTTATGTAAGTTTGGTGCATTGTACACATCCCCTCCCGTAGTACTTGCAACAGCTGTGTTGTGCACCCTCGGCTACAAATTCGGACCCTCCAAAATTGTTAACGCATGCGCAGTGGGGTAGATATTGCAGTACGATATCTCCAGCAGGCGCCATAACAGTCGTCGTTTTGTAGTCAACGATGCTTGTGACTGGTTGCGACCCATTGTTTTATACTGAAAAAAGTATATTATTTACCTCATTATTGCTTGTTTTTGACGCAATGAGCGTCTGGAGTGTTACGTGAACGTTTGTGAGTGTGATCGACTGAAGTTTCTACCAAAATGCCTCTTTTAGTTTCGGATTGTAAACACAGTGCTGGTAAATATCGATCCGTGTACTATTTTCAGCCATGATGGTGTTTACTAAATGGCTTCCACTTTATTTTGGGTTATATTTTAAGTTTGGTACAGAACTATTGACTATAACATGAATTCTATTTACATTTTAAGTAAAATTACAACTTGAAAGTTGTTAGGTTGAACTAAGAAAGTAATTTCAAAGAACTCAAAATTTAAGATATTTGTAGGGTTTTCCACTGACAACTATTTTAGTACTTTTACCACTTTTAACCAGTTTCCCAACAAATAAAATTAGGAGTTTCTCCATGAAAGTAGAAATGTAAAAAAATTGATTGCGGGCACTGAGTGCATGCGCACTGAGGGAGGTCCGCGGGTGGCGGGGCGCGGGGCGGGCGGGAGGCTGGGAATGGAATGTGGATGACGCAGCCGGCCGCGAACTCGGCGCTATGTGAAACAGTTTCTGAACGCACACAGCCATACCAACCCACCATGACTGCTTTATGCCTCCACACAAACCCAACTCGGGCGTAAACCTCTTACTATTAGACAACGTCAGATTACATTATTGAAATTCCGCAAATGCAGATTAGATGGCGCGTTAACGACTTTATAATTTCATCAAGCCGAAGATAGATCGGTCGAACAGTTAGGAATTTGTTATAGAAAACGATGCACTCGATATGTAGCTAACGGCCCGTTTCTTCTTTTCAGTGGCGGCGAATCAAAATCAGCCCCTGATGAAGTGGCTGACCCTGCCGCTGGTGCTGGCGGGGCAGAGCGGCGCGTGCGACGCCGGCGGCTCGGCCGCGTCCTCCGCCGGCTCGTCGCCCTCCGCCGACAAGACCGACAACCACGACATATTCGCCGACTTCCCCGACGCCGACATGTGCAAGGAGGAGCACCGCCTGCGAACCTTCGAGAAGTGGCCCGTCAGCTTCCTGCCGCCCGAGCAGCTCGCCCGCAACGGATTCTACTACCTCGGCCGCGGAGACGAAGTGCGCTGCGCGTTCTGCAAGGTGGAGATCATGCGCTGGGTGGAGGGCGACGACCCCGCCAAGGACCACCAGCGCTGGGCCCCGCAGTGCCCCTTCCTGCGGCGCGGCGCGGGCGCCGGCAACGTGGCCCTGGACGCGCCCCTGGGCCGCGACGAGTGCGGGGCCCGCGCGCCCGCGCCGCGCATGCCGGGCCCCGTGCACCTGCAGTACGCCACCGAGGCCTCCCGCTTCCGCACCTTCAAGGACTGGCCGCGCTGCATGCGACAGAAGCCCGAGGAGCTCGCCGAGGCCGGCTTCTTCTACACCGGCCAGGGCGACAAGACCAAGTGCTTCTACTGCGACGGCGGCCTCAAGGACTGGGAGGCGGACGACGTGCCGTGGGAGCAGCACGCGCGCTGGTTCGACCGCTGCGCGTACGTGCAACTCGTTAAAGGACGCGACTATGTTCAGAAGGTCCTGAGCGAAGCCGCCGCCATCTCCTCCAAACCGGAGACCAAGCAGCCGGAGACGAAGGCGCCCGAGAAGACGACGACCGAGAGCAAGGCGGTCGCGGAGACCAGCGCGAGTGGGGACGAGCCCGCGGTGGAGGACAACAAGCTGTGCAAGATCTGCTACGAGGGCGAGCGGAACGTGTGCTTCGTGCCGTGCGGCCACGTGGTGGCGTGCGCCAAGTGCGCGCTCTCCACGGACAAGTGCCCCATGTGCCGCCGCGTGTTCACCGACGCCGTGCGCCTCTACTTCTCGTGAGGGGCCCTCGTCGCCTCCAGATTCTAGTCAGGCCTCGTGCTGGAACCACGGCCGCCGGAACTACCGTCACTCGCCGCCACGGTGACGTCACTATCATCACCTGTATAAACTATTTTAAATGTAAAGATGATTTTAAATTATTTATTGTTCGCAAATTCTAATGACATGTACATAAATCTATAATGTAAATAACTCGATTAGCCATCATTTTGTCCCACCGACAAATATGGTTATGTGTACATAACTAATGCAGTAAAAAATTTTAAGCATATTGTACAAATGAAGAGATTTTCTTATGTCGCTTCGATGGAGCATATCTGTAACAGTACAACTAATGTTATGCATGTCATGTTGGAGGAATTATTCTAATCGTAAGTTTTTTACTGCATTAAAAGGTGTTGAAAGAATATTTTCCTAATGCAGTAAAACTCACAGTAATGACAATTTGGAATTGTGGACTTGTAACGCTAGATAAATAGAGTAGGTGGGGACAACACATTCCTGTAACTAATATATCCATAGACATGAGCTGACTGAAGTTAGGAATTGAATAAAGTAATCGTTTTTATGTAGCCAGTTTTTAATTTCGATTCAAATGTAACATTATCAGTATAATAATTGAGTAACAAAATTAATGTCGAATTCGAGATAACATTTTCCTGTTTTACAAAATTATTGTGATTTTACTGTAGTTTGTTGTGTGATTTCGTGTATTCAATTTAATGATCGCACTGCTGAAACGTAATATTCGCCAAATCAAGTGACTTGAGGGTAATTGTTCCTGTAAATATGTTTTATTTTGACAATAACAGGATATATTGATAATTGCAAATATTAGGTAGACTTTAAAATTAGCACCCTAATTATAACTAATATTAGATGTTTAACTGTAGATTCAGCATTGTGTGATATTTTAACTCGGTCGAAATGTAAATTTTAATTGTCCTTTTTAATATTAGTCATTAGTTGCGCCAAAGTTTTCGGGGAATAATTCATTATTAGAAAGTAGTACCGCTAATCAAATGATATATAATTCATGTATTAATTTATTTGCAATCGCTAATTTTAACCCGATGTTTTAGATAGGTACTATCCTTAGTATTGTCGTTCATTTTATTGCATTTAGTATTGATTGATAATGCAATAATTTGCAGTAAATGTACTGACATCAACATTATAATTTTTCATTTTTTTTCTAAGTTTCACTGCACTGAATTAACAATAAGCCAAGTTAAGTAAAGTTTTAAATGTGAAATCATAGTTTGTGACAGATTTTTTTATTGATAACTTTTTTAATTTTATTTTTTTATTTGATTAGAAATCGCTGTCACTGACTATGGCAACATTTTAAAAGTCAAATTTATTTTCATCCAATTTAATTACGTCTTAATTATTTTGTAAGAATTGTTGATGTTTATTAAAATACAGATGTTAAATCATATTTACTGTTGTTTTTATTTAGATGCAGTTACAATTTCACTATTACCATATCGACGAGGCATAACCACAAGTACATTATTAAATCTAATTCAATATAGTTAAAAAGTCACCTATCTAGGTGAATACAAAAAAAAAATGTTAGGAACATATTAGTAAAAAATAATAATTATTACCACTTCCTGCTTTTAGGTAAGAACCCTTTGATGGTTAGGAATATTAGGTAGATAAAGGATTGCCACTTTCTACATATTTAGTTGCATTTCTAATGAACACACCAAATTTTAATAAATAATATACTAAAACCAAAAATACCCAGCAATACTTGACAAAATTCAAAGCTGAGTATATAATGGGTAATCCACTAACATTTGCGTAAAAGTGAGATTCCCACGATATGCGATGTGTCTCAAGTTTTAATTCAATTTTGTTACTAACTCCGACGTGTATCGCACGATTTTACGCACCGTTGCAATCAGAGATATAAGGCGAGTACTGTAAGTAAGTATTATGAAAACAGTTTATTTATGTAACCTTATGCTGAAGGCCTAATAATGGTAGGATATCTAATAAGATAAATAAACTGAAAATAGGTGTTGGTCTAGTTGGAATCTTATTACTGAAATACGGATGCTTATTTGAAAAATAAAACCTATCAATTTCTTGAAAATATCTAGAGAATAAAAATGCTATAAAGGTTTTTTTCTTTGCATTATCTCTTTCTTCTCGAGTTCCCATAAGACCCATGGCATGGATTCCAAATAAACCCATTTTATCAAAACTGTTACTATCTATTTTAAAAGTTCTTATTCTCCTACATTTTCTTGTTATAAAACATTAACCAATTATTAATAAATGCAGTTTAAGCCTGTATTAGTAAAATCTTGTTTAGTCTCTGTAAATTTTATGTGACAATTTTCCGTAATTGACAGAGACAAATACTGCTTTAAACTACGTTTATTAATAAGGCGGTTAATGTCAAATCAAAACTAACATCTAAGATTAAATAGTGTAACAAAATCTATTGCTTATAAGATTCAAGCCTTTTTCTTAAAAAATATGAAATAGGTTTTTAGGTATGTTTTCTCATAATAAAATCAATATAATTAAAAAACATTTTATTTATTATCATCAAGCCATTAGGGCACGTACATATTTGTTGTCTTCTTTCAAAAGGTCTTTCCTCAATTCATTGATTTTATCCACCATGTCATCATCTGAGGGGGTAGATTCTTGAATTTGTTTGCATTTTCGTAGAAATTCTACAATTATTTGCTGCCCTAAAGTTGTTTCTTCTGATGTCTGAGACGCTTCTACCTCGAAGACGTTCGTTTCTAGTGCGGCTTGCGTTACTTCAGCAGCCTGAAATATAATAATACAATATGTATTAGCTGTAGAAACTAGTGCTATATAAGGTTTTTTTTAAATTATTTATATAGTTTAAAGATTGAAGAATTATAGTTTAGAATTAAAAAATAGGTCATTTTTATCTAAAAATGTACCTCGAGTGTGATATTCTCAAACTTATTAAATGAAATCGTCTTATTGCAATAAGTCTTTGAACAAAGTCTAAGGAGATAAATTGTACTTTTACACGTGCAAAGTAAAGGTTTAAACTCGTTAATTATACAGTATGATTGATAAGGAACGTCGACCTTCTAACTGCTCGAGCCAGTTTGCCATTTAAAATACTACTTTCATTTAGCAGTCTACGCAAAGTAAAAGTCAGTATGGACAATCTAAAGTAGAAGATAAAGCAACTATAATATAGATATATATTACTTATATTAAGATGAATCTGAACTTTATTCTAATTGGATAAAATAATATAAGATAAAATTTTGCAAGTACCTTATATTGGTATTTAAACCCGTTTGAATCTAATAAGAAGCTATTAGATAGACATCGACTTTCTGTATCATGATCAAACATCAAAGAATTTCTGTCTGTTTTATTTTTAAAATAAATTAATGTAGCGTAAATAACTTTTTAATGTTTTTTTCTGGTAATAGGGATAAAACTATAGTCTGGCCACCGAGAGAATGCGTTTGTGACACATGCCATTAGTGTTGGGGTAAAAAACCACATTGATAAAAAAAATCAATCAACATTAAAAAAAATCTTGTTTATCTTATTTATATTTTATTTATTAATGTTGTTACGAGTAAAGGGTTCTAGGTGAAATAAAAAAAAAACAAAGTCCAAAAAATATTTTGTTTTATTGCAGGGACGTAAATAATTAGATTAAGGTTACTTGTATAACGTTAATTTTGAAGCTAAGCCCAAGTTGGAAAAGAACTAGCAAGAAAATCCAACTGATGTCTTTTTACAAACGAAACTCAATAGCATTGTTTTGGCAATGATATGGTATCCTAAGTCTCAGCACCCTATAACCGTACTGCAGAGCCAATTCATCTATTTCATATCGAACATTTGCCGATTTATTTTCTTTCACTAACCGCAATAATTCGGCTTAAAGCATGTCCATATTTATGTCGATATCATGTTTTATAACCAAGCTACTAATTCTGCTTTTTTATTAGCAATTGATTGATAACTTTAAAATTGACTGATATTTTTACCACATCCCTACGAAAATATCATAAGTACATAACCTTGAACTGTTTAGAAGTAGTCTGTTTAAATTTTTTAAAATATATATTTTATCATTAATTATTACCCTTACAATAAGCCCTCAGTTATAAAAGTTAAAATCAGTGTGACTTAATTTCATTTTATTACTTATTATTTGTTTGTACGGTCAAAATAGACGGCCTTTCAAAGTTACCTCGTCATTTCAAACACAATGTGTCAGAAACGCAATCTTTCGGTGGCCAGACTATAACACACAAACAACATACCTACATATTAGGTACGACATATTAAAAAGCGTTTAAAAATAGTGGCCTATATTTAACAGGTAAAATTTATATTAAACAAATATAAATTGAATGGTCACTTAATCATGGTGCAATAGACTGTTTAAAGATTTAAGGGCTGTTTTTTTATTGTCAGATAAACTTGTTTCAGCTGATAAGAACGTACGAGTATGTTTTCATTTGTACTTCATAACTGCGTCAAACGTTTATATTCGACGTGCAACAAGAACACTCTTATCTGTCTCAATCATAAGGTGACATTTTAAAAACCAACCATTAATTGAGTATCCATTTTTTTTCCAGACTGACACACCAACCGTGTGGCCCTAAACTTGTACTATAGGTACCACACAGTTGACTATAGGAGAGCCTAGTTACACTCAGACACCAAAAGAAAAACCATTTTACGAAATTGGCCCGACCGGGAATTGAACCCGGAACCTTCTGCTTAGCAGTCCGGTATATACGAGGGCCAAACTGAAAGTTTTTAGAACGGGCAACTTAAAAGCATTATATTAAAAAAATAAGTTTAAATTTTGAAAATAGAACTCTTTACCAATAATATTGAGTATACATTTCATTCATTTGTCATTTGTTTTACGATTTGGCGGCAAATTGAAAATTGTCTGTGCACGTCAGAATGAATTTAAGCCGAGAAAATTTTCGTGCAATGATTTTTTATGACTTTCGATGTCATATAAGTCAACAAGAAAGTTATGATAGACTTCGATTGGCTTTTCACGATGAAGCCCCATCTCGTGCCACAGTTTACAACTGGTTTAATGAATTCAAACGTGGTCGAACTAATCTCACCGATGATTTGCGTGAGGGACGGCCTTCTACAGCGACGACTGAAGATAATATCAGTGTTGTGCGGCGTATGATAGAGACTGACAAAAGAGGGACCTATCAGCAGATTCGGACAAGTCTAGGCATAGGTATGAGTCAAGTGCACAAAATCCTCCATGAACATTTAGCGGTCAGGAAGCTTTGTGCCCGCTGGATACCGCATAATTTGACCGAGGCTCAAAAACTCCGCCGTGTTGATTGGTGCCGAGAAATGATCCAAAAATTTAACGGAGGTGACTCAAAGGCTGTGTTCGACATACTAACGGGTGACGAAAGCTGGATTTACTGTTATGATCCGGAAACCAAAAGACAGTCTGCTCAGTGGGTGTTTCCTTCCGAAGAGTTGCCAACTAAAGTGAAGAGAGGTCGAAGTGTTGGAAAAAAGATGGTGGATTCGTTCTTCGGAAAGACAGGTCATTACGCGACAGTTGTCTTAGAGGATCAGAAAACGGTTAATGCAGAGTGGTACACTAACAACTGTTTGCCACTTGTCTTGGAAAAAGTTCGAGAGAAACGACCTCGCAGCAGGATCCTCCTTCATCACGACAATGCCTCGTCGCACACCGCCAGGCAAACGATCGACTATTTGGCGACCTCAGACGTGGAATTACTGGGTCACCCGCCGATTTTTATTTATTCCCGAAAATAAAAGAAAAACTTCGAGGAAAACATTTTATGGACGCCGAAGAAGCAGTGGCTGCGTTTCAAAACGCCGTCGAAGAGACCCCTAAGGCCGAGTGGGCAAGGTGCTTTTCTCAATGGTTCCATCGAATGCAGCGATGTATTGATGTAAATGGACGCTATTTTGAAAAGTTATAATAAAACTAATAACTTGCTAGAATGCTTAGTTTTTGATTTTCTAAGAACTTTCAGTTTGACCCTCGTATACCGCTGCACCACAGAGGTCGTCAATACTACATCTTCTTAAACTTCACCTTAAACCAACTTCAGTAACAGTTTCAGGTAATCGAATTACCCGAATAACAGTTTCAGGTCATCTTAAACTGACTTGAATAACAGTTTCAGGTAATCTCAAACTTACCTGAATAACACTTTCAGGTAGATCCGCCAACTTGGCCACATGTATCCCCAGCGAGTGCGGCGCCGGGCCTGCCTTCATCTTGTGTAATAGCACTAATTGATCGTTTACTACTTGAGCCTCTGCCTGGGAGTTTACTATGGGGAGATGTTGGGAAGGTAGCTAGTAAAAAACCTTACCTGAATAACAGTTTCAGGTCATCTTAAACTTACCTGAATAACACTTTCAGGTAGATCCGCCAACTTGGCCACATGTATCCCCAGCGAGTGCGGCGCCGGGCCTGCCTTCATCTTGTGTAATAACACCAACTGATCGTTCACCACTTGAGCTTCTGCGTGGGAGTTTACTATGAGGGTGGGATGGAGGGAAGGCAGGCGGGTGAGTTCGTGGTAGTGGGTCGCGAAGAGGCAAAAGCAGGAGGATTTTGTTGCTAGTTCTCTGTGGAAGAAAGTTAATTTAGGAAATAAAATGAGAATAACTATGAAAAGAAGATGTTAAAGTAATAACAAGGTAGATTTTAAGGGGTTTTACTGCTTGACCGTACGAAAAGTTTTAAAATTTCTAAACATTAAGTTTTTTGAGTCAGACAAGAACTTTCAGGTTAGCCAACAATTCTATACAGTTTTTAAAACTTCGAAGCTTGCCATTTCTTTGTATTTTTTATTATTATTTTCACTGATTTAACTACAGGAATCACGTTTTTAAAAGGCCTCTGTGTTATGAGGCTTAAGATGCACCCTGTATTTTTAATACAAATTAATAAAAGTTATTTTGTTAAATTTAAGTATTCTTTTATTATAAAAATAAGAACTTACTCAGCAATAGCCCACGCGATACCACAGCCTTCATAAGTGGAAGTGCCTCTTCCTAGTTCATCTATTAGTACTAGCGAATCTGGAGTAGCGGTCTGAAAATATTTTATATAGTTATAAATTAATATTTTGATAAGCTTATAAAAGTTTTGAATCATGGCTAAGAAAATTTATCAAGTCATACTTTAAAAAGAAACCTAATTAAAAGCGGTTCATAAGTTAAGGACTATTTTGTAAGAAAATATCATCATATGAAATTATTTTGTTAAAGTATAAAACTTGATGATTATAAATATGTATCCCTTATCATTATTTATTGAATTATTAAATTCAAAGTAACAGCCCACTTTATAATCATAATGAACTTAGTACCAAAGCCTTCTAACGAAAGATAAAGCAGCAATTATTTGTATTGAGGCAATCAAATGCCTACGTTCAGTAATTGAAAGAGTAACAAATAAGCGTAAAATAAAATCAACAAATAGTGAGCTAACGAACTTCGACAATTATTGAACAGTTTACAACAATCAAAATCGGTACACAAATACACACACACCAACTTAATCCCATCCTTTATTTTGCCACAAACTTAAATTTAACCTGCATACCTTCAGCCAAAAAAAAACATTATTACCCCCTTATTTAAGGACTAAAAATACCCGCAATCTTCCACTCAAAACCCAAACTCACCCTCAATATAGCAGCCATCTATCATTTTTATCATAAACTAGCCACCCGCCCACGCTTCGCATTGTCGTAATTTTGGCCGACTTAATCCCGAAACTTTGATTTTTAGCTAACTTTAAAAAACTTTTTCTTTACTTCAGATTTAAATGAAAAAAATACCTAAAAGATGATGAAAACCGCATTAACATCCCTCAACTGGTTTAGGAGGAGTTAGCGGCCAAACATACAAACAAACAGACAGAATTAGCGACTTAGATTTATACTATGTAATGATAATGAAGTGCTGTCAACTCACCCTCAACATACCATCATCTCTATCACCTCCACCACAAGTTGCTTCCAACTCACCCTCAATATAGCCGCCGTCTCTATCATCTCCAGCATGAACGTGCTCTGCCCCCGCTCCTCCCGGTCCCCCGCGCCCACCCTCGCACACACCGCCCGCAACACCGGCACGAGTGCTTCGCTCGCGGGGACGAACGCACCCGAGTGTGCGAGGAGTGTAGTGATGCCGGCGGAACGCATCCACGTGGACTTACCTGCCATGTTGGCGCCGGTCACGATGTGCATTAGGGACGACGCTGGAATGATGAGGAACGTAGAGAGTAGGGTTGTTTAATGAATACGATGATAGAGCATGGGTTTAGTGAGTGTTGAGTAGGGTAGGGTAGGAGTTTCATTAGAAAAGTAGTGGCCGCCCGCGACTCCGTTCGCGTGGAAGTCGGTTTCCGCGCGGCAAAAAGTATCCTATGTGTTATTCTGATGTATAGCCTAAATTACTGTAGTTTCACAAAAATCCGTCCAGTAGTTTTCACGTGAAAGAGTAACAAACATCCATACATACTCGCAAACTTTAAAGTTTACAATACTAGTAGGATAAAATGACAGAATACACTATCAGTTGGTCATTGGACAGCAATCGGGTTTAGAAAGTTAAATAAGGAAGAGTAGAAGTTTTATTAAAAAGGCAATTGAAATTAGAATACACTCTCAGGTGATCATTAGACGGCAATTGTTTCATTTAATAATGATCCAAGTGATATTACTTTGGAGATCGTAGAAAACCTAGTTAAACCTAGACAAAAGTCAGTTACTAAGAAATCTATTAAGTTTGTATGGCTGATTTGAAAATCTATTCCAAGTTCTATTAATACTCAAACTAAGGTTCAAAATAACGACACACAAGAGCTACATATTCTTGCAGCGGTTTGTATACCAGACTGTTAAGCAAGGGCCTGAATTCGATTGCTGGGTCTTGACGCAGACCTAGAACTATCTTGATAGTTCCGTTATAAATCCTAGGTTCTCCCCTAGTTCATTATGTAGTAATTAAAGTAACAGAGCTTTCTTTAGAACCACACAGTTGGTATAGATTGCAGATTTATTTAATTATTTTAAAAAGATGTATTTTTTTTCCGACCTAACAGAGGGTCTATATTACTAGGGGAACATGATATTGCCGTAGTAATTAAAGATACGTTCTAACCACAAAGTAAAAACCCTGATTGAATTATCATTTAAGCTAATTATTAAAGCAATATTAATTATGTATTAGGTATTCCCGTGTTTATAGATATTCCTCTTTATTAGTTACAGTCAGGTTTAAGTTGTAAGTTACTAAGGAATCACGGTTTATATAAAAACTAGTGGCCGCCTGCGACTCCGTTCGCGTGGAAGTCGGTTTCCCGTGGGAATGAGAAGTTTTCCCGCGGTAAAAAGTACCCTATGTGTTATTCTGATGTACCTATAAGCTATATTACTGTAAAGTTTCATCAAACTCCATCCAGTAGTTTTAACGTGAAAGAGTAACAAACATCCATACATCCATACTCACAAACTTTCACGATTTACGAGTTTATAATATTAGTAGGATGAGATAGGGCCACAAATTATCTAATTATTTGTCATCATTGCATTAAGTGATTCATTATTATGATTATGTTATTTGATACGATAGTCTTCTATCGCGTTCTGAGTCATGCACAGTCCTACTATTAATTTTTGATAAATTTTATTATTACATAATCTACATGATATTCAATATTTAAAGAGGTACATTTTCTGTGGCAAAAGTACTTTGTGTGTTAATTTAAATCATAGTATATCTGTTACAGTTTAAAACCCATTTTCGTTAGAACGCGTTCTCCCTAGTAAAAAAACTAGTTTTCACTAATTGCCTTTGTTAAAACTATAAATAACGAGTCAATACCTACTAGAATGTACCGATGTTTTTTTTATATTTTTAAATAAAACTATATAGTTGTCGCTCCGAGCCTTAGTTAAAACTAACACTAATGCTAATTTGGTATTGGATTAATTTGGACAAATTTGGGATGTTATACCAAAGTCCATAGAAAGTCTTTGTGTAATTAAGTAACAAACATCTTAAGATAAGCCTAATGCCAAACATACCTAGAATGTAACATAAGTAAGAATCCTACACCGCAAAAGTCATTTTTTTTCTAAACCCAGCAAAGTTAATGTTTGAATTTATATTATAAGTGTTCTTGCTACTCTTTATCAAGGGACATTACTTTATTGACTCACCATAAAAATATTACATTAACACACAATAAAAAAGAAATGTATTTTTTATTACCAAGTTTATCAATTATTAACAGTAAAGTAACATACTCGCACCTAACGTTATATAGTTACAGATTATAAAAAGCATATTTTCTTGTAATCGTTTTTATACAAATACTTATAATAATAGGTAGTTAATTATTTGACTACGCAATTTTACGCAGATTGAACTTTTACGGTTCATATCTTAAGGCTGATCGAACCAACAGCTTCTTAAGAAGGCACGTTTTTGCTAAACTTTTTTAATTGAAATTTTTGGTTTTTTATACACACATCTATCATCATGTCAAATGTATCACCTAAAATGTGAGTTAGGCTCCCCTTGGGGTTTTTTTGTGTAAAATTAATTGAAGAAAATATAGTTCTTGATACCTCTGTGGTACAGAGGTAATTAGGTATATACCAGATAATTAAGCTCGATTCTCAGGTAGATTGGCTCATGTCTGGGTGTAACTAGGTTCTTCCCTAGTTTACTGTGTTACAGTAGCAATAACATAAATGCTTTCTTTAGAACCACACATTTGGCTTGGTAATTTAGAATCCCATAGCAATGAAACTTATTATTTATTTCTCGGATGGTTCAACAGCTTACCGATTTTCCAATATCAATATAATCGGTTCAACCCTTTCGATGTCAAAACAGAACATACATTCAGACAGACAAACACATACATTTCCACATTCACAACGTAGTTAAGTTATTTTTTTTTATTTATACTCTTATAAAATTTTAATTCAAACTTACCCCGTTTAAAAACCACATCGTTAGCTATAAACGACACCCCCTCCATCACTTCCAGGCACGGATGCCTTACTTCCTTTAACACTAATTCCTCTAAACTCTCTGTTAATATCGGTCTACAATAAGGATAAGGAGCTATAGATGCGGTGATAGCAAACGATAGCAACACGTCGAGGCGAGAGAGAAGTAAGGAGAGAGAGAAAAGACAGGGAGTGTAGCCCGCTGGAAATTAAAAAATAACACTATAAAAAAAAATTATATACAGGGTGTAAAAAGACCATTTCCGAAGCCTGACGCTTCGCAATGGCATAATTTTGGCCTAAAAGATGTCAAAACTCGCAATAAAAACCCTTTAATGGTTTAGGAGACAGCGGACAAACAGATACAATTTGCGACTTGGATTCATACTATGTTACTAATTCCTCTAAACTCTCTGTTGTTGTTATAGAAGCTGTGATAGCAATACTTCGAGACGAGAGAGGAGCTTATGTCATTATAAAAATAGTCATGTATGACTGTATAATATGCATAGTGTTACATATTTTTTTGTCATCATTTTTTTTATCATTATCATTACATAGTATAAATCAAAGTTGCTAATCGTGTCTGTTTGTATGTTTCTCAATCTCCTCTTAATCCACTAGATGGATTTTATTGCAGTTGTCACCATCCTTTAGGTTTTTTTTTTACTTAAATTTGTAATAAAAGAACATTCAGAAAAATTTGCTTATCTTGCACAAATTAAATACTCGTAATATTCAGTTAAATATAGTTTAAATTCAAGCCAGTTTATAAAAAAACAATTATGCTTGTTAAAATTTTGATGCTGTGAATTACTATAATTTCATAAAATCATAAACTTACCAGCTATTCCCACAATTTCGGTCACAACCTTATCCTGTTCAGTTTCGTATGTTTTCTTCGCTTGTAAATAATCTTCAGTAGCAGATTCTAATGCACTTGTATTAAATCTAACACCACTTTTAACTGCATCTATTATTTTGTACTTTTTGTTGCCGCGAAGTGATTGTTCCTCTTTTAGGGTTACTCTGTAAAATGTTTATTCAAATTTTATAGCCAGTTACAATTTTATCCATCTTCATAATAATATGAACAAAGTAATAATAATAATATTAATAAATATAATTTTAAACAAAGAAAAAAATACTAATTTCTGATACAAGAAGTACACTTTTTTTTTATGGAATATTTTCATTGTTCTCCGCTTCTTTTAGTCTTAACATGATATATGGCCTGATTTTAATAGCCTTCCTCTATTCAAGACAAAAACAATTCTCAATTCAAACCAGTATTTCCTAAGATATAAGCGTTCAAACAAACAAACTTTTCAGCTTTATAATATCCTACTTCCTACTAATATTTTAAACGTGAAAGTTTGTGAGTATTTACGATCTATGGATGGATGTTTGTTAAGCTTTCACTTCAAAACTACTGGACGGCTTTGGATGAAACTTTATAGTGAGATAGGTTATACATCATCAATAACACATAGGGTACTTTTTACCGTGGGAAAACTTCTCATTCCCACGGGAAACCGACTTTCACGCGAACGGAGTCGCGGGCAGCCACTAGTAATATATACGGGGCGTCCAGACTATGGTACATGAAGGGAAAGTACCTTAAATATCGTAGAAGGATATTTTGCTGAAAGAAGACTTATTTTATTTTTTATACTTAGTAATTTTGCATTAAAAAAAAATCTAAATAATTTACAATAAATACTTAATTTACTTCGGCAGTTTCACGTATGTTTTTAATTTGAATAAAATGATTAATTTCACGTTGTTCCTTTCTTTTAAAATACTATGTTACTTAAGAAGAGTTATTACTTTTTGTCTATTCTTTCGTTTGGCATCATAAAAATAGGTGTTAATTTTTTTTTTCGTATTTAAGTGGGTTCGATTCCCAGACGAGGCAAGTATTTTTTTGAAATTCAAAAATAAATAATATAAATTAAAAAATAAAATAAAGTCTTCTTTCAGCAAAATATCCTATCTACGATATTTAAGGTACTTTCCCTTCATGTACCGTAGTCTTGGGACGCCCTGTATAGCATAGTTTACTTACAATATAATTTGTTATTAGTATAGATACCTTAAAACAAATCCATTTTGCGGGTTAGTTTCCAACTTAATCGTCTTTCCCGGTTCCAAGCCCAGATCTCTGGCTGCTTTATTTAACTCCTTCTTGGCGACAGCTTGCAAGTTATCTAGCTCTTCGCTTAGTGATTGTAATTGTTCGTCGAATGATGGCTTTACTAGGAAATCACCTTGAAAAGAGATTGGAAAATTATGTAAAAAGTTGATAAGTGTTTGCTGTTATTATAGCTTATAGGATTTTATAAATCAAATGCAGGCAAAAAAACTAGGCTTTATGGTTTTACACTAAGCTAAATGTGAATTTAGTTTTTGTTGTAGCTATTAATTTCAAAATGCTTCTAACATTACTATAGTGAAAGCTAGTTTGAATAAGAAAGTAATAAATTCGCCGAAATAAAATAAATTACCAGTAACAAATTTTTAAGTCGATATTCAACATTCATATTTTATCTCATCTCAATAATTCTTACCCTCTTATTCACAAAACTTCATTAGCCACAATATGTCTTGCCTTATCTCTGTCAAACTTATGTGACAGCTTTTTAACTGACATACAAAAAAAATATTTTACTAAATATAAATATATTATTTGCAATTTTAAATATTATTCTTCATACCTCGATCCACAGCCTCCATATCAACCGTAGTTTCGATCATTTGCTGGTATTTGCTCAAGTCTTCATACAATTCTGAAATAGGTTCCACTAAAGAAGCGTGGATTGTTGAATTGTTTGCTTCTGATAAACATTGTAGGAGAGATGGGAGACGGGTTATTGCCTGGTGAAAGATAAAAAATAACAAAGAAAATTTAAAAATAAATAATTAAGGCGATCCCATGAAAAAGATTCAAGACTGATTGCTCATAAAAATTAGTCCCAATATTTTGAAATAATATTTTAATAGTTTGAGCTATTGTAAAAAGAGTTAAAATGATTGTTTTAAAGTAATAGATTTGGATATCCTTATTATTATTATTTAGTTTACACAGTAACATTGGGTGTAAGAAGCACTTAAATATAAAATATGAATACTTATGCCTAAAGAAATCTCTTCCAGTAGACTCTGTAGTAGAGTAGTAGAGATGCAATTTTGTGTGTACAATAAATAATATATAATAAAATACATACAATTACAAATTTATTATACATATTGAAAAACTCTTTATAAGTAAGATTATAATTAAAGGTTCTTGCAGAAACTGATAACGTCATCTTACAAAGTAAGAAACATAAGGTAACCAAAAGAACACATTTCCAATTTTATTTTTATTACAGCAAACAATTATCACAAAAACATTTACCTGATAAATCTTATAACAGTCGTGCAAATTAGCCTTCTTTCTATTCAATCGTCTCGCCAAGTTTTGCAAGTCCGGTATCTTTTTCAAGTGCTCTTCGTGTAGTTGTAGTCTTAATTGTGAATTGTTAATTAGTAATTCTACGATGTCTAATCGCTCGTTAATAAGGTTTATGTCGCGGAGGGGCTGGCGAAGCCATTGGGCTAGTAATCTGGAATATGAAAGGTTTTTAATGGTTAGATTGATTAATAAAAGGTACGAAACAAATAAAAAAAGAATAGAAAATGTAAATTGGTTACATTTTTAAAGCTGTACTTTTTGCATTGTTAATTAAAATATGTTTAGTCCCTGTCAATCTTATGGGACTTGATCTTAACTGACAAAAGCAAAACAAACAAAGATTTACATAAGAATAATACTGTAAAGCTAGTTTTCTTCAACTACGTGTTTTATACAGAGAGTTTTTTTTTTCAATTTATAACCTCTTATACAAAATCATTTAAAACCATTAACATTTAAACAATACATTCCTTAAAATACTAACCTTTTACCATGCTGCGTCCTGCATTTATCGAACAACCCATACAAGCTGCGAGCGGGCGCGTGGGAGTTATCCCCCAGTTCAGGTAGAACATTCAACGCTTGTAGAGCGGCGGAGTCTAAATGTAGGAAACTGTCTGCTTGGATCGTTGATATAGTGAACCTGGAAATTTATTGTTAATATAAAATTAATGGAATCCTACTAATCCTACTAATATTATAAATGTGAAAGTTTGTGAGGATGTATGGATGGATGGATGGATGGATGTTTGTTACTCTTTCACGTAAAAACTACTGGACGGATTTTGATGAAACTTTACAGTAATATAGCTTATACATCAGATTAACATATAGGGTACTTTTTACCGCGGGAAAACTTTTCATTGGAAACCGACTTTTACACTAGTAATGAAATATTTAATTAACTTCAAAGGATGGAAGGATGTGGGATTTTAAATAGCCTTTTTCCAAACGTTTTACATCATAGGGCTTATAGTTAAATTATTAAAATATTTGTCATTCTTTACCAAGCTTTTATAGACAGAAGGGTTGTTTTAGTCTAATCTATAAGTACAATAAAAAAGAGGTAGGAATAACTCTTACAAAGTTTGGATATTAGGGTAATTTCGGAAAATCCGTGTTTAGAAATTCTTTCGCCATTAGAAACTTCGTTATCACGATCATTTTGTTTCCTTGAAAGTGAGGCAGCGGACGGAAGGCTGAGGTAATTGATCAATCATCAATAGAAATTATCGACAACTTATTTAAATTTGAGACGGTACCTGTATCTCACTAACTAGAGCTGCTACAAAAAAATCTGAGGCTAGATTCAAAATCAGCACACCCAAATTAGTAAACAACAGTAGAGAAACTTCATGCAACAAAAAAAAACTCTGAATTTTTCTGTGTAATAAGAGTATACTCACCTCCCAAAATTAGTGTTTTCAGTCAAAAGCGAGGCATATTTGATAGCCGCTGCTAAACTGCTCATAGCCACCAATTTAGTGGTTTCAGGGAATGCATTAGAATCCTGTTGCTGATCCACTTTGAACTTTAACAATCTATTCAAATCCTGTGTCAATCCGTCAATGGAGAATTCAGATTTCTTCAACTTTGTTAGGGTAACGTTGGCGCGATCCATCACTTTTTTTAAGGCTTTAAACTGGAATAAGGGTAGATTTTGATCATTGTTGATTAGAAAACGTTTATTACTAGCACGGAATTGTATACGATGGTAAAAAAAATATCAAAATCGGCTTCGTGGTTCAGAGGGATTTATTCAACAGACACTGATGGCGACTTTGCGCTATACCGATTAAGAATAAACTAATGATGCAGTTATGAAATCAATGTTTAAACATTGTGGTGCAAGTAGAACATCATGTCTTTAATATTTAGTTTTTGAAACCATTTTCATGTCCTCTGGGTCCTCCAGTCTTTGTTCCACATATACCCCTTATAACAGGGAACACAGTAATTTTAAAGGGAACAAAAAATCATTTGGTTTTAATTTTTAGTTACAGATTTGCACTTTTAAAATCGTTACGTGGATCATCACTCCTCCCTCTTTTTTAAATGATCCCTGTATCAATTGCTCCTTCTTTTTTTAGATAAATGTGTGGTTGATCAAGCAAGTTTTAGTATTTTGCTTTCAACTCCTTGTTTTTTATGAGAGTATCATTAAAAAGTGCAAAATGTTATTTTTAAAAACATTATCAAATACTTTTATCTCCTTACTTCTTCGCTATCGGACTGCGGCACCAAGCACTCAGTAGGCGCCATTTGCACCGTGATAGTCTCTAATTGAGTGAGAATATCATCGTCGGTGAACTCCGTCACTGATATTTGATAATCGGCTGCTGTCACACAAGCAACGCCTAATAGTCGGCCCTGAGGATAAAAGATAAGGGGAATAGTATATTTCAATACAAGTGTGGAAAGGCTGTCATTACAACGAGTCCCGACAAATGTCTACCCGAGCCGAGGCACAGCCGAAGGCGAGGGTTGACAGGCGGGACGAGTTGCAATGACGGTTCCGCACGTGTACTGAACGACTATTTTTAATACAGTTGCGAAAAAATAAAGCAATTTAATAAAATATAAAATTAGGATCGTAAATGTCGAAATAACTCATTTTGAAAATAGCGCCATTTTTTCTTCATCCATTTGGTAGGCAAAGGTTACTATGCCCATACAGCCAAGTCTTCAGTAGAATTTTTTTATTGATATGAAATATAAATTACTAATTCAATCAAATCATTAAATCTGATATCGAAACAAACTAGTAGCATTTTTTAGAAATATACCTACGCTACGTAAGTATTAACATGAATCATAAAAACTTCTTTGTTTTTTTTTAGTAAAAACTTCATGGTTGGTTAATTTTTCTTTTTAATAGACATTATTTTGACAGTTGGGAAAGAGAACGCACGAGTGCGGGAAAGGTAAAAAAAAGCACGCGTGTGTAATAGCCCACATCCCGAACGCTATATGTCCCTGCAATACGCCACTTTTTGAGCAACTGTATTAAAAAAGTTTTTATTTCGTTGGTTGGTTTGGTATTATAATATGAAAAAAGTTCTCGAATCGCCGTCCGTTAGTTCTGCGCGCGCCGCGCTAGATGGCGCCACCAGTATTTTAAATCGCGCTTACACTATTTTCTACCGAATAACGACGTCCCCTAGTAAATGTATAGAAATCATACTTACCTGGCACAGGGGATACCGTGATCAATAAGGCGGTTCCCCCAGGGCGAGGCCTATCCATTGCACTGCGGATTGGGTTGACCCCTGCGATTATCCCTAATGTGGATAACTCGGGTGCGTAATTTTTGGTAGTGGGGACTGCGTACGCGCCGTCCCCTTTTAATGTACAAAAATACAAATATAAATCGTACATACCAACCAGAAAATTGTACTGCACCACCGCCCTTAAGAGAATATGTTAAAATAAACTTAATAATAATAAAGATAGCTTTCTTTAAGTGACAAAATACAAGTACTTTAATTACAATTACCAATGCTATAACTAAGAATATTGAGATCGGCGATTAATATACATTCGATTATAAGAAAGGGTAAGCGTCAATTTTTTTTAATAAATCACAAAAGCTTAATAAGTTTCATCTGTAACTCCGGATGTAAAATAACATACATCTCAATTTTGACCCAAGGACCCAACCGCTTCCGCATCAGATAAACACAAGTGTAAACCAATTTGTTACTTACAATAAACACACTCTGAGTAATGTAGGTCAATAAACAATAATTGCATTTAAGCAGCTGATAAATCGACACGAGGATTGATTTACGCTAATTAATCTAGGAAAACCATTTGTACTTACACGTGAACTAGTAATAAACGCAGATATTAAATAGCTACATAATATAAATAGGGTTTGAATCGATGAGTTTTTTTCATAAATGAAGGTACCGAAAAATGTATTACTTATTCTGAAAGAGTTTCTAAAATTATTAATTTCAATAGTTTGGAAACGTTGTGGTACTGATTATAAGAACAAGAATATTAGTATCGTTTTCCCTTTAGTCAAAATCATTGGAAAATTCCAAAAAGTGCTGAGTACTATCCTTAAAATTTCAGGTTGGCATTACTATAATTACTACTACTACTACCCGTCTCTGTCTTATATTATTACTAAATTTAATATTTGATACAATATTAACGGTTAAAATGAGAGAGATTTAACATAGAATCGACACAATTATCAAATGATATGTGCTATGTTACTGTTATTGGATATCTAATAACATTTAGTATTAATTAGTCGGATCTTTTTAGGGTTCCGTACCCAAAGGGTAAAACGGGACCCTATTCCTAACCCTTTTTTTGTTTTCCGTCACTGTCTGTCTGTCTTCATTTCATCATAATTTTTACAAATGATGTAATTCCGTTGCCGCTAAAACAACAAATAAGGACTAAACATTTAAAAAAATATTAAGGCCGGTCCCCTTTCAATAATCGTGTTTTTTTCGTCTTTTTTTGCTCAATATTAAAAACGGTAACAACGGGTAGACGCTTAAAATTTTCACAGTAAATTTAGCTTTCAAAATAAATAATTAAATAACCATAAGGTTTATAATAAAGGCTCCCATACAACAAACCTAATTTTTAAGCAATTTTTACTCGATCTTAATAAACAGGTTGAAAACGATAGTACGGAACCCTTCGTGCGCGAGTCCGACTTGCACTTGGCCGGTTTTTTTGTTTCCTCTCTGTTCAGGCCAACGCTATTTTAAACAGTTTTTTTTAAATTTGCAAATTAGTTCTGCATTAGATAAGACGTTCTTCACGCCCTTCTGTAGTGATAAAGTGGCAGACGGCAGACAATCAATATTACAGACACTGACCGCTGTTATTTATTGGCTATGTTGTTGTTACTTTTGTTTTTAAATGAAAATAAACTAAAGCGAAATAAAAATATATTAATGCTTCTGAAACTTTAACTTATATAACTAGTTTTGACTATTATTTTAATGATTATTTATTTTACACTCATTTTTGCAATAAAAACAGCATGCTTCTAAGAAATACTTAGCTTATTGTTATTTTAAATTATTATCGTTTATTAAGTTTTAAGAAATTATATCGTGTTGGGTTTTTTAAGTAACTTATTTACGTACTGATAAGATTTGATGACATCTATACATATAATAAAGCTGAAGAGGATGGAAAGTCTGTACATAAAAGATATTCGAAAAAAAAATTATTGGGGATACTTAAAATTGATAACAGAACACGTTCCAATAGTTTTTAGAATTTTTGTCTGTTTATCTGTTTATCTGTTTCTCTGTTTATTTGGCTGAGCATCACGCGAAAACGGCTGGACGGATTTTGATGAAACTTTTACTATTATGTAGAGAAAATTATGGACCAGGTTATAGGGTAAAAAAAACAACCCCTAAAAGCCCCCCCCCCCCCTTTGGCAAAAGCTTGAAATACGTTTGCACGTGAATTTCATAGGGGTGCGTGGTAGTATGATGTGCAAACTACACTGAAACCGAGATTTGAAAAAGTACCAACATAATTATAATATTAATCTATCTTATATCTTATCTAATCTAATAATAATATAAATTCTATAATTTTTCTAAGATAAATAATGATAATACACACAAACATCCAAAAAACCATAACAATATTACGAAAAATGAAAGGAATAAAACATGTGCATTCCTTCCGTCCTTCTTGCTTCCATCTTGCTTCATCTCCATCCATTGCGCATGCGTAGACATTTTTTTTTTAAATTAAATTAAGGCATTGACATCTGGATCATCAGCCTAAACATGTTTCTCATTTCTTATTCTTTCTTTATTTTCTTGTACATTTTCATATTGAACAGTGTTGGATAGGAGATTTTCCTATCTATAATCCACCCACAGTAACACGATAGTGATGAAACTGCAGATTGTTGTGACTTCTTGGAAAGCAGCCCGACAAGTGGCTATGCTTTTTATTGAATTCTTCAATCACTGTACACTTTCACAGGTGTTTGCTACTCATTACACTATCACTAATGTGAATCAAACCCCGAAATATACATACATTTAAAATTTAACAACAAGCACGACATCACTTGACGAACTCCCGCCAAAAAGCCCCGTGCGTAGACAAAGTTATTTCGTTATAGGCTAAACCAACATACCTACCTATTATGATTTTTAAAATAATTATCGTGACGAATCTTTTAGATATGGAACGTAATTTTGAACTTAAGACAAGGCTGTATGGTACCTTGCCTGTTCAGTATAGCTTGGCATGAAAGTTCCTCCTCTTGGAATCCGCTCGATGACAAATTAGCCGCGACTGAAAAACAGCGTCTATCTCTGTAAAGTGATAGATATATGCTGAGGCGTGACCTATTCATTGTTGTGTTGCATTCCACACTGAAATGTAATTACTTACATACTCTGTTTTTTTCTCCCTATCTACTTTTGATATAATTATTATTACGTAAGTACCACAGACCAAAGAAAAACCACGCGCGCCAGCTGCGCCGAACTTGACAGCTCTGTGGTAAGCACCTATTGTATTTTAGTGTGTAAGGTGCCACAATTATTTGAATAGACTTATTTTCTTCTTCTAAGTTGGCGAAACGAAGTTCGCGGGCACCAGCTAGTTTAGAATAATAATAGGTACGTTGTGTTAAGACTATTTCTTTTTTATTAATAAGTAAACCCACTTATAATGTTTAATCACCTTAGTAATACATCAAAATGAAATGTGAATCTGAAAATGAAGTGCAAATGGTCTGAAACCCATAGAAAACGCAAATTGGCCTTGACAATTTTAAATCGCGGACATAAGATTTTATGAGACTTTAGGCGTTAGGGATTTTTTTTAGACTAATCGCCAAAATAAATATATAGGATTAGAGCTTCACATATTTCAAAGTGAAACCCTTGTTCGCCTGGACTAAATAGACCTTTAATGCTTAAATTATTCGATAACATATTAATTGCTCGAGACGATCAAATTATTATAGACTTTGTAATGCGAAAGAAAATATGTTACACTAATAACACTATCTAAAAAAGACATTATGTCCACATAGAAAAATACTTACAGGGAACTTTACAAACGCATTTTAAACTAATGTATAACTTAAGAAGGTTTAGTCTCGAACAAACTTTAGTGTCTGTCTTCGTAACTGACTAAACAACCATCGCTTTAAAATGAACAAGGCTAAAAGTATTTAAAAAAATCATTGATACCTTGGTAACAGCATCAGTTTTAATATTAACCGCCATCAGGCACGGCGTGCTGTCATCCGCCGCAGCCAGACCCTCGCCCAGGACTTCCTCCAGCTGATCCAGGCAGCCTGGAGACCCTTTGTACTTGAGGGCCCAGTCGCTGCCCTTCACCGAACCCTCGGCCACGTAGATTTCCACGCGATAACGTCGGACCTAAAGAGTTTTTCATAAAAAAAAACAAATTTATTATATTTATCATAGATATGTAACATATACCTACTTAATAAACGTCAACGTTACAAACTTCGACTTTACTTAACCGTAGACCGAGAGAAAAAAGCCGGCGGAAAAAAACTCCCAGCACTCTTTTCGGAAATACAATCATAATTTAGAATTTTGGTAAAAGAAATAGTCCGGTAACTACTTTTGGAACGTTATTTCAACTGAGCGCACGGAAATCGGACCCATTGTGCATATAAGTCGTGACTTCCGACCAATACACTGCACTAGAGGTTTTTATTTGTAAAAATATGATTATATAAATAGTAGGTACTTAATGTAGTGATTTCCAAAGTGATTTTATTATTAATAGGTTTAAAAAGTGTGTGGTGACACGACATCATAGCTATTTTTGTGCGTAATTGCTGTTAATAAATTGAAGGTGCTTTAACTAACCTAATTATTTTATTAAACAAATACTCAGAAATTGTATTTCTCGCTTTATTCTTCAGGTATGATATAATTAAACCATGTAGTATCCCTTTCTACTAGGCAACACTCGCACAATTTTTAGAGTATATAAACAATAACCTTTAGGATAGCGATCTTTATTTATACCATTAGCATCATTCATGAAAAGTATTCCAGTTCCAGAGAATAGAGTATGATATGAAGAAGTAAAAATCGCGTTACTGGATGCTGGTTGTAGAGCTTTTGATGATATTTGCATACCATCTATATCCTACTAATATTATAAATGTGAAAGTTTGTGAGGATGTATGGAGGATGTTTGTTACTCTTTCACGTAAAAACTACTGGATGGATTTAGATGAAACTTTGCAGTAATATAGGCTATACATCAGAATAACACATAGGGTACTTTTTACCGCGGGAAAACTTCTCATTCCCACGGGAAACCGACTTACACGCGTACGGAGTCGCGGGCGGCCACTAGTATAAACTAAAAGGGTTCATTCCGAAGTTATCAAACTCAAATGGGTTTTTCCTCAGATTATCATTAAAAGCTGCATTATCAACAAATCTAATTATACATCTTTTTGGTACTAGACCGAGAAACACTTTATCTAATGTTTTACCTGGTACACCAGATGGTATAGTTAAAACTTTTACTTCAGCTTGTTATTGGGTACTTAGCAGTAGTAGAACCAATACCTTTTGGTGGGCTAATAGTACACTTGGGTTTATACGAGCTTTACGAATAAATAATTTTTCGTAAAGCTTTGACATCAGTAATAACAACTTTAAATTTCATATCGTGAATAAAGATAACTAATGATTTTTACCTCATTACCTCATGATATGACTCGTTCGACTTCCTAACTTTCAAAAACATCGTTAATATAATGTACCTCTAGTGATTAGGTAAGTATAAAATAATATTGTTCCTATACCAAAGCATCATAAGTTTGTGGTTTGTTTTTGTGTCTACTTCTAGTATACAAACTCACTACGTTTCGTAACCTAGACGACCTTCATTCCCAATAAAAATGGATGTAAGTATAACTTTCCACAACTTTTTTCTCCTGTTTAACATTGTGCTTACACTTATTTATTAATGTGTGTATGTTTTTCTTTGTTACATGACACTCCTTTTTCTTTATAGCTGTCATCCTGCGATACGATAAGTGGCTGTTTCATCTCTGATGATGAGTCTCGAGATTGTAATGTCGCATCACCGGGAGATGAATTGTGTAACAGTAGTGATAACAAATTGTTATACGATTTCTGTGAAAATTTTGAAACTAACGAAAAATATTTCCGCGGAAACTTTGAAACTACTGAGGACGAGTTACTTGACGCCAGTGATAACAGATTATTATATGATATTTGTGAAAACTTCGAAAGTACGTGAGTATTAGAAAAGATTGCTATTTTAATTTAGAATTGACTCCTTCTTCTTTACTCCTATTTATTTTTTGTTTATATAATTTTAGTTACCGACATCAAATTGGAGGGATTAGTTTAAAACGACGAGCTCAGAATGATCTGCAACAACCACCTTTGAAGTTACAACGACCCTCCAGTAAATCTTCAACATCAACAAATGAGGTAACTTCAACGAGAACAGACACAGAATTATTTAAGTGCACTGTGTGTAATATTCATATTAAGAAAAGATACCTTAACAACCACTATAGAAGTAATCTACATAAAAACAACGTTGTTCGAGTGCATCACTCTTTTCCTAATGTACCATTAATTGAGACTGCGTTTGCTAAAGGATTCACACATACAGAATTACACCACACGTTATAACTTAATAACAATGGATTTATTTATGAGTGATATTTATAATAGAGTTTAATTAAACAAAGTGTTAAGGAATTGAAAACCTTTTAAGTTAATTTTGCATTGGTTGCATCGGGCGACTCCGCCTAAAAAAAAGTTTGGTGTCAATAAACACATTGTCGTGCTTTGAGAAGATTTGTAGAAATTGAAAATATTTTCACTTGCTCTCCAACACAAATTGTATTGTTTAATATCGGAGTGACGTCACCAGTCGAAACAGCATGGCGGCTACTGTTTCCGCGCGCAATTCAAATTCAAAATCATAAATAAAAAGTAGGTTTTATGTCATTTTTCAGTAATTTAAAATAAAAGAAAAATTCTAAAGGTTCAGTACAACTTCAAGATTGATATAAACAAGTTTTAAAAAAAGTGTGTACTAGCTTATGGCCAAATCGTACATCGTCAGCTAACGATGCATAATATCGTCAATAAAGATAACTAATGATCGTTCATTAATTAACTCATGATATGACTTATACATTCCTAGCATTCGACAACATCGTCAAAATAATTTACCTGTAGTAATTATGTTTTGTATAAAATAACATTGTTCCTTCAGCAAAGCATCATAAGTTTGTGGTTGGTTCTTGTGTCTCTTCTAGTATACAACCTCACTACGATTCCTAGACGACCTTCTACATAGTTCTCTATTATTGGCATGACTTTTACTTTTACGCGTTTCCACCCGTCTCACTTATACTTAAGTGTCTACGAAAAATCATTGATGACAAGGCAAGCGGTATTTTCGTTTATCCAGATTGGCCTCCACAGCCCTGCAACCTTTTACAAAGCCTAATCGATTCTGAAATATTTTTTATAAGGGCAGATAAAAATCTCGTAAAATCTCATTTTTTTTCATTTCAGAGATCATCGCCTTCACAAGCTTACCCTGGGTGTCGCGAGGCTCTGCGGCAGGCGTTCAGTCGCCGAGGGTTCTGCGCAGAATCAACGACACTTATGTTAGCATCCTTCTCAGACAGTACTATAAAGAAATACAGCACCGCCCTTAAGTTATGGTGGGAGTTTTGTTGGGCTAATAATATAAATATATTTAAACCTCACAAAAACTCCGTAGTTACATTCCTAAGGAATTGTTTTAATAATGGTTGCAGCTACAGTAGTTTAAATTCTCACCGTTTAGCTCAAACTGGTTTCCAAACAATGATTTATCTTAAAAAAAATACAAAGTAATTATTAATACTTCTTACTATACTTGTTTATACTTGCAATATATACAGGTTATAGAATGCATATCTTTTCTCTTATTAAACTCGAAAATATCAATTTGGAGGAGGAGGGCGTTAAGATATATACAGATATGATTAAAACTTCTGCTCCTGGCAGAACCCGTTCAATATCTTCCCTATTTTCAGGAAAATTTTAATATCTGTCTAGCAAAGACGCTCTTAGATTATGTTTCTATGACTAAAGACCTAAGGACTGAGAACGTAGGCAATCTTTTTCTGACTTACAAAGCCCCACAAAGCAGCATCCACACAGTCTCTTAGTAGGTGGACTAAGCAAGTGCTGTCAGAGTGTGGTGTGGATATCCAGGTGTTTGGCACACACAGTACCCGCCACGCATCTACCTCAGCCGCCAGTCACTCTGGAGTCAGTATTGATACAATACGCAAGACTGCTGGCTTACTATAGATCTTTTGTAAAAGAAGGCGAATTTGCATGATCGGTCTGTTTGCCTAATGATAAAAATACTTAATGGGTATCTTAGGTATAAGATTCTAATGTAAGCTTGTGATTAATAAGTTTGATTATAAATCCACCTGATTGATTTAATTTGTTAATAAAGGAGTGTTACTAAAATAACCTATTTTATTTCAAAACTTTCCACTCTTAACATCTACATGGTTTAATATATCATATCTGAAGAATAAAGCGAGAAATATAATATGTGATCAAACGAACTTGCGAAGTTCGATCTATATTGTATGAGTCGCTTTATTTGAAGATATGAGAACTATAGGACTATATACGTATACTATATTACCATAAGTATAGGAAAGTTAAAAAAAAATCTCTAAATATGAACAGCGATCAAAGTAACCAAAGAGAACAGGATATGCCTATCTACCTACCTTTTTAAAAAAAAATGTATACTCTAAAAATTGTGCGAGTGCTGCCTAGTAGAAAGGGATACTTCATGGTTTAATTATATCATATTTTCGAATAAAGCGACTCATATAATATTGATCGAACTTCTTAAGTTTAAAAATCTGTTAAGTTGTTTAGTAACTGACTAAAAGAATAAGAAAAATAAAAGAACGTAATACAAAGTGACCAAAACAGTTGTAACTTCTACGAAATTTCGGACTTCTGATAAAGTTCAAGATTACATAAATTACTACGTTAATAATAACCAAGTCGAAGTCAATGTCTTTATGATAAGACTCACTAGTTAAATATTAATTCTTTGTACATACAACATAGGTATGATAGATAAGTGTGTGCCACTTACTTAAGTTTGTTTTCGTTTTAGATCAATAAAAAAATGCACGATCAACACGAGTTATGTATAATTTTCATTGAAGAAATCAGATTGGTCTGAATCTTCAATAAGAAGACCCTGGTTTCGCAATGGTGTTATTTTAGCAAAAATACCTACGCAATGCGAAAACCTAATTAAAATCTGTTAAGTAGTTTAAGAGCAATTAGAGGACAAACATACATTTGTTTACTTTTTTTTTAGTATTGTTAGACACGATGAGCGACTTCGCTTTATACTATGTAATGATAATTATGATGATGATAGACATCTCTTCATTATCATTACATAGTATAAATCCAAGTCGTTGTTTGTCCACTAACTCTTCCTAAACCACTGAACGGATTTTAAAAGGGTTATCGCCATCTTAAAGTTAATTTATTCATTTAAATTTGTAAATAAAGAACATTCAGAAAAAGTATTTTTAAGTTAGCCAAAATTCAATGTTTCGTGAGCAAGCCGGCAAAAATAACACCATTGCGAAGCGTGGGCGTCTCACTAGTAATCCTACAACCTAACAATACAAAGCATATTCCACTTACCAACAGTAGCTTCTTGATCAGAATCTCGAAGTTCCCTTTCGACAGAACCAAGTAGTCCATTTTGTTCGGCTCGAGGCCCATTTTTTTGATGTTAGATATGGAGTTGAAGACCTCGCGAGCAGCGGTGGTGGCGTCGACGCCGTGAACGCTGTAGTAGTCGTTGCGGTCGAATATGCGGACTGTTGTGGGGGGTTTCTGGTGGAAAATATCATATCTGGATATAATGTACCAAATTTTGTTAACATACGAAAATACACGAAATGCGTATCAGTTCAAATGTAAACCTTCTTGCAAACTTCTTCTAAACTACTCAAAGGTTTAAGCATATTTATGCCATTTAACACAACTATCACTAAAATTTAGGTTTATTTTTGAGAAGTTTGTAAGTAGAAGGCTTTATGTAACTTCTTAGATTTACCCAATAATTATTCGGATTATTACGCGTTTAATGAATTCTATTATTCTGTCAGTCTGGAGATTTGTTTATTACTAGTTGCCGCCCGCGACTCCGTTCGCGTGGAAGTCGGTTTCCCGTGGGAATGAGAAATTTTCCCGCGGTTAAAGGTACCCTATATGTTATTCTGATGTATAACCTATATTATTGTAAAGTTTCATCAAAATCCGTCCGGTAGTTATTACGTGAAAGGGTAACAAACATCAATACAATCTCACAAACTTTCACGTTTATAATATTAAGTAGGCTTTCGCAGAAGTTAATTAAATGCTTGCTTAGGTATAACAGACTGTAAAAACAATAACTAAATAATAAATTTCTTTGATGTCCTAGTTATTAAGAAGTTCAATGTTAAGTAAGATTTATCTTAAGTTATAAATGGAAGACTGTAAGGTAAGTATAATAAATGAGCTTTTAATATTTTTTTTTTCTATATACAAGCAAGCTTCACTTAACTTTACCTTTGTAAATGAAGTCTAAACATTTTTTTGATATTTCAAAACATACTAATAAAATCTATCACAGAATCTACAAAAGTATGTAATATAAATATAAAATACTTACAGCATACTTTTACAAACAATAAACCAAACAAATCCACAGACTTTTAAAACTCAGCATATTTGCAATATTAGCTCAAGTATTTACTAAAACAATTGTCGTTTCTTCACAAAAAAATAAACAAACTTTCAATTTGTGATCGTAAGGCTTAGGAATCCTAATAATTTCAGATGAAAATTATTCATAACAAAATTTTACTTACGCATAAAAATAGTTTCAAGGTATCACAACAATATTTTGCATTTACTTCTGAGAAAAAGACATCAACGGTCGGTCAATAGGTTATCAATAATTAGATAAAGATTTTAAACGACAAATAAATATACGTAGCATGCTCCCACAATGTCAGTGTTCAAACAATATTGGTCCAAAGTGTTATAGTTAGTTAAGTGACTTATTTTTAATTTATTTTAATAGTGAATATTTATTTTTGTGTTGAAGTCAACAAGTACCACAGGAGAAAAGGTTAGTTTTGCTATTGATTAAAATCATTATTCAAATATTGTGTTTTAAATGATTTTACCATTTTTGATGATTAATATTTTAATTATCAGCTTGAGATAAGTCTCAAATCAAATACGATGGGCAGAACTTATTATATAAAAATAAGTGAACAAAAGTGTTGAAATATGACTATATTTTTGCAGTTCTGGCTTTTATAAAATTTATGCTCGCAGATAATTACAATATATATTTTACCTATTGTACTCTGTTCATTCTATACTTTAAATTTCATTTAAAATTGATTAAACTGAAATATTATTATTTAAAATAAAAGTATCTATTCCTATTTACAGAGTGGGCACAAACATGAAGTTAGCGATCGCACTAGCCACGGTGTTGGCTATAACCGTAGCGAAACCTGAAACGTACAAAGAAAAAGAGGATTTCCAATACTCTAGAAGCTCCTCTGACGAAGGCACCAAATCAGGTTATTATGGCGCTCAACGAGGAAATATGGGCGGCAATTACGAAAAAGCACACAACATGGACCCACTTGCACAACATCAACTAAGTGGGGTTGTCAGACAAGTCGACACAGAACATGGAGATGCATACAACTCAAAAACAGGCAGTGTATTCACTTCAGCTAATACTAGGGGCATTTATGGAGCGGGCTACTCTGATCTCAGTAATCTACAAGGACGCGACTTCAGAGAAGGTATTTCTCACACTGACTCCACATCCTCATTGCTACACTCAAACGACAGATATTCACACAATTCTGGATACCATTCACAATATCAAGACTCAAACCAACACGCTGCAGGAAGATATTATGGACAAAACTATGATGGATCACTGGCTACTATTGCAAGTGAAAACTTAGGTTCAGGAAGCTATGGTCAGGCTGGACAGTCGTCCCAATATCATAGGCAGTCAGGTTATAACAGTGAAGCAGGCTATCATGGAAGTTACGCACAAAATCATGAGGCCAGCGCATATGGTTCTAATGCGAACCATAATACTAGAATCATTAATTTAAAACCAGTAAGAGTTGTAGTAAGACCCGGCGGCAGAGTTGCTATTCCAGTAGCTGCTCAAACATATGATACAAAACACACAGATAGTTCTTCTCTTTATGAAAACACCTATAACATTAATAGTGAAGCTGCAGATCTTAACTCAATAGATACTGCAGCTGTTACGCCTTCTGCCGGCAAGCATTACGAGTCTTCATACAAATATCATAAAGAATGGGAAAAACATGATACCCAACCCTCTGCAGTATCTTTATCTGTGCCTTTAACCAGTGGAACAGCCTACGTTGACAACAGTAACTACCACGCGGACCAAGAAAGCAACTCTCGCAGTGCTTATAATGTGAAATCATCTGCACAGTCGCATCGTCAGTCTAATTACAATGCTCATAATTATGGTTCTAATTCTATAAATTCGGATGCTTACAAGGTTAACGACCAGTATTCTAAAGTAAACGACGATGCCTTAACAGAGGTACTGGGTAGCAATAAACCAAAAAGTTATCAGTCATCATACTCTTATCATAAATCATGGGAACGACAAGGAGATCCTTACGTAATCAAACCCGTATCAAGCAACACCAACCATGAAACTTCTCAAAGACTTTACTCAACTGATCATCTTTATCAAAACGCTGATTGCTGCAATATCGACCAACGTATTCGTTCAAGGCGCAGTATTGGCCAAGAACAAGAAGATTTAGGGCAGCAGACACAAAACCTTGAGAATTTTGATCAATTTAGTCAAAATCTACAAGATTTTGGACAACAAAATCAGAATTTAGAAGATTTAGGACAACAAACCCAGAACTTGGAAGATTTTGGACAGCAAAATCAAAATTTAGAGGACTTAGGACAACAAACTCAAAATTTAGAAACTTTTGGACAGCAATCCCAAAATCAGAACTTAGAGGACTTAGGACAACAAACTCAAAACTTAGAAACTTTCGGACAGCAAACACAAAATCAGAATTTGGAGGATTTTGGACAACAAACCCAAAATTTAGAAGAATTTGGACAACAAACACAAAACCAGAATTTAGAGAATTTAGGACAAAAACCTCTTAGTCAGAATTTAGAAGATCTAGGCCAACAAGTTCAAAGTCAAGACTTACAAGATTTTAGACAGAATACACAAAATCAGTGGAACCGTTGGGAAAATTTAGGTCAACAGGAGCAAATTAAATATCGTAAGAGACGAGACAATTTTGAACAACTTGGGCAACAAACAAAAGAAAATTGGAAGCAGTTCAAAGCTGAGGGTAACTGGGCCAACAAAGAAGCATTAAGCCAAAAGACAAAGAACGACTGGTCCAATGCTAAAACCCAACACCGCAGGCGTCGGGACACGGACGATTGGCAACATTTTAAGGAATTAGGCCAGCAAACGAATAACAACTGGAAGCAATTTAGAACCGAGGGGAAGTGGGAAAATGCCGAAGCTTTAAGACAAAAAACAGAAAAAGATTGGCAGGAGGCTAGGGAAAAATACGGAGAACACAAACATAATGACAAACAACATAAATACTGATCATTTGTAAATAACTAGTTAAGTCAATGTATTGTTACTACTAACATTAACATATTTTATAAGAATAAATCTTGTCATAATTAAAAATATAATTAAACTTTATTTCCTTCCTATTTAGCTGTTATCAAGACGAGGTGGACAAATAAGGAAATCAATCAAGATAAATATAAGATATTTTATAAACAAAAGATGAAAACTCATAAATTATTACCTAATTCAGTTGATGGAGATTGGAAAAAGTCACAAGACTTACTTGATATTCATAATGACACACCACCAGCTGGCACTATACATCTGCATGAATTGATTAACAGACTTGAAAGTAAAGCACATCATTACCTTTTTCTTTATGAAAACCAATCATTGATAAAAAATCTTTCCAAGTCAAATGAAACCATTACATCATCTCCAACGAATCCAACAAATGAAAGCTTGGAACATCTTAAACTGGGCGCAAGAGGAAAAGACATTGATGATAAAATAAATATTTTGAGAGTAACAATACAAAATAAAATAAATGATACTAAGATAAAATCAAATGCACTAATACCTGAAAGAGATTATAATGAATCACGTTTAATTTTAACAAACTTAAATGATAAAATATTATATTTCAACGAGTCCAAAGAAAAAAAGCAAAAGCAAAGTCAAATAACAAATGTTACAATTAATGAAAGATATTTAGGAATACTATCTAATAATAGGACAACAGGTTTGAAATCAAATCATGCATTAACTGATTTGGCAAGTTCATTTATTTTACAACCAAACTTAAATATTCCTGCTACATTAATATCTGACACTGGGCAGCCGAATTTTAAAACTTTAGTGCCATCAACTTTAACCCAAGCAAAAAATAGTATAATTTCCAATAATCAAAAATCACTTAGTGAAGATAATTTCCATAAAAATAAGACTTTTTTAAATACATCAACTAATATAATAAACAACAGTCAGAATAATAATGTTAAAAGCCATCCTTTATTTATTTTACCAGTTAATATTGTTCAAGCAACCATTGTTGCAAATACTACTTCCCCACCAACTGTGACGAATTTGTATCAGTTTCCAATTCGAAGAGAGCATGCAAATACAGTTAATACGAGAAATACCAAAGCGCCACCAAATTTTAGTAATTTTAATACATCGCCTACAACATACAATATTTATTCATATAGTGACACAGAAAAAGTGAAAGTACAGTCTATGGAAAATCGAGATATCATATCAACAAAAACCGACAAAAAGATATCACCGCCTTATATGCATGCCGTTGTCGGTTCCACAAACCATGAAAATGCTAATAATATAACAGAAAATGGAAGAGACAGACAGAATAAAAGCCAAAATGAAGTCAAAAACCATAAAGAAAACACACTAAAAGAACTTGTGAGAGAATCTAGAGAAAACAGCAAAATATCTTCCCATCTTAAAAATTTGGAAGCTTTACATGTAGATGACCGAATACGTTCATTTTTAAATCAACAAAATAGTAAAACAAAAAATGTTGACTTTGAAAAAATGGCTGAACAATACAAAAATCTGCTAGAGCAGGATAAAAATATGCAACCAGGTGTAGTTCAAAAAGAACTAGAACGTTATATGTTACAACATGCAATGCAAAAGCTTCAGAACCATGAAGAAGAACTTAATCAAATAAAAAAGAATGTTATAGGATGGGGAAGAGATAAAATAGGTAAAACTTCAAATCCACTCAGGGACTTCAATCAATCATATTCAGACAAGCTCAAAAAAAATCTGCATGAACAAAAACAACCTTCGTTAGTTTATGGTCAAGTGTCTGAAAATTTAAACAAGGAAACATTAAATGAAAAAACTAAAGCGCAATCAATATCAAACAACATTTTGGATTATCTCATAACAAATTTTGATATGCAACATAGCTTACGACAGGGCAATCTAAGCAACAAAGACAATTTAAACAAAATTAAACATTTTAATTCAACAATAAAAGACAAGACCAAAAACGCAGGCAAAAACAAAGGCACAAAAGAACTGAGTGCTAGAGAATTAAATGAAACAAGACAGTTTGAATTTGCTGTCAACAAATTAAACAAAAGCCTATATTCAAAAATAAATTTCTTAAATGATGAACAATCAGAAATTACCATGAGAAATCAAGTTTATTTTGTATCAAGTACACCAGTTATTAAAAATGCAGAATTTGAAAAGGAATATGCAGCTATTAATGAGATCTTTGAATTTACTGATCAGCCGATAAGTGAAGCACCTATCAAATTCATTAATGACATGGAGTACACAACAATAACTTCAACAACTGCTTCATCCACAACAGAATCAAAAGCTGAACAGGAAAGCAGTAAAAATAAACCAAAATTTTGGAATACAGTAAAAAATAAAGTAAGGTCATGGTTTGTTAAAAGTTAGCACCAACTGTTTGAACTGGGTGTGAAGTTTAAAATATAGAAATTGTTATACACCAATGTACATAAAATAGTTAAATGAGGGATATGAGCTTTTTATTATTAAATAAATTTTGTTTAAATTATTAATGTGTATTATTTTATCATGAGATGTAGGGCAGGCAAAGTTGTACAAAAACAAAATAACATTGAGATTGAAACAAGTGTGAAAAGAGATAGATGCTCTATAATTCAAATAAAATAAACCAATAAGCCAAGAATATAATTATTTGATAATAACTAAGATATTCTAAAAGGGAGAAAATACATTTTTTTGTTGATTTTGGCGGAATTTAAATTTTGCCTCAGCTTTTCTAGCACTGAGCCACAAATGGCTAATTAAGAAAAAATGATATGCAATCTCCAGTGTTGCAGTTACACATCAATATTATGTATTATAGAAACAAAAACTCAATATTTTTACAATTCCAACTTGCTTGAATTAGGTCAAAAGAAGTTTTTCAAGTACCTAAGTATTGACATGTCAATTATTAAAACTTTTTTTATTAAAATAAAAGCTTACCTCTGGAAGTGACTGAATGTACTTTACAAAAGCCTGTTGTTGAACTGAATCTGTAAATTAGAAACCATTGTGTAGGTTAATTATGAAATTGATGTAGCTTTACATAAATAAAGGTGATATTATATAAATTACGTTTTTAATTTGGCTTCAATTTTAAAGTAAATAACTAACTTAGAGTGTACGAACAAAGAAGTAACATTCAATAATTACCTAAGCTCAACGCATGTATTGGTTGTAAAGAAGACATTTTGAGTAAATGCGTAAAATAATTAATTGAAAGTATTCACTGCGCTTTATTATTTGTTTTCTAAAGTATTTTTTGTTTGTTTATTTGTTTTGCTTTTCGCGGCATAAACTTCTATTAGATTAGAATGACAGATGGATGATGGAAAGTGTGACGTTGACGTTGACGTTTACTTTCAGGGGTGTAACGCAGGAGCGCGTTCGGAGCCTATGAGTAAAACAACCGGTTATTTTTCACCCACACCCCAACATTAAACTAGGCAAATTAAAACTAGTCCTAACCTAATGGAGAATGTTACTAGGTATGCCAAATCGCTTGAAATTTTGTCTCAGTAATGCCTGTATGCATACAAATACACTCGTTTTTGTTGTAATCAAAAATACCCAGTAGTTTTGATTTTATAGGCATTCAAAGTTTCGAAAAATATCGAGTCCCGCTAACAGTCACGTGACCGCTTGTGACGTATTACAACAACACGCCAGCGGTGGCGCATATAGCTGGCGCAGTATTTTATTATTATTTTTTATTTATTTAACATTTATTGTATTATTTTTTTGTGTTTTCGGTCGCGTATTAGTAAATATAAATATTATTCGTTATTATACGTTAATAGTTAATATTATTCTATTAATAAATTGGATATAGGATTCGAAAAAAGGTAATCGTGTAATCTATCTAAAATAGACAAATTAATGACTGCGCATTATTTATCAAGAAATAGTGATTTTGTTGCCGCCGAAATGTTTGATATGTTCCAAACTGTTTTATCAAAACAAAATAACCAATATAATAAAAATACTAATGGAAGAATGCAAGTCCAATAGTAGAAGTAGGTACCTACTAGGGATGTTACGGATATGGAATTTCGGTTTCGGATACGGATATTGTTTTTTTTTATATCGGTTTCGGTTTCGGATACGGATATCAAATTATTTCGGATTATCCGGTAGTTTCGGATAGTTTCGTTTACGGATATTAGATTCTAGGAATTTCAAAAGTAATACAAAAAAAACACATAATAAAATGGTTTTATTTATATAGAGGAGGACGATGGGTGAGAACGATGACGTCATAAACACCGCTACATTGAGCTCAGAGAGAGAACCAACACTTTGGTCACAGTTCTGTAAGCGGTTTACGGAACGCAGCCAAAAACAACTTGTCGTAACGTGTTTCATTTAGATTTTTAGATTCCGCCACTATCCGAAATTATCCGAAACATTTATTTCGGTTTCGGTTACGGATACGGATATTTTTTTATTTCGGATATCCGGTAGTTTCGGTTACGGATATGGATATCCTTAACATCCCTAGTACCTACCTACCTATCATTATTTTTTTTACGTTAAAGACAACAAATCATGTATCATAGTTTTGTAGCTATAGGTAGGTACGTCCTTCTAATATTATAAATGTGAAAGTTTGTGAGTATGGATGTATAAATGTTTGTTACTCTTACACGTAAAAACTACTCCCCCCTAAGTCAAGTGGCAAGTGATATTTGCGACAGCGAGTGAATAGAAAAAATATGTATGAAACTGTCATGGTATTTTTTACCGCGGGAAAACTTCTCATTCCCACGGAAACCGACTTCTACGCGAACGGAGTTGCGGGCGGCCACTAGTATGTATACAAAGATACCGCTCTTCTAAGTAAATTTAAATAAATACATGCATTGATTTAGTACTAACTAGCTTTAGTTAGCAGCTTCGCCCGCGTTTTCCTCGGGAACTGTACATTTTCCCAGGATTAAAAGAAGCCTATGGATTATTTCAGTCTTCGTCCAGATCCGTTCAGTACTTTTTGTGTGAAAGATAACAAACACAAACACAATCTTCCGCGTTTATTATATTACTAGGAAGTAGGATACCTATACAATCTAGATGTAGTTGAACGTTACAGATGCACTTTACCTTTACTATTTTATTTAAGTAATTTAATTTATTTTTTATTGCAAATGTAGATGATATGAACTAAACCTTTTTTATTTATTTGTATTTTTACTAACAAATTGTTTAATGGTATTGGTTATGTTAAAGTTAAAAGATTTGGTTATGTATGTATGTATCCTTTGGAACTGTAAAAAACAACTTTTCCGGCGAATTGATAGTTGTATTTTTACATTTAGGCACAACACATGATTTCCTAGCAGTTGGATAAGACATTTTTAAAAGTAATTAGGTTTAATTTAGACGACAAGTGCGCGCGACCGCGAGCGTACTGAGTGAGCCAGACCGAGCCAGTTGTGGTGTGACGTCACACCGCCGCCGGCAGCCCGCGTCGTGCGGTAGCAACTTATTTTACTTATAAATCGAAAACTAATTGACGCATCGAAATAATTCTTTCACCAGTATTTTTTATTTTTGACAGAGAATATGAAGAGATAATAATCAAAATTTGTTAACATTCTCCATTACGTGCAATATTACTATGATTTTGTGCGACCAATATAATTATGTATCTATCTTTTTTATACTGAACAATGCTAAAGCAGCCAGCATGTGAAAGTGTAGTCCAGTTAAAGTTCAATGTAGCTCAGTAATGTTTCATTCTTATAAATATTTGAAATTATAATTATAATATGTCGAGTGAGGCACAACAACAATTTTTTTTTTTAAAAAGTTTGAATTTTTTTTTGGACTACATTTGAACGCGTTAATTTTACTCATGCTATTAATCCTCTATTTGGTCTTTTAATGATTAAAATTGGACGTTTAGTTTTGAAGTTATGGTAAAACTAGAGGTCGTCCGCGACTTCGTTCGCGTGGAAACCCTTTATAACAACGTAATAATATTGTAAAGCACTGCAGCGCCCTTATCACAGGCATATAGGTAGCTACTGCAGTATAGGCTAACATGACTTTCACTTAAGATATATATAGGTACTGCGAAGGGCTTTTTTTGTAGGTCTATCCTTACTATAATATAAATGGGAAAATGTGTATGTCTGTCTGTCCATCTGTCTGTACGTTCGCTTCACGTAAAAACGGGTGAACCGATTGTCTTGATTTTAGAATACCTAGAGATAGTTCGACACCCAGGGAAGAAGAAAATACGATAACTTTACTGCAGGAAAAAGCCTCATTCCCACAGGAAAAAGCCTCATTCCCCGGGAAAAGCCATTAAGTTGCGGGTGAAACCGCAGGGCGGAAAGCTATATATTATAAACGTGAAAATTTGTGAGCATGGATGTATGGATGGATGGAATCTACTGGACGGATTTTGATGAAACTTTACAGTAATATAGGTTCTATATTATAGGAATAACATATAGGTTACTTTTTACCGCGGAAAAACTTCTCATTCACACGGGAAACCGACTTCCACGCGAACGGAGTCGCGGGCGGCCACTAGTTCTTAATAAAACACAATTAGTAAACTAGGTACATTTTCTAAAGGAAATGTAAGCAATGATTGACTTTACTCTTGACTCTTGTTATTTAGCTCATGGCATATCTATAGTTTGAATACTTAAAGTAGGTAGCTTTTCATTTACGTCTTCGAGCAACGCAGGTAGCTTTAGAGCGGTGCCACACGGGCGTTGGCGGTGCGTTGCGTCGTCGCATGGTAGTGATTTCAACGGACTCCCCGCCTCGCCTGTCACGCCGCTTTTTCCACTTCAAGCGCGTTCCGTTGCCGCACGCTCTTTTAACCGATTCCTTGCCACCATCATTTTTCGAGCCTTTCCTCCCCGGCCCCATACAAAATTCAATGACACGCTAGTCGCGTCACGGGCCCTCCTAAATAATGACGCACCTAACGCGTCGTTCACCCCTGGTGATATTATTACGCTATTTTAGGCCATTTTTAACTAAAAGAATACAAAGTGAGACCTGTTATTGTTTGTTATGTTTCATTCAGGGCCGAGCCACCCATACGTGCGATGTGTGCGGCGCACACAGGCGCCTAAGCAAGAGGGGCGCCGGATTGTTTTTTTTAATACAACTTACTGTTCCTGACACTGTTAATTTAACCTGATAGTTTTGTTATTTGCTTACATAATAATTTTAAATGTATAAACTGTGTTCGTATGCCTAAGGCGAATCATGGCTGTACTACTTACTACTTGTCGTCATGTACTATTTCTGTTACCCATGTTTATGAACTATTAAATAAATAAATAAAAAATTGTCTAAACCGACTAAAAAAGGCGCTTCATAGGTTTCGCACACAGGCGCTGCTTAGGGTCGGCGCGGCCCTGGTTTCATTTATTAGTTTTGTGTATTTGAAAGTGACGATCTACGTGTTTTATAGGGGATGGAAGGTAAGTTATAGATTTTCACCATTGGTTGTCAACCTGTGGGAAGTATTTTATCGCAAATCTAAAAATCTTCCGTTTATACATCTAAACTATTCATTGGTGACCAAAACATAGTGATTATTTTTATAGATTTGTTAAGTTCGAATCCCGGCTTTGATAATTACACTTTTCAATAATTTTTGAATGCAGTTTTAATTATAAAGGTATATATTTTTTCTAGAATTAATTTAAAAACACAAAGGAAAATAAATACTTTAAGTGATAGCACTTTTATTACGTACCTACCTATTTTTAAAATTTTTGTATTTGAAATATAGATAATTAAACAGTTAGCTGTAGGTAGGTATGTTACCCTGTGGTTGACGACCACTGACAATTTAATTGTCCAAAAAAAATAGTGGCCCTAGATATTCATGTTCCTAATGAGTTAATTTTTATATAAAATAAGATATTTTATTGATTAAATCAAATAAAAATTGCAATTGCAACTATTTTCTAATGACGCTTCTCTCGCGTCATTGGCCTACCTGAAGGTTTGTTCATGCTAGTTGCGTCACGGGGCACGAGTCGGTTAACGCACGCGTGGAAATTACGGAGCGTTATCGCTCAGTCGTCGCTCGCAGCGACAACGCATCGCAACGGCAACGCTTGTGTGGCACCGCTCTAACACTTCCATTTAGCTTTATAAAATAACTCGTTCCGATTCAGGCAAAACACGCTCAAAATTAAACATGTGCAAGCTTACCCGTTACGACGAGCTGACAGCGCTAACATAGCGCTAATGACATCAAGGAAACACACATTCTGACACACGTTTAGATTCATACTTTAATTAAGAAAAAATCAATTAATAAAAAATCAAGGAATAATAAGGGATATTCATGTTTTTTTTTCTTGCCTTAAATTAATAGTTTACAACATTATAACATAGAAAAAAATATAAAAATCTTCAAAATACTCTAGATATTTTTAAAAACGAAATTTAAAACATTGAAAAAATTAGAGCAGTGGAAACGCCGCCATTTTGCGCGCGCTTTGCGTGACGTCACACGACACGTCCAGCGGGACTTTACTATGAACTTTTCAGTTATTTCATACATATTTACAGTTTTAATAGCTTTAAAACCATGGAAGAAGCCAAAAAATTTTCTTATAAGTATTGCATAGTACCGGAGTGCACAAATACTATTCGAAAAACACCCAAAAAAGTGTATTTTTCGTATTTCAAGTGATGCGAAAATACGAAGACGGTCGTGTAAGGTGATGAGAAGGGATAATATATCTCCTAAATCTTGTTCATATTGTTGTGAAGATCATTTTAACGAAAGTATACTTTATTTATATAAAGCTTAATGTGAATTAGTAAAAAGTAAGTTTTGCATTAGCTATTGAACATTAGGGAATTCGGTATAAAATTAACCTACCCTATAAGAAAAGATCAGTAGCTATAACTTTCTATTAAAACTTTATTCCTGTTGTGGTTTTACGAATTTTTTATGGTTGTTGATTTATTCCAGTTAGAGGAAGATACAGAAAATTATATTGAATACAATTTAATAAAAGAGCAAGGAGAAAAATGTACTCTACGGTTGAGGAAAGGAGTTTTGCCTCATATATTTTTGTGTCAATATGTAAATGTTTTGGTGAATTTTAAGTAAACTGCTGTGTGCATTTATGAATAAAAATCTATATTATGGTCTTAAATATACTATGAAACATCCTCTGATCTCTGCGCTCGTATAATCGGGTTTCGATGCTGTCTGCGCGCCTACGTCTTTTCTATAGCAATACGTCTCAACTACATATTTGGTCTAGTTTTTTGTTTCTTTTCTTTGTATAACTTCACTTGCCAACCAACCGTTGAACACGCAACATCAAATTGTAAACCACATTAAATCGAATATCAAAGAAGAATCTGGGGTTGTCATTTGCTACACCACCACAACCCACATCGCGCCTTGGGGGCGCGACAGATGCAAAATTATATTCATAAATGCACCTGTTCTCGGTAGATTGTCCTAATGTGCTATGACAGAACCAGCTTCAGTCATCGTCAAAGATTCACTACCAATCTAAACTAAACTTCATTACAATCAGCACAAGAATATAGATTAAATTTATTTATTTTTTTCACAAAAACTTGTAAAACCGTATAAGTTTCGACGCTGATGAATGCAATGTCGTGTCAGATGACGTCACATTACGTTCGACCAATGGTGGCGCGTTTTGGAAGTTTGAATTTCGCTCCATTATTTTGCACTTTTTAAATATTATTTTAGGGGTTTAAATAATAAATAAATTAAAAAAAAACTTTTGCATTATAATATAACGATAATAAGTATTCAAGAAAAAAATATTTTAGGCCATTTAAAATTTTATGCATATCCCCTATTATAACAGGCGCTGTCAGAGCAAAAAGCTCTTATTACACGAATCGGAACGTAGTGCAGACTTTGTTTTTGTTTTGTTTTGGCATTGGCATCTTTAACGAAACGAGTGGAAATGGAATGGGGTGAAAGAATAAAGGCGTTTAACACAGCCACAGTTTGTTTTAGCATTTAGTTGGACTAAGTTGGTTGGTGCACTTTTATATTTTCAGTTTGTCTACAAATTATTCTGACGGTTTAGACCATGTGATCTCAAGTGTTTATATGTTGTCGGAAAGGATGGTTATTTTCAAGACTGCTTTTGTCATATTAACATCAACGTACATCTTCTCGTAAGTATACTCATATTCTTAATAACATTATAGTTTTTTGGCCTGTTTAAAAATGATGCTTGTGCTACATAGCTTGATCAGCCTGTTTCTTAATTACTAGCAGGCAGTTTGGTACTGTACTATTAAAAATTAAAACTATAAGTAATAATATATTGTTTTACTGCTTAATTACTTACTTTCGTTTAAATGAGACTGTACATCTAACTGCAGTTTAAAATTATATTTTCCTGATCTTTTTTAAGATAGGTATTAAAACATTATTTTTTTAAATAGTAAGGATAATGCAGCTTATCTGATATCCATTTAACCCCATTTTTAAATAAACAATATGATAATGTAACATTTCAATATCTGCCATAAAGCATTGATATTTTAATAGCCTATTTCTTTGGAGTTTTTTAAAAAGGATTGTTATTTGCATGCCACTAATAATATTTAATCTCTTAGTATATCCACAAAAACAATGTTAGTATTTCTGGGTTAAATTGTTTTTGTTTTTCCAGATTATGTTACCAAGTTACTCAAGATAAATATTTCGTCACTGGCCTTGCTGTTTTGTATGTAGCCAGCGGAGCAATAGGTGAGAGGTGTTATTTACTTTTATATAACCTATTTAACCAAAAAAACAACATTTCTTTGTGCAAAAGCAATACAAAGGCAAAAATTATATTAAATAATTATGTAACATTTTTCTAAAAGAAATCTTAATAAATTAATGCTGAAGATATTTGCATATTTATTAATGCAAAGTTATACTTAACTTGCAGGTAATGCATTAATTTACTTTTTACAAGAGACTTATAATTATTTTAAACATCACCAGACAATTATTATGTAATTTCATTACTAAAATGTTAATGTTTACTAACAAATAGTATCTTTTAACCTTTAATGGTCTGATGCACTAATCAAATCATTTACATTGCCATGAATGAAGTAACAAGTTAGGTATTACATAAATTACATTTTGTGGTAGTGACTGTTATGTAAGGTATACTTAGACTTTATTTTGTATTTCAACATGACAATTACTAGACACTCTATTGCTTTAAGCTGAAATCTTAGTGCAATGTTTATTACACCATAGATTTTGAACTGATTAAAAAAAGGGGTTAACTACAACATACATTGACTAACTGAACATGTGTTTACAAACCATGTTGCCTTTATTTATATACTCTTTTTTTAATTCCATTGCCAGATCTAAATGCCTTTTATAACATAAGTTTTGGCTTAAATAATATGACATGTATTAAAAAAAAGTATGTTTTAACATTCATTTCATGTGTGTGTCCTATTGTCACTAACAAAAGCAATTTTCAGCTGGAAAGATCCTTTATGACAGGAGTCAGCACATACAAATACTTGGTTCCTTGTCGTCTAATCCAAATGTGACATTGTACACAAACAAAATAGCTTCCTACTCAGCTTTCTTCCTGTTCCTAGGGCTTCTGGTGTATTTACTGCTTTTTGTTTTTAAGGTAAGGATTGACAATGATTTTGAGTGAGGCATACTAATCTTTTTCGATTAAATGATGAGTTGATTAAAGTATAAACCAGAACTATATGTTTTAAAAAATAAATAATTTTAAATAGGCATTAGCCATCTCTTTTATAAGCAAAGGGACAATATTTTTTTAAATAAAGCTCAATAATCAATTTTATCTGTTGACAGCACTAAATTTTTTATCTGATTTCGTGTTTAACCACTGGTTACCCTATGATTCATCCAATTAATTAAATGTCACATTTGTTAGGGGCTAACCCCTCTGTTAACTGACTACTTCCTTAAAATGATTCATTATTATACCGGGACCCTGTGGGCCTTTTAGTGTGGGGAACTAATTTATACTTATGGCATAAGTAATCTATTTTGTATAGACAAAAAACTATTAAAGAATAGGTAGGTATTTTGTTTCGTTAATTTTTGCTTCCACTTCTCTGCCTGAGCTAAAAGTAAATAAATGCAATTTTATTGCCTTTTTGCTTGTTAAATAAATGGCAAAAACTGTTTCAAAAATGTGTCTGACTTAAATATATTACTTTGTTTGCATTTAAAGTTTTTCTTAAGCTTGTTATCTTTTTGCTTAAAATATTATGAGTACCTACTTACTTACCTATTTGAATAATTTATTAAATTACTGGAGGAACCTTTACCTGTTTACAAACATACCTAAATGAACATCATTTTTATTTAATATAAAGGATATAAATAAAAAACAGCCCTCAGAATCTTTCTTGACATATATTTTATAATTCCTTAAATAATTTTATTCTTACGTACTTGAACTCTTTAATTTTTGGTTCTTTATTTCCCAATTAAGCAAACACTCACTCAATGCTATTTTAATTAATATTTCAAATTAAACAATTAAATAACTAATAACCTTCCAGGTTAACACACAATGTATAACCGCAGTAAATATTTTCGTGTGTGGTTCCGGTACTTTATATATTTGGATGCAGGTATGTTGATTAAACTGTAGCTATTTATAAGGTTTATTTCTTTGTTTTATTTAAGACAATTTATTGAAAAAATGTTTAACTTGTAGTTGAAGTATCGGCGTTTTTCTTAAGGGACAACCTTGCAGTTTTTCTATTCTTAAGCAGTTATTACGTCGTAACAAGCTAGCCAACAATCGTAAATTCCATACAAATTATCTTCCAGTATTTCTTGAAACATTGATTGAAAAACTTTGCGAAAAACTGACAGATTTTTTTTCGAATATTTAATAAAAGTTCGACCACGCTTTTAACTTGAAAGTGTGATTTTACTTTAACTAAAGATATTCGCTTAGGTATAATTTGTAAAATTAATTCCTTATTTTTAATTACAGAGCATCATCACAACATACATAGCCACTCTGTTTTATGACAGGCGTTTGGCGTTACTGCGACAATGTTTGGTCAATCTGAGCTTCCCTATTCTAATATTGTTAGCCGTTTTTGGAATTGTCACGGCGTTTATGCCAAAAGGTATTTTTAATTATTTACAAGCTTTTAATTGGGTAAATTAAATTTTCTTTCTAATTAGTTATTCAAGTATTCAGTTCCTACAAAATTTAATTGAAATCAGTCTAGCATTTTCAAGTATCTATCCGTATGAACTTTTTGATTTGAATTATACATTTGAATAAAAATATGTTTCTTTTTAAATGGTTGTGTGTAATAAAGATAGTTTAACAGTGTTACTTACCAAACCATATTTTTAAAGTTAGACATTATAAAATATTATAAGTCGAATGTTCTTTTACAGTGGGTCCCAGTGCTAATCTCTGTCTGATTGTGACAACCCTATGCAGCTACACATTGGCGGCTATATTTTGTATATTTATTGTTTCTTTCGAAAAAGATTACGAATACTTTACAGAGGTAAGTGTTAATTAGCTTTAATATTTTTGATGCGGTAAGGTAGTCTTTTTAAAAACCGAATTTGATCAAAATCTTTAGCTGATACGCAAAAATATATTTCACGTAAAATATCTGCACAAACTTTCACATTCTTAGCTTTATGAAATGCACTAAAAAAGTAATTGCATAAACACCTACACTGGTTTGATCTGGTCATACTAAGAATATGTATGTATGTAAAATTTAGTTGCAATAAATTCGAAACTATTAGGTTCCCTATGCTTAACTTTCCAGCGACTCCCCTGTATGATATTTATCTGGTTTAATAAAAAAAAACTCTGCTCGTGTATAAAAAGCATAAATATTTTTTATCGATTCAAATCTTGCAATTGCAGCTCAATTGTGTTCAGTGAACCGCGAAACGTTCAGAATAAATACACGTAATAAATAGAAAGTGTTCCACTGTAACGGGTTTGCAGAATTTTTGCCAATTAACTCATTCCTTTTACCAGACTGTGTTTAGAAAGAGGATAACACTTTGTGTAATCTGATAGTAACAAAATAACAATAAATTCACTATTGTAATGCTTTGTATTAAGATGCAAACGAATGCCGAAAACGACTTTGCTTTGTACAATTCAGATCAATCAGAAATGTTCCCAAAATTTCGCTTTAGTTCTACTAAAATTATGACCTTTTAGAAATATGTAACACTAGTGGCTGCCCGCGACTCCGTTCGCGTGGAAGTCGGTTTTCCGTGGGAATGAGAAATTTTTCCGCCGTTTACCCTATGTGTTATTATGATGTATAACCTATATTACTGTAAAGTTTCATCCAAATCCGTCCAGTAGTTTTTATGTGAAAGAGTAACAAACATGTTTATAATATTAGTAGGATACTCCGTCATTAGTCATTTTTTCAGTGTTTTAATTAGGTATTTGAATTGTAATTTTCCTTTTCAGGGTATTCGATCTGACTATTTACTCGACGACGACTGTTCTCTAATCAATGACACACTATCCGATGTCGACAGCATATTCGGGACCCAAGATATTACCAATTCATTACTAATAAAGGGCGAAGTCACCGGAAATAAAATAAATAATAAAATATCTTGACAAATCGCCGTGCCTGATTTACACTCGGGCACGGAAAATACAGGGGCAAATAATTTTGTCAACTACGGCAGCTTTGCCAAAGAGAAATTTTACAATAACGATCAACATATTACTATAGAAAACGACAGCGGAATGTCATCCGAAAATGACGACTATTCTAATAATATCGATTCAGATAATCGCAAGGTAAAGGTAGGTTTAAGTAATGAAGAAAACAAGTGCCTAATTAAAGAACAGAGTGCTGAAAGTTGGAATGAAATTCCTTGTTGTTCCAACAATGTTTCGAATTATAATTTAAGTGTTATTAATGATCTGAGCGAAGGTGCTGAAGAAATAACGGAATACGTAGTGATAGATTTGAATCGTAAAAACGATGAGGTAGGTACAAATACTTATATAGATTGTGATAATAACAGTATTCATAGCGTAGGTGCTAATAATCAAAGTTTAGTTCCTGTTTGTAATGAAATATCGAAAATAGAGAAGCAGAAACTTGTTAGTTTGTCATTATCTATACTTTTAGCTGCGTTGTTACAAGCGATGCGTTGTTTTGCCCAGTTTATTGAAGACATAGTTGTTCCCCAACGGTAATAGGCACTAATATATTGTGTTCCATTAGTTTTAAGTTATAATAATCTTGTAAATTATATATACTCCTACGAAACGTCAATATATTTCATTATCAGGTTTTAATTTTTGTTTCATTTAATTGCAACCAAGGTTTCATTCGATGCAAGGTCTAGTGAAAGGCAGTTGCTTAAATGACGGATCGGTTTGCAAACTGCGGATTTTTGCAGTAAAATATATTTAATGTTTATGTAATTGGGCGTAACTTGTTTATTTATTGCATGTTGCTTTTAATTGCTAATTAGTTGCATTTACGTAAGTTCATTAGTGAAGATTCCATTTGATTTGATCGAAGTTGTTTTTAACGAGAATTACAAATTTCGTTTGTTTTTTTTTAGCAATTTGTACATTATTTTTGAAAGACAAAAACAGGGTCTGAAGTGATAATGAACTTTCAGTTTTATTGAAGCTTTTCATTTATAGGAAGATCAAACTGTATCAATATATCTTCGTAAATTTATATATTTAGTTGACCCCCATTAAAAACTGGCATTTTCTCTCATGCATTTCTTTTAAAAACTTTTAATATTTTATGTTATAAATACGGAAGTTAGGGCAAGGATTATTTATAATATCAAACACAGAACATTATGAATAATCATTTAATAAATTACTATAAACAAATACACAAACACTACTATTCACACACATCGAATAAATTAATGAGGTTTAAATAGGTTTACACTATGCGCTATTTATTGTCCCTTTTACATTCACTAGTTAAATTTATAAGGATGCCTCATTGATGACTGTGATCAGTCTATTGTTGGCGTTGTGGTTTTTCTTCTTCCATTTCACGGAGTTTCTGGGTTCTGGTGGTTTCTGCGGGTCTTGTAGAGAGGCTTGCGGGGAGTTGGCGTTGGCTAGGACGATGGACCATCGGCGCCCGCGCCGGTCGTTGAAATTGGGGAGTTCCGCTAGGTTGGTCAGGTTGTTTTCGTACTCGCTGAGCATAAGATAGTTTTCCACCTGTAATTTAAAGGTTGGTAAAAGGGTTGGTATGGATAAGTTTTTGTGGGTGTGTTTAGAAGGAACTTTATGGGATGTTTGAGTATCAGTTAAAATTAACAATCGGTGTGAATAAGTACGGTTTTGGTTTAGTTTTGTCGGTCTCATAGTTTGAAAAGTCTTTTAGATTTTAAAAATATACTAAGATGTAATAAAAGTAAAATAACAAACTTAATGAATGACTTTATATCTGAAATGAATCTGAAATATTAAGAATTGTTTTTGTCAAGAAAAATCAAGGCATTATTTCTTTATGGAAGCAATAAAACCCGTAATATGACATTATAGAGTGACGAAAAAGCTTGTTCTGAATATTTTGGCCGTCATCCAAGTAAGTAAGCCGATTATTTAGTGCTGATTGCAAACATTTAATACGAAATAAGGAAAATAAACCATAACAAAGATTTTATGAACAGAAAATAGTTTAGAGCAGGAGAGAACAAAAAGAAAGAGATGGAAATATAAAATCAAACACAGTCAAACTTTTAGAAGAATTTGTAAGGAAATCTGGCATTTCTCATTTCTCGTGCTTATTAATTTGTAGTTCCTCACTCTGTGTGGTATATTATGTTCCGAGAGATATTGGTGTGGGTGTCTGTACTGGAGGTTCCTGTAAGTTAATATTATGTAGCAGGTGGGTAGTATATAAGTTGTTGTTAAACTTGTAACTGAAGCATATTGTATATTTTCTTTTGTGGTTGATCTCTTTTTGTTTTGAACAAATAACAATTGCGTTCTATCATAATGTTGTAAATAAAAATTCATTTTATTTAACAAGGTAAAATTTTCTCTTGTGTATACGATTAATCTAAAATCAATACCAAAACTTCAGATTACCTTTTGTCTTTGTTTAGTTTTTTTTCAGATTTCACTTAAACCCCTACAGTCTACTTGCAATTGAATTTCTACACGAATGATTCTAAACACAACTAAAACAAAAGACAACTCAATCAACTCCATAAAAACCCCACCTTATTACAACCACAACTCCATCAACTCCATAAAAACCCCACCTTATTACAACCACAACTCCATCAACTCCATAAAACCCCCACCTTATTACAACTAGTAATACAGTCTCCCGCGCAGTCGAGCTCGTCCAGCAGATGCTCGGGGATGTCCAGGTCCAGGTCCAGGTCCAGGCCGCCCTCCTCGCTGATGCAGGTGAGCTCGGGCGGCGCGGGGGGGGAGCCCAGGCTGCCCGCGCCCAGCTCCAACTCGCGGGGGCGGGGGTCGGGGCCGGCGACTGCGGGGGGGTGAAGAGAATAAGTAAATCTCCAGACTGACACACCAATTACGGAGGTCGCTGCCGGAGAACTTAAAAAAAAACAATTTAAACTTTATAAATTTATTAAAATGGAAATTACAATTAAACTTTCTTATAAAATAATTAACCTAGCGACTCTAATCGAAGTAAGATATAGAATGATCTAAAATAAACCTAAACTACGATCGTCCAAAACATGTGTCGAAATACTGCTGCATCAGCTCCTAGTTCCACGTTTGAAGTAAATCGAGGGCGGCGTGGAGTCAGCGGTTCTGGTGCAGTAGCATGGCGTAACACACCAATTATGTGGCCCTAAAGTAAGTTGCAGAAAGCACTTGTGTTTTAGGTAACACGTAATAGACTAGGGCAGGACCTAGTTACACCAAGACACGAGCCAATTTCGAAAAACCATTTTGACGATATTGGCTTGACCCGGGGATCGAACCCGGAACCATCCGCTTAGCAGTCCGGTATATAAACCGCTGCACCACAGAGGTTGGTCAATGTTGATGAAAACCCATACGGCAAGTTCTGGGACTATTACCGGGGTCTTTGCGCAATTGAACCCCGGTTAGCTACAGGACTGTTGCTGAGGTTATTTTGAGGACTTAAACGTTTCAGAATAGAGATAGAGAGATAGATCCAATTCATGGATAGAGATAGATACCACTAGTGTTGAGAGTGATTTACACATTTGAGGCTAGTAATGAGTTTTGTGGCTATTACTGGGGGTATTTTGTGGAACTGAACATTTTAAGGATAAACAATACTTCCTGTGCCTATTGAGTAAATAAGGAAATATTGCGTGTGACAAAGTTTATGGCACGACAGGATTAATTCAATTCAGGAATGAAAATTATTTTGTGAGTGTTTTCTGAATAAGAACTAGTTAAATAACGGGCGAGCGACTGAAGGATAAAACGTCTCTCGTGCGTAACCGCACTATGGGCCGGTATCCGGACTGGATTTTATTTGCTATAATACTTTTTATTACGATGAAGGTGATCAACTAGGGCATGGGTAAAATGTACCCCTTTTTTATAATATCTATAGCAAAGCAAACGAGCATGCGGTTCACCTGATGGTAAGTGATCACCGCCTCCCATGACCACCCGCAACACTGTGGGTGTTGGGGGTGTGTTGCTGAGCCTTTGAGAAAATTGGGCACCAGATACCGCACTCACCGAACGAAACGCAGGAACATCGTCCCTACTCAGTCAGTTTTCTGTGCGACGGTGGTATTTCACCGGTCGAATCAGCCCGGTAATCGCTGCAGACAGAGCCCACAGACTCTACCACTCCAAAAACACCTGTAAGTAACCAGTGTTAACTATGTAATGTTACCGAGTGCGCTCCCCGCGGCGTGCTGGCGGTCGTCGCGGCGGCGCGGCGCCGGGCCCGCCTCGCACGATGACGTCACGCCGTTCTCTCTGTAACAGTTGGACATTGAGAAATATAGAGAACTAGTGGCCGCCCGCGACTCCGCGTGGAAGTCGGTTTCCCGTGGGAATGAGATGTTATCCCGCGGTAAAATGTACCCTATGTGTTATTCTGATGTAGGTATAACCTATATTACTGTAAAGTTTCATCCAAATCGGTCCAGTAGTTTTTACGTGAAAGAGTAACAAACATCCATACATACCTACTAACAAACTTTTACGTTTATAATATTAGTAGGACTAGATTTTTCTGTGTGCAATCTTATTGATTAACTGTTATTGTTTATTTAGGTATCCTAAGTACTTATAGGTTATATCGTGCATGATCATAATCAAAACTACTTACTTGGTGTGTTTATGGGCAACACTTCTTCGGTGTAGATCAATGCAGAATAGTGACAGAGACCCGATCAGGGAACAAGTTGAGCTGAAGTAATAACCCGCCTTGCCTCCACAACCCACGTTTATGTAACCTGAAGAAGATAATATTAGGGTGATAGCGGAAAGAGATTCCAACTCGCATCAAGATTAAAGTTAAAAGAAACGAATCAAAAAAGTGGAAAAGTGAATGTACCAAAAGTAAGACTTAAGGCAGTATAGACATCGTTTAATTGAACTGATTGAAATTTTAACCTGGAACTGCCAGTATAAGAAACAGATAGAGCTTTTTAGCTGATGTTTTTTAAATTACTCAGATATTAAACATTGTTTTATAATTCGCTCATGCATAACTAGGGTTTCCCCTTATCTATCCCCACACTTTAAACGACACGGAATCGACCGAAGATGTAATACAAAATCAAGAAATTATATCAATCTCAAACGCAAAGCACAGTTTGCGTTACATATATTTTTACCTATCTTAACTACCTGATCCATACTTCACATCATTACCCTATAGCAGGGGTGGCCAACTTATTTAGACCGAAGATCGACTTCTCACTGACGACACTCAGTACGATCCACCAGTAACTATGTAACGTTTATAAAGAATGTTACTTCTTAAAAATAGGGATGTTACGGATATGGAATTTCGGTTTCGGTTTCGGATACGGATATAGATTTTTTTTATATCGGTTTCGGTTACGGATACGGATATTTTTTATTTCGGATATCCGGTAGTTTCGGTTACGGATATGGATATCCTTAACATCCCTACTTAAAAACTTAAAAAAACAGCATAGTTAATCAGCATTGATATATTACTCTCTAGATGGAGTGTTGCATCCAAAACGTCACTCCAAAAGCGGCGCAAATTTTTATGAATGTGTGCGTGACGCGCGTATAACACTATTCAAAATTGTGCATGTGTACGTCAAAGGGATACCAAGTTATAAAATTAAAATTCAGAAGTTACCTATGCAAATTTTATTTATCAAGAATAAAAAAATATTAAATTAAACATTTTTTTTCTAGTAATTAATACACTAACATACAGAGACAAGCGTCAAAAATGCGATAGTTTAATAAAACTGTTTAAGTGCAGTACTTACGTGGCCTTAACACTTTGCCACGTCCTACTAATATTATTTCATACTAATATTACAAATGTGGAAATTTATGTTTGGATATTTATTTATTAGTTTCGTTAAAAATACTGTTAAACTACGCATAATGAAGAAGATGTCAAAATTACGCTTTAAAAAAAATATATAATTATAATTATTTTACGTGCTTAAAAAAACCGCAAAATTTAATTTTTTCCTACAAAAGAAGTTGGCAACACCAGAACATTTCAAAACATTTTTTCTATTCGAAAACTAATGTAATGTTTTCTAGTATTTTACTACAAAATCATTATTAAATGCTTAAACTAACCGAAATAACGATAAGCCAGGGATATTGGTAATGTTTCTTGAACTATTACGGCAACCTTTGAACGCGCATTTAGGCATTGTTGTCTTTTTTCCTAGAGAACCTCTCTGCTTGACGGACCAAATGACACTAACGTAGGATGTACGTATAAATTGGATTTGGTAGCTTATTTTTTGCGCCGCTTTTGACTGTCGGACTTGGTATCTAGAGAGTAATATATCAATGTTAATCAGTTATGGAGTAGTATTACTTTGTGCAGTGTGTTCTATGTATTTATATTTATTGCCTTGCCAAGATCGACTGGTCTAAAGATCGCGATCGACTGGCCACCCCTGCCCTATAGTATAGTATACTCACCCGACAGAGGCACCCCGATGGCGATGGGCACGGCCTGCGAGCACTGCACGAAGCCCCACGTGCGCGCGAAGTTGCGCGAGCGCACGCGCTCGTACGTGTACATCTTGAGCGAGTAGTGGTAGCCGCCGCAGAATATACCTGAAGTTTAAGGTCATTGGTAACTGTACTTATCATATGTAGGTTTATGTAATGTATTGAGATTTCTGGCTTTAGGGGTAGTCAGTGTTCTTTAGGAGTAGTGTAGGTAGGTTGCCCAAAGTTATGTGGTGGAACAGCTTTGGCTATTTCTCTGGGGACGGCGTTTTTATATCATCTTGTGTAAAAGTTTGGATGATTTTATAATAAACACCTTTTATGAAGCAAAAAACAAACTTCAGAGGTAAGAACTCGGGTTTTTTTTTTAAATCTATACTTACAAACACAAATCAATGTTAGATAAGTTTCTGACGGCAGGACTACTTCAGTCTTACCACTATATTCCCATTAGCAACTTCACTCAACCCTCAAAACTCAAATACCACCTACCATAAACCCAAGCGAACATCACATATCCCCGGTACGACCCCTCCACCGCCGTCAGCGCCATGGTGGCCAGCCCGCAGACGAACACGGCCGCCTGCGTGAGGTACTGCCGCGCGATGCGGCACTCCGCCGAGTTCTGACGGACGAGGAGCCCGAAGGCAGCGCAGCCGAGCGCCCAGGCCAGGCCCAGGTAGGTCTGCAGGAGCTCGGCCGTGTCGCCGAGGCCTGGAGTGTTGGATGGGATGGTTGTATGACTATAGCAAATTAGCTTTCCACCCAGCGGTTTCAACCGCAACTAAATGGTTTTTCCCGTGGAAATATCTTACGGAACCCTATTTTTTCCAAAATAATATATAGCCTATGTTACTCGTGGATAATGTAGCTTTCGAATGGTGAAAGATTTTTTTAAATCGGTCCAGTAGATTCGGAGCCTATTCATTTCAAACAAACAAACAAAAAATCAAATCTTTCATCTATATAATACTAGTGGCCGCCCGCGACTCCGTTCGCGTAGAAGTCGGTTTCCCGTGGGAATGAGAAGTTTTCCCGCGGTAAAAAGTACCCTATATGTTAATCTGATGTATAAGCTATATTACTGTAAAGTTTCATCAAAATCCGTCCAGTAGTTTTTACGTGAAAGAGTAACAAACATCCATACATCCATCTATCCATCCATCCATCCATCCATACATCCTCACATACTTTCACATTTATAATATTAGTAGGATTAGTATAGATAATATCTTCAACATTTGGATATTGCGGGCTATAGAAGTAGATCCTTGATAAAGGTTTTTTTGGACGCTAAAGCAAGGAGGTATCTGTGTATGCATTTGGTATCTTTCGTTGCTTAGGGGCATGCATGTTAGGGGTAAAGAGTGCTTTACTAGAATGTTAATGGAATATAAGGGGATAGTAGATACAAGAAGTTCTTTTTACTCTTTAAGACATTATTTTTAGATATTTTTACCTTCTTCCTCAGCGTGGTAAGCCAAGTAGAAAATCGGAGTATTGATCCCAAAAGCGGATATCCCTGTTGACACGAGCAGGATCCTTACTGTCTTTGATTTCAACATCGAGAAGTCAAAGAAAGGCTGCCTATCATCTGATTTGTTCTTATCCTTCATTTTCCTCTTGATTTTATTCTGGTTCTTAAGGTGTAGAATCGCTCGTCGTTGAGGATGATAGAGAGATGCTGAACGGTAGAAGGTTCCCAAGATAAATGTTACGAATACAACCCCTGTGACAGCTTGCAGGCCTAGCCTCCAACCGATAGCTCTGAAAAAATTGAAACATTTTATTTATCTATAGGTTTATGTTCCTATTTGAATAAGTTTATCGATTGAAGAATCGGCGAGAACCCTTATCCCAGATACGAATACAGTTAAGAAAATATTGTCGATTGTAAACTGTGGCATACTGTTGGTTTCTTTAAATCACATTTAATTTATAACACCACTGAAAAGAGCTATCAAACATTTAAATCCCCTCAAATGAAGCTACAAAAATGTTTTATTTTATGGACTCGACGCCATTAAATGTTTGAAAATGTAAAACATGATGATTCAGTAGGTATTCCGTTTTCGGTAAATAGCTTTTTGTCAGATATTTACGAATCACTTATTGATTTAAGTAAGTATAAAGGTATCAGTTAGTTCCTACCTTCCAGTAAGTAAGTCAGTAAATTGCTTAAAGCTTTTAGGCTTGGCCTTCTGTTTAATGTTAAAGCTCAACTGTCCAGCTCAGTTTTGATTATTTATTCACAAGAGGGCAAGTTGTTTCTAGCAATAAGAAAACAAATAAACTTAGATTTTTTGTTGGTATCAAATATTTAGAACAAAAAGGTGAAAAATTAAGATATTTTTTCCCATTAACAATGTCCATAAAATGTATGTAACTAAATTCCTATCGTTCAGGTCACTTGTTTAATCTTAATAATAAGAATGTACCTAACATTCATCATCAACATCTTTTTTCCCCAATCAAATAGCTATCAATCAATCAGCTGTCTTCAAATAAAGACCTTTTACCACCTTAAGTACGAAGCTACATACTACCTGATGACTCCCTTGATGAACGTCGACATGACAGCGATGCCAAGTCCGCTGCCACTGACGATGAATATCTCCACCAGCTCTCGACGCCTCTTGAAGTACTGGGCTACCATCAGCGTGGAGCAGTCCCTGGTCAGGCCGACACCCACTCCCACCACCGTTCCTGGAAAGAAATTACGAAAGTTATACAACACACTGTTTCGGAACAGTAACACACAATTTCGCAATATGCGGCATGACACCGAAATGGTGCATTACTTTTGTCGATGCTGGTAGAGATAAAATAGGAGATATCGGAAACTGAACACCCTTAGCGTTCGATGGACATTACTAGTCGGCTTCATTGAAGATTGCCGTGGATTTGGATTGTCGCATTTTGTATTTTCTATTATTTCACGTTTTGATAAGAGAAATGTTTAATATTAAGTCCAATAATCTTTGTATGTTAACAAAACAAACCTATAAGTTATTGGTCTAGTATTTTTTTATTTAACAGTATAATGGGATCCATAAATAAGATACCTTCAATATCAATGGACGATCAAAGTGTAAGTGACTTTCGCCATAAAGTGATCGACCGGTATCTTCGTGGATTGTAAATATTGGATTTCCTCTATCACTCACTACCGTCATGTACCTACTTCCTTTGTAAAAGAAAACTTGCTTTCCTTAAAGGATACAAAATTTGTGGTCATAGATAATTAAAGGAGAATGCCTTAGCTATCTTATGGTTTGGTTCCCCTGACTTGAATTCGAGTACTTACCTATTTTATTTTTTGTTCTTTGTTCAAGTCGTCAAGTTCCCTTGAAGATTTAGCTCATAATATTAGTGTTAACTTTTTGTAAAAAACTTGACAAAATTTAATTCATTAGAGTTTATTTGACAAAGTTTCGGTGTTATGATTTGTGTCAAAGTAAACTTGTATCACAAATCTCTAGAGAGAAATTGAGCAGAGGATTTATGGTTGGACGAATGTTGTTACTTTAGTACTTTTAAGGCTTTCGGTCTTTACGAACTTTTCAAGTTCGTTGCTCCGTTTCGTACTAATTTGATTTGCTACACATAAAATTATCTTTAAGTAATATGAAATTAAATAAAAATAGCTCAATATGGGAAAGAGCACAAATAAAAATATCGAGTCTTATTGATTATTGTTCTTTGTTTTGTAAACAATATTCCGGAAATATTTTGTATCGGAAAAAGCTGCACGTTCGTTGCCAATAAAGCCATTTCATAAACATAGCTTTATTAAAGTGACCTATATTTAACAGTAAATGGTTGTATCCGATGGCACTTCGATAGTTATTGGGATACCACACCGGGCATGCTGAAATGGTTCGTTTAGAAACATTTATGGCGCAGTTGCAATGCGGTGTGAATTTGTAGCTAATGCAGTTGTTATTTTGTCAGTTTTACACAGTCAACTATAAACATATTTATATAGGTAGTTGGGACTTATTATTTTCAGTTCAGACTTCTGATTACTTGCTTCTTCATTACCTGATATGCTAGTTCGATTAAAAGGTAGAAACTGTGAGCCCGTTTTAGGCTGTCAATAGCGTCCAAAATCTGCATACCGGTACCTTTAACTTGGGATTTTGTGTTTGTGCATCAGCGCGCACAGGCTCTTTGTCCTAAAATGTTCAAATATAGAGAGCAGACTTTCTTAATAAGCAAGAGAATAACTGTCATCCACAGATGTGCTTTTCCACCAATTTGTACCTCACCAACTAGATTTCTAAATTATAATTAGCGACGTTCCCCATTCACCCCGTACCTACCACCAACAATAGGGGTAACGGGGTTAATTGCAACGACAGACTGGGGTTATTTCGCCCCACTGGATGCGGAAAGGTATAAAAACTATAAAACACAGACGTAGAGACGTAGATAAAATCTGTCGACTATTGGACTACATTTTCGGAGTGAAAACATGTAATAAATCCAGATACTCAAATTTGGAACGCAGACGATGGAAAGGCGAACTCGGTTTGAGCGAGCGGTCAAAAAAAAAGTTTTCAAGAAACAACCTAATTGCTTTCCTTAGATTTTGTAAACAGGTAACTATTTCTCCTATTCTAAATATTAAAAATAAAGCACTATTAAAAATACTGCCTTCTTTAGGTATAGTTCTACCAGGCTTACTTCTAAAACAATCAATACCTATAGGTAGCACCATATTCAGGTCATTTTTTTTTCTAAAATTCATAAAATATGTGTTCAATTCATTACCATCATAAGTAGACTCTCCACTATGTCCACAAAGTTCTATCACCCTTTTTTTTTTTTTTTTTTGTTTTTGCGGTGAAATGCATTTACGCACCGTACCCCCCACCTGGGTGGCGGGGGGCGTGTGTGGGACTCCCACCTGGGCAACTGACACGTCGCCCAGGGGACTACCCACTAAAACACCGCAGCGCTCCGTCTTCGCCTTGTGGTGAAGCCGTGGGGCCCGGACCGGCGGCCCTACACCACGACTTCACCGGCGATGGGCCCGTCTACTGCACGACGGGCCCATTTTGACCCCCCCGCGGTGAAGGGGGGCCTGTGGGAACAACCGGGAGCGCCCGATTGTTCCCACCCGTCGACGGTGGTGGACCGTGCAATGCGGGCAGGTGGATTCCCACGTCCCCCGCCCACTGGCCACCACCAGGCTGGACTTGGGCGCGATCGCGCCTCGTCCGGCCCCTTCGACGTCTGCGGTGCGGGGGCGCGAGAGGATCGTTCTCACGCACCCGCTCCGCAGCCTCCTTCTGCGACATTACGTCCTCGCAGAAAGAGGCCACCGCGACCCAGACCGCCTCGGAGCCCAGCATGGCGTACACCAAGCCGGGCAGCGAGAGGTCCGGGCCAACGGACGCCTGGAGGCGACGACGTGGCACATCCCAGGCCGGACACTCGGCCAAGGTGTGCCACGCTGTGTCGTCCGGCGCGCCACAATGGTGGCACGCCGTGGATTCCTCCCTTTGGATCCGGCACAGGAAATGTCCGAAGCTGCCATGCCCGGACAAGACCTGCACCAGACGGTAGGTGAGGAACCCATGCCTCCGGTCGATCCATCCCTCTATGACTGGACCGACGGCGTCCAGGGTCCACCGCCCGTCGCCCGCGTTGGCCATCTCCGCCGACCACCGGCGGAGCATGACCTCGCGGGCCCTTCGCCAGACGGCGACCCTCTCTTCAGGTGCTGCGGGCTCCCCCTGAGCCCGCTTGTCCGCCGTCCAGTGGTAGACGGCGGCCAGCACCTCGGCCTCGAAGTACCATGGCGGAGTGCCCGCCATGGCACATGCCGCCCCGTGACTAACCGTGCCGTAAGCCCGCGCCATTCGCTGTGGATACAAATGGATATGTGACTGCCAAATACGCAGTGACCCGACACGAATTGTCGTGAATTTACTAAGACTTGGCAACTTATCCCTCAATAAAGTAGACAGCACATTGAATCTCCAATTGAAATTCAATGTGGTCCCAGCTAGGTTCTCGTAAGATATCAGAAGCGAAGATTTAAAACAAACGATATGAATAGGTCGATTTTGGTGCAAGAAATACTTCAAAAATTGGCAACGATAGGTACCGTCACCTCAAGTTAAAAGGTTTTGGATGCTGGGTGATCTACCGGGACTTTACAATCGAAATCGTATCCGTGCGACCGAAGTACGAACGAACTTGATGGAATGCCTTACCGGCACTTTATCACGTCAATTTGACGAAATTAACTGTCAAGCTTGACAGTTCAACTAGGCGACGACACAAGTCCCGGTAAGGTGTTAAGACGAAAATCGTAACGACAGAAAATATCGTTTTAAAAGTCGTAAGTCTCGGTACCAATCTCGCGATTTTGATAAGAAGCACAATACGACCGGCAAGTCCCAGTAGTCCCCCTGAACTAAAATAAGTCTTGCCTATAGATACCTACTTGAAGTTTTAAATATGTTTGCGAGCCTAATTTAGCTAACTCAATTTACAAGCTGTCATTAACCTATGAAACAGAACCCGTCACATTATTTAAAGTGACTCAGCTCCTAAAGCTTGAGTGATTGAACCAATCTTGTAGGAAGCTCAACTTCCATTATTAAGTAGCTTTATAGCTACTTATATTTTTAATTCCAATAATGAATTTACAAAATGTAATTTCGGCGTAAGTGATTTATTTCTCCAAGTAATTTGCGCGGTTTGTGAACTAATTTCGTGGGTGAATCCTGGGGCGCGTAATGATTACTTAGCGTTCATAAACGCGCTGTGTAAATGATTTACGGGCGGCCGTGAAACATGGCCTGAAATAATCCGCGTATGGGCTTTGCTGATTTTTTATTCGGCAACCTTGGCCGTGGAGGTGTTTAATGTTCATCGTTAAACCTAATTAATGAAGTATTTTAAAGGATTTCCTTGGAAATAATGGGCTGGTAAGTTTCTCGTAGCACGTCGAATAATAACATTTATCATATGTATGGAGTACCTAACACTGAAAAAATTATACCATCAGTCGAATAGAATTTATCTGAATTTGTCTTTAAAAACGAGCTCTTAATAAAATTCTTAGGTACTTAGGTAGGTACTTATATAAATATTACATTACATAAACTTATACAATGATTTGTAAATGGTGTTTAGATATCTTTGAAAAATTTGCAAGTTTGTCCATTTAATTAGGAAATTTAATTTTGCAGCATTATTTCCAATGAGTCATTTATAATTTTGTTTGGTCTCTAAATAGATCGAATTGACTTGAAAACATTTTTCTCGGCAGTTTTGTACGTGCTCTAATAGACGAAGCAGCGGGTTCTTTATGCAAATTACAGTAAGTAGGTACTTATAATTGTTGGTAAGATATTACCTACCTTATAATTGTTGGTAAGATATTGTTGTGCTGGCTTAACCACAAAGCGAATAACATCATACCCTTCTTATTAACTGTTTTACAAGCCCTTGTTCTACAGAAAAACCACATCAAAACGAGGTTAACAATCACGCCATCAAGTCACTAACACTTGGCTTCCTCATTAGTACATCAGTTATCGTTATTCGATGTTGTTACAGCATCATAACCCCTATTTAAATGCAAATGTTCACTACATCCTAGAAGGAGCTTATAAGCTTTTAGGTATGTTGCTAACTTCATTCCAGTGCAGTGGGGTTCTAGAAAGTTCGTAGCATTCGAATGGCGTATGACCTAATATGATTGTATTGCATTTGAGGATTAGGGAAGATAGGTATGATTTCCAATGGTATTTAGGTTTGAGAATTTCACCGTGGGTTTAGATGCTTGACGTTGCTTTTTACTGACCTAAAGTGGTCTATGATATGAGCATTTTACCTACGTAGAGTGGTATGTGATGTAAGGTTTTCTAACAGCTCAGTGTACTTCTAGTACCTAAGTTTCGTACAACAGTTGGCCTCGGTAACTTACACAGAGGGACTTCTGAACGTATTAATAAACCACTCTTGTCTTCAAACGCGAACTTGAAAATCAAATTCCCGTAAATTATCGGTTACTTAAGTGCAAGGGAGGGATACTGCGGCCCGTTTATTAATGGAACTAACCTTAGTTTCAGGCTGGCTAATTACATGCTTAGCTCATACTTTTACATCTCCTCTGTTAAGACAAAGATTAAGTTAGGAAAGAAGAAGACAAGTCTGAAATTTAATTTGCTGCCTAGTAACTTAATTTTTGACCTGTTTGCTAATTCATAGATAACTTTAATCGTCGTTTGTGAAATATCTTTTGTTTGACTTACCATATGCTACGCCTATGCTTTGATGCAGGCATTGCAGCATTAGAAATACAGTTGATTGTTACTAACCTTTATTACTGCACTAACTTAATTAAGCTCTTTATCGAAAGTTTAATCATTCAGTTAATTACAGAACTTGTCAAATTCTGGTTAACGCGTTTCATTAAAATTCAGGAACCAATTAATGAATACCTTTAGGTTTCCAGTATCGGTGCGTTTAAACTGTTTCATTCTGGCTCAACCATAACGTAAACAAGCTTTTAAGTTTATAAATATAAACAAAATAATTGAAATACCTACTCTCAGTACCGAAATTAACTAACCGAGTTTGAATATTATCAACTTTTTAGAAAATTAATGCCAGATTTGATAGGAGAAAATAGAAATCTAAAAAAGTAAATGTTGGGAAAAAATCACGAAGGTTGAGCTTGAGATGTCTTTTAAGTAGCCACTATAAAAAAAACTTACTTGTATTAGTAACAAACTTATTTATATTAACCTTTTTCTCAACGAAACAGACTCTTTGTGTATCGAAATGGAATAAATTAAGTTGTCAGTCTGTACGCAACACGTTTTCAGGTGCATTAAGGTGGATTATTTATTTGCTTTTAATTTATGTGTTCTCTGCGCTTTGTACGTCAGTGGATGAAATCGGAATGAATGATCAGCGCAATGTGGTATGTACGTGAAATGAAATGGCGAAGTTAAACGCAAATTGTTAGTCTGCATGCACAATCTTTATGGGCCTAAGTATTTATAGGAACAAAGACTATTAAGAATATTCGTACCTATAGATAATTCGTGAAGTAAGTATCTTCAATTTAGTTTGAGGATCTTAGTAGGTTAATTTGAGTGGAGTCCTGTTAGCATTAAAAAAGCAATAACCTCGAAGTCAAAGTACTTTAAGTGTTATAAAATAAAACCTTTTTTTATTGTCTTTTATGAATAAAATACAGAGCTAAGTAAGTATTTTAGTCTTCTGCCCAATATCAATACAACTGAAATTTTAATAACAATGTAATATCTTTATAACCATTATCTTTAAAGAAGCTCAATTTTTCGTTAGTAGTTAAGAATTAGGTAAAAAGTACGTACTTACTTAATTTTAAACTAACGTTAAATTTTTACTAGGATACAAGCCGCTACCAGAAATTGCTTAAGTTTGATGATATACTTTCGAATATAGGTTAAAAGTGGGTTTAATACCTCTAGCCTTTAGGGTTACATGGCAACCTTACACTAATGATAACAGTAGATACTTGCCCTAGAACCTAAACCATTTCGTTTACGATACGGTACTCTTACGGCCGACTGACTTTACGCTAGCTACGTGATTTGAAATACAATAGGTATGACATGTGTTCTAAAAATACACTGATGTTTCATGAACCCTTTTATTTTTCTAGATGTTTACTTTAGTGCCATGTAAGACCATGCATCTCGGTGAAACCGCATAAATACCAGAATGAAAATAATAACTGATAGGTACTAGCCTAAAAACAATATACTCCTCCTTTTTGAAGTCGGTTAAAACTAGCCTACACTTAACTAGCCAAAAATGCCTTGCTCCTTATTAAATCAGCTATCTGCTAGCAAAAGTCCCGTTAAAATCGGCCTAACCTTTCAATTTTACTTTTGTGTATAGAACAGAACATAAAGAAGATTCATCCCTTGAGACACAGTCTTACCGTAGCTGAAGAAGAGCTGGTGAAACTGCGTGGCGAAGGAGGTGAACAGACAGCCCAGGGCCGCTACCAGCCCGCCGAGCACCGCGGTGACGCGCGTGGACTTGCGCACGCACAGCGCCACCGTCACCGGGGACAGCGCCAGCGCAACGCCGCATGAGATCGCTCCTAGACACCCTGGAAACAAAAAAAAAAATGGGAGCTGGAATAATTTCTCAAAGGTAAGAATATCCTTTGGATAAGGATCGAAGAAATCTTGATAGCGTTCCATTAGCAGATTTCTTATGCTAATTTAAACAGGTAGATAACCAGAGTTCCAGTTTAAAACCTTTCAATGAAATGAATTAATTAAATCAGTAATACCATGTTTGTTGTGAAGGTACATCTGTCGAACAGTTTTTACAAGATCGAGCCAGTGATAAAGCGGCGCCCAAACGCGCCCAAGCCATATTGGGACTAAAATTCTTAAAACGACCTACAAAGTGAGTGACTTCCCAATTACTTAGCTCCGAAAACGAGCTTGTTTTACGTAAAAAATGTTGTTCGTTCGTGTGACAATGGATTCCGTTAAAGTCCCCCAATGTTTACGCCGATGGTTCTCTTAAAAAACAAAAAAGAACCGAACAATTTTGGCCATTTATCCAAACAAACTCTGTTCACGCATGGTATTTGAGAAATATCTTTACGGTAGCAGTGCCACAATAAATGGTGATAAAACTGTGTTATTCAGGGAAAAAAAGATGAAATATTCCTTTGATAACAGCTGCAGCCATTAACTTCGTTCACGTGTGAAATTTTTGGATAAATCGTTGTGTTTTATCAACTTCTGTTTAAAATTGTTTAAGATTTACAAAACTTAAAGTAGGTATGATGTAGTAAGTAGGTAAAAAGGTCGTTCTAGTGATTTTATACCTTCATTACATATAAATATCCATTCCAGAGCATTGTAAGATTTATTTTGAGAAGATGATGAATGCGTAATTCAGACGTCTCGGTATCCTACCTTTCTAATTTGAAGGAAAATTAACATACGGAAAATTAGCGTACTTTCTGTGGTCTGGTTACAAAAGGAAATGAATTTTATGATTGACAGCCTCAGGCTTACGTACCCATAGGAATTGTCATTATCTCTTAGGTTGTAATATATCTTATCTATATTAAAGGGTTTGCACCTCTGATTTAAAACATGCTGATCTACAATTTCACCAAACAGTGATCTAGGTCAGGTCAACAAATAAATGATTTGCATTAAATTACTAAACGAAATTATTTGACGAATTAACATCAAATTTATGAGTTGATTAGTGTAAACTTTGGTTAAGTTAGTCGATCAGTCATTCAAACACTGTGTTTAAGTCTAAAATGACGCAGTTCCATATCACAAGGGCGATGAAGCAAATTCCCAAAATGCAAGGAGATTTTGTTTAATTACTTTCTGCACTGTAGACAGGTCTCCCGGAAGATTTCTGAATCTTATTTATTCTAATTCCTTGAAAAAAAAATCCAAGTTATATTAAAAAACCTTGTTTTGAGATGTTCTACTTAAACGTGACGTCAAAAGCTCAAGGACTAAAGAAACAGGAAACGTTTTGCATTCCAATTGTGGCCTTTTTACTCTCCAGTATATAGTTATACAGAAGGACTTAAATAGAATTTGCAAGGACCTCTCTAACAGGGAAAACTGACTACAAAATGTAAAAGCTTCTACTGTATAATTACTTCAAAGGACAAATATAGTGGTCATGAATTTAATCGTTCTTATAATTTCTCTTCGAGAGATTAAACTTTGAATCGAAAGTATATCAAGTACTCATTTAAAAGTAATAACCGAAGCATCATAAAATATTAATAGCCCATAAAATTAACGATTTTATCAGGCACAATCAGGTGCCCGTGCAAGACCTGTGTAAGTAGATAATTTCATAAAAGAGTTCGTATACCTAACAGTTTTATTTATGAAACAAATATTTCAAATACTTGACTCTTAGCATAAGAAAGCTAAGAAGGTCTTTCATACACATCCAAATACTTAGAGTCTTTTCAAACCAGTGGACCGCGTTATTTTACTCGGACATTTCAATGAATACGCAAATTCTATTCACTTTGTAGTAAAATAAGGAGACAAAGTTAGAAAGATTTTGTTGAAAATTCTTTTACCAATAAACTATCCAATGCATTCAAATAATTATTAAATTCTAGTTATTTTGCTTGTTAAATAGAAACACCATTAATAAACATGTATTTTATACCTAATTCCTTTAAATTCTTAGTTCCAAATAAAGATAATATTATTATTGCGTTATTTAAGTACTTACCTCGTTTAAAATTCTAATAGGCACCTACTGTTTCTCATGTTTATTGGCAAACGTTTGTACCTGGATAGGGCAAAAACACAAATCTGCTTAAACGAAATGAATAAAATTATTTCTAAATCCAGTGACCAAACGACAATTGTTTTCTTACTTTTCCAATATAAAGCATTGTACAAAGACAACCATATCTCGAATTCAGCAAATTTATATTAAAATCCAATTTACAAAACCGCATTTCGATTCTGTCTCTGAAATGTGGAAAAAATCTTCAGATAGTGCGCAATAACCATTCAACTATCTAATTATGGATTGGAATCACGATTTTCATTTCGGTTATCGCTTGTGGCAGCCACTTCACAATACTTGACCGTACATAGAACTAGTCAATTTACTATGCAATTTGCCACATTTTCACCAAAAACGCGGGAGCAGCAAATTTTTTGGATAATTCTAGAATCTTTCTTTGCTGAAACTTCTGAGCTAGCTAGAGAAAGCACCGGACCTTATTTAGAGGGATATATTTCGTTTTTACTGCTACCCTTTTATACAAAGTGTGATTTGAAGGAAGGTATATTTCGAGTAAGAAACTTATTGCTGTTGTGTTTATTTGCTATATGGTAAATGTATCAGATAGTTCATCTGTTTTGTCGTTTTAATAAAAAAAAAATACCTACCTTATATTATGTTTAACGATTCTTAGTATTTCTTCCTGCTAATATGACGAGGGTTCTTACATTTTTTAAAACTAACTAACAATCTCTGCCCTCGTTAACTTTAAGGTTAAAAGACCTTATTAACTTCTAACCTACTTAGTTCCTGTAACTTAAGTAGTTAAGTCCCTATCTTACTTGTTATTTTAAAAACTGTCTCGAGTCTCGGTTACGAAACTCGAACAACTCAATTTAGCTCAAGAGTTTCAGTCATCCGTAGCTTCACTTAATTCAATTATACCACCACGACACTAGGTACAAGACTTTTACTGGGTTCTGGATAATTTCCCAAGTATTTTCTTGATAATATATCTGAGCACAGTCAAAAGAACTGCAAAAACAATTGAAGATTTCCAGTAAATAAATAAATTGAAATAAACAAAAGACGAATTATCAAAGCTACAAAAAGTTGCAGTGGGGTTAAAGATGTGTGGTCGATTACAGATTAAAATGTCGATGAACTTGCAGAAGTGCGATTGTCGAAGTTTTTCAATAGTCGTACCTATTTGTCTGACGATGCCCTGGTGGGTGCACCCCCTCCACTCACTCGATTGAAAACGATATTTTATGAATTACCTTCTTATCTGAAAGTGTTTGGAGATGAGGTCTTGGTCGTTAGGCAAGTGATATTGCAGAACAATTTTATGTCGAATTTGCTTAGAAGCATGTTAGAACTTGTTAAAGAATTTGGGGGACTTAATGTGTTTTTGATGGCTTTATTGTATTATTAGGTTTAAGTAAAATATTATTTGTTTTACTATGAATTTTATTTTACTACTGAATCTGACAAGACACGGTGCTTAAAAGTTTTTCTAAAACATTTGACCAACGACCCTAACTCAAACTCGAATTAGTTTTCCAAAGACCATCTGCTAACTTTTTAATAAAAGTTGCCACGTTCCACATTAAAATTCAACCTCTGAAGACCCTTTAACGAATGGTATAAATTAAACATAAATCTTAACATTAAACTGCGTTAAATTCCGCACACAACGAATTACCACGCTTAAGGCAGACAAAATTGTAATAAAAATAAGAAAAAACGAGGAAATTATCACGAATCATCGCAAAGCGCCTCCTTATCACGTGCTGTCAACGGAACGTAACATATTAAACGTCTTTTTGGATGATAAATGAACGATGATGCGTGGCACGGAACGCACGGGAGGTCTGTGATTTTGCCGCCAAAAACATAGTGTCTGATTGACAGATGGGCGGGAACCAGCATCACATCTAAGGATCTAGCGTAATGGATCACAAGGCAGCACATTCATCAAATAAGGCTATGGATAGAAGCTTGACTTAATTTATGATACCTACATACACCTTGAAGCGATAATTAATTTCAAACACTGTGCAGATAATTTGTAAATTAATAATTCATACGCCTCAAGTTAAAATCATAAATAAATGCAACACACCTTATTTCTAATGAGTTACAAAGTTGTATTTGTTTTATCTATCTAACCGATTGCATAAGTCGTTTTTATGTGATGAAGATTTGAAAGCAAGTTGAGTTGTTTTGATATTTTGTGGGTTTCCTGTTTGTCTGCCCTAAATTGATTGGAATGAAATTGAAGTAGTTTCACGGTTTGGCTTGGAAGTGACAAGAATTTCAGGTGAAAATGTGAATGTGAAAAATCTGATACTAAAATTCCTGAGTATTTGTTTAGGGTTAAGCTCTAAAGCAAAGATACTATCAACAATCCTATCTCGATCCATGTAATCGATTCCTGACGACGTAAAAAGCACATTATCTATATTTATTGACTGTTATTTTTACGACACCCTTGGACTAGCGAGAACTCTTCTTTCAATGTACTAGAAGTGATAAAAATCTAACTTCGATAGTGCTATCGAAGGCATTTTAAAAATAGGGGGATGCCGTGCATACGATTTTTATAGTTAAAAGTCGAAGATCTTTTCTTGAGACATTGGAGACAGTTTTTCAGTTTTATTGAAATTGTATGGTACTCGGGGGGCAGAGATGAACCTGAACGCTTAATATCTTCAGGTCAAATCTATATAGACATAACAGATTCTCACCAGGACGAGACATGTAATGCCCAAAAATCTATGAAATGTTTTTGTTACCAAATAAACTAAACAGTTTTAAGAAATTTGTAAAAAAAGTACTTATAAAGCTTTTCCATAAAAAAAAATACCGGCCGAATTGAGAACCTCCTCCTTTTTTTGAAGTCTGTTAAAAATACGGGTCTGGTGAACAATTAATACTCGTAGTTCTTTAGCAAAACGTACGAATTAGTACGAGCATAAATAAATCATATGTGAGATATAGGTAGATAGGTATAACTTAGTAGATGGTGCGGCTGTTTTTTGTTTTCGAAGATAATCCGAAAAGCTAAGGTAAACACCCAATCTCAGCTACTAACTATTGATTTAGGCACTTATTTATGATCTTTATACCAGGAAACAGCTACTTAGATAAGACAAGACAATCCAGCTATCCAGCGAAACTTGTACGAAAGAAAAACGGGAAAATGGCAAAGATTAGTGAGGTAATGTCTTGATAGTGACCAGCTTCTGGCATTGATGTCAATGGCTTCCCACAGGAAAACAACCGTCACCAAGTGTAATTTATATATTACATAAATCGTAGAGATGTTTTTGCTAAGGGCCATTCTTGCTTATAATTTAAGGCAAACAAGGATCTGTAAGTCAACTACGATCCAGTAGGTAAAACAAATATACTTAAGTAAAAATGTCCAAATTAATTAAAAATAAATGATAAACTTCGATCAAAACACAAACTTGTAGAAATTTTATGTCATTTTTATGAATAGTGAGTAGATATTGTGCCTGCATACATTTCAATTTCCTTAACAAAAAGTTCTACTTCGACAAGAAATAAATGTTTACTCATTTTTCTCCACGTAAAATGATCCCACATACTGTTAAACTTGGAAAGGCCGTGTTTTTGTTACAAATGTATTTACATGCGGGGGAAAAATATTTGCTTACGACATTCATAAAAGCTTCAACCAGAAGTACTTAAGCAAAAATGGTAAAAACGGTAACCGGAGAAGAAATAAATAACTAATCATCGTTATTAATCGTTGTAGCAGAAATGCAGACGAAAACAAAACTTTCAAAAGAACAACACTTGCGTGCATACAATTACAGACAAGAGACAAAGTTATTGTCTCTTTCACAGAAATCTGAGACTGGAATCTGTCCAAAGCGAAAAGTTATTTGTTGAATAAATAGCGTGTGGGGTGGTTTACTTACTTTATTGGTATAAACTTCAAAAACTGACAATTTAGCTTGAAATCTGGAAAGTTTTTGGTAAGTCTGCTGTTCTTGAACAATGAAATGTACCTACCTACTTATAATATTGGTCTGAGGATTACTATGTCGGACAGTGTTGGAAATCCATCGGTCTGTGTCTACGTCAAGGGTCTGTAAACTTGCGTACGTGCGATTATTTTTCTCAAGATTAAACTTATTGCATACCTACTAAATCTATACGAATTTTATAAAGAGAAAAGGTTTAATTGTTTATTTGATTTGATTAGGCTTAGAAACTACTTCGAATCCTAAATTATCCGTAGGTTATATTCAGGAAAGGTATATTTGACATAAACTATAGCTACGACAGATATAATACCTGCTTGCATGCGAAACTCTTTTCCAAACTTCCTTGTCGCCTCGACCGCTAGGATCGCCGAGGCCTGGTGCAGCCCGTGGGCCAGCATCTGCACCAGGGTGGCCGCTGCGGCGACGCCCCAGCCCCAGCCGCCCTCGGGGTAGTAGTGGCGCGTGAGGGTCAGCAGCTGGCGCGGGTCGAGCTTGGCCTGGCGCGTCGGCGCACCGCTCGCCTCGAGGACCAGCGGCAAAGACCGCGTGCGCAGCAGCGGCGCGCCGCCTGACGACCATGACTCTTCCATCAAACCCTACTCGCATATTGCACCACACTCATCACCGCTGCACACGACTCTTTCTCATTTTCCACGGAACTCAGCGTCCTGTACCAGCACGGAGTCAAGCCTGGAAGCTCACCGCGTCACCATCACTCATGCTTTATGACCGCTCGATAAAACCGTCCTGCATGCTGATTTATGGACCCGTATTTACTTTTGATATTTTAAACAAAGGAGCTAAATCGAGTCGCGTTTCGCTCGGTGTTTGTCGATTTTATTTGTCTGTGAACCTACGTAATAAGTCAATCGAGTGTCGTCTGGGAATAACGGCATAAATTGTAATAGAGGGCAGGGCCTGTTAGCGAAGAATGATGTCCAAAAGTCTTATAGTCGGTATCTACGAGTCGTGCCCTTCAGATACAATCGGAGAGCATATTCGTCTGGTCTCGGCTAAATAAATCTTTTGCCTCGAAAATCACTGCCCGCTAAACGTAAATCTTCGAAAACTATTAGTTTGATTATTGTGCAAACATTTTGATAAAAGTTTGAAGAAAGATACAACTATTTTATCAAGTTCATTATTTATCAAGATTGCTACTTAGTGAGAATAGTAAATACCTTTTGAATATTAAATGTTTCCTGAAGTTTGTTTATAAACGATTGTTTTGTATTATATCTTACCTAGACTAAACAAAAAAACTAAATAAATACGAACTCCAACTAGTTCCCTTGCTAAATCGTCTCTGACATAAACAAAGAAAATTATGATGAATCGTTGATAAACTGTATGTGTAGCAGACAGCGTGATTTACATAGAAAAAATACAAAGGGGACTTCCGAAAAGGCAGAGCAAGCAGCTTACACCGAGACAATATAGAATAAATAGGTTGGTAATAAAGGAAATATACCTACATCTTTGATTGTCGCAGAAAACTAGTTACATGAAGATCTCCTAAGATTACAATCTAGACCTAGAATCAAAATATGAATAGACTGGTAGTTATTATACTCATACCAAATGGTAATCCGACACATATCTCAGAGTTATGGGTTACCAAATGGTGTGGAAACCTTCGGAAGATGTTTGATAGCATCAGATTCTAATACGGAATTGTATCATGCGAGGGTTTATTATGGATTTAACCTGGATTATTTTAGTTATTGTTAGCATTATTTTAATTACAATCAGTAGTAAGTATTTATTGTAACTTAATGTCACTTCAAGCCAAAGGATTTGGTGAAATTAGTCTTACTGTAAATTTAAACAACTACTAAGGAATGTTTGCGTAAAACTGCAATTTATTTTTCTTATTTTCTACATCCCCCTCAAACTCCCAGCCCTTAGTTCTTGCGTTTAAGATTTATTGCTCTGTTACTGAGGTAATGTTAAAGGGAGATTTATTTTTCTTTAACTGTAGAAGTCTTTTATCCACCTTGTACGTATTTTCATTAAAATGTCATTCGGATACCGCTTTCAGGATATATGAACGACTATCAGACGTCGCTTTGGTTTAGATTGTGATATTCGTCTTTCCCCGTTGCTTTATTATGTTTGTAACTTGTTAATTTGCTGTTTTGGTAGGACCTGCATACTTATAACGAAAAGTTTGTTATAAAATAAATTGCTCAGGTTTAATTCTATCCTTAGGAAACATTTCAACACATGAATATAGTTTTTCGAACATGAATCTAATAACCTGCTCAACTCTTATCGTGTTATTATCCATCATCGGATTAATGCTAACGTAGTCTACTCTAAGGCAAAGCTGCTTACCTACAACTATATTAGAAACTTTACCTTTCATTTCCACCATATATTTTAATTTCCGTCAATTTCCTACATAATGTTCCTAATGACATTGGACACAGACTTGTTATGATATTATGTGACAAGGGTTGGACCGTCTTCATATAAAAGCGACGCTTTATGACAAGTGCCCTTTCTTTTTATTTGTTCTAGAAGCGACAGTTAGTGAGAATTTGACACTAAAAATGGTATAAAAATTTTGGGGCTAGGCAAAGAGACATTTTCATATTTTGTGTATTAAAATGATTGAAATTTATGATAATGCTTAAGTTATTAGTTGCCTCTTGTTTTTTTTTTCTTTAGTTATCAACAGTACCTACCTATATTTATTTTTCTTACTTGTAAAAAAGCTTATTTTAAACAAAATGAAGCGTCGATTTTTAATACTTACCTACTACTGATACAGTTAAATCATATTATAGTCTTCATTTAATTTTTTTAAAGTAGGTATTTAATATTATTTTATCTACCTACATTGATATTCTGCGCCAACACGCGGTGTTACAGCAATTACTCAAGAAGTAATTAGCTCGGACGCGGTATTGGAAACCACCTAGGGACCTAGTTAATGAAAAACCTAGTCTAGAGAATACGTGGACAGAAACTTCGTTTTATAAAGTATTTTTTCGTAGCTCGTCATATGAAAATGAATTATTTAATATAGGTAACATTTTTTATGAATGATGAATTAGGGTCAGCGAAAAAGGTTTAACTCCAAATCTTTATAAGGCATCCATCCATCATAGCGGCAAAGCAAGCATATGTTTTATGTTGAGTTCCCACGGTGCGCGATGCGACACAGAGTTCCTTAAATTCTTGGTTTTTAGTAACTAAAATAAACCTCGTCAAACTCGGATCTCTGTCCTCTAAGCATTATGTTAGTGTCCGATGTACGCTTAATTTAACGATTTAATTAAATTAGCACCGTTCATTTATAAACTTAAGAACAGCTCTTGCAAAGGTAACTAACAAAGTAAATCCAATTCCCTTTAACTTTAATGGCCTGCCTACGTTCTGTGGGCGACCATTTCCGATTTTAATTTAAGAAAAGTACTTTGAATGAGTTTGTACCTACAGAATTTATTTATACAACCTCATTTACTGTGGAACTCTGTGGAACCCATAATTTAGGTGACCCAAGGGACATTTCTTTTGTTTGGGCTACGACTTGTTTAGGTGAAGCAAGAAAGTCATAAATAACTTTGAATCAATTGTTGTGAGACGATGTTATTTTTAGCTTAAAATGAAACGTTACCTATAGTATTATCAGTGGCATTGTCCACAGATCAAAAAATACGATACAAAATTAAAAAGTAGTAGTTGTCTTTGATGACTCATTATTTATTTATTTATGTTTATTTGGGGGCTTACAGCTGCTTACATCTAAATAATATTAGTTTAAAAAAACAAAAAGTCAATTTCAAGCCCAATTATGAGTACCTACTGGACGGTACCGTAAAAAACCTACAGTAATTTTTTTCACTTCTCGATAACATATTATTACAAAACAATTAAACAGTAAGAATGTAGTTATCCCCAGATTGGTATAACTAAATTCTTCCTGGGATAAAGACAATTCAAAAAACCGTTGTTAATTTCCTTTTCTTTTTCTTACCACAGTCGAAAGTGCAAATTTAAAATCGATTCCCAAGGCTGGTCTTATTATCGATTTTACTGGGGCAGTTTAAATGACCGGGCATTAAGTGTCGTTTGCCCGCCTTTATTATCTGTTTATTATGGGTCTGATTAAGACATTTTCTGTTGACATTTAAGTAGTTTGTAAAGTGTGCACTTTTGGCAGAATAAGGGCAAAAGAGTTTTTGGGCTTTTTGGGTCACTGTACACATGATGCAGCAATTTGTTGGGTTCTGACTAGACCTTGCATCCGATTAAAAAACTAAAACAATAATTTTTATTTAATTGTGAATATTACTCTTCATTGAGTCGAGAAATACCGGGGTAACAAAAAAGATTTGCAATATTGTCGAATCTTGAGTTATAAATAAACTAATTGTAAGTTTTGACATAAGAGCCGCCATAGACGTAGTAAGTTATTTGATTGATATTTAATAACGAAAATTCACTTATTTTTTAATTTGGGTTTTCATTACGTAAGATCAAATTTAACCACAGACATGCATACCAATTTGATGAAACTGTTTGAACCAGTCCGTTTGATCACCTGTCTTGAACATCTATGACACTAATAATATCCATGTTTAAATTAGGATTAGCAAATATTAGTAATATAATATATCATAAACCCTGTTAGTGTCGTTAAGCATACCGTGTTAATTATTATATCGTAGAAATATATTACTTAGTTAATTAACAGAGACATTTTGTGGAACATAAACGTCACATTTACATCACGTATAACTCTTTCTGAAACGTCTGTTCGTCGTTAAATAAATTTGGAACAAACTGGCCTTTAATCTTTTTTTTTCGTAGCTGATGAGTTATGTTTTAAGATGTAGTTTGGTAGAAAAATATATAGAAATAGTATTCTTGGTGAATATAGATTTGTTAAGTTATTTTGGTCGCGCTCAATTTAGTGTAACTAACGAGCACTCAAAATAGTTTATTACTTACTTACATTTAATTTTTTAGCAGTTATTAAGTAATTTTTACTTAAACTAAACAATATTAGGATTCTTGAACATCTTGAAAGCTCTTAACTCACTATTTTACGAAGTTTCAGTAAGCGAATTCTCTTACATTATTTTTGCATAATTCATGTAACGTTCAACTTTTAATCAGGTTTTATAGTCTCGTTACTTCGGATATTAACTTGTAAATAAAGTCTGACTTTACTCAGCTAGGCATCCTTAAATTAATTTAACTTAAGTGTCCATGTATATTGATTGCTTCCATTTGGTATATTCTGGAGGTAGTTATATTATTTTTTCCCTCGTTTATCAACAATCCAGACTCTATAAAATGTATTTTCCGTTTTATTGATACTTATAATCTAACGGAACTAAAACAGATATTATTCATTCTCACTTTGAAAGGTGTTTATATTTAGTTATAAAGCGACTGTACATTGTCAAGAAAAATTAGGTAATTTTAATAGCATGTGATAAATAGCTAAACTAGTGGCCGCCCGCGACTCCGTTCGCGTAGAAGTCGGTTACCCTATATGGTTTTCTGATATATAACCTATATAACTGTAAAGTTTCATCAAAATCCGTCCAGTTGTTTTAACGTGAAAGAGTAACAAACATCCATACATACTCACTTTAACGTTTATAATATTAGTAGGATTATCACATGACTTTCAGATCTGTGAGCTTGAAAATTAAATCTCTAATAATGGTTTTAAAACTTATTTTATATAAGTGGTGTAAAACACAATGTTTTAGAAAATCATTTCTCGAGGTTTGAATAGTAAACTACTTAATTGAAACCACCCACATTATGTAGAAGAAATGAATATAAAGTTTATACACCTATGTAGGTATAGACGCCATTGTTCTTTAGTATCGCATCGAAGCATATCTTTTGTCTAAAACTACACTATATCTATCGAGAGTCGTATAATGCAATGATATATGAGTAGATATATCTGAAAGCACTTATATTATCAAAATATATACGCTCGTTATTCACGTAGGTTTATAAAAGGGATCGAAGAAAAACAAAGTATTCGGCAGATAGGTATGATTAATTGCAAGTTGTTTTTAGTGCGATTAAATATAGTTTTAGTTATTGTGGAAAGTTTTTTTATGGTTAGACATACAGTTACAGAGTATTGCTATAATTATATATGTACCTAATTGGTTGTTTAGTTACCTTTTATTTGTGTATGCTCTTGTCAAAGATATAATAAATACCTAACATTATTATTATTTATTATCTTCAATTCAAACGTTTTTTTTCTGTTTGCGTTTTGATATTAATGATAAAAAAAAAAAAATCAATTCATATATTTAGGTTTAAATATTTCTAAAATAAGTTAAATATTGTTAAAATACAGGTACCTACTAATTACTAAACGGTTACCAGTTAAGAAGAATAGCTAGCATCTACAATTGAAATAGTATAAAACGATTAAATTTAAGTACCTCTAGTGCAATGGAAAGCGGTTTTAGTATAATTTTAATTAAAATCCAATTAATTCACTTCGCAATAACTTTTTACGACTAAAAATAAATATTTAAAGGGTTTAGAAGTGTTAACATGAAAGGGAATTACATTTTAGTTTATTAAAGAAGTAGTATATTTTCAACAGTCAGCATTTTTCGTCAATAATTAGATAATCAAGCTATTAAAAAAATACGGTAAATTTCGTTCCATAGACTTTTAGTGGTAGGAAAAATTATCCTAAGCTTATATTTTTTGCTGATTATTGTAATTCTAAGGTAAAGACAAGACAAAGATTCTATAAAAATATAGATAGTCTTGACATGCCTGTCATTTAATGCTGGAATGGTCTCTAGGTGTTAGTTATTTTATAAATATTATATTATATTAACCACATCACATCAAGTAGGCCAACCGCTTGTTTGTCGATTCACGACATTAACTAATAAAATAATTTCAACTGATAAAAGAATTTATCAACCATTAAAGCTAGTCAAACAATTGCTAATAAATTGAATTAAATATAAGCTGCCACTTAGTAATTAATCGCCATCTGCCAGACATGTTTGCGAAAGAAATAAACTTTCGATAGCTTAGTTTTATTGCCAATACAATCAATAATACCAACAAGACGGGTTTTATTGAAAAATAAAACTGTACAGTAAAACTATTCGTTAAAATAGGTATACAATCTGTGAAACCTGAAGTTCGTTTGGCACAACGTAAGCTATTATTTGCTGGATTTATATCTATGTTTTTGTATAAAGTTTCAAAGGTGTGATTTTGAAGTCCTGACCAAAATATTGAGGTGTTGGTATTTAGATAGTTTGTGCATGTTTGAGGTCTAGTAGCTTAAATGAAAAAGGGCAAAATGTAAAATCGCTGTCTGAAATATGACACGGTTAAAATGCAGACAGTAATTAAGAATTCGTGATTTTTAATTTCTCATTACAACTAATTGTAAACCGTAGAAGTAAACGTGGAACAGTGGCTCTTTAATGCAAAGAAAACTTATCAATGATTAGATACATAGGTATATTCCAGTTAAACCTAAAAAGCATAAAAACTGCATCTTTCCTACTTATATTACAAAGGTGAAATTTTGTGAGTATGTATGGATGTAGGTATGGATGGATCTATGGATGATTGTTACTGAACGGATTTAGATAAAACTTTTCAGAAATATAGGTTATACAGATACATAGGGTACCCTTTACCGCGGAAAAACTCATTCCCACGCGACACCGACTTCCACGCGAACGGAGTCGCGGGCGGCCACTAGTATTTCTGTAATAAGAAAAAAAACAAATTTGCCAAAGTTGTTAATACCCGTAAAGCTTTCGCACTTGCTTGGTGCCAAATTGGCGAACCTGTCATAACCAGGCGGATGTGTCCCGCTCAAACAGAGGATGCGTTTAATAAAATTGTGTGGATGCGTTCCACATGCGGAGACTGGAGTGACACGATTCATGTCAAATACATGACAGTGACGTTAGATGCAGTTAGTGCAAGTGACGGGACGAGCGAGGCTTGTGATCTAGATGTGGGGCGAATCGGAATATTAATATGGAGATTGATGGTGTGAAGTATGAAATGAACGTGTTAGATGTAGGGTAAAATTTGTTTGGGAGTTTTTTAAAATGTATAAAAAGGAAATAGAATAGTAACGCCTAGTTGCAAAGATAAACAACAGGTTAAAGTTCATTATCGAAGTATGTGAAAATGCAAATAGTAATCGATGAAGCATTTTAATAAATCACTTAACTATTGGTATTCTTAAAAAACGTGTTGTTGCTATGACGACCGAAATTCTACTCATCTCTTAATCCGAAATTACAAACTTTGAAAATTCTAGTGAATATTAAAATAGGAGATTCTCATAGTATAGATTCTCAACAAATGTTTATTAGCATAGCCACCCAATTTGGTATCGTTTGTGACGTCACATCATAAAACAAAGTTTTGATCTGTAAGAAAATTGAGGACAAAGTTGGCAACATTATATTCACCAGGAAGTTTGTTATTGCCCCCATGGGGCTGTGTTAATAGAGCCTCCGAGTTTTTATTTGAAATTTAAAATATCCACTTTATTTTTTGGTAATGTTATGATAAATTACCAAACGACCTATTTATATGTTTAGATACTCTTTATAATAATCAATCTTTATCGAAAACATCGCTACTTATTTAAAATTATAGAATTAACGCTTTTTTAATTTTCATTTTGATCTATAATCATTTTCTTTGGTCGCGCATATGTGAGACACAAAGCACGAAGGGCCTTCATAATATATGTTATTAAACTAATTATGTTCCTAAGAAAAGACAACATGCACACATTTTAACATTATAACGCATTATATACCAAGATTTTACAAGCAAAACTCAAACTAGGCCACATATATTAACTACAGTGAGGTACGAGTACATACCAACTTCATTCAAATTAGTCGCCGCGCTTAAAACTCACGCGCGTTACATAAATAATATCTTTAAAACGATCATTGTGTCATTTAAAGTGCTCAAATATATCTGCAATCGTTAAAACGCCTGTTTATTCGCCCCGAGCGTTGAGATACCTTTCAAAGGTGTTTTAAATGAAAGTATGGAATTAAATTAATATGTTTTGGCGTTGGTGTAGTGGCCGTTGTTTAATTACGGCGTGGTGGTTAGTGATCTATTATAATAATATAATAATAATAATTAATCTCCAAACTAAACACACCAATTATGTGGCCCTTAAGTTAGTGCAGTAAACTCTTGTGTTTAAGGTACCACACAATCGACTAGGGGAGAAACCTAGTTACACCCAGACACGTGCCAATGTCGAAAAACTACTTTACGACATTTGCCCGACCCCCGATCGAACCCGGAACCATCCGCTTTGCAGTCCGGTATAGTTACCGCTGCGCCACAGAGGTCGTCAATATCATGTGATATAAGCTAAATCTCTAAAAGAAAATATTTTGGCGCCGAAATACATACCTAATCCAGGCCTATCTATAACTGCATTTAAAAGTGACTCGGTTTCTGTGCCTCACGATTGCTCATAGTTCTATTTTGTAAATGCTGGATGAAAATATAACGTGATGTTTTTATTTTTAACTTGATATTAAAACAAAATCATGCCATTGTTTTCAGTAAGCTGAGTTGATTGATGCCAATGTTGACTTCGTTGGATTCGTGTATGGCGCCAGTTATCATAGAATAGTCCTTCAGATATGTGCAACTAGATCTTGACACCGTGGTTTCATGGAATTAATTAATAATAGCCTTAAACTAACCAGTTCCTTTACTTACTACCGACATCAGTGCACAAACACCGTACCAACTACCTATTTGTGAAAACGATAAAAACCTTTCTCGTCAAATTGGTAAACTTGTCTCCAACAAAAGCAATAATCGAACGCCAAAGCCATAAATTTAACAGTAAATTGATAAGTCAAAACAGTTTTGGCGAAAACAATTTGTTTGATGCAGTGCCCGATCTTAAATTGACCCTTGAGGCATTGCGATTGAATAGAACAAGTTTCACGCATGTATTAATATTGCTACCTGTTCAGTATATTAATTTAATTTTTAAAATTTATTTCAATCAAGTCGGCAAGTGTGTAATTTTAGCGAACCGGAAACACTGGCGGATTTAGGAGTGTGTGGTCAGTTATTAAAATTCCGTAAAAAGTGGCGGATTTTTCAGAGCCTCGCAAATATCGTGTTTCAATGGACATGGCTGTTTTTTTTTATTTCTCATTTTGACACCCTTTGCCTTTGTTCTTTAACACTGATACTATCTAAATGGTGGAGTGGAGTGGAGCGTGTATTTTAGTTAATATACCTACGCCTTGTTTTTATAAAGTTTTTGTTTACCATTCATTATTTCTTAATCAAAAATTCAATAATCATTGCTAATTTGGTTTGTTCTTTTAAACATGTATCTATATTTAAGTATATTTTGTATTAATAATCTAAGGATTTTGATGAGTCAATTACTTACTTTTTAACGGTCTTTAAGCAAAATAGCAAATGAGCCCAATTGTAAGAGAGTTTTCCGTAAGGGAATAAATATTCCGTTCCCGTTTAGTTATTTGTAAATGCTTTTTAAAACAGAAAGTATGATTCACAGCTCGAATTTTTCGCATACCTATTTTGTTTCACAAAGCTCTCATTATGGGTGTCTCGCTCATAGATTTATAAGACTCCATTGAGCAGCAATTGCGAATAGAAAACTTTTTCAAAGCACATTGTTGAAATGGCAACTCAGCATTCTGTGGGTGTTGTCAGTATTATTGATACAAATGCACCAAGTAAATATTGGAGACGACGAAGTTTTACAATATCTTGCAGTTTCATCAATCCTGCAGACAATTTATACGGGTGTCATGGTAAAGTCTGAAAAAGACGATGCCAAAAGTTCTGTTCTTCTAATGTATGGGAATTATTCAAAATATGGCACTCGGGCTGGTATCGCCCACATACAGTTTATAAATACCTACTACCTATACCTACTACTCTAGTTAGTATGTAGCTTTAGGTTTTTTTTTAAGAAAAATTACCTTTCTTAAAAAAACCTTGATTACTTTACTAAATAATATTATTATTCTTTAGATTATATTTGTTTTTCGACGTTAGTGTTGATTGATAGAGTGTTATTGTTATTTTTCTAATTGCAGTTCAACATGGTGTTTTTATGGTTTAAATTAAATAGTTCTCTGATATGATATTCCGTCATTACCATACTCGGTGACTCAAATTTATTTAAATAAATGAATTGTACATTTCAAAATTACATGACAAAGATTAACTTTACGCACGTCAGTCACCAGTTTAAATTAAACAAATTAAAAATAATTTAACGTACTCGCCAAGTTTGGCGCCATCATATTTAACCCCTGAAGTGGCTCGGTCATTAAAAACATTAAATCGATGTTATTGCCGTATGAATTACAAGTTACAAGTAATGCGAAACGATTTCCTTGCAGATTACCCATCTACTTTATTGCAGGTTATATTGGAATCCTGGTAAGCAATTAAATAAAAATCTTCAGGGTGGGTACTTTTGATATCTGCAACTGTATTTATAATTTGCGCTAGGTACTTTAAACAGCGTTTTTGAGAATAAAGATTTAAGTATAAACGATTTAAATATATGAGTAAGTTTTCGTTTCAAGTATTTGTAGATAATTAAGAACTAAAAAAAATCCTTATCGTACCTATACCTAAATGAGTGACTATTTACCTTTATAATAGTTATTCTCAAGAAATTACAGAATAAGACATATAATTTGTTTAAAGATATATTTTCTTTGGACAACTCATGAAGATTCATCCCGTTTAAGAACTATCAACACCCAAAAACCCATTTTTCTAATATGATGTTTTTTTTATTAGAATGCTGTTACTGAATTATTTTACCAAAATTGACTTTCATTTAAAACATCTTGTAAAAATCGTTAAATTGCTGTAAAAAATGAAATATTATGGTGATGAAATATGAAATGAAATTATTATTTTTCATATCAGTTTATCGCCGCCGTGGACCCAGTGGGTTGACGAGGCGCTTACATTTTATGGTTTAGGTACTTACATAATTTTGCATTTCATTATTTCTAGCCTACATTTGTACTGCCCCTTGAGTAGAGCTGGGCAAATAGTCTTACAGAATTTTTGGATGATTAGATGAAATAGGCCATGTTTAATATGATGATTTTTAAAGTATAGATGGGTGTGATTTTCGTATTATAGTAAAAAACAACCTTACTGGATGTTTTTAATTAAATAAATTTAAGTTAATTTTGTTCATTTTGTAGTTAAAACCGTTTTGAACCACATTACGAATAAAAAAGCTTTCATTAAGGTCTGCGTTTGTCATTTTGATTGCTTAAATTTTATATGAATTGCTATATTTTGCTAAATTCCATCACGGTTGCCACCGAATGAATATTTTTACCAGTTATGTACACCAACATTTTTTTTTTATCTTAACAATTATGTTCATCTAATTTATACTTCCAAAAACATTGGTTTATGATCATTCTTAGTAAATAAACCAAGATTAAGAAGTTTTATTTTTTGAAACTGCTCAAGCGAAAGAGTATCAATCAATTTCGATTCAAAAATACCATTTATATGTAGGTATATATACCCAAAGTAACCGTTAAATTACAAGTTTGGCCAAAACCCAAAACGTCTTGGGGACGTGATCAGAAATATTCCCAATTGCCTATTCATGATTTGCCTCAACTTTGACGCAGTATTGCCAACCTACAAAAAGTTTTAAGCGTTTTTTGAACTAGAAACTTTCAGGTTTGGCCGGGGAGATAATAATTTTGTATTCAATTTGGGAGTAGCGGCACTTTATGGGTTAAAATCTAATCAGGGCTGTGTATGAAAACTTCGTGTGTAAACCCTGAAGAAAAACCTTTTTTAAGCTGAAAACATTTGGTATAAGTAATAAACTTATAATTTTTAAAGGTTATTTTACTATGTTAATTATAATAAAGGTATAGGCATAAGGTAATTAAGATAATTATGCAGTGCCTCTATATTTTAATAATTTAGAATTGGTTTGACTGCTTAAAAAAACTTGAAACAAAAATTTTGTATTTGTGACGCCATTAATTTATGGGGCTATATAAATAATTAATCGGAAGTAAAAAATAAAGTAATGAGAACGGAAATAACAAATCGTCAACGAAATTGTAGAGCTTAGTTAATGATACTATGTAATCTGTGATTAATTATATTTTTAATTTAGTTTTTGATAGTTATTTTTATTAAAAATATTAAAAAATAAGACGGATAACTTTTTAATAGTATCTAATATTAAACGGTACTCAGAATTGAGACATGTTTAATTTAAAATTATCTTCTTTATCAGCCTAATAGATTGAGCGAAAAATTGCTTCATTATAAATAAAAATAGTATGGAAATATAAGTTTTCGAATAAGATATGATATATTTTGCAAATTATAAAACAATTTTTTTTTCCGTATCGGGATAACAATCGAAGACTTTGTCGAATATATTCGGTATGTTTACAGTCTATTTCATACAAATAGCAGGAAAATAAACATCAAATTTTAAACTTTTAGTCACACAAAGCCTTTTCACGGTTATCACTTGTTTTCGACATAAACTCTTTTAAAATAAAAATGTGTTTTTCATACATTTCAATATTCATTTGTAACTTCTTGGAATTTATAAACGAAAATGACCACATTCATTTTTTACACGTTTAATTAAATCCCACGAGTTCTCTCATAGATAGGAAAACTTTCCTAGACAAAACGAATCACAGACGAAACCATCTCATTATTTCAGCAAATTGTTGAAATTTTTCTCATTCCCATTATTATTAGACATGAAGCTAACTTGTTTTGAATAGGGGTTAGACATACTAACTGTTAAAGTGAAAACTTTCGCTGTTACCCCGGGTTCAATTCTTGGATGGGGTAAATAAATGAGATCACGAATCAATGGCTATTATAGCAGACCTTATGAGACTTAGATAACGTAGTGTGATATTGGAAATGTAATTTGTTATCAAGCTTGTTTAGTTATTTGATTATAGGTTTGAAATTGCTAATAAATATAATACGGGTATAGTATTGAGCTGGGATATAAATTAGTAGACAAAATTGCAGATTTTTTGTCTATTGAGGGTATAATTTCTATTGTAAGTATGGTTTTTAAGTTTTGTAGAGGTTCTTTTAAATCTAGAATAATATAAACAAAAAGTAATTAAACCTTAGCAGATATAACTATGTTTTTATTTTATACGAAGGGCGATCCAAAATATAATGCTCAAGAAAATGTGTACAACTGCGTGTACAACATATTATCAGAAAATTTATTTCATTGCCATTTTAAAATAAACAATTGAATGTACAAAAAATAATAAACCGATCAGTTACTTCAAAAGTAAGTGTCCTTTTTAAAAGTTACAGCCATTTACACAAAAAAATCCTTTTACACTTACAATGAGGCAGTCACATTTTTGAAAAGATGAAAATTATTCGACTTATATGGACATAAGTGTTGCAGTTGTAATAACATAAAAGTATTTCATTTAAAAAGTATGTAGACTTTTAAGTTTCTTTGCACTTACGATGGATCTTACGTCAAAGATAACTTAATGTAATTAATAAAATAGTTTATTACTTTTATCATCATACGCAGCAATTACAATAAGTCCTTAGTTTTCTCCAGCGAAAGGCCGTATTACGCGTCCGATATATTTTATGCCTAACTAGGGAAGGTGACTAATCTATCGTATATGTATTTATTATTATAAAAACCGTGCAATGCAAGTGCGAGACAGCATAGGTGAGTGAGCGGTGAACCTCTAGTTGTACACGTGCTCTGTAAGCACATACGACATCATTCGACCATGCCAGACCTCACTCCATGGCCATATGTCGCAAACTTACACATCTAATCGCACTTTTCACTTCAAAAACGTGGTCATGAAAAAACAAAAATTAAAAAGGTGCAGTTCTAAATTTGAAGTTGACAGTTGCCGCGCGAAAGTTGTGTCGGACGGCGCGCGGTGGCACAGGCGACGCGACTGTTCTGCCTTGGTGCTAGCTTTACACTGACGCCGGAGGCATCGCGGCTGTCTCTACTGGTTTTGCTCTACATTCAACCGGTGTAACCACCGTGGAATAGTTAGCCACATCCAGACCGCGGGCAACCTCTAAGCAAATAGACAACGTAATAACTGGAGTACTTAAGCAGGCTCTCAGCTGCTTGAGATGTTTTGGTTAGTACGTAGGACTACCAGAGAAGTTAGCTGAATTTGAATATCTAACCAGATATTAGGATAGTCACTTGGAACAAAACAATAATTAAAAAGTAAAAGGGGTAAGGCTGTGAAAGTTTTGCTAATCATCCACAAATTTACAGCTGTTTTTTCAAGTACCTATAACATTTTCAATATAGCTGTTTGTTAATAAACTAGATTGAAGTGGACTTAACACTTAATAACTTTCTACTACACATGATGAATATTGCTGCAACTTTTCTAAGCTTAAACTTAATCCTGCACATATATAAATAACTCAGTCGTATGAACTGATAGATAGTGCTTAGCTAAGTTTAGTTTGAGCTAGATTTATCTTAGAGAATTCCTTTGTTTGTCTGAGCTTTCGAGAATTTGTGGTATTTTGAGGAATATTAAAGATATGTATCAAACATTATTTTGGCTGTAAGGGTACGGGGTAAGAAAAGGGCCTTTCGTCTCGTGATGATTAAAGGAATAATTAAGTAAAAGATGAAAAGAAGCGTTTTACTAAAAACTGGAGAACTGTAACAAATGTAAAGGTTTTTAGTTTTGGTTTTGTCTTGAAGAGGTTAGATACGCCTTAAGTAAATCTACAAATGCGAGTGAATTGGCTGATTTCACGCTATGTGTTTGCATCATGTGCATGTATTATCAAAGATTAACTATCTAATTAAAGGTTTAGTTACTCATGCCGGCCTAGACACACAGTTACGTGCTCTCTTTGAGTTTTAGAAGCGCATGTAGTAATTAACAATGTGAAGCGGGCATGAAGAGTTAAGTCTTGGTTAAGTATGTACTTGGTAGTCAGTAAGTTACTAATAAGTAAACGTTATTTTTTAGAAAAATATTCGGAGGCAATTCCTTTCAACACCTTAATGACTTTATAGATTTAAATTAGGGCAATAAAATTTCTTAAAGAATCATTTTCATCAATTTCCAATTTGCTAATAAAGATTCATCGTTTTGTAATAGGTAAATGTTGAATGTTTCTGTACAAATATCAACCTGATTAGGTTTACAATGTGATAAAATTTAATATTGTTTGTATTAAAGTAATTAAATGATTGAAATAAAGCTCTTAGCTCCATTTTTACATTTAATGTTTTTCATCAAACTTTAATAGACTTTGAACTTGAATTTGTTTTTAATTAAATTTAAACGGACCGGATCTAGAGTCACTTTAAATTTACACACCCAAAATTATCTAATCAAAATTATAAGTACCTAACTAACTCATTATTTCTAATATTATATATATTTTTATGAGTCATAAGTGGCCTACCTATAGTTTGTACAAAAAGTAGGCACCTTGATTGGCTTTGATTGATAGATTTCGGCAAATCAAGTTTTTTATAAGCGCAAGTGGGTAATGAGTTGTATGGCTCATACACATGATCTCATTTAGTTTATTGTAGCAGAAGTTTGTAGGTGTTCCTTTTAGCTTAAATCTTGAGAGCATTTGACGAAAAAATAATTGTGCCTGTTTTGTTTGGTTTACAAAATAAATTAAAAATCCCTCATTTTTTTTAATAATAGCTTATGTTAGCGATGGCGTCCTTATCTTGAAAGTAAAAAAAAAGAATTGAAAATAGATTCGTTCACTTAGATGCTTAAATACTAGGAGTTCCGTTGTCATAGTCAACCACACAATACATCGGTATGTCTTATCTATAACAACCCACGTTATAAGTGAAAGAATTATTCTATTACAACGTCAAATACATTCACTTTTATACATTTTCAAAGCTTTAAAGTGTTATAGTTAGTTTGAGTTATAGACTTAAACTCTGAGATTCTTACTTTCTTTGATACGATATTTCGGATTTGTAGTGCAATGTCGCGAATTAACCCGCATCGGGGCCCTTCGTAATCTAAAATAACCCACAATGAAACCCGATAATTTATTCACTAATATATAAGAAATAATATAAAATAGTTACAATTGTCAGTAAGTAGAAAACAAACATCAGTAATGAACTAAACCGATCGAAAAAAGGGAAAGCTCACCCGCTCTACATACTCGTGGGTAGGTTAATTACAATTCACATCCTTTGAAATAAAACTCACGATTTACGACTCACTTTAGCTTATAACCGGCACCACGCTGCGATGATCAATTTCACATGACGTAGTTAAAGTGCAATTTTTATTATACTCATATCTTAAATGAATACCCCTAATTACATATTTCAAGCAGCATGTGCATGAAAATGTGATTTGGATGATGTTTTTATATTTTTAATAAACGTTATTGGGACACTTGTTGAAAGGCGATAAATAAACGAAAAAATTGATATAATGGTACTTTTTGACTGCCAGTACAAATAACTTATACAGATAATTATTTCATTCGAAAATTAACAAGTCCTAGTCATTTTTGTACATGTAGATATGATTACCTATTTCATTCGAAAATCAACTAGGTTCTAGGCGTTTTCGTATTTACATGCTAAAACATATTTGCAAGTTAGTTGGTTATTTTCTTTGATACATCCATGAACGTCGAACGCTACGATGATATTTTGCATAGAGATAGATCCATTACTAACATCGCACGTGATAGGAACTGTAACCCAATAGGTACAAAAAGTGACACAAAAGTTACCTTAACAATTCATGAATTGCTGAACCTTGTTTTTATGCCAAGGGTTATTAATGCCTTAAGACTGTTGTATTAAAACACGGACGTTATCGTGATTTGTGATATTATATCACCATCACATATAACACTTTCTGACCTAAACTAAATAGGTGTGACTTGTGCGCATAAGTAAAGCTAAAGCTGTAGTCCATGCTTTTTAATTTTCTCTTAAAACTTTATTCTCAAACGCATATACTATCTATGACTTAACACTTTCGCAACAATTTCCCAAAGCAAACCCTTCGACTAATTTACGATTGCCAAGCATAAAAATTTCCTGCTTAATGATTCATACTGACAGTGAATTAAAATTATTGAGCGCCGCCATTAATCAGAGCTCGGATTTAATTAATTACATTCCTAATCCCATAGGCATTTCCGCAACTAAAGAATTATGTGTTCCATAGTTTGTCTATGAAACTTTGTGACGTCACAAGCTCGTGTTCCGTACTTTGTTTATGTACGTTTACGCTTTGACAGATGTCAAACATCGGACATATTTAGCGCACGATTAATATTGTGACATTTCGAACACGTCTCGCCGCTTAAAAATATTTCTTGAAACGTAAGATGTTGAAAAATAACTACTGTCGGCTCGGATGCGGGGTTAACTCGTTTGACAGTTTAAAGTGATGGGTTCCTGTCATTTTGAAGTAAGCATAATGTATTTACATTACTTACACGTAAGTAGTCGTTTTGTGATTGACTTACGATGTAGGCAGAGTGTTAGAAGACTGACCGTCATTTGTTAGGTTTGACCTATCCAAACCTAACCTAACCAAGCTATAGAAAATTCTATTAAATTAATAAGCAATTTCGCACTTTTCCACATGTTAAGGTGATTACTAACCTTAAAGTAAAACACATGCCAACTTGGTCTACATTAAAAACCTTAAAGTAAAACACATGCCAACTTGCTCTACATTAAAAAAATAATATTTTTTAATAAAAAAATAAATCTTCTATGATAAAGTTAATTAATTTTCTGAAAGTTGTAATTTGTGTATCTGCACTTCTTCATAGAAACTTCAACCTTGCTTACATTTCACACTCTCCGTGTAAGCAATATTCATAACAAGAGTTTCAAAGTTTTCCTTCCACGTATTAATATAAACATAACACAGACAGACAAGCCATCAAGTTTAAAAAGCAGACACTTGCATTATCATTGGCATTTTGGTTTATTTTAAGACAGCCATCAAATAAGTAACAATGAGACCAAATCGTTATTTTTATGACACATGAAAAATATTTTACGAACTGCATTCTTTATTCTATAACAAGCAATAACGTTAACGTCGATTTTATGAAAGATATTTTGAATAAACTAAAAAGTATTATGAGATATTTTTGAATAAAAATTAAGGGTATTAGGTATTAGTCTAAGAGCCCGCAACTGCCAGACCTATATTAAAATAACAATCAGACTTTTAAGCCATGTCTGCAATCATATAAAGTTCTGACGCCGGCAATTAATGCCTTGAATTCTGAAGTTTCTGTTGACGCGTGAATATAAACCGTGCATCATCAATCCGTTATAAAACTAATAAGAATTGCAACGCAGACAGAAGAAGTCGCCTGAATGAGATACAGCTTGACAAATGTCCCAAACAAATGGTGTTCAGGTCGGAATACGATAATAAGTGTGTCGATAAAACTGTCCAGAGTGAATATCCCACTAAAGATTTACACAGCCGGCAGATTATCCAGATGGAGATGCGTCTTCATTAAAATTTTGTAATTTCACGCTTGTTTTTGTGACTTATGATTTTATTAATCTGCTGCAACCATTATTTTGTGTGGAAAGTATTAAGCTTAAGCATTTGTCTAGCTTATAACACTCAAAATATATTTTATTGTCTTAATTGTAGGTACTTATATTAAGGTAAAGAAATTAAGATTCCTTAAAACTGCTGCTTTGATTAGGCAATTACCACTTCCAACAAAACTTAAGTATAACAGTTAGAATTAGTGTTATATTTAATTGTCTAGTTCTGGTGGTGCCATTTTTGCAACATGGCTTCCCAAAGAGACCCTATTCCACAGCGAGCCAATTTATTGACAAATGAAAAAGTATTCTCATGAGAGCAATTCCAACATCAAATCAATCAACATTTTTCATCTGGATTTGTAGTTTTTTTAGACACTTTTAAAGTGAATTCAATATTTGCCCTGAAATAACCTACTATTAATAAAACAGTGTTGTCAAAGTATAATGGAACCATTCTGTAGAACATCAAATTAAGCTTACCTATATCTTAACTGTGTAAAAATAAAATATGTTGTCACCGGTTGCAACGCGTAATTTAGTGCACCGTAGTAGGTCCACAGATCATAAATCTAATTTATCATACAGCATCCTTAACCATTACTATCATAAGACGTAAGCAGCGTTAAAAATATTCAAGACATCGTTTTGTAACGATACCCCACGATGTTCCACCACCTTCTCATTTGTACCGAGCATAACAAATCCGTATTCCTGAAAGGCGCGATTTGATTTTATCGAACCCCATTTCGAAACAAATGAACAGTTTCCATCCAGACGTGACCAACTTAACTTAAAATAATACCTTATTAGGGCTCCTTGATGACGTGTTATCTCACATCTTTTGTATATATTACTCTGTTTTGATCAAAATATTCAAGAACAAATAATCGTAAATCGGATTTATCCACATAATAAGACAGTGCCCCCTCGAAATCGGTTTTAAATGGTGACAGTAAAGCTTGGGCCTGATTTGTGATAAGCTCCGACTGATTTCGGTATTACGCTCGACACTGTCATAATAAAGGAATTCTGTTGTTTTTTTATATGAACGTATTGTATATGAATATTACTCGTTTGATTACTTATGGCCTGTCTCAATTTTCATACTATAGGTAAAACCTTGGTTTCGGAAACTACCTGTTCGGTTTTTGTGACGCAAAAACGCAGAAAGAGGTAATTATAGTAAAAAATTTAACAAAAAATCAATGTTTAGTAAACTATTGAGATTCGCCGTTAGGCGCATAAAGATAAGGAGAGTGGTAAACACGATTGCGATCAAAGAACGAAATATATCGTAGACATCTAATAAAAATTAAACCTAGCAATAACAATTAGAAAGTTTTATCAAACAGAACAAAATTTGAATATATTGAAAGTAATATTCACAAAATACACAGGTTCGTAATGTCTGGAATGTGTTTGAAATGAATCACCTTGTTTCTTCCTCAAGGTCGGAACGCACTCTGTGAAACTCAAGCTATCTTTACAGTTACATGGATAATCAAAGTCTTTACTTAAAGCTTTCAAGTGGAGACGAAGAAAGGAACAGAAGAGGGTAGTTTAAACAAATTACAATAATTGTCTACATTTGCAAAGAAATGCGAAGTAGAAGAGATTCGTCTGGGTACTATAGCTACTTGGAATTCAAGACACACTAGTTTTATATGAAGTCGAACGGATTAGGATACTCAATATGTTTAAAGATGTAAAGCTAGGTTTCTTTGTGCATGAAACTGTGGATAATGTACCTATAGTATAGGTTTATTAGTTCACTAGCTTTTACCCGCGCGGCTTCGCACGCGTTTAAAGTTCGGAAGAAAACTCCTTTCCCTGTACTATGTTAGTATACATGTAAACCTTCCACTTGAATCACACTATTTATTAAAAAAAAACTGGTCTAAATCCGTTGCTTAGTTTTGAAGATTTAAGCATACATAGGGACAGAGAAAGCGACTTTGTTTTATACTATGTAGTGATAGTGATGTCGTATTCCCACGGTTCATGAAGCTACGAACACCGAACGAAAAGTTAAATTAAAACGAAATCCTAAATCGAGCCAAAAGCTATAACTAAACACTTATTTATAAGATAAACTATGTAAAATAACTATGATGTAAAGATTCCTATTTTACGTAACAGCTTTTTGCTTTTGGTATAAAGGGTTTATGAGGCTAAAGGTTTTAAATTGCAATAATGAATTGTAAGTATGTGTGTAAATTTAAAAATGTCAAAAGTCATTTTTATATTCGCATAAAGTAAAATAATGTCCTGCAATAACAATGAAGATATAGCAATGTAAAGAAAATGAAAATTATACGTTTATTTATTTGTTTGTTACTTTTTTATTGTAGGTACAACTTTTTAACAATAATTTTTTTTTGTTTTGAACCTGTGGTTCAAGCTTAAACTTGTCTTTTTAATTAAAAATATACAAAATATTACTGAAGTAAACCACAAAAATTTAAAAAAGAATCCAAATCACTCTATCTCCCTCAGTTCACAGCTCGTAGATATGAGAAATAATTGCAAGTGTAGACTTGAAAGAACACTTGAAGTGTCTGTTATTAATGAAACTCTTTTAGTTATTTTGCGACGTAACAAAGTGGTTGGCACTATGGAGCTGAGTTATCTAGCGGACAGTTTTAAAATGCTTTTATCTAAAAATAGAATTTAAAAAGTGGTAAAAATAGGAACAGTAACTGCAGTGAGTGGTTAAGCTATAGGTTTCTATACTTATGATAAATCTGTAGAGAGGTCAATTCTGTACATCCTACTAATATTATAAATGTGAAAGTTTGTGAGTATGTATGGATGTATGGATGGATGTATGGATGTTTGTTACTCTTTCACGTAAAAGCTACTGGATGGATTTGGATGAAACTTTTCAGTAATATAGGTAGGTTATACATCAAAATAACACATAGAGAATTTTTTACCGCGGTAAAACTTCTCATTCCCACGGGAAACCGACTTCCACGCGAACGGAATCGCGGGCGGCCACTTGTTTGTATTAAAATAATATTTTTTTGGTCTACTTGCCAAGGTTTTTCGTTGAAGTTGAGTTTTTACTGTAAAGTAAAAGTAATAAAAATAGGGTTGAATCAGTTAATAAATATAATATACCTACTCAGTTAAAAAAATTTGAATTTACTTTTGTAATGTTTATTCGAATGAAAGGTTTAATTGGTAAATGTTTTTCTTTGCAAGTTTGATATTTTTGGTTTTATTATTCTACAAAAATTAACAAAGATGATATTTATTTAGTTATCTGATTTCATTTGTTAATAAAACAAGTAACAGCTTCTTCGCATAAAACATTTCATGCTCCCACCGTAGAAAAGGTTCTAAATCCACGAAAGAATCTGTAAAGGTAAATAAAGATTTAGGTTAATAAAAATTTTACGTTACCTATATTTTTCCTTTCGACTGAGCACTTGCGTCACAGTTTTCTGATATTCGTGAATATTTTCAATTACGTCGGAAAACAATGGATCCTTTCATTTCGTTGTTTGTATCCTGTTTTGTATTTACACGATGGTGCCATGAAGAATAATAACTCCATAGCAAATAATGGAATTGAACTTTGTTTTTGAATTATCGGTTTTAGTTATACGAAGAAGAAAAAATTACTGTTTTATTTTATCTAGTAAAATAACGCCTTATAAATTATTAATCCTTCCTGTACGTAGAATCTTGGATTGTTATCCTTAAAGCAATAGATGATGTTCTTCAGCTAAGTTAAATGTGTTCAACAAACAAAAATGACATTTATGTTACATCATAGAGTTCTATCTCTAAGAAATCATATCTCTGCCTACATTACACAATATTCTTAAAAGTCGAATACACCCTGTATAAGTAGGTGCTACAGTAAGTAAACCGATTAAACTCAAGAATAAGTCAACTGAATCGCGTGTGTAAAGTATTCCTTGGATGACCTGTCTTTCGCGTGACTAAAGACTAGACTTTAACTAAAGACCTAATTAATGGTGAAGATGCTCTAGAAATGTCAGGATGCACTACATAAAAACTAGATTACTTTTGTAAGCGGTATGTAAATGCTGAATAGTCCAGTCAAGATAAAAAATCGTTACGGATGACTAAATCGAAATGGGTGCCTTTAAAGATCCAAAAGTATGATTTGCAATTTTTATTTGGTGTGAAATGCATCAATTATCTTTTACATTGTGGTTCAGTAAACATTTTAATATTTCACGTGCGAGTATTTTATTTAACTACCTCCTTAATATTGTTTAAAATACAAATCATTTCAAGTTATTTCATGACAAGAGCACGTTACTTTACTTACAAGAAATACCTTCTTAAGCAACAGCTATTTCTTTTATAAACTCATCAAATTCATACAGATTTAAAACAGAAGAAAAGGCACGATACCGATTTTAAGAATGGGTTAAATAGAAGAAGTTAATTTTACTTCACTTTTTTAATCCATATCAATCATTGCTTTCAGCACGCAAATGGTTCATTAAATACCGAAGGTCATTAATCTTGTTTCGTCGCTGCAAAGCTCTGAATATGTGATAATTAAAACCGAGACCGGGGCTTTCGTGTCACCTGATGAATATATTAATGTTTCGGTTACTCTCGTTTTAGTAAGTTGGTTAAATTAAACCGAATTGTATGAGTTTAATAGATTTGAGATAAACATACAACATACTTACATTTTTTTTTTAAATTCTATTAATAAGCATGGGAAATGTTGGACTCATATTTAATTGCAGTGAATGTAGGTAATTGAATTAGGCACAAGTATATTTCCTTGTCAAGTTTGTTTAAGTTCAATTTACTTTAGTGAATGCTTATTTACTTATAAACAATTATACACCGACCATGTATTCAGATGTAGGCAAAAAAAAGTGTGTTATTTAAAATTAAGACAAACTACAGACGTTTTAAGATTTACTTATATTCACGCGAAAAAAATTATAAAAATAATGTAAAATGCATATTATCTTAACTCCTTGTTTTTATTCTGTAAATCTAGATTGTATAAACTATTAAGGTTCCTACGTGTTATAGGTAATTGGTAATTGATCGATAAATCTTAACCTAATGGTAGAAAATTGCAGACGATTCATCATTAATGTTCAATAATAATATTACCATTTTATTTATGTCACGGCTGAACAAGTAAATTCATCAGTTAGCAAGAAATATAAGTAAATACGAAACGATTATTTTAATTCATTGCATAGCACATATTGATAAATTGGATAAGTAACTACTTTGCTCTTAGACTAAACATAATTTTCTTTTTATACCTATTTATGAAAGGTATTGTTTTTTTAAATAAAATTATCTTATGTAGGGAAGTGTTTGATAGAAAAAAATACTTCAAACAGCTAACTTTGTAACGATAAAATTTATATTTTTATACCTATACACAATATAGTACTTAATGATTTAGTTTTATAAAAGTAAGATATAAAAAACGCAAAAACAACTACATATCTTTATTAATTGGTTAATTGTTATCTTGAACGTAAAAACCAACCTTAATTCCAAATGAATTGATCTGCAATCATTATCATTTCGCTGTCTAATAATTCTCTGAACCGGTTGACCTCTTGTTAACTGGAAATTTTCACATCACTAATCTGGACACCATGTTACACGATTCGGTAGCCAAAAAAACGCATTAAGACATTATCGGCTTTTTATCAACGCGCCATATACAACCTTTTTTTCGTTTTTTCTGATTCTGTCAAGGAGCCGGCGGAATTAATGAGTTGGTAAACCTATGGACATGGTTAATTGATGTTTATTCACACACAAGTAAAATATGTGGGGTGCGTACAGTGTCCTTTTACCCGTACTCAAAACTACTGAATTATGCTAAATGGAACACGTTTTTTTAATAGATAACAATATTATTACAAATCTTTTTTTTTCATAGTTGCTCATCCCATTGATAAGCTATTTATTTTTCATTACTTTAATACTCATTCACCCACTAAATTAACCAAACACTAGATTTTATTAGGTTTTAATTGTTAGTAAAAACTGTCACGTTCATTATTTCGCCATATCCATAGGTTTCCATGGTCATCTGGTTGAATTTCGAATATCGAACCTTGTTTTTTTGTTATTTGTTAGCCAGTAACTGACGTTGATAAGTTTGGATACCTGCTTTCTTCAGCGTGTTACACAGTTAAAAAGTATAAATAAGTTCTACTTACGTTTTCTTAATCATTAAGGTACAATATTTATTGGTCAGAAATGTGGAAATAACTGTTACTATACGGGTTTCCATAATTTGTAAATAAGAATTTTATCAAAACTTTGTGGAGGATATGTATCTATTTACAGTCGGTCAATCTATAGGTAGCATTAGTACCTACGTATAAAAAATAACTTTTTAATCTTTTACCTTCTGAAATTATATAATATGAAAATATTTATATCATACAAAAGTCAGGCCTTTGCAAAGACTTAAATATGCTATGATGGTGTTAGACCACTATATAATTAATTTCATAATTACAGAGTCTAAATCTAAGTCGCTAATTGTGTCTGTTGGTATGTTTGTCCGCAAACTCCTCCTAAGCCACACAACGGATTTGAATGCGGTTTTTACAATCTTTTAGGTAATTTTTTCACCTAAATTTTTAAATAAAGAATATTTAAAAAAGTTTTCTTAAATAAGCCAAAATTTAAAGTTTCGTGAATAAGTCGCCCAAAATTACACCATTGCGAAGCGTGGCCGGGTCACTAGTTCTTATTAAAATTAAAAATGCTCACTTTACAACGTGTGCGAAAAGTGCACTTACCACACCGAACACATCATTTTACAAGCCCCAATAAAAGTGTTTACCCGACGCAAAAGCTAATCTCAATTTGCAAACTCGTGCGCAATAATCTAGTTAAACGATGCAAATGCTGGAAACAGGGTTAAGTGTAACTTTTCTTATTACAAGTTCTACATTCAAACCGGGACGGTTAGAGTCTGATTTTACGCGTCGAACTCTGTAGGGTTGCAAAGCTTCCGCGAATTTTCAGTTCAGAGGTTTGAATAATTTTAAACTTGGAATTCTGGAATTGCAAAAGTGAGGGAATCGAAAATCGAATGCGGGTGTTACTTGAAATTTGGAAGTGTGAAACAAAATATTTGATCTTGAAATTAATCATTTTATTCAAAGTCTAACTTGCCAGTCAAAAGAAAAAAGATTATTGTTATAGTTAGCAAGTTAATATATTTCTATTTTTTTTATTACTGCAACTATTGATCCTTTTACAGATATCCGTTGTTAGATTTCATAAAAAAAATTAATGATGATTACAAAACGTAATTACACTGAACGTGTCAAATTCCCGCTTGGCCTATTTGCAACATCAATTGAACCCATTTTCTAGCTGCATTAAATAAAAGGAGAGTGCGTTGGCCGGGAATCGAACCCGGATCAACTGCTTGGAAGGCAACTATGCTGACCATTACACCACCAACGCATACAATCTAGGCTTCAAATACAATATAAAATTATTTTTATTAAGACTGATGAATATTTACATAGTACATTTTAAAAACAAAGGAATTTATTCATTGTTTGTTTAGATGTTTTACTTTTAATAAACTTACTTTCTACAAAAGGCAGCTGTAAGTACCGCTTTTACTTTTATACAGAGTGTCAATGTTTAGTCTATACTCTATACTTTAATGTAATAATTACCTAATATTATAAAGAGGAAAGATTAGATTTTTTGTTTGTTTGTTTGAAACTTCTTGGCTCCGAAACTACTGGACCGATTTAAAAAATTCTTTCACCATTTCGAATGGTTCGTTATTCTTATAACATAGGCTATTTCATTTTGGAAAAAATAGGGTTCCGTAAGATATTGCCACGGGAAAAACATTTAGTTGCGGGTGAAACCGCAGGGCGGAAAGCTAGTGTTCAATATAAAAATACTTTTTAGTGATCATTAATTTTGTTTAAGTTGGTATGTTTTTGTCATATTTGCGACGGATTTGCACAAAAACGCCGGAGTACAGTACCTTTAGGATAAACCTTAAAACTGGTGCAAGCTATGAAACTTAATTTAACTTTTAGTATTATTGATTTTTTTATCACCTGTACAAACAAGGTGTTAGGTATGAGTTTAAGTCTTAGTACTAGGTATTTGTTTGTCTGGCTGTGGTGTTGTAGTTTCTCAATAAATAAACTGGTTTAGATTAAAGTAGGTATTTATTTGTAAAATGCAATTAATGATTAAAAATGTTTTTTACTCCATAAAAATATTAAGTAAAATTTTAATTATTCAGCTTTTTTTATTTATTGTGTAATGTGCATATGCACTATGTAGGAAACTTATTGCTGGAATACTGGCAGCTATTGTTTTATATTATTCAAATAGATTCTAAAGAAGAAACATGGAGATATTGACAGCTTCCTTCCAGACACAGTCATATTTTCGTGCTCGGACTGTGATCAATCTTATACTTTAAATATAAAGCTGAAAACAGTCTCAATTCTTTTATTCTCTTGCACGTTTCCCCCAAACGTTAGTTGGTGGAGGCGCCGTATCGAGTACCGCGGGTACTGTCGCGAGTAAAATCAGTGCTTTTCAGAGATAGACACGCGAACAAGAATATTACTATACGCTAATATGCGCTATTAAACAAGAAGCATTGGAATGATGTCGGATGGTAATAACTGGATCTCAAGAAGCATCGTATACAGCTAAGTACCTACAAATACACTATAGGTACACATTCCAACATGGAAACGTTTGACGGCGTTTCTTCTCATATTGATGTTTTTATTAAGCAGTACAATGCATTAGCAGCTTTAAATTCCTGGGATGACAATACCAAGACCATTTTAGTTTCAAATTATTTATCGGGGCCTGCCCTCAATTATTTTCACACCATCAGTGATGATACTTCAACTTTTGAAGATATAGTAGAGGCTTTGAAACAAGAATTCACCTCAGATCCGGATTACGCCGCTCAATTTTATTCAAATCGGCAAAATCACGATGAAAAGACAGTAGACTTCATCTACCGAATGTCATTGTTGGCTAAAAAGCTGGAATTACATTAGATGAGAAGATAATAAAACAAATTTTGAAATCTTTAACTTTTAATAATAGAACACGATATGCAACACACGTATTTAGTGACTTGACTGCATTTAAAAAAGCAGCATTGCAAGAGGACGAGATTTTGAATTTACAACCAAAACAATTGGCGTTGCCGGTCAAGATACAAACATTAGGGAACTCTGGTCCCTTCAATCATACTTACTCGCGGGGTGACGGTGCCCAGAATGTGCGGTTAACACATCCACCCCGTCAAATCAGTGATAATTTTTCTACACCATTGTCGTCAAGAACTCCACATGTTACGGTGCCCCATGTACGACCCACGGCTTCATACTCCGCCAGAAGAAGCGCTGGTGATGAAGCAGGAACGAGCAGGCCGCCATTTTCGCAACCACAACAGCATCAGTATAATTTAAGGAATAGACAGCCACCTTCTCAAGACATGCGAAATGAGCACCCAAATGCTCGGCGGCGCTAGGACAGGGAACCACACTTGTTTAATATCCAATCAAATGTCAAAGCACGAGTTTTAAAATTATTTATGTGCCAACTACTTTACACTACAACTGTACCTACTCGTAGATTCATTCATAGCAATAACACAAGTAATTGCATCGATGTAGATGTCTATATTACACGTGCTATTATTTTGAAATTATTTTAAAACATGCACGTACAATAACAACACGAAATTTAACTCGACATTGACGTGTGAAAAGATACAAATCGGACAAGCGATTCGTTTTTACACAACATATGATCGCGATAAGAATGTTTAAGATTTATTTTGTAGTCCAATGTAGCCTGTAGCATTTTAAAATTAGAATGGTTTATTAGGTAAATACGTGCATCGATTTGTCGCTGTAACACAATGGGTTAAAGTTTAATAACGTTCTTTTTTTGTTTTTGAGAAATGAGCAAGCGGATCATATGATGGTAAGTGATCACCGCCGGCCATGTACAACGGTGTTACGTTGCGAGTGCGTTGCAGTGATAAATAAATTTACATTTTGTACATATTTGACGCAGGCTATTTTTCAAACTCGGCATTTTACCATTCGACGTTGTCTGTTTATAAACGTTCGTCCGGATGTAATATGCCTAAGGAAAACTCTCGAATCATAAACTCTCAATTAGTTGTCTGGTGACCACATTTAAAAAAAGTTAATTTTTATATTAATATTATGAAGAGGAAAGTTTTGACTGTTTGTTTGAAGAGGACAGGCTCCGAAACGGCTCAGATTACTTATTTGAAAAAAAAACAGAAAACGACACACAATGACAAGTAGGTAGATCGTAGTTACAACTTCGCCTGAGCGCAACGTTTTCGTAGATTAAACGTTCGAGAAACGCCAGTTATGAATGATACTCACTTACGGCCGAAACCAATATTCTACTACCTATAGTTAAAACCTTGGTAATTGGAAACTGCTAGTTTTGTTTTTTGTGACGTGTTTCTGTCATTTCCATATCAACAGCTATCTACCATAGTTTATTGAGACGCAAAAATAATAAAGGATAATAGTTACCATATTTACACAAATAACAAGGCGTCAAAGGTTAGTAGAATGTTGGTTTCGGCCGTTAGTGAGAAAAAGGCCTAAGAAACTTCTGAAGTAGGTTTTAAATTTACATAAGTAGCAAACCACCTACATTGCCACGGTATTTCGTATGCATAGGAACCTACTCACACATTTTTACTTGTATTTTGTAAGTGCTGATAACCATCATTAAAACTTTTACACGACATGATAAATCTTGCTTTCTTTAAATTAAAATGAGACCAATCCATCGATGTCCCGATATAAAAAAAGTCGATAATAACACGTTCGTTATTCATTACCTACTTTTATAAATGCGCTACATGTTGTTTTTAGATGATATCACAAAATCTCGGAAATATATTGTAAGCGAAATTAACCTTAATTTAAACAGCGACAAAGAGCATTATTGCGTGCGTGAACCAGATTTTCGCGGACTAAAAATTAGGCCCACACACAAAAAGTTGATAATGTCAGAGTAATTACAATAAAAGGCATAAGTAGCCTTATTTCCTTTACGATTTTTAAAAAAACTGCTCACCAGTTTAAGCGCGTAGTTCACAAGTCAGCTGCATGCGATATTTTTCTTCAAAACTGTGGTAGGTATTCCACAAAATTATTATTTTATTTAATACATGACATGAATTATTTTATTTTACGTATCGGTAGCTCAGAATTATAAGTTTCTTCTTGTAAATCATTACATAGTACATAGTATAAATCCAAGTCGCTAACTCTGTCTGTTTGAATGTTTGGCTGCTAACTCCTCCTAAACCAGTTGAGGGATTTTAATGCGGTTTTCACTATCTTTTAGGTATTTTTTTCATTTAAATTTGTGAATAAAGATCAATCAAAAAAAGTTTTTTAAAGTTAGCCAAAAATCAATGTTTCGTGAGCAAGTCGGCCAAAATTACACATATAAAACAAATATTACATAATTTAAAAAATAAAAATTACATTCGCATTCGCAATACCTATAATAGTTTGGCAATGTCTTGTAGGCAGACAAGACCACAATTCACCGATGTACCTACCTATCCGATACACACAATAGCTACATGAAATTGTTTTGGCAAAAACGCGCCCCAATCATCGGTTATTGACGTTTCGTCAAAACAACGCTCACTTTCAGGAAGATTGTGTGATTTACGATATTTTGTATGAACACTTGTCATGAACAACAAAATACACTAACAAATATTATTTGAATAGGTTTGTAGTGTTGTAATATGTATAAGGCGTATTGGTTTATAGAAAAGTAGATAGGTAGATATTCATAAGTGTTACGGTAACACTGTTACCGAAACCTAAAATGAATCAAAAATGGTAGCAATGCTTATTAAATAGAAAGCAAATGCTTACCTTAAGGTTCTAGGCAGCTTCGGGTTTGTTTATTTAATATCGCTTTTTTCTATCAATGGAATTATAGGCTGAACTGAGTAAGTAGATAGATTACGTAATAGAGTTATTATGAAGCCTAGTGAGTCGGTAACAGAAAAAACTTAATGAATTCAAATACCACCTTTAATAAAAACTATTAAATGGTATTTGTATGCAATATACCAAAATATTTAGCTCAACAAATTCGATAATTTATTAAAACAGAAAAAACTCCTGCGCGTGTTTTTGCCTGTAAGAACTGCTGCGGGGTTCAAACTGATTTCCAAGCACCTTTTTCCGAGACAGTGTTCCCAAATACAAATTTATTGAATACTTCCAGTTTTTCAATAAATCAATTTGATCATAAATTTACTGGTCTCATGCTTGTTTCTGGTCTGGTCTTAAAGCGCTACAATTATTAGGGCTTTCATCTCTTTATTTTTACGACTTTATTTGCCATTTTTTTTTCTTAATCTGGTACAAAAATTTATGCCTGTCGCAGAATAATTAGGTTATGCCTAACAATTTTAATATTCCTCATGTTTTTATACGCAATTTTTTTATTTCATTAGTCCATAATTCCATTTTTTAGGGAACGTTTCTTCAGGCCTGTCCCAAAATCTAGGTACGAAGGCAGGCAGTACAAACGTAGGTATGTGGATTTAGGTAGGTCATTGAACCCAGTTTATGATACATCAGAAGGAGCGTGACACACAACCTTAGGACTATTTGTCAAACTTATGTGAAAGCAAGGGTCTGGTCTAGATTTACTAGATTTTTATTCCCGGATAATTGGGTGAGGGGTTGAATTGAATTTTCTATCTGAGAACTCTCCTAGATAGCTAGAAAGTGAATGGCAGCTTCTTAGCTAGGTAATGGCTACCAGGCTATTAAGGCAGTCAGGCTTATATCCTAATTAAATTAAGGCTTCAATTAAGTAAATAATAGTCAATACCTAAAGTATGGTTTACAGTATTACCTATTAGATACTTTTGGTTCTTGTTGGTTAAAAAAAAAAATAAGGACACAACTGCTCAGGACTTTTTCAAATCTATTTTCGGGGATTTAAAAAATACGGAAAGCCTATCAAAATTATTTGTGTTGTTTGTCAAAAAAAGATTTTTGAGTTGGTACTGACTACATTTAATAAAGGTGTAATCGGCCATTAGTTTTTGCTTAACATTAGCAATTAATAATCAGCGCTCAATCCATAGTTAAAAAATATTAAATTCAACTTCCCTCCCATTTTTAAAACCAAACACCCAAAGTTTCTCCTCTCACCCGAGCTTGCTTCCCTCAAACCGACCTATATTTTTAGTCAACAAGATTATTTCATTTGCGGGACTCTTTACAAGGAGCTTGTCCTCATTTCCTTGAATTTGTGGCAGAATTTGTGGCAGCTGTGTCGCAGTCTCCTTTAATTTGTAATGGAATTGACTATTTTATTGACGCAGTTTGTATGAGTGATGAACTGTCGTAAACTATAAAGAAATTGTACCGAGAAATTGGTGTGTGAAGGATCAAACGCGATACTGTGAAGTGATATTTCAATCAGAAGTGGGATTATGAGGAACGTTTGTTGTAAAGAATATACTTTTGTCGCTTTAATAGGCTTTAGTGAAGTATTTATTAAACCATTAATAAATGTCCATGATAAAATTTATTTTTTTACTTTCTAGATTATGTCGTACTATTATTTAATAACAATGATCGGACTTAACAATAAGTAAACTAGTGTAGTTGTATATAGTACTAGGTACCTATATTAACTTTGTCAGGCAAATGTCGTAGGATATTCTTATAAGATGAGAGTTATTTTTACTGGTTTAAAAAGTATAAGTTCAGATAACTGTGTAGGTATTTCGTCGTCTAATTATCATACAACCTTTTAAGCTACATACTCGTACCTGTGTTTGTTCGTAGATATTAGTTCGCCTTTTTCGTGTTCTTCGCTTGTACTCATTTGTTATTCCTACATAAGTTATGTAGGTATTTAACATTGACCTGTTTTTAGATAAGAAGCAATTTATGTACCTATAAAGAAAATACTTACAAAAGATTGTTTATTATATAAAATAAAATAAGAATAATCTTTATAGGCAATGTAACTTTAGAAATAAGCCCTAATATTCAACAAAATAGTATCTAAGTACATCTCAATTTATAGCTTAGTTTTCTAGATCAATAAACGTTAAGTAACGCATGTTGTGCGCTGTCGGTCGTTTTATTAAATTTCAACGCAAATAATAAAGAATAGGGTGCATAAACTAGAATTATTAATGTACGCTGACTGTATGAAAAATAATGCTTAATTTGCACAATGCTGATTAATAGGTAGGTATGATTTTATTGTAAATATGCTGTATTAGTTAGTTAAAGGTAATCACATTGCCTACATATTAAATAGGCAAGAATTCTAGAAACGAAATTAAAAAAATTATGTACCTAGGTTGATTAAGAGCTGTTGACACTATTTAATACTTCGTTTAATTTTGTGTTGACCATTGCATAAATAACCTTATACTTGCATTAACAAAACTTGAATAAGGTTCAACGACATAAAGTGAATCATAATAATAATACATACCTACAAACAGCCGACGGATATCCCAACTCTATTAAAAGTTTGTAGGAACCACGGAAGACGAGTCTAAGTAGTCTTTGGACTGAAAAAACCGGCCAAGTGCGAGTCGGACCCGCGCACGAGGAGTTCCATTATTTATAGAAAAAGCTTGATGGGATTTTACAGGATTACCGGGCTTGGGGGCGAGCGCTTAGTTATTTAGATAGAGTTAAAGAATTTCAAAAAATAAAGTAGTTGAATTGGAGCCCGAATTAATATTTTTTTTGGTAACAGACAAACTGACGGATGGATGGACAACGGAGTCTTAGTAATAGGTCCTGTTTTCACCCTTTGGGTGCGGATCCTTAAAAAGGAAGAAATTCGGTTGATGGTTTCCCGTCAAAACAAATTATACTTTACCCTTGTTTTGTTGGGACAACCTTGATGTTATTTTTATAAATCTTATAAGGCTTTATCCTATCCTAACCCTTGTAGTGTACTGTTATTCTAACAGAACGTTTTATGTCATGAGGCGACTGACTTACAATTGGTCTACTACCTACTTGATTGCAGATTACCAATTTTTATTGACAGATGGGCGACTCTACTCATTATTCGTAGAGTAGAGCCCCATGTTTAATAAATTTAAAGACAGTGTACCTACTAACACTATTACATAAGTTTGTAACTACTAAAATTACTATGGGTACCTAATGCATTATGTTAAAACACTACTCTGTCAATTAAGCTAATAAACTGAAGCAACAACGTAATGATTTACTGCCCTTCCATTCAAATTGAGTTTTGCACCTTTGATTTTTATAAAAAAAACGGAATTAAGTAGAGTCTGAAAAAATGTGTAACTGTTAACCTGTAGAAACTGGCAAGTCGGTTGGTCAAAGCATTCAAGAGGAACATCGTAACAAACCCTATTTAAACCATTAATTTGAGGATTGATTAAACGCACTTTTACCACTTGAACCTGACTATCCTACTAATACTATAAACGTGAAGGTTAGGGAGTATGTATATATGTTACTCTTTCACGTAAAACCTACTGGATGGATTTTGATGAAACTTTACAGTATATAGGTTATACATCTGAATAACATATAGGGTAATTTTTACCGCGGGAAAACTTCTAATTCCCACGGGAAACCGACTTCCACGCGAACGGAGTCGCGGGCGGCCACTAGTTTAACAATATTTGTGTACTGTTTTACATTTGCTCTGCTTACAACTCCAGCAGTTATTTCATTGATAAATCTTGCCAAAATGGGTGACTACTGTTAGTGGGTACATAGATAAAATAAAACTAAAAAACTGCTAAAGTAAGCATAGATACAGGCTTGTTGTGACCTAAATCACTATCCGGAAGATTAGGTTATTATTTGCTTATAGTGTACCGACAACAAAACAAACAAAAAACTAAAGATACGAACAACTAAAAGGAAATTAGGCGACATTATTTGCTGGCAACAGGAAACGTTAATCTTGAGTTGATTTATTTATTAGTTGTTATTAATAAATAAGATAAAACTAATTTTCTTGGTAAAAGATTAGTCGTTTGTCGTAGAACAAGTTGTTAGAACCTGATTATTATTAATATTTAATAAAAAATATATCTAAAATCAAATAGTTACAAAATATCATTAGGTCCGTATTGAACTCTTATGTACTTATCAACTAACTTTTATAACGATAATATTTTAACCTCGTGGAAAGTCTACTGAAACTGATTTGATCAGAGGGTGAATTCGCATATTACTATGCCTAATTTTTAGTAGGGAAAATGAATTTAGTTACACTGTAAAAGTTTAATTTTAAATTCATAAGAGCATAGACGCACGCACCTGCGATTGAACTATCTACAAGGCGTATGCAAAAACCACAGAAAAAAACCCAACTAAAAACCATAAATTAGCAAAAGGCTTTAAAGGAAATATATATTTAGAATATGATTTATGGCCTTTGCTTGCATTAAAGAAGGAAAATCTGTTTATTTTTTCATACGTTTACTGGCTCGAACTAAGGAAAATAAAAATAATATTTATTTAAGAAAGCTTCAACAAAGCGCCATCTCTGATTATTTATTGTAACTGCAAAACTCACTTCAGTATTAAACCTCAGACGATGGTTGAAATAAATTCTAGCTTAGATTCAAGTAGTACGTACGCATAACGAGAGATGGCGCTGTTTCAAGGACGCTATAGTAGTTATTTATATAATCGCTAGATGGCGTTATTCGACTGAAATCTAGTTTCATTTTAATCACCATTAAACATGACATTTGCTGGCAAATAAGAAAATTCACGTTACGAAGCAAAAGCAAGAATAACAGTCCTTACAGAAAAGGTGTCTTTAAATCCTTAGGAAAAGTTTAAAGCAATGAAACAATGTGAAAATAAGTAATAATAGAGTGAGAGGCATTTCCTTGTTTTTTTTTTAATTTTTAAATAAAATAGTTCTTTACAGTAGAGATTTTAAAATGAAGACCAAAAAATTATTTTTAAAAAGTAAGTTACCAAAATTCTGTTGAGTAAATACAGCAAAATAACCGTGTCACCAATAGGTGCGTCAAATTAATTGTTTTAAATAGTTTAATTTAGTTTGAAAAAATCCTAAACCTCGAAGCCTTAAAATTTTTGTGTAAGGTCCAATAGGCCGTATTTCACAAGCTTTTACACAATTTGTTATGTAATCGGATAAAGTTGAAACTTGGCACCGGATCAAAGGCAGATTAGTTTTTTGTTTACCTTTTTAGGTAGGTAGGTCCGTCATAATGTTCTTATTAAAAAAAAAAATGAATATATTTCAAAGTGTCATGAAAGTTTTTTGCGACCATTTAGTGAGAGTTTTTTTATTGACTTTGTTTACGAAATATTTCTCATAAGATTAAAATGAAAACTAGTGGTTCAAAATTGTTTTCATTTACTCACTCACTAAAATTTTAAGAACAAAACATATTTATTTGGTTAAAAGTACTTATTGTAACAGAAAAGAAATTCAGCAGCAAAATCATTTTCTCCTAAAACTTCTCAAGGTTTTCCTTAGCATCGCTTTTTACCAAAAACTCTTGTTTATTAATTTAAGTTGGCAAAGATGCTTAAGAAAATTAAAATCTAATTTATATGTAGTTATGAACTTTGTTAGGCACTAAGGCGTTTAATCCAAGCGTACTGAAGCGGTTGATAAGAGACATTTGGCAGCCTAAGTTGGGTATAAAACTTTTACGTAGGTATTTGGCTAACTGTTTCTTATCGGGGAATCTTGGAAGTTTCTGGAAAAATCTGGAAGTTTCTTCTGACGTTATAAATCAACCTTGGAAAGAACTTTAATAATATGATATAGGTAGTACTGGACTGGAATATTGTTTATTAGAGCAGGCTAAGGTAAGGCAATTATGTATCTTGACTATTTTCGAGTAAGTATGTTAAATGTACATTTTAACTTTTTTGATATAATTTTGATATGTATGATATAACTTATGAGTCTGTTCTGTTGTATAGAATTCGACACTTATAAACCCCAATGTTATTTAATTGAATTTGATTTAAACTTGTCATACTTACGTTAATTTACGTTTGTTTAAACCCCATACGATGTCGTAATTGCACCTAACAATTGCTAATTAGTAACGTATATGCCGTCCATTTCAATAAAACCTACAATAGTTTTACGTGTAAAGATCTATCTTTCACAGCTGTTTCTATATTAATAGATAACGTATTAAAGAGGATCGGATCCGTTTATTAACTGCACTATGCTTTTATGACGTCGTAAATAAGTAAAAGGCACCTAAGGCTTTCATTGGTTAAAATTGTCTACTGTTACCTACTTACACTATTACTATTTCGATATATCTGGCATACCCTGGCATATGAAAACTAGCTTTTGCGTGTGGTTTTGGAGAAATTGAGTAAGTGTCGCAAATGCAAATTTTCATGAAATTCGTTGTATTAATTTGGTCACTTTTCACTACACGGTTTCATCGGTGGTAGAATTGGTTTTCAATGTCTCTTGGGTATTCTTATTTCATTTGGAAAAAAGTATGCAGGTATATAAGCTATTTTTGCGTGGAAGGTATAAAATAATATCTTTACCTACTATTAACCCTTCAAACTTTTAAATGTTAATGCAAGGGCAAGCGTAATTGCTTATTTTAAACAGTTATGAAAGAATACATTACATTGTTTTCAGTTTTTATCGTAAAAAGCCTTATACAATAATCTAATTCTATATATAGACAACACCACCAATATTCTAGTGTTTATAACAATTATGTCACAAGCATAACCATTTTTATTTATTTCCATATAAAAAAGGATGGGAATTTATCTGCCAAAGCAGGTGGTTAAGACAGTAAGTGCCTACTTCAGAGAGTTTTTTGACCGGGTTAGGATGTAAACAATATTTATGAAGGCATCTTGAATTTAGAAGGTCAGTGATACCAACAATTCCGTGAATTATTAAGGAATTGAATTTTTGCTAAAACATAAATTTGCCTTTTTTAACTTTGGAGAATTTAGCATTCGAAAGTTGATGGCACAAAAAATACTTCATAAGTTTAATTAAAATGTAGCGTTATTGTAAATTATCCCCAGGTAATATAAACAAAAAATTAATTTACCAAAAATGGAATAAGAGTGATACGAACCTCAGAAATCCACAGAAAATCTTTTATTGGCTGTCAAAACGTATTGACCTACTCTTCTGTTTATCTGTTTCAAATAAAGTGACACTCATAAGCCTTATGGATCCGGTAATGTGATATTTTATGGCACTGAAGGGAAACTTTATATAGACTGAAATAGCAAATGGATTGAATGAATTTTCATTGATAGATACCTATGTGTAGGTATGTATGTACCAAATATTTATTTTGTTCTAAACTATCTAAAAAGTATTACCTAAATAAAGTCGCTGTCAGTTATTATCTTTAAGTATTCTCGCTTGCTGACTCATTTATAGTTCATAGGTAACTGTTTATTTACGGGTGCAATAAATTAATCGTTTTTTCCTTTTTTAGAACTACAAACAGATCCGATTCAAATATCCTTATATTAAAATTTATAATTAAATTACAACGGTGATACTTACGTTATCTAAGCAGTAAATGTATTTCTTCAACGTTTTATATTTTATAGACTCCTCAGCAAAGCCGCCTATTAGTGATCATTTATAATTGTTCTTAAATTGTTATATAGCTCAACAATTTACACGACCTCTTAAGATTCTCATTAAATTTGCTATAAGTAGATAAGTAGGTTTTTAAATTACGTCTATGTAAATGTCATATGCCATTAAAGTCTATCTGAGATCTATTTAAATTAACTGTAAATACTTACTTTTTAATCAGCTTAACACAAAAACCTTCAACTAATTTATGATTAATTAATTCTGCAACTAATAAATTTACAAAGTTTTTTTGCTATGGCATACCTACGTCAGTAGCAAGTTTGCTTGATTTAATAGTTAACTCTTTTAAGCATCGTTAAAAACTCTATCCAACAATTTTCTGTTGTTTTTATACAGACATTACAATTTTTCATATGAAATATTCTTCATTTTGTTGAAATTTTGCTTTTGTAAACACCACAGTTTCAACATTGATAATCAATAACCTTTTTTAATTCGCTCGGTTTTCCATCTTGAGATCATTTATCTTTTGGTTATATTGTTTAGAAAGAAAAAAATTAAAGATACTCTTGATTTAAATATTCGAAGGATAATTAATAAATCCTTTATTTATTACATCTTTGAAAACATATTTTTCTTACTAATTGCAGCGTCTTTTGAAAGATTTCTCAGGAACTTTTCTAAAATCCAATTATCATAATAGAAATATCTTCTATATGACCTACTAATATTATATAGAGGGTAACGGTTTGTTTGAATGGATTAGGCTCCGAAACTAATGGGGAGATTGGTAACAAGTCTTTCTGTAATCACCCACATTGAAGCAATAAACGATTTTGATTTGATTTGATTTGATTTTCCCAATTAGAAACCTGCATTATCCTTGATGAATAAAGGCTTAAAACTTTTTACCGCGGGAAAGAAGCTATTTCCCGCAAGAAAAATAATTTTGCTGCAAGTTAATCTGCAGGGTGGAAAGTCATAAATAAATCTCAAAACCACCAAGTATTATCGTGACATTAATGTGCAATACCCAGAATTAACTGTTAAAGAGTTAACCTTAAATAGCTTTCAGTTATAATAGTCTAGCAACTCCCACACAAGTAAATAACTTACGTTTTAAAAATAAACTATCAAACGGCTAACCTAAGTTCGCCAGACCGAAAATGTAAACTTATATTTTTTTAGCGCCATGTTGAAAACTATTTATTGCATTATTTTTATCTTTGCACTAAATAAATCTTAGTTAAAGTAATGAATGGCTTTAAACGATATAGCTCTTTATGCCTTTTTATTAGTTGTTGAGAAAATAAAGCTTGTATGCGCTAACAAACTATTTCTTGTTGTCACCGCGCATCACAGCAGTTCGAATGCCATTCTCTTATGACTTATTTAACAAATATAAAAAGAACGTATCAAGTAGAACATAATCACATGTTTTCTCGTAAACATAACTACATTTAAAAGTGTTTTTCTCAAGTTGTTTTCGGAGTATTTGGTCACAAAAATCAAATCTTTCCTCTTTCATGTAAAACACTACAAACGACTTACTCGTAGTTATTGCAGCTGAACCTTTACCTGTAAGTACAATTAATAATTTAAATAACGTCCTAAGAAAATTACCCCAGACATACAGTATCCAACTTACTCGACTTCCAAAATAAATATTCGTTAAAAACTGAAAAATGACATCATAAAGTAAGGTGAAGTCTGCGTTTGTAGATACAATGTAAATAAAATTTATGAGTTTGTAGATCTCTCATCTCATTTTCATGTAACTTTGTGAAACTTTTGGTTACTCAGAGGTTTTTGCAGAAAACACTGTTACTAAATCATTTTTATACATTTTCTCCGGTTTTTTATTTTAAAATTCTTCCAATATTGAGTTAAGGTTTCGTCTTATACGTTTACCAGGAAGGCCCTTGACCTAAAACTTGGTAGTTACTCTACAGATTATGTATGTAGGGTTAAAGCAACGTCCTTAAGGAATAAATTATTGGTTTAACTTGTATTTTAGTCGAGTCAACTGGATTTTAAGCAAACATTTAGGCATTTGAATAAGGGTGTTTGCTGGATTTATTTTGTTTGCTAGCTAGTTTTTAAATTATTTTGTACTTTTAAACTTTGTTAAATGATTTTATTTAATTCCAATGATTGGTATTGTTACAAAACACTTGAGAAAAATAAGTTTAGTGGTTAAGGTTCATATTCCCGTAGGAATAATTTTCTGTTAATTTTCTAAAAATGAGGATTAGTCAAACAAAATAAAACATTAATGGTTAAAAGTTTTTATTACCTTTTTATTCTACGTAGATTTATAGACACTTTAAGCTTGATCTAGATTCAGGCTTTAATCTTCACTATCTAAACCTAATACTAAACTAGCAGATGCCTATTGTATTATATTATCTTTGTAGATAATCTAACAACACTGAGTAACACTGAGTAACTATTTAATATTAATAAATTAAATCAACTCTTTAGACACAATATGCACGAAGCCATCTTTATTATCTCCTTTTTTCACTCTATGGTTATAAACAAGGTTCCCAGCTAAATCTTATTAGTCTATGGAACATCCCCCCTTTTTATTACAAGCTGTACTTAAATTAAACTTAACTGAAGTTACAAAACATATTAAACTTAAACAAAACTCAAACAAGTTATAAAACATATTAAACTTAAACAAAACTCAAACAAGTTATAAAACATATTAAACTTAAACAAAACTCAAACAAGTTATCAAACTTTGATTGAACTATAAACAATTATCTTATTGTTTAAGTAGTTATAAAATCTTTAAATCTAACAGGTTCCTTAATCATTCTACCTGACCTACTATACCTAACTACTGAGCGTTCCTGACCACATAATCTACTCTCCTGACCTAATATCTCCTGTCCATTATTATTAGTATTTTTATTATCAAAATATGTATTTGACCTTTCCTTAAAACTATTTCTACTTTTATTTATATGTTTAGTATTTCTTCTGACTTTATTACCATTCTCCATTTTAACAACATATGATCTTCTACCTTCCCTTTTTTCTATCCTACCTGAGTACCACACTTTATCCGGTCTATTCTGAATCCTAACATTTTCCCCTTTTTCAAAACATTTATCAATTTTTTTAGCAGTTTTGTCATATCCTACTTTAGTTTTTTCCTTCTTATTCATCATTATATCATGTAAATCAAATCTTACTAACTTAGGTTTTAAACTATTCTCTGAACAAGGTAAGTTAGTACGTAGTGTTCTAGACATAAGCATTTCAGATGGACTATACTCTAAACCTGCAACTGGTGTAGTACGATAACATAACATAGCCATATTAAAATCAGTGTTACTGTCTTTACATTTTCTCATCATTGTTTTAACTATTCCTACTGCTTTTTCACTTAACCCATTTGATTGAGGATATCTAGGACTTGAATGTATTATTTGAACATCTAAAGATTTTGCAAATTCATGAAATTCAAAACTTCCAAATGGCATATTATCACAAACTATGAACTTAGGTATGCCATGTATAGCAAAAATTACTTTCAAATTTTTTATAACATCCTGTGTATTCTTATTTTTTAAACTTTTAACTTCTATCCATCTAGAATAATAATCTATTAATACCAAATAATCCTCTCCAGCAAAACTACAAATATCCATTCCTATTTTATAAAATGGTAATTCAGGAATATCATGTGAAATGAGTGTCTCTTTACAATTTGTAACTCTATACTTTTCACAAGTTTGACAAGACAAAACAAAGTTCTCTATTTCCCCTGACATTCCTGGCCAATAAAGAATATTTCTAGCCCTCTGTTTACATTTAACAACTCCTGCATGTCCTGTATGTAAACATGAAATTATATCTTTTCTTATTGACTTCGGTACTACTATTCTATCGTTATAATAGACAATATTATTTTTTACATGTAATTCTTCCCTTAATTTAAAATAAATTTTCAATTCCTTACTGAATATGTGTTTGTCATTATTTGGAAACCCCTCCTTATACCAATTAATTACCTGTGAAATATCTGTGTCATTTAAAGATTCTTTTTGTAACTGCTCTAACCTCCTATCAGAAACAGCTAACTCAGACTTAAAACTATGCACAATATCCATTACATATGGTTCCACTAAGGAATTATCTTTAATAAAATTTCTAGACAAGTAATCTGCTATATACATTTGTGTTCCTGGTACATATTTGACTTCAATATTATACTTTAAAAGTTTTAAAACCATACGCTGTAACCTAGCACTTATTTTGTTTATGTCCTTGTTGACAATGGCCACTAAAGGTTTATGATCAGTTTCTATTACAATTCTACGACCATACACAAATTGATGATACTTTTCTAAAGAAGCACAAATAGCAAATAGTTCTTTTTCTATAGGCGCCCACCGTTTTTGACATTCAGTGTAACTTCTGGAATAAAATGATATTGGTTTACCATCTTGAAGTAAACATGCACCTAATCCATCTTTAGAACTATCAGTTTGTAATACAACTGTTCCATTTTTTGTCAACATTCCTAACATAGGTGTACAGCTAAGTTTATTTTTTAATTCTCTAAAGGCCTGTATCTGAGCATCATCCCAGATCCAAACAGATTCCTTTTTTAACAATTGTCTCAACGGTTCAGTTGTTTTTGAGTAATGCGGTATAAATTTACTTAAATAATTGCACATGCCTAAAAACTTTTGCAATTCCTTAACATTTTTTGGTTCACTAAGACTTGTTATGGCTTTTACATGTTCTTGATCTACTTTTATGCCTGACTTAGACAATATCAACCCAACATACTTTACATGATCTGACTTATATTGTATTTTATTTTTATTGAATTTCACATTGTATTTCCTAGCTCTTTGTATTACTTTGAGTAAATTTTGATCATGTTCTTTCTCATTTTTGCCAGAAACTATAACATCATCATAGTATACATAAACACCTGGTATATCACTAAAGATTTCATTATTTATTTTTTGCATTACTTCTGGTGCTGAAGTTATACCAAATGGCATTCTCAAGAACCTATACCTTCCAAATGGTGTTCCAAATGTACACAGTTTATCTTTGTCATCTAACAATATTTGAAAAAATCCATCTTTCAAATCTAACACTGTAAATAATTCTTTCCCCGCTAAATTATTATAAATTTCCTCTGGTGATGGAATTAAATAATGTTCCCTAACAATATTTCTGTTTAACTCTTGTGGATCTAAACATAATCTTAAACTTTTATCAGATTTTTCTACAATAACTAAATTATTACACCAAGCCGTTGGAACATTTACCTTTTCTATGACCCCCATTTTTTCATAACTATTTAATGTAGATTTTAATCTGTCTTTGATTGCTTCTGGAACCCTTCTAATTGATTTTATTACTGGTTGAGCATTATCCTGTAACTTTATTTTATATGACCCTATTTCACCAAGACCAGTAAAAACATCTTTATACTCATTAATGAATTTTTCTTTTTGCTCTATTGTTTCATTGATAGAATCTACTCTTTTTAACAAATTTAAGGTAACACATTCATTTAAACCTAACACAGGCTGTACTGGTATATCTAATATTGTAAAATTTATACATTGCTTAATCCCTTTCACTAAGCAATCTAAATTTATTGAACCTACAGGTTTAATTTTCTGTCCATTATACACCACTAACACTGTTTTGGTTTCTTCTATCTTCTTATTGGTTTTAATCTTCTTTAAAATATCCAAAGGTAATGTATTGCAATCCGCACCTGAATCTAACTTGAATGTAACATCCACTCCTTCTATGTTTATGTTTTCCTTCCATTGTTCTGTTCTTTTATTTTCCTTTTGAATAGTATCCAATTTGAATTGAGTCTCACTGACTTCACTACATTCACTGTTTTTATCTTCTTCTATAGCCATCACTCTCTTCTTTTGAGTGTTATTTCTGCACATTTTAGCATAATGATTGAATTTATGACATACAACACACTTCCTTCCAAAAGCCGGGCAGTTCCCTTTCGGGTGTTCTTTTCCACATCTATTACATGATACCTTGTCATTATAGTTCTTGTTATATTTGTTTGTATTTGTTCTAAACTTCTTGCTGTTGATTAAATTAACTTGTTCGGTATCTTTTCTTTCTAATATTTCACATTCTTTCTTGCTAACTTCTGCTGATCTACATATTTTCAATGCTTCAGTAAAATCAATGTTTTCTTGTCTCAATAACGCTTCTTTTACAGATATATTCTTGATACCAATGATCAACATCATAGTGCTGAGTCTATCTTCTAATTTTTCCAATTCACATATCTTCGCTTGACTTTTTATTCTTGTAGCAAATCTATCTACACTTTCATTTTCAGCTTGTTTCATGTTAAAGAATTGGTATGTTGACATAAGTAGGCGTTTTCTAGGTTGTACATATTCTTGAAACTTTTTTAACAAGTCATCAAATGATTCGCACTTTTCTAAATTATTGTAAATCTCCAGGGCTTCATCCCCCGCTGCATTCAAAAATATCGCAACTTTTCTCGAATCCGGCGTATTTTGTAATCCTGCCGCTTCCAAGTATATCTCGAATTGTTGTACAAACTTTAGGAAGTTATTATTTTCTCCTGTTAGCACAAGACCACGAGGCGGCTTGAGACCCTCCATCGTGATTTTCACAAAAACTACAAGAAACAACTTCTTTTCCTTTTGTTTTACACCTGACACCATGTATTATATTATCTTTGTAGATAATCTAACAACACTGAGTAACACTGAGTAACTATTTAATATTAATAAATTAAATCAACTCTTTAGACACAATATGCACGAAGCCATCTTTATTATCTCCTTTTTTCACTCTATGGTTATAAACAAGGTTCCCAGCTAAATCTTATTAGTCTATGGAACACCTATGCAAACACCGTTCTATTTTCATCACATGAAATATTGAACAAGTTCGAAATTATTCATACGAATGCGTCCAATTTAAAAACCATCCAGTTTGACATTTCTCTATTAAAAAATCCTAACCTTACATTGTGTTTGGTTAATTTGAAGTTAACTCTATGGTCTTCATAACTGAAAATAACAATTCAATGTCGGGTTTGGTTAAAATTAACGCAATTAAAATTAACACACCCCTAAACGTGGATTTAGGTAAACATATGATGGTTAATTCCGTAATAAATCATGAATAGAGATGTGATCACGTATGTAAATGTTTAATTTGATGTCACTTGTTTATATTGCGTATTATTACGATTTGAAAAATAGTAAGCTTGAGTGTGTTTGATTTGAGTCAGACCTTAGTTTATTTAAGAAGTCAAATTATAATATACCTTTGCCGTTTACAGGTAAGACAATAATAAAAAAACTTTGTTATTAATTAGTGTACTAAATACTAATAAAGAACTCTTGATATAAGGAACTTGTGCCAGAATTTCGAAGGTTCAATAAAATGTAGGTATCTCTAATGTGGTTAAGCTACAAATAGAAAGAATAGGTACCTACATAAGTTTTGGTTGCACTATCCATCATGTTAATTCAATCAGCTGGTAGTTCTTATTCTATTTCTTTTCTTAGTATATTTACCTTTAGGCCAGCAATTTTATTAAGCACTAGTGGGCGCCCGTGACTCCGTTCGCGTGGAAGTCAGTTTCCCGTGGGAATGTGAAGTTTTCCCGCGGTAAAAAGTACCCTTTATGTTATTCTGATGTATAACCTATATTACTGTAAAGTTTCAAAATCCATCCAATAGTTTTTAAGGCGAAAGAGTAAAAAACATCCATACTCACAAACTTTCACGTTTATAATATTAGTAGGATTGGACAATTAGGTAGGGCTCCTTCATATTAAACATTAAAAATCTTAATCACTATCAAGATTGCATTGATATCTTTTTTTTGTTCGAAGTTAACGTACTCGTAAAAAAAACAGTCCGTAATAAAATAATTAAAACCAATAACAAGACCCACTCGACATAAATTTAATTAACAAGCCAAGTTATTACCATATCGGAAAATGAAGATCCGAAGTGAATTTAGCTCTGATTAAACGATATGCTGCAAACTTCACGGCTAGTTTACTCGTGGATATAGCCCACTTGGTTTATATACTCTTGTAGTATCGTGTGAGTAGGTAGTATTTATCTTTAAACGAACGTGATATCGAAAGTTGCACAAAGCTATGAGACTACAAGTTAAATAAACAAATGCTATACTGTTGGGAAATGCGTTAGGTAAGTATATTTAATAAAACAGTAACATGTGAAGACCTACTTTTTAGGCAAAAGTCTACTTCTTGAAAAGCTGTAGAAACTTGTCATGGCGGCAAAATCTGAGTCTTACGCTGAAGAGCGGAAGATGGTTTGCAGAATTATCTACTTTAAAATAGGTTTTTGTTAACGCGACATTTTTATATAAAAAAAATACTTTCTCTGTTTTTAAATACCTACAGAAAAGTAAATAGGTACGCTACGTACGTCTACGAGTTTCGTAGCCAGCTTTGATATCAAAACACCTTTTATGTATCTACTTATTTTCATAAAAAATAATAACTATTACTTCCTTTTTATACCTTTACAAATTCTATTTCATATAAGGTAAAATAAATTAATTTTAGTATCAAATTGATTTGCTTAACCCAAAAAGGGTTATTTGTTTTTCATAAGGAATATAATATCTTTACAATTTTGTAGTCGTTATACAAAGCCTTTACTGATATTAATTAATAAAACATCAACAAAAGCTATAAATTTTCCATTATCGGGTACTTTCATTGTAATAGATACCTTAAAATATAAGAAAAAAGTTGTTGGTGTAGAAAATTGCACATTAGCTTTGTTTTGGAAAATCAATCAATGAAATCGTTATGAAATTGTTGATCAAAGTATTACATAAGTCCCATTTCAAAATAGATAAATATTAAAAAAAATGTTTCAAATATGGGTACAAGGTGAAAATATTTACTTTGGCCAAGTTCTAGAATGTTCATAAAACTTGAAAGAGTTTACATCGCACATAATTTCCTCAACATAGGGTAGCTTACGCATTCTTTTTTTATTTTTTATGTGTATAAAGAAAATACTGGCCACTAAGACGCTAGCCGGGAAGGTGGAAAAAAGTTTGTGCACCTATTTATTTTGTAATTACGATCGTAACTTCTGAGAAGTCGATGTTTTATTCCGAAAGAGGTTGCATGTTAACATTATATGGAAGATGAAAAAAATACATAACTATTGAAACCACGAAAACAATAACCGATATTTGGGGGCAGAAAATTTTAGGATATCGCTAAGTAGCTACTTATCTATGGTATTATGAAAGTATAAGTAGTCTATTAAAAAGCAAATGTTCCTTATTTGTTTTTTGATGAATTGAAATTATTAGTCAAATGCTCTGTTGGGACAACTGTCTGATTACATCGTTAATTTAGAAGAATTATCATTATTTAAGCGTTGATTATAATAATAAAAGTTTTATAATCAGTTATCTCCAACCGATTGACATAATACAATTCAAAATTCCTACTACGGTGCACGTTGGAATTTCCAACCAAACATTCTGTATGTTTTCCTGTACTAAACTCTAGCAGTAAAATCGAGTGTTTATTCACTCCCTTCTATCCTTTATGTTTAGCCTGTGACCCGACCGCCGTATAAATTAGGCTAGATTAGAAAATAAATGACGAGATAGAGCGAAAAACGCTGAGTCACGGCCCTATTACAGAAATTGCTGTTGTTAGTTGTAACGATCATTTATCAACATCCAGTGGAGATGGAAACGATACGTAATAGGTGTCTCTAATAGACACCTTGGTAAGACTAAGGTTATATAGAGCAGTAGTGTGGGTGATGTAAGGTTGGGCTAGTTTTACAAACTATTGTCAATGGCTTTAGTTAGTAAGTAAAAAAGATTTTTTTAAATTCACATGTTACTGATAACTATATTATTTTTGATTCGTACTTAATTTATTCTTGTCACATGATGATCCTTTTGTCTCTTAGCGCAAAGGCTCTATCGACCTATATCTACAATAAGCGGAATCGATTTTTTAATGTAGGTATTTTTAAAACCAATTTTTTAGTCGGAATATAAAGTATACATCAGTATTTATAGACAAGTCCCTAAAAAACTTGTTTTCCTACAACTATATTTTATTACAATGTATAAAGATGCAACATACATATCACAAAGTATAAATACGATAGTAGAAGCTACAAAAGAATTTGGGGAAATATATTCGAAGACAAGATAATGAATTAAAAAACTTTTTTGGCTCAAAATTAGGTTCTGCGTTGAATGATAGTCTCCTATTAATATTGTATGTCTATTATTTGCAATACTAAATGTAGATGGGTAGTTCTACAAACTAAGGAATTTTTGGCGGCTCAGCAAAAATATGATAAAAAAAATGTTGATAACATTTTTTTTTGAATGGCTTACTCTAAATTACAATTGTTTCTAGATGGTCACTAAAAATAATTAAGATACACAATTCTTTTTTGAACAAAATTACTGTTCAAAGTGCCGAATTCTCAGGATCCTGCAGTGTCCCTCGTCCAAATTTTAGTTCAAAGTGCGTCGTAATTCATTTACTTCTACATTAGGGTCTTAAAAGAAACCCAAATTAATAAGTTAACTATTTTTCCTAGCTAGGAAAAACAATTACTATAGTATTTTCTTTAAAAAATATTGAATAAAGCATGTTTACATTTTGTCCCCACGATTTTATATCAGTATCCTGTTCGCTGTTGTTTTCGCAAATATTATCTAAACTAATTGCCGTGCGTCTTTACCGTTCCACTGAGTCGATAGTACCTACGAAAGAGACAAAGAATATGATCTTACTATTCCCACCTCGCACATTGTTTAGTGAGCCCAGTGCGTTCGGCGAGTGAAGTGGTGTCGTTTTCAGTGGAGTTCACAGAATCCTGGTAAGATTTTTATTTACAAAATAACTAATGAATATGACTAATTTTAGCGTATTGATATGTAAAATGCTAGTGCAGAGGCCTGTAAAGGGTAGTTTTTATTTAAAGAGATAAATTTGAGTGTTTATTTCATTTTAAGACAAAAAATATCAGGAACCTGGCCTCAGGATCCTGTTTAACTTGTACCCAGGATACTGAGAACCTTCCAGGATCCTGAGCAGATCATATTAAAAATATGGTTTCTGTGCAATAATAGCATTTTTATACATAAACATTAAACTACAAATAAATAATTTAATAAATAAATTGGACTTACTTTCGTAATTTGTTTATACCTATACAGATTAGTTTTGTTGTTGGTCTAAGTAAAAGTATTCTTATTATTGTTTCGAACAATGGCTTAAAAGTGTAAAATAAACAGATGTTATATTTGGATATTATATTTTGTTACACAGGAAAAATGGCCCCAAAAAAGAAACAAACCAAAGAACAAATATTAGAAAAGAAAAGGATAGCTGAAAAAATTAGATATGAAAAAATTAAGAACGACCCTCAGAGATTAGCGGCTGAAAAAGAAAAAAGGAAGCTAAAGTATAAAAAACTGCGAGAATCTGGCAAAAAAAAATTAGTTACTGAAATGTCGGCTCGTGAAAAAAGGCAAGCTCGCAAAAGATGGAGGGAATATTCAGACAAATCCTATAAAAAGAAAAAGTTAAAAACTGATATGATGAACCAATTTGTTAGAGAAAATACTCCATCAAGTTTATATGATGAACCTGTAGGTCCTGAGTTCCGTGAGCATGAATCATCTCAGCAAGTTAATTTTGAGATAAATTTTCCAAGATTGAAATTAGCACAAGAAAGGTCACAGAAGCAGCGTTATAAGAGAAACCAGGAAATAAAACAAAAAACTAAGCTAATTGTAAAATTGAAACAAAAACTTTACAAATATAAAAAGAGATGCCAAAGATTGAGAAAACAAAAGAAACAGCTGGAGCTTACGCCTAAAACTGCAATGACCAAACTTGCTGAAGATCCAACGACACGAGTAGAGGTCGTCAAAAAGGCTTTATTTGGTGACGTGTTGGAACAACAAATATCACATAACCTGTCTAATCTGAAGACCCGCCAAGAGAAGAAAGTTGCAAACAAATTACTTTTGGGCCAGGTTGTCAATGCAAATAAGGCTTGGAAGTTGAAAAACAAGGTTATAACTTATAAAAAGATGTGGACTCAAGAAAAGCAAAAAAAGGCTGCAATAAAACAAAAAAGATGCTTAAAAAAGATAGTTCAAACATTTTTGGAAGACGACAAGTACAGTAGACTGTGTGCAGGCAAGAAAGAATTTATAAGACATAAAGTAACTAAACAAAAAGTACAAAGACGCTACAGGTTAGACACGCTAAAAAATCTCCATAAAGAATATTTGAAGGCAGGTAATGTTACTATGAGCTACTCCATGTTTGCTGGGTTAACACCCGCCTGGATAGTCGCTCCAAAGTTATCAAACAGAGATACATGTTTGTGTACTGTTCACGCCAATTTCCAACATATTGTGACTGCTCTTTATAATGCAAAAATTGTAAAAGTTCCAACATATCAAAATATATTAAACGCAGTTTGCTGTAACAGATTCTTGGAACAATGTCTGGAAAGAAAATGTGAAGCTTGCAATGGAAAAAATGTTCCTATGATCGATTTTAACGCAGACATGCCGATTAATTACTATCACTGGATAGCATCAAAGGAAAGCATAATAGACATAAAAACTAAGAAAGAAAGACAAGTGGTGAAACAAAAAAGGGAAAGTGTATCCACCACAGCTCAAGAACTTGTTTTAAAATTGAAGACGGAGTTGAATACAATTTTTAAGCATGAACGAAACATTGTTCACCAGTACCAAGTTATATCGGAGAAGAAGAAGTCATTAACTGAACATGAAGTCATAGTGCATATGGATTTTTCAGAGAATTTTTGTACGAAATACAACGAAGAGATTCAATCTTTTCATTTTGGGGGATCGCGTACGCAGCTCTCACTTCACACGGATTTGAGTCACAATGTTTATGCTATTTGGGCCCACTTAAAACCAGTACTGGAAGAATTACCAAATCAAATAGATACCATCCATTTTTTGAGTGACGGTCCAGTAACACAATACCGCAACAAAATAATGTTTTTTACGCTAGCATCTAAAATGACAGATTTGTTTCCTGGACTTGTAAATTGGACTTGGAATTACCACGAAGCGGGCCATGGTAAAGGAGCACCAGATGGTGTAGGCGCTGTGTGTAAAAGAACTGCCAATGATGTCGTAGCATGTGGAGGCGATGTTACTAACCTAACTGAGTTCTGCGGAGTCATTCAAAATCGCTGCCCTGGTGTGACACTTTTTATCATCACTAAAAGTGAAATCGAAGATATGGAAAAACTGATTTCTAGCGATCAACAGGATTTGATACCTTTTAAAGGGACACTCAAAGTCCATCAAGTGCAGGGCAGTGCTTTCATGCCACGAAAGCTACAAATGAAATCCCTCAGCTGTTTTTGTGATGAGGGTATTATGTGTAAACATTACCGGATGGGTTTATTAGAATACTCTGCAGGATCACGTCAAATATTTAAAGACATTTACGAAAGTGAGACGGATTCAAAAGATCAGCCTGATGATATGAGCGTTGCAAGCGATCTTACTTTAAATTTGGATAATCCAGAAGTTTTAGCCACCATGCCTGATTTGCTAATCGACCCGGCTACTCTCTTTCCAGACCTATCACAGGAGCCATTAAGAGAAAAAAGAAATCAAAGAAAAGTTAAAGAAACAATAGCTTATACTGTCGTCGAACAACCAAAAAAACAAGACTCAAGACAGAAAAAGAAAAACTCTAGAAAACAAAACAAATCAGATAAAGAAAATAAATCAAAAAAAGCACAGACGAATAAATACGAATTCAGTGACTGTGAGTGCCTTATATGTGGTGTTCTCTATAATGAAGACACAACTGGAAATGACTGGGTTCAGTGTCTAAAATGTAATAATTGGGCACAAGATGGGTGTATAAAAGGTGATTCTGAATTATTTACATGCCCTGGCTGTTTAGCTGACAGTGATTTCAAAAAATAATAATTAAAAAAAAATCTAGATTTAATATTGTTACTTTTCATATTGTTCCTTTTAAGAGATTTTTTATTATTGAGAGAGGAGAAAGATTATTACTTATTATTCTTATGTTCAATAATCATTTGATGATTGATTAATGCTCCTATTAAAGGCTGATTAAGTTAAAGAATTATTATCTAAGTTAAAAACTATTATTTTTTATTACTTATAAAAGATATTTTGATTATTAGAAATTAATATTAAGAGTCAAATTTTTTTAATTTGTTAATAAATGATTGATCTCGATGAAATTTTGTTTTTTTCCTCAGTTTCCTGGTGACACTTTCAGTTTCCTGTGGCTCTATTTTTTTTAAATGGCCATAAATCAATAAATATCAAATATTTTGACTGTTCCCTTTAGGATAAGATAAAAGTCACTGTACTCTATCTTTTGGAGTGAATTCCGCCTCCGAAATGTATAAAAAATGTCGTGCCGAAATCAGACTCAAATTCTTCCTTAGTTTGTAGAACTACCCAGATAGGTTTATAACGAGTGAAAATAATACAGCAATTTATCTATACTTAGGTATAATAAATCTGTAGTGAGGTCAATTCTGTACATGAAATATATTTCCAAAATAACTATCAGGGGGTGATTAGGGATCGATACTGATGCCAAAAATGTAATCAGTAAAATTTTTGTCCATCTGTCTATCTGTCTGTATAACCGTTATAAAAAAAAACTACTCGACGGATTTTAACGAAACTTTTTACAATTATTTTTCATACTCCTGAGCTGGTCATAGTATATTTTTAATCACGCTACAATCAATAGGAGCAGAGCAGTGAAGCGAAATGTTGGGAAATGGGAAGAATTTACTCAATTTTTTAAATCATAATGGTTAAAGCTACACAGAAATCACGTAGGGCTGAAATGTTCTGATTAAAGTTATATAAAAAATATCCCACGACAGCATATGTCTAACTTTTACGGTTGACTCACAATACCACGTGTCACTCCCGATAGCTTAGCAGCTCGAAGCTTTCTTATTATATTTGTCTACTCTTACGCTCATAACACTCTCAGTCATTCCTAATTAAGGGAGTTAACATTAATTATTGAACCATTCCATAAAAAAAGAATCATAGAAATCGGTATAGAAACACCAAAGTTATATAGGGTAAACTTCTCATTCTCATGGGAAACCGACTTCCACGCGACCGAAGTCGCAGGCGGCCACTAGTCGTTAATAATAAAGAAACGATATGCAAATTATAATTTTCCATTAGCTAATAATTTCGAAGTTTCCCCTTAGCACTGCTTTTAAAAAGCTATGAAAACACTAGAGTCGCATCAAATAACTTTCTTTTGGTACACTTAACTTTGAATACTGATTCTGTGTACACAGATCTTAAAATATATAAAAGCACAAATTTAATGTAACTTTCAAAACTTCTCGCAGTAAAAAGGTAACTTTAAGTAGTTTTATATTTATCGGTTCATAAAATCATTGTTTTATTTAAATTCCAAAGGCATTAAAATGCACATTTTAAGGCACTTTAATGTCTCGAATTAACAAATATTTGAAAGCTTGCTGTTTTAAAACCAATAAAAACATGCTAAAATGTTTATTTCCAGCATAAAACTAAATATACATGAATTATGTTAGTAACGTCATAAATTGTGATACAATGTTGTTCATTGAATTTTTAAATTTAATCTGTATTACAATTATATAAAAGGCTTGAATATAAATGACAAATACGAATTTTATTATTTTGTAATAAGGTTCAATTTCAATTACAAAACATCCGGATCAATATAGATGATCGCTTGTTCCACCATCGAATACAAATAGCAATATTTACTGTAAAGCAAGGGCCAGTCGTTGGTCAAACTTTGATAAGAATAATATATGCCAACAGTAAGTTAAATAAAACTATTCACGTAGCATCCGATAGAATATTACAAACGTTACGATTAGAAATTCTAACAAGGAAAAATTAACTTGAAATACCTATATAAGTACCTATTACATTTTACAATTGCTTACAAACCAGATTTTCAACTTCAAATGCTTTCGATTTTCAGCTTTACTACACATATCTAGTAGGTTAGTGATTACTCAAAATTCAGGTGAAATAAAACAATTTGACATCACACAAGTCTGCGCAAAGCCCTAAAGGGTTTTATACCCTTCCCTTCTGCCTACTTAATCCAAGGTTACCAAATTTAGACTCATAGCGACAACGACAGCAAAATTGTGCCATTAGCGTTTTGAACGACTCTAAAACAGCACCTAAATATAAACGAGCTTCACTCCAACCACCCTAAAATCTTCACGACTCATTTTAACCTTTATTAAGAAAAAAAATCGCTTGCTTTAATCAAAAAAGTCCGCCGAAATTTCCTATTAAAAAAACATTTCGGTCCAGATTGATCAATGATACTCTTTTGGAGATATTGAAATAACTGGAGCTCAAACTTCATTAGCGAGTCATCAATCAGTGGGATACTGCCAGTCATTGTTTAAAACTGCTTGGCAGATATCAATTCTATGGCCGATGATAAAGATATAACTTTGAATCGAAGCCTCCTACTACTCTCTCCTAGTGAGATGAGATATTGTCGCTCGATATATCGTTCAATACTGCGTCCTTCCCTTAATATAAATGTAGAATCTATAGAATGGCTTGGCTAACAGTAAAGCATTTCCCCTTTAAGTTAAAATAAAATTGATCTCCTTGTCAAATTTCATCGACGCGGAAAGGTACAAACAGAGTGACTCCCACATTTACATTTTGGTATAATATTTACATAGCCAAGTATGGTGGGGGCCAGGGAAATGTGTTTTATATGGAGTCAGACGTTTGACTCAAGTCTTTTTTAACTAAAAATCCTTAAACACGCATCCATCTTAAAGGTGAAGGTAGAATTTAGGTACCTACAAGTAGTCAATAAAAAATTTTGCTGTGAAAAAAATTATTGAACCTCAACCGAGCAAAAAGTTTATTTCATAACAAATTTACATTAATGTTTCTTATCACTTTCCTATGGTATAAATAAATACTCCAATGAACTTAACCTTAACCTTTTCATAAAAACAAGAAAATAAACAGTGAACACTTTTTTGATTCTTTTAAACAGTGGATTTTTCATAAAATAGTAAATCTGTTAATCCTTAAATCTGTCACGTTTTTAATATTAGCTCACTGCGTCAAAGTTTTTTTCTCCAAAACTTGTGTTTTAATAAAGATGTCATCAACCCCTGTCAATTTTGTTACTATTATTTGAAGAAATTTAATAAAATTATAGAAGTTGAGTAAAACTTATATTTTATCATAAATGATCAATGATTGATTAAAAAGTTAAGAACAACTTTGTTTAATGCATTACTACTTAATGTTTTAAACACATCATTTTGTTTGTGGTTTAGGGCATCATAATAAAACATAAAAAAATTTGAACAAAAAACACATAGAGTACCTATAATTATATGAAGCGGATACTTAATATGAGTTCTTTCTTGCAAAAGGGTTATTCTTTAATAAAACAGGCAATTTTCCAATCTATGTTCCACTTATGTTTAGTATTCCTTTCTTTTGAGCCGTGTCGCTGCGGATATTAAACCATGTAAGGAGGTCGTATGTGTGTTGCATGATGAGACATGAGCCGAGTACTAAAGTGTTAGGCTTATAACTTGCAAAGTAAGTTAGGTAACTAAAAATCTAATACAACTATTCTTCATGTAGTTATTATATGTTTATAGATAATTAATATACTGAAGTGATATTTAAACAAATTGTAAGATAAAGTATGTTGTGTCGCAGTTGTTCTTGTGTGACATTCTTCGTAACTGTTAGTGTCAAAATAAAATTTAAAAATTAACTGTTGATAATTACGTTTACGAAAAAAAAGATACTAATAATTGATAACTTAATAGAGTAGAACCTATGTGACCAAATTGATACAACTTTGTGTTAATCAAAACAATATTTCCAGCCGATAAAAATCTCTGTTGTACTTTTTCGCTCGTCCTGTCTGTAGATACAGAAATCCGAGACTTTTTTCCATGTTCTGACACTTGGGGTGCACGCGTGAAGCTCATGTGTATGTATGAGGCAGGAGACGGTAACAATAGATATTATTACGGAATATTGGAAAAGTAGAGGGGTTTTGTTACAAAATAAAACTACGATGTTCTTGTTTAAAGTGTTCGTGAAAACTGTTTGAAATTATTTGTGGAGATATTACTTGACGACCTTATTATTTGTGTTACAAGTACAAGGCTCGTGGTAAAAATTTTACCGAAAAGTCTTGCATCCGATATATTTCGATGCTAAAGGTTGAAATATGAATTTAAATGGTATGATATGAAAAACTAATAAAATATGAATATTTTTCATAGAACGATTCCAATGTTAAAAAGTTTGTAATACCATGAAGTCCAGAATAATGAGTTACAAAACTTCTAGTATTTATCTTTCTCTTTTATACCTTTCGTTCGAATTTGCATTTAATTATACCTACAGTGTATTTTTCATATTTATTTGGGAGTAAAATTTTATTTGTCTTAATTTTGTTGAAGGTTAATTTAGCAGTTGTTTTTGTGAAACAAGACAGAACAGTATGAAGTACTTTGACGTCACAAATTAATTACGAAGTTATATTTACGAAGATATGCTTAAAATATTTGTTCATACCAAATTGCCTTCTGGTTTATATGTTACATACAGTATCTACCTATGTAAGAAAGAATTCGAAGCTGCCTTAATAAAAAAAAGTAACGTAACTTTACAGCCCTAAAAAAAATTAAGTATCAAAATCACTTACCATGAGTGTATAACGGGGATACTTGAAACTTCACAGCCGCCTTGCACGCTATCGGTCCGGTTCCCCCTCCCAACTGCAGCCCATGGGTCAGTATCTGGACCAGGGTAGCCACCACAGTCACAGTCCAGCCCCAACCACCCTCAGGGTAGTACCGCCGCGCCAGGGTCAACGCGGCCCTGGCCCGCAACGCTGCTGCAGTCTCAGCACCAACTGATGCACCGGCACTAGCACACCTGATCGACACTCACTTGTTATGGTAACACTGGCACTTGTTTCGGAATAGGCTTGTTTATAGAAGTTTTGGGGAAGACCTTATTGCCAAGTTTCAATAAAGACCTTTAAAAATGGCAAATGTAAAAACTACAAGATATATTGTAATAGAATGTATGTGTAAGTTTAACACGAGATTCGAAAATTAGATGGATTGTAATATAGGCTTAGAAGCACGACATCTGTGGCCCTTCATATTAGGCCATAAATTTCCGCCATAGAATGATACCAATATTTCATTTGCAGCAACTAAGTATCATACTATGACATTTCTAAAATGAAATAAAGTAAAATAAAGGACATTTCTAAAATGTTTGAAATATTTTTCAGTTTTTTTATCTGATTTCACCAAACTTTACTGTAATTCTTAAGTGGGAAAGCAATTTACGAAAAAGTTGCATTTTAAAACATAAAACTAAACTACGTCACCGTTACATAAAACAACTGAAAAGAGAAATAAAAACTTAGTTCATCATAAAAATAGTCTGAAAGTTCAAGGCCAATAAAATCTGATCTCTTCCTTTAATGTATAATAATAAATCAAACATTAAATCAGTTTACTTTGTTGCCAAGAAATTGATAGCGACTGAGCAAGTACCGACGTCAATCTACATTAGAATTCCCATTGATTGGTTTTGATGGATGGGAAGGTCAACCTTTGACTTTTAGTAATAGAACGTGCGAAAATGGCTTCAAAAGGCCTACCTTCCATGAAGGATCACAATTAATTATAAATAAGCCTATTGAAACAAGTAAACTAACCGTCGGAACTGCACGGCTTCCCTTGCGGTCTCATAGCCGACACTTTTAGAGCGCCCGCGCTCGGCATAATTATTCAACTTGGATTCATTTGTCTTGGACGCACCACAAGTACATTGAACCTCACTTCGGTATCTGCGTTTGGTCGGTTTCTGCTTGTCTGGACACTCGCAAGTCCTCCAAGAGAGTAATCGTTCGAGCAGCGTCCGGCGGCGAGCCTTGCACGCTCGCTCGATCTCGTCCAGTTGGCCACTGTCCAAGGGCAATGATGTGCTCCTATCCTCCCCTGGATTGACCACTGTCCGGCGATTATCGTAAGTGATTTTCTTCCGCACGTTTCTATTGTTGCTACAGAATGCGAAATTGTTCGTAATGGGTTCCTTTTTGTCCGCTCCACGGTCCGTTGGCTCGTTTTTTGGGAGGTGTCCATTTTTTATGTTCTTGACGTCCGAATGTAGGGTTTGCCAGGCTGCGATGACTTGTTCGCGGGTGTCGGGGGGGTTGGTCAGTGCGTCGGGGGCGCGTTTGGTGGGGAGGTGGGGGGACTTGATCCCACTTGAGGGGACTGGGGTCTCCCGCAGCCGCGTGGGAAGGCTGTCACACCGGCGCAACGTCATTGTTATTCAGATTTGGCGGTCTCATTTTTAACCCTATTATACCTCCGCAGTTCATTCACATTTCTTTTCACACGATCTGCAACAGAAAAATAAAATTTCGTATGAAATTGTGTAATTCAGTTTAAGTTTGCAGACGGGAATATTGCAATTACGTGCTATCAAAAGCATCCTACACTTGGGAAATTGAGCCGATTCTGTATCTATACTGTGAAACTCAACGTTAATTTAGACTAACAATGAATGAGAAGGGAAAATTAGCTCGAAATTGATTGGGTTTGATGCACACTTTATTTTTATATTTAATCATTTGGGTTGTGTTGTCAATTTTTTTAAAGAACAATTATTTATACATTTATTATACCTACATTTTTTTAAGAACATTGCAATTTGTTAAAGCTATTCTATGTAATTATTGAATTTATAATATATTGTTTGTATCCAATTTTACTAGATAAAATTGCACAATAATCAAACAAAATCCGATTAAATTATGCAAAATCCGACAGCTAAGACAAGTGTGGATAACATTGATTCAATTTCACTTCAATAGATCCAAATGCACTATCAATACAAGAAATGGATAGCGATTGTTTGTTTACATCGAAGCTTTTACCCGAGACAAGTGAATTTACTCGAAAGAATCCTTCAACTCCTGCCACAAATGTGAATGCAATGATCACGTTTACGAATTTGAAACTTTTCAGAATCGTAGAGGTTTCGGTATTCAATACATTTGAAAGCAAATCGTGTCTCGGAGAAAATACTGAAGCATCTACTCTCTTGGAGATTTTTCTTTTGACTTTGTAAAAATCTTGTGTTATCTAAAAAAGAAAAAATATATGTACGCATACAAACATTTTAGAAGATAGTCGGTAAAAGATTTGGTTCCGTTAAAATTAGAATCCAATACTAGTGACCCGCTTACACTTAGCGATTGTGTTATTTTTGACCGACTTGTGTACATTAATTTTGAATTTTGGGAACTTAAAAAGTATCTAAATGTTCTTTAATGTTCTTTACAAATTTAATTACGGAAGAGATGGAGAAGTTGCGTCAAAATCCACAGATACTTTAAGCGACTATGCTTTATACTATGTGATGATAATAATAATGGTGATAATGATGATGAAAATGATAAAGATGATAAATAAACATTGTTCTTTTCTGTTACAGTTGTCTGTAAAATGTGATTAGCATAAACAACAATTCTCGCTATTAACCAGGTAAAATAAATTACGAAAATCGTTTACCTACAAGAACAAATATTCTCAAAAGAATGTAATCCTGTTACGAGCAGAAAAGGTGTAATACGTGCGGGAGCGTCGACTTAAAGAAAAGTTGTCCTAAAAATATTACAAGTAATATTCAAAGTATTAATAAAAAAATATAAAGAACACGATAGTAACGTTTCATCACTAATGGTGATTCGATAACTTATTCTAAAACAAGCAGGACATTTATTTTCATAAAAAAACAAAATATGTTATACGGCATTAACAATTTATCACATATGAAGAATGAATGAATAAAAATATGGAGCTCCATTCAATTATAAAAACAAAAATATAACAAAACAAATAAAAGTATTTTTTTTAAATTTAATCAGGACCAAAATACATCCACCTAATATCGCAAAAATATGTTTAATCTACCTATATTTTGATCTCACCCTTAACGTTTATGTCACATTATTAATTTTGAATAAAAAACTCAGTAATTGAATGATAACGACTGCATTAACTTCAGTAATGGAAGTAAAACAGCGAAGTTTTCAGACGTCTCGTTCAGGGCAGCATTTTAACTCCCTAATTATATGCACAGATTCCTTCGTTTTGGCCCTCAATTGAATTTGAATTTCATTCAATCCGGGATGATCTCCCAGACTCTCCTACAATTTTGTGAATATCTGTATTATCACTGGTTGTAAATAAATTTACGATTATTTTTATTGATATTGAAGTTTTTTTTAAATTGGAGGTTTATTGCGGGTCTTCCAAGTGTTGTGTTGATCGGGGGTTATAGAGTTCTTCATGGCTTTGTTTTATTAACTCTTGAAAATATAGATATAAAGACGAGGAGGAGTGTATTAAGGTTTTTATCGATATATTTTTATGTTATAAAAACGATCAGACTTGCCACGCGTATATATTTTGGAGAATTTGGAAGCATTTTGCAGACAATAAAACTACCAGATTAAATTATCATTGTCAAGTCTAACGATAACAAAGCTTATCTCAACTAATGTGTTTCACAAAGTACTTCACCAAAACTTTGATAATAAACCACAGCTGTCCACAATTAGTCATTTCATTACAGTGACCCTTTCAGGTGAAACCTCTTTGAATAATTTCTTGTACTTGTCTTTATCTAACAAGTTATATTGTTTCAAGCATCAAACGAACTTGAGTAGGTCCTCAGCTAAAGCTTTGTTGGTTCAATTTTGAATAACTTTCTTAAATGTAAATGGTATCTCTCTAAACTTAAATTTGGGTAGAACTTCTTATGTTTTATTATATGAACAAGTTAATTTTATTTTCTCTTATTTATTATTCAAGTCATATTCGTGTACCTTTAACGCGAAAATGTCTCGATAATATTTGGTGAGAGGGAAGGAATTTATGTTAAGACAGTAATGCCGCGTAGTATAGGTACCATGGGCCTTATATTTGTAAATAACTTGCAAAGAATTCACTGATTATTGTACAGTAAATATTGAAATCTGTAATTGAGCTTGCACCCTGAGAAAATAATTTTGTAATTAAAACGCTAAAGTGGGAAAAAATGAAGCAGAGTGGCGGTGGAAAAAGTTTACGTAGGTTTGAAGGTAGGTAGAAAATGAAAATTAATGTTACTAGGTACATTAGTATGGGTTTTTGGTAGAATCCTTGCCGTCTCGTCTTTGCACGTGAACTAGAGAATTGGATCCTTTTAAATGTTTGGTTATTCAAGTACGTATTGATAGCAGTTTATTAATACCTAAAGAACAAAGTTCTGAGTAAAGTGTCAAGTAATAATGATGGAGAATCGATAAAACAGCTGTCTTTATGGGTGACAGTGACGCAATCACGAAGGGTAATGACGGTGTGTGAGGTAGTTAATGGAGCATAATTAATGACATTACTGGTGGCTTAAGGTGTGCGTTAAAAGTAAAAACTTGTACTTGTACTTGTGCTGTTTGCTTTACTTTTAAAACGCGACAGTCAACACCCCGATTTTATCATATAAAGTTATTTTCAATCTCGTCTAGGAAACTCCCAGAAGTGGGTAGTGTGCAAATCTTTATTTGACCAAATCTGCCAATAAATATAAATATCAAGTGACATGTCGTCTTCGCTTAATTCGGATAGTCGAATAGGTCGGGAGATGTCAACCCACGGCTTAGTATGAAATGTGGGGCAGACTGCTGAGTGTGTAGGTTTAGGTATGTTAAGATAAACGCTTCCGAATGAACGAAAAGCATTTTATTCACTCACTCTATTTTTGAATTATTCATTCATTCTTCAACTCTCTTGGAAACGTGAAGACAAAGCATCGGAAGAGTAGACTGGTGTGGGTTGGTTGATTGATATTTGATTTATCGCAGCTAAGACTAAACTTAGGCCTTAACGTTTTTTGCTGATTGAATCTCGAGTTTGAAGATAAGAGATTGCATGAAAATAAATTAACGGGTAGTCTGTCCGTCTGTAGTGTACCCGTGACCACGGCATTTAATACATTCCCGAAACAAAAAAAAATATCGCGTAAATCTAAGAAGTTGCATAAGTGATTGCAGTTAGTCATTATAAAACAACTAAATTATTATCACTAAGAATATACAACTGTATGATCAAAAACAAAGTTGTTTTAAGTTTTAAATGGTATAGATCACCCTGCTTTGTATCAGTTCCTCAAAGACCAAAGATCCACTTTGGATAAGTTTCAGATGTTGTTTACAAAGATGCACAGGAACGAGCCAAAACACAGCGATCAAAACTTAGCTGCACAGCTCTCGCAGCAAAAATGATATTTTTCAGAAATCAGAAATCATAAAGGAATTCGACTCCCATTGGAAGTTCGGCAATCAAGATTCTGCAAAGTTTGAAAGAGGATTGTCCTCGACATCTATTAGTTTGGAGATTCTTTTGTTTCCTGCCATCGGATTTATTCGATTAGGTAACTAATGAACAGGATTTTAATACATTTTAAATGAATACTTGGATTCTTTTAAGATCTAAAGAGACAGTAGTATTTTACAACCCACTGATAGGTATTTTTGTTAGGAACCGTATACAATTTTTGAGTTTGTCATGAAGATAATTTCGACCATCAGGATACGTGCCAAACAAAAATAAGTCATTCAAAGTTCATTCCACAACAGTAGCCAATGAATGCCTTAATTCGGTATCTAAGTCTATCTCGAGTTGCGTTTGCCAATCACATGCTCTCTTTTTAATTTCCTCCAAAATATTTTACCTTGTGTATCGCTTATCAAAACATCTGTGTTAGAACTATGGATATGAAAATAAAAAAAATAAAAATCCATCACAGGTTTCAAATTACATAGTATAAATCCAAGTCGCTAATTGTGTCTGTTTGTATGTTTGTCCGCTATCTCCTCCTAAACCACAAAACGGATTTAAATGCGGTTTCCACCATCTTTTAGGGAATTTATTCATTTAAATTATTAAAAAAAAACATTCAGAAAAAGTTTATTTAAGTAAGCCAACATTCAATGTTTAGCGAGCAACTCGGTTAAAATTACACCACTGCGGAACGTGGGCAAGTCACTAGTGTAAGATAAAATATACCAACACTTGTTGTCAGTCTTATAACTTCAGCTATAAAGAAAAGTCAAGACGCAGGTAGGGCGAGGAAAGAAATGTCGGTGTGGAATAAAGACAGCACTCTAGTCAAAAGAAAATATACAAAGATTCTTGTATTCTTTATGGCTTACGCTTTGCAATGTGCTAGTAAACTATATTCATTCGATACAATACAACAGTTCCCAAAACAGTACATCGAGGATATTTTTTCCCCGTCAGTCGCACCATCACGTGTTACAAACACTGCCTTAAAACATTTACAATGCGTCATAAAACTTCTTCAGTGTTTTTGTGTTAAAACACAGGCAATTATTAAACAAGCCGCAGGTGGACAATTAGACCAAATAAGAAATTATCGCAATCCTCTCTTATTTATGAGGATACTTTATACAGAAGATGCAACGATAAATTATCTTTTTATCCGATACTAAAACTGTTGGCGACATTTACAGGTAGGCTCTTATATTGCGGGGCATAAATGTGAATGTTTGCATGAAACAAGGTGATAATTTTATCGTAAATTATAAAAATAAATCTGATACATTCGAATAAAATCTGTTCACATAGTTAAACTACGTACCAAAATAGAACGACAAATATTTGAAAAGGTAATCCTATTATTATCTGTATGCGATTCGAATATGGGATTGTACAATCAAAACTATTGTTAAAAATTTTGCTCTGTGACTTTTCTACCTTTGAATTATTATACCTTACTAGGCCTGTTTAATTACTTGTTTTATTTGAATTTAATGTATACCGTTATTCTGTAACACAACATGAAACTAATTGACTGGTTTCAGCATGTTATTAACTTACTATTGTACCTATTAAGTATTCCAATTCATCATCTTTGAGTACATTTGTTCCTTCTCTACATATTTACTTTGAGGCTCCCAGAAAATTATGGCCAAACTCTGAATAGTGGAGATTAATAAAATAGGCCGTTATTTAGCGTTAGTGTGAGTTTAATTCGATCATTAATCACTTCTTAATATCCTAGCAGAAAGAGAAAATATCATTACGAAGAGAAAACGGCTTTTTATGAATAACAATCAACGATTCGGTGACCCTATTGTGTTGTGATTTTCTGGTTTTGCTTTTGTAGCTTACCGATCTGAAACCAACTTGAAATGAAAACAACTTCGTCGAAATTATTTTAATATAGAGTAACTATATCCGTGTGAGTAATATAATTTTAATAATATAGGTACTAAAATTTAAAGAAGCTTAATCCATTCTGTCTTTAACTACTATTAGTTTAAGACGTACAATTAGCGACTCTGAAGAAGAAGTAGAAAGGAATATATTACCTGTTGTGATGACATTGGCTAAGCCCTAATAACTGTTTGTTATCAAATTTTAATTATATTTAAGTAGGCTATCTTTTTATAATTTATTTAGAAAAAAAAACATTTCTAAGTTTGTAAAATATTGAGGTCGTTATGATTAACTGTTTATAAAGTTCCGCTTCTGAGAATCATAAAGTTTTTAATTGAACAACATTTAAAAAAACCTTTCCTGTACAACCTCCTTTAAGGCTTTAAAGTTTTGTCGGATACTAAAACCAAATTTAAAAATAGATATCAGAATAAGCACTGTAAATTGTTTGATTGTATATAAAATTGTACATAACTGATGTTTCATATTTCGAAGAAGATTAAAAAAGTTTCCTATAGATTTAAACATATTTACCTCCATAGTATACCTACTCCTGTGAAGATGCTTGAAGAGCATCGAACTTTACTTTGCATTTTTTAAATTAAAACAGCTGTTATCCATAGTCTGGGTATAGCATGTTTATGTTTTCCTATGGCAAGCTTATAATAACTCCAATTTTCTCAAATTTAATTTTAAGAAACAGATACTCGGATAATTATAAGCAAAGCACACCCTTAAAGATAATTTGGGTCGAAAACAAACCTGCTATTTTACCTATTTTATCATGATTAAAAAAGTTATTCTTTATTAACACTTCAGCCATCATTACTTGCTAAGCAACTCTAAATAAAATCGGTGTCGTAAATAAAAAGCCCTGACCAAAGAGTTTAAAAGTTGTCTTGAAGTTAATGTGATCGTAAACTCACAAGTGTGTTTACACGCCAGCATTTATAGCAGTAAGACCTAAATTTAACTGCGGGTTTAGCCCAAAATGTTGCAATAACTCATAAAAATCAAAAATAATCGCGCAAAATCGTCTAGACCTTTAGTCATCCAGTTTTATTTATGTTTACTATTTTAATATAATGCAGTTTAATAGAAATATAAGCAAACAAGTAACGATACAAAGTAGGTTTATTTTTTGACGGCGTAAACATAAAACACAAGTGCTTGTCTTCGTAAAAATATTAAAACGGAATATCCTATAATTTAAAAGAAAATGAGTGCTTATGTACGGTGCGAATTGTATCAAAATTTATTGTAGGTACGTATCACATTAAATAAATCATTTTTAAGATAAAGTTATAATTTACATTACTTTTTGAAACTTTTGGCGTTAAAGCCCTATCTCGTCCTGTGGGCCTCGTAAAAGAAGCCTTTAGTACAAGCAAAGTAAACAATAATATGTACTTCATTTTGATTTTTTTTTTAAAGAGCAGTTTTTTCCTTTTAACGTCTTCCATCAACAATTATTTTGAGCGATGGTTTGCCTGCCCTTCGTAAAACGGTCTAAGTTATCTATGTACAGACGCGGACAGAGTGAGCTTACCAGGCTGAAAACACAATAGTACCGCCATCTTGGTAAGAGTACGCAATTACAATGGTATCCACCTAATACATCAATTCTAGCCAGCTCCATCTTACTACATATTCTCTTTTTGACCTTTACATTTATGATAGTTAATAAAAAAAGTACAAAATTTTCAAAAAACTAGTACAATTATTTTCAATATAAGCAATACTAATTCATTACGAACTTAATGATTTCGCGGAGCACAAAGAAATTTGGAATAAGCATGACAAGCCGTTCATTATACAACTACCCGCTTTTTAAATTTTATTTTTATTCATTCCATATTAGAAAACATGACTCATTTTACCGATGAAAAATATTTACAATGTTGTCTACCCGAGTAACAACTGCCGTGACACTTCGGTGAGTGGAGATGGAGTTACATTGTTGGTGTTCTGGGTTCGATCCTTTTATGTAAAATAGATCCGAACAAATTTTATGTGAAATAATAATCATAATTTTATAACTTACTAAGACTAAAACTATAACTACCTTCCTAAGCCCAAAACTAAGATTGCAAACACAAACAGGGAATTGCAAAAAATATTGCAAAATGAAGTGTATTAAAATATTTGTTCAGCAAATTTCGCAGAGAAAAATTTCTAAGCGAAGTTTGCATTCGTGCCTGGTAAGCTCACTCTGTCCGCGTCTGTACATAAAATAATAATAAAAATGTTTTTATTCAAACGATTTTTAACTTACAAATAGGTAAATCTATAACTTTAACATAGTAATGTAAATTGCTTTTTTGTTATTAACTGTTTAGCGCTGTTTTGGATTATTAACAAAAATATTGATATCCTAACATACTCGTTTGGTAACTCCTGTTAATTTCCCTGAAAAATACTTAATTAAACTGTTCATTTTCATAAATGATTATAAAACCAAGTACGATTTTTAATCCTGTAGCTTGTAGTCTACGAACAACTTTTAATATCACGTCAAAATCTTACTTAAAATAAAACGACGGTATGTAAACTACGTAGACAACCGTCAGACATTTCTGTATTTAACAAAACATACGGCCGTCAGTTAGTGTTAATATTTAGTGGGTATGTACCAACTGTCGTGGTATGGAATCATTTAGGAATTAATTCTCGCCGTTCGTAGACTTCGTAGACAGTTTATGTCATTCAATGATCATTAGGGATAAACCTAGCGATGTCTGTGTCTCTAATTACTAATATCATTGCTTTTAAATTTATGGATGTTTGTTAAGGAAAGTTTAAGGGTAATTTTCAAAAGCAGGCAATTTTAGTTTGGTGGTCTTTCAGTGAAAATTTATACAAATGATGAACGATACAATCGTTACGATATTTATATGTTCGTACTGAGTAAATTAATTCCTAATTTATCCAAAGTACTTATTCAGTAAATTTACATCTAGTTTCACTGAAGAGGTTAATTAAAACCTCTTTTTGTGTTTATTTCCATAGGACATTGGCTCTCAGAGTAAACCGTTTTTTTTAATTTACAGTGTCAGTAGTAGGTTTTTTGCAGGTTCATCGTAAACAACACGCAAAGGTTCTCCCTAGTGACATACAAAGGTAACCTCAAAATAAATATTTCAAGTTGCCCACGGTAGAAATACTACGTATACATAACTTAGAAGAGGATCATGCTTTTGAAAACAATCTATACACGTCGCGATTAATAATTCCTTAGATCTACTAATTGATTGTAATCGGTCTGTGTTGCATTTTGTTTTATCAACAAACTGAATCGTAAAGGGTGTATCCCAATAATGTCTTGTGCTTTCTGAATGGACATTACAAGCAAAGATACCAAAAGCTTCTATTAATATAACGACACTATCTTATTCTTGGTACTGTACTACACAGGTACGCTTATTATTATAAATTACATGTAAATATGTGTTTTTTTTTAATAAATCGATTCAATGTAAATGTAGTTTTTACGCAAGTCAATAATAATCATTGAGAATATTGCACTGAAAAGTACACAGCTAATTATATCCGCTACATACAAATACTTCACACGTTGTAAAGCCAACCTCTCTAATAGTTTCGTTGAAAATGGATCCCATCAGTTTAGCATATTCGCTTCCACACGGCACGTAGCTATCTGATTTTTAATGCAAGGCGCGTTATACCTACAACTACATGTACACACAGAGGCAGAAATTTAGAAATACAATTCATCCCGAATGACATAATACTGTAACCTTGGAACAAATAAAGAAAATTTAATCTTGCATTTGTGGTAACTCTATTATCTCAAAATTATTTTTACCAGAATATCTAAATTGTTGATCACCTGAATGAATTTGTGCTACTTATAAAAAACTCTTATTGTCCTTTTTAAAATATATCTTCCTATATAATGAATGTTTTAATACATTCAGAGGTTAAGGAATAAGTAGATAAATGTACAAACGCTGCTAAAAGAACAATATTCCGAAAAAAAAACACAAAATTATTTGCCTAAGACCTTAAATTTCAGGCTATATGATATGGTATGTACAAATAACTTTTGCTGACTGTACCTAGTCTTTCACAAAATAACATGTAAGGGAATATTCTGGAATTTTCTCAGTTTGTCTCATTAACATAAGTGGGCGTATGATAACAGTATGCTGTAATGAAAATTATAATATAAGGTTTCCTTGATTAAGCCAAAACAGTATTCAGATGATGTATTCTTTAAGATGCCGTCTGGGTTAAAGTAGCCCCTTAATGAGTAGGTAGAAACGTCTAATAATCTCTAGTAAATGGTTTATTTTAGATATAACTGGTAACCATTTGTGTAAAAAAAGTGTCAAAAAAATATATAAAAGAGTAAGCAGCATTTTAAGGTTTAACATTATAAACAATGTAGAAAACTATATATTTAAAATGTTTATACTGTAAAAGGGTTCAATATGAATGTTCCTTCTAACTTGAGGTATATCTCAGAGTTTCTCTTTCACCTCACCTCCATCGAACATTCTGTTTTTGCATACGCAAAATAGCGATTGTATTTTTCCAATAATCGTTCTATGCATCTTAAAAACACATTTACTAGAGCGTAAAAGGCATTGGACTATAAATAACGTTAATTTTAAGAAAATAAATCTTATTTTCACTACCCACTTACTTTTATTTATAGATATAAATCAGTTTCGGTAATCAGTATTGATCTCTACAAATTGAAAAATGATCAGATTAGAATAGATGGATTCGTGGCAAATAATAAGTGTGAGTTCGGGGTGAATAAACTTTTGGTTTAATTTTAGAAATACCTACGTAGTGTGAAAAAAAAGTTATTACCTATTGTGAAAACACCAACTCAAAAGAAATACTTACTGTGTTGTTTGAGATCTATTTATATTTTGTTACAAAAACGAAAATACTCCTCAATTCCTAAAAAACAAACAATAAATGAAGAACAAACAATTTACAGCAAGTAGGTATTTCTGGTCGAAATTTAAAAGTTTGCAATTACACCATAGGATACAATAGTTATTGTATAGCTAGTAGCCGCCCGCGACTCCGTTCGCGTGGAAGCCGGTTTCCCGTGGGAATGAGAAGTTTTCCCGTTGTAAAAAGTGCCCTATATGCTATTCTGATGTATAACCTATATTACTGTTAAGTTTTATCAAAATCCGTCCTGTAGTTTTTACGTGAAAGAGTATCAAACATCGATACATACTCACATACTTTCACGTTTATAATATTTTAGCAGGATTGGACAATAAGGTGGGGCTCTTTCATATTAAACATTAAAAATCTACTAGTACTCGTAAAAAACGAAATAATTAAAACCAATAACAAGACCCACTCGACATAAATATAATTAACATCCATACATTGAGCCATACATCCATACCCACAAACTTTTACGTTTATAATATTAGTAGGAAGTAGGATGTCATCGTTTGCGTTGACTATTGCCTCCCAAAACTAAAGCTATCTGCCCAAGTAAGGATGCAATCATGGAAGACAGATAAACTTATAAATTTTTTCCTTAACAAAAATCAATATGCTTAATTGAGCACTGTATTATTATTTTTTTTCAATTTTATTTCTTTACGTAAATTCAGAACGAACTTTCCAATACTATTTAAACTTATTTTTTTGCAAAAAATATTTTTTGTCTTATTTTTATTTATTTATTTATTGTTTTGTCTTTAACAGGTTAAGGCTTTTTTTTCAAGTAACTTAGGGTAAAGAAATTTTATGGAGTATTTCTTCAACACAATAAAAAAACGACGTCATACTTCCTACTAATATTATAAACGTGTAAGATTGTGAGTATGGATGGATGTATGGAAGTATGGATGGATGAATGGATGTTTGTTACTCTTTCACGTAAAAACTGCTGGACGGATTTGGATGAAACTTTACAGTAATATAGGTTATCCATCAGAATAACATTAACATAACATTTTTACCGCGGGAAAACTTCGCATTCCCACGGAATACCGACTTCCACGCGAACGGAGTCGCAGGCGGCCACTAGTTATTTATATATCATTTTCTTTCATTGTAATGATGTACAAATACGCATAACCTACGTTTCGTTACTGTAAACCGTTATTTCTGTACAAGGGTACTGCATATTTTAGTTAAGTTCATGGTCTTAGGTAACATATTATATGCCTATTCTTATCATGTATAATTTCGTTATATCAGTGTTAAAATAATTCGGAATACAAATGAAAGTACTTGTTATTCTCATTGAGCCTTTGTGGACACCATCAAATACAAACTTGATAAGAATTTGTAAGTAGCAAAGTAGGTATGAAAGAGATTTGTGTCGACGAATTCATGATTATGATCTACTTAAATCGGCTTTTTTAAACTTAGATTAAAAAAAAATTAAGACCATACAAATATTATTATTAAGAAATTATTATATCTTCGCTGGCTCGATTTAAAGTTTACATTAAAAGGAGTTAATAGATATTTAAATATACTGGGTGTAAAAGAACTGCTTCCGGGTATTGCTCGAGGGGTACTGTTTAAGTTTTGGGCAAAAAAAAATTTTTTATGACTACAGAAAAAAAAAATTTGTTTACTTAATTTTCCGAAATTACATTAATACTATCAGATTTTGTGAAGATTTCAAATTAAATAGGGGTTTAATTTAATATACAATGTAAATAATCGCACCTGAACCGACAGTTGATGTATGAGCGATGATTTCAAGCGGCGAATATGACTTTTTGATACTTAATAACTTTTTTAAATTGAGTTTTCAGGGTATGCTGTTAGTGAATTAAGTTACTATTGGGGCTCAAGAATATATGGTTTCAGGCTTCGGAAGTATTCTTTTTACACCCGTTATAGGGTACTTACCTATAGAGATGATAGGTTAACTTATGATGGGCATAATACCTTTAAAGTTTAAATAAATCGACAGTAAAGAGTAAATAGTAAAATAACTAGACTTGGCTTTAAAAAAAATAATTCAAGCTATTTAATTGTAAAAACATAAGTGGACTCTGCAAAGAACTGTGCCACCAGTCAAGTACAAAAAAAATATTTGAACCGGAAACATTCCTAACATTTTTCAGCTTTTACAAGTCATGATTCTTATTAGTAACCTCTGTCTATCTTTATCTACGGGTTAGCAAAAAACACAAATGAAAGGGTCACCGTAGGCAACAACACCTGTATCTAAATTCAGCTGTTTTAAAACGAAAGCGTTCCAAATACAAACATTTATTGCTGGCTGATTTTCAGAGGGCATAAAAAAAATTACTATTTGAGTTTGACACACAAATGAACACTCAAAAATGGAATGTGAGCTGCATAATTTTAAATTGCGAATAATTGGATGTCATGAAAACTGGAGACATTTTAAAAAATGGTTTGCGATAAGCGGAATTTTCTACATAAAGCCGACACTCGGTTAGACTTTTATAATTTCAAAGATGATTTTATAGAAAGGGTTGCGTTTGTTGTTCCATTTACAACTGGAACATAGATTTTAGAACATTTTCCAGCAACGAAAACTGATCGACGATTGAACGAACTTTTACTCAACTAACAATTATAGGTATATATACCATAACAGCAAATGTCTTAAGCTAAAGAAAACCAACTCTTTTTGCAAACTCTTGACTTTCATGATATGAAACATTTCCTAAATACCTTACGTAATTTCTTTCGAAAGTAAATGCCTAAATTATTTTCAAGATGATTAATCTAAATATTCTAACGACTGTAATTACTAACAGAAGGGTTATTCGAGTTTATTAATTTAGTCTTTAATTATCTGTAAAAGTTCGATTCATTAACGACTTAGGCACGTAAGACGTTTAAGGCTTAGGTACTTATAATTTTAACGACTGGTTTAATTACATGTTTCCATTATTATAAACTACTATTATGAGCCTACTAAGGTGTCTTATAAAGTTAAGTTATAAAATAATTGCATTAAATAAGACAATGTCAATTACAATTCAAAGAAAACTTAGACATTGTGTTAAAAATATTTAGGTAAAAGTTCTTCTCGTCGACAAAAAAAACAATAACTAGCTAACTTTGAGCCTATATATATTTGTTTTTCAATAATTCTAACCGTAAATACAAATATTCTAAGACTAGTGGTGGATTTTACCACGATTTTCACTGTCATACAATTTTTGTTAATATTTTATTATCTTTACCTGTATTGTTTGTACGTGTATATCTTTAACCATTTTAAGAGGTTGAAAATTTTACTGAGTTTAAGTGATGACGATAATAATACGGATAAAAAACGATTTTTAATATATCATTTAATTATTATGTTTATTTTATGTTTAATAGTTTAGTTTGGTTTGCTATTAAAGCGTGTTGTTTTTTTCAATTTTTTTTTTCGAAAAGTTTTCCAAGTTACAATACATTAAGTAAAGCAATCAAGTAACAACTCCTAAATTTGCTTCACATTAGTAAATTGCCCGAAATCGAAGTCCAGGCGCGTCGACGATCATAAATAAACTATTTAGTGAGTGTTGCTCGTAAGATTTACGTAAACACTACTTTAATGAAAGTCTAAACACGTAGGCACTAACCGTTAAGTATTTGCAAAATTTACAAAAAAAAAACTAAAAAAATTAAAGAAATAATCCCGTTGCAAATTATTGTGGTAACTGATTAATGTGTTATCATTTTTTATGGTAGCTGATACAAAATAATATCAGGTCATTCGATTGCATTCATAACTAGTCAAAATCTGAAATTAGTTCACACACAAGAACAGACAGCAGCATTTAAAAAGAACATTGCTTGTTTTCGTAGCTGGCACTGAACGAAAACAAACGTCGATAGTTGAAAATGTAAACAAAAATCACTTTGACTATTACCAGAAAAATAGGAAAAAACTGTTAAGAAAATTCTTTGTTAAAACCTCTGTGGAAATTTCATTCTAATAAGTCTCCTTTGTGTAATTTAAAATGCGGGCTAAGGCTGCGCTACATAAACATTACCTATTTACTTTTCGGAAATAACACATAAGATTTACTTAAAAAGGGCTGACATATTTTTTTCAATCACAAATTTTCCACCACACCTATCTTTCCTGCTTTCAATCATTGCTTAAAAACAGTTTCAAATACTTACCAAAACACAAACTTTTTTCAGATTTTCCGCGAATATCACCGTCTGAGTACCCGACACACGAGCGCCTGCCTCCGGCGCTTTATCACGACTGACTGATAATAAAGCCTGGCAATGATACCGCGACCATACAGCCTGGCTATCGCGAACACTCACTGGCCACATATAAATAAACCCAGTCTGGAAGTAAGTATACCCATTCAAACTTCGTAGGCTTGCGGAAATACGAAAAAAAACGGCGAGGTAAATACGAGAAAAACCTTTTTCGACCAACCTGCTTAGGTCCTTTCACACATTTTTGAACGTGGAATAAAGAATTTCCTCGGGCGTAATTACTTTTTTTTAAACAAAAGAGTTCTAGTCACCGCTAAAGAGTAACGTAGAAATCTTGTTTGTTCTGGCTTCGTAAATGGAATTCAATTTTAGAATTAATCGAGTTTACTCATTGCATGGACACTATTTTTTAAAAGCTTTCTAACCAGTCAGTTTTAAACAGTGGCATCTACCTATAGAATTGGGTTTTTTTAAAGTTGAAACAACAAAGCAATCATAGTATCGTTGAGTGTATGTAGATAAAGTTAATTGGCTTTTACAATGAAACTTTGCCAATTTATATTCAGGTGATATATTTAAATCGCTTTTTCACGAACTTTTAAGGAAATATTTACCATCATAGTACAAAATTCGGCACATAAGGTAGCTTTTCCAATGAACTGTAAGTGACCTTATCTAGTGAGCATCTTTTGTCAATATTGCCCGTTCGTGTTGGTGATTTAAAGGGAAATTAAAAAATTAATGTTTAATTAATAAAGAAGTACAAAATAAATCCTAGGCTTAACTCGAAATTTCTGAAAGGAAGAAAGACGTAGTCCACTTTCAGCACCCAGTTTTTCAGCACCTACATGTTCAGCACCTAGTCTACATTGAGCCCCTATTGATATTTTTGCCAGGTGCTGAAAGTGGACACTATTTTTTTTTTATATTTTAGTCCACTATCAGCACCTACAATACTGGCTGCCTAATATCGATAAAAATCAGTCGCCTATGTGATTTTTTTATATTACTAATAAAAACTGGCTAGATAGCGCATATCTTAAGTCGTTAGTAACAAAAAATACAATGAACCAAATTAAATTCGCAGCTTTTCAATACAGTGATAAACAGAAATATGTTCACTTTTGTAAACCTCCATTGTACAATCCATAATATTTTTTTTTAGCAATTTTTTGCGATATTCGATGTGCCAGTTTGTGCGCGAATTTCAGCGTAATGCTTACAATTTTCCTGTAGCACTCTTAAAACAATAGCAATGTCCATGTTACATTTATTAATTATATAAAATATAAATGTATACTCAAGTGATTTTTATCGATATATTTTATTTAATATCTTCTTGTCTAACAAACCATTAGGCAGCCAGCACTAGGTTGCTATATTGTAGGTGCTGAAAGTGGACTGATGTTGAATAGCTTTAAGAAACTTAGCAAAAGTGTTTAATACCAGAACATTTTAAAATTAATTCAACAATTTAGTTCAGACTAAATAAGATCGTAGAGAGATGAGAAACAAACATTTAAATTAAATCACATTTTAAATATCGTGTAATTTATTAGCTGCTAAGTAACACTCTCTTCATACCTACACATTCCTTATACCAAGACTATTCCTAAATCAACTAATCCTAGACGTCGGAAGCAAACGGTTAATTCCCTGAATTACATCTAAGTCGGCAGTAACGATTGCCAGTGAATAAATCTAAATATGCTTAGTTTATATATAAATAAATCTAAATATGCTAAGTGTTACCTACGGGATACCTTCGTTCCACTTTGTGACGTGGTATTAACCTTTGGGGACTTCTAGAAAGCAATATCATATTTCTTAGAACGCTGGAAGATTGAAAAATATTTTCATGAAGTTCTTTACTTTTAGAAGTATAAAAAAAAACTAGTCAAAAAACTTACAAAAAGAGAATAACAACATTTTGATTTTACAGCCAATAAAAATCATCTTTTTGATAAGTTTTCTTCCCACTTAACTTCTATAAAAGTAGTTTAGATTATATACCTACGAATATGTGAACCATTGATTACGGAAAAACGGAAACATAACTAAACTAAACAAACAGAAATAAGTAGGAAGCGGAAGCAATGGTTGGACTGAGTTCGTTGTTGGTTAGACAATACAGTAGTTAAAACATAGTTTAACGTTAACACCGAAATGCAAAACTTGCCTACTTAAGTTAGTACTTAGTCTATAATGTTAACTGAAACGATAGTCTTCACTAGAAAGTTACATTAGTTGAATAGAATCTGTAACGAATAAAGCACATGTTTTGTCCATCGAGATCAACAAACCCAACAATTATTAATTTTGGAGTGTTTAATAATGTAAATACTATGAGAAAGTTTTTTGCTTGAATGCTTATTTGATTTGATGTCACTCTTCACTACAGCCGGCAGTTTAATTACTATTTACGATCAGTAACAATGCCTCGTATACTCAGAGAATTACTTTTACATTTCTATAACTTACTGTGTAATAATTAGGTAGTCTTATTAACTTATTGATGAACTTTTTCATATAAAATGATGATATGCTTAGGTACAAACATTGCTGCTCTAATTAAGATTTCTGTTGCCGCTGCCTTCAAATTACTGTTCTAATTGTGGCTTTTATATAGTTTTCAAATAAGTAATTTGTTTCGTACACTAAAACACCATACGCAGTATTTTACTGTACCATCAATGTTGTCGGGCTTAACACAAATCCCTTGATACACTGAAACCATTTTAGAGTTGGAAAACGAGTAGTAAATCAAATACAAAACCAACCTTCCATAACTCTCACGAACACAGTTTTGTACGGCCACTGATTTCTACGTACTCGTATATGTAAACTATGAAGCGAAAAAATAGCTCACTATCTTTTTTTTATCTGCGAAGTAGAAATCGACCAAAAACCTCACTTCATGCTATCAAGTGACCCGAAAAATCAAATTAACTCACGAGTCATTTATAACGAGTGCAGACAGGAGCGAAGGTAGCGGACCTTCGGATAATCTGTATTCATGAAAAACTGTAGATACAGTCCGAACACGTAGTGATCACGTGACGATTGAAATTAAAAAAACAGAGGCCGAAAAATACCGACAGTGTTGCTTGATTTATGTTAAAAAGTTGTGTGTCTCATAAGGAATTGGATTTTTTTATAATATAGGTAGCAAACGAGCATGCGGGTCACCTGATGTTAAGTGATCACCGCCGCCCATGACTACCCGCAACACTGTGGGTGTCGGGGGTGTGTTGCTGAGCCTTTGAGAAAATTGGGCACCGGATACCGCAGTCACCGAACGAAACGCAGTAACATCGTCCCTACTTCACGTCGTTTTTCTGTGCGACGACGGTGATATTTCACCGGTCGAGTCGGCCCAGTAATCGCTGCAGACAGAGCCTACAGCTAGACTCTGCCACTCTCAAAAACGCTAGAAGGTATCAATTAGGAATAAAGATAAAAGTATGTGTAAATATCGTACGGTATATTTTCCTTAATACTAAAAATATTACTGTTTTGCTGCCATCTTTTAATTATGATATTCAATTTGCGATATCATGCTAACTTAGTATGAGATTCACAAAACTTAAATAAATGGCATTTCAATGGTTCCGAATTGTGGTGCGGGAAGTTTCCTTAATTACCTTGATCGTACTAGCACTACTTAATATTTTTCAACTATTAACTTTTATAGTGTTGAGCGGGCAGGCACGAGAAAATAATTTATATGTCCACTGAATGTACACGTTTTAAATTCTAAATTAGGATTGTATTATTTCCGAAAAGAGTGCTAGGAGTTTTTTTCCGCCGGCTTTTTTCTCTCGGTCTACGGTTAGGTAAAGTCGAAGTTTGTAACATTGACGTTCATTAAGTATATGTTACATATCTATGATGAATAAAAGAATTTTGATTTTGAATTTATGTTAAAATTATCGAATGCCTTTAAACCTATTTAATCGATTTAACAACTAAAATTATGCCTCTCTAACCAGGTAACATCTGTTAGCTTCGTGTTTCATGCAAAGCATTTACGTGTAAAGGGATTACTATATTGACTGTTCCACAACTATGCAAATATTTACATAAGCCGTTTAACCCATAAAGCTATTGTAGTGGAATTAGTTATAAATATCGAAATAAATTGGAATATTGACCTATTTAGAAAAATATTGAATACTGTTTAAAGTGTATTAAAATGAAAAGTAGAACTTTAAAATAATTGTTTAAATAATAAAATAAGGCGGTTCCACGGTACCTTAAAACCGCGCACCGCATCACATCACACTTGATAAAAATTCTATTCTGGCTACCAAAATCCTAACTTTAGGTACTCCGTGCGACAAATCACGCACCGTGTAACCCTGTTTGACTTACCTTGCTACTACCAACTTCAGCTTAACTTATCCTTACACCTACATCATCATTTCACGTATCTTCACGTTGAACTTTCAGAATAAACTTCAGGATACTTCCAGCTTTCTAATAATGATACAAATTGATCGTAACAAGACCTGATCTCGCAATTTATGTCATTGAATGTGCGAAGTTTGGAGTTTAGCTGGATCGTGGGGCAGATTCAGGTGTATGTATTTAGTTTGGGTCCGCTATGTAGTTTCGACTGTCGTCACTCGCTGGTGCAAATTTTTTCTCCACTGCGTCATAGGTTCGAAAGCTTTTGCACTCGAATAACGTAGTCGCGAAGGACGTTGTCTCCAAAAACATGGGCAGGCAGTTGCAATGGTGGGCTTTATACCAAGTTAATATTTTATTTGCTTTTTGACTAGATCGGTAGACTAAGAACTAAATAAAGTGTGGCTGTTATGTTCTAACAGAGGTAATTTCTGGGTAAGAAATAATAAGTTAACATAAGTATGACTACTTAGAAAAAAGTGAATATTTTAATTAAACCATTAACGTAAAGGCGTGTTCCTCTAAAGTTTGCTGAAAGTGCAAATTGAAATTATATTTATTTCATGCTCTATAGAAAGGTAATTGAATCGGCTTCTAAAGCTATGATTGCTTTCCCAAAATAAATCCGATAAATAAGATAGATTTTTAACCATCCTCAAAGCAGAATGTTATCAACTAAATAGGTACTCTACTTATATTTTCTCCAAAATATCAAAATGCATTAAACACTTAAGTTATAAGTATTTAAGGTCTAAGTGTTTACATCTATTGGCAATGTATCAAGTGGTTTTTGGATGGAGACCAAGCGTTACGCCCCGGGTCTTAATCCGTCTTCTAACCGCTATGTTCCAGAGCTGAATTCATTTTAAGACGATTTGTCTACGTCACAGGCCTACGTCAGTTAGCAACTGGCCCCTTCTTTAATTCTTGTGACTATTCTTTAAATCAGTGGTAAATAGTTTTTAAGTTGAAGCTCGTGGGCTTGGTTTGGTTTGAATTAAAAATATGGTGCATGGTTGTATTTGTTGTTATAATTTTATTTTTGTGTAAATTCGATAATCATATCTTATTAACTTTACGTAAAAAAAGAGATAAAAGCATTGCACGCCTTTTTCATAAATCATACCTTTTAAACACCCAATGCATATTCAAGAAAAATCAAGAAATAAGTGGGTAGTTAAAAGATTTTTAATGCAACTAAGATATTTTTTATTTACTTACAGTAAAAGCGTCGTTGCGTGGGCTGAGAGAGATAGGGCTCATTAGTGTTGGGAAAGTTAATAAAAATAAAAAACTATATAAAAGATTTTAATTTGCGTAGGGAAGCAGAAGGATAGATAAGTCTTCCTAAAAAGAATCTATATCATTCATCTGGCTTTGTTTCCTTAACATAAAACTTAAAAACAAGTACATACCTACTATGGCAACTTTGTTAAGTTCAATAAAAGCCTGCTTTTTCATGATTTACTTTACCAAATTACTCCTTTAAGGGCTGATTTTTCAATAGTCAGATAAATGCTAACTGACTGATAAGAGGTATGTTTTCATTGTCACTTCATACATATGTCAAGTATTTATGTTCGACGTGCAACAAAAACATACTGATTTTCTGTCAGATAGAATTTATCTGACTATTGAAAAACCGGCCCTAAAACTTGTAAATATAAATAAAATGTTGCAAAAATGTCTACGCGGCTTTATTTTCAATTGCTTAAAGTCGCCCTTTACGTTACTAAATAATTAAACTGTTTACCTACTTAATACCTTGTTTCTTATATCGTAAACAATTTTTGATATTTATTAATAAAATTGATAAATGTACGGACACGTTTTCTGTTCATCTCAGTTCAATATGATTTGTCTGTTTTCTATCCTGTTCCTTTGAGCAGCTTTATCCCTGCGTAGGATGCAGCCAGTCTGATTGAGAAAAATAAAAAGTGTAACCTCGGAATAGATACCCTGTTTTTATATAAATAAAAGTAATATTCGGGTAAGGACAAATATATAGACGATTAAAACCGTTGTCACCGTTGTAAGACCTGCATTAAGCACTCCCACGTGCATAACATATTTATATGTTTAGTATTAAAGAAGTTTAAGGGCACATTTTCTTAGGTAGCTCTTTATTTTATATAAAACCAAATACTTAATAAAAAAATTAATGTTTTCTTATACCTTCCAACAACAATATTTAATTTTTACATGCAAAGTTTTAATTAATATTTCAAAAATATATAAATTGTCTTCCGTCCATTTGTTACTCTATCTTCGTTTACAGTGGGCGTAGATTTTTCCTCTCTTGCGTTTTGCTTCAGTTCTGATTTTATTTTAGTTCAAAGTGCAAACGTTTTTAAAAAGTAACAATTTATTTTATAAAATCAATTGCGAATTTTATTCAGTATACCTGTTTATATTTATTATCAAGCTATTCCTAAGGCTTCTATTGTTCATACCTATGCAAGAGATTTTGTTATTTTGTAACGTTAAAGAACCTAACAGCAAGAATATGTAATTTAAAATCTATATATTTGGTATCATTTACTCTTATTCTTAATTCTGTATAAGGCTTCATTACCAACAGATATTCATTGAATAATAGATATAATAGACTGTAACAATGTTTCCCCAATTCATTTTGTTATGAGCTCGTAAAACTTTAATGCCACTTTTCTTGATTTAGCTAGCTGCTTTGTTTTACTTTTACGACGTGTGTTATGTGTATTGACGTACAGTATTAGGGCAATGGAAACATTTAATTCGTCAATCGAATTTATGGAGTTCAAAAGTACATTTTACCCAAATTTTGATTTTATTTCGAGAACATTTAAGATACCCTATTAACTCATATTCTGTAATTTTATTCTGTAAAGAGTTGTGACAACAAAAATACAAAATTGGTTAATGGCTTCAGGAGTTACAGCCACGGACAAAAATAAATAAGTAAGTACACAAATACACCCATAAAACATTTATGAAGTACTTTTCCTTTTTCGTCTGGATCCAAAACGAGCATCAACCTACCAAAAAGTCAATTGATCACTACCAAGTATCTAGTATTCAATAATTTGACAGCTTGCAAACTTCAATATTTCACAGCTTCGACGGCGCATCGACAATTTGTATCACTTTCGCTTCAGATTCAGTTTTTCTTGAATAATTCAAGGGCTGCAGACATTTTTCGATTTTATTGCAAGAATGAGTTGTCTCGTTATACCCCTCAGTGGCAGCTGTAACAATGAAGACCAGTGTCTTGTACGGTCGTCTGATGACATACCTCTGTAACTCATTTGAATGTAGATTCATACTTGAACTTGGCTCATTACTTATTTCGTTTTCTTTCTTTGCAACTCTGTTTTTGACTCGAAATGAACTTTGTTGTTGTACAACAGTAGGTATATTTATTAGAAAACAATAAAGTTTCTTAGTTTCAATTTTATTCAAAATAGTGATTGATCCTCAGAACCGAAGTTTGAGCACAAAATCGAACAGCAATATAACAAAAACATCAAACAAAAAGTTCAATAAAATCTCTCTACTGGAAACGTGACTTGCATAAAATACTTGGGTCAAAGTATTCTGCAAGGATTACTGAAACAACTTGCAGCCTTAATTGTTTGTCAACTGGCAAGTGATCGAGGGTTTGGTCCCATTTATTTTATTTGAGTGTAAAATGTTTGAAACAAGTTTTCATGTGCACTAAAAATCCGCACTCACCGCACCGATAGTTTGAAACTCTAAACTTCGCGCTGGTAAAAGAGTTGTGCATACAAGTGTAAATATAAAAAATTAATATTGCGTTTTAATATGCTCTAAGTAAATGAATTATGTAAGGCTTACGTACCTATTTATCAAGCTAATGGGATACTCAATCATCGTCACAGTTTTACCATTTTTGTCGAGAATTTATAACACTTTGATGGATTTCATCATTTCAACGTGTCATTTTAAGGCAATATAATCTTAAAGTAAGGTGCGATATGTACATTTGCTAATCATTTGCCCGCATTAGGTTATTAAGGGAATCCTGTTTACGTGTTAAAAGTGTGTTTTACAAGTGTTGGTTTACATTTACAAGTTTATGCTAAGAGCTCCACTTTATTTGCATATTGGATCAATGCTTAGCTCCAATTATTGATATTTAGGGTTAAGGATAAGTCCGGTTTGGACCCATGTTGGGCGCCACTAACTAGGAACGACATAATTAGTTTTTGCGAGTGCCGATTTTTGTTCTTTATTCTTAATTATTGAAATCAAGTTTAGTAGATTGCATCAAATTCACATATTTCCAACACATATAACGCACGTAAATTTATGTTGATATATCTATTTAAACGAACTTATAAAATTAAAAAATACAGTGATATCTCAAGTGGCGAAATTAAATATTAATAACTACAATGCGACAATATCTGTACAAAAACAACTGTCGAAAAGTAGTCTATTAATTTCCCCAACATCGATTGCACACAAACATTTGAGCGTATCAGAATATTTACTCTCTCAAGATGGATCGTTTTTCTACTTTTGAACAAGTTTTAAAGAGTTTAGTCCTCAATAGGGGTGGATGAAATCACTTTTTGGAAGGATTACTATAACATGATGGCTTCATAGAATGGATGATACCGTCTAGACTACTGAAACTGATATTCAAAAATTTTTCGATACTAACATTTGAGATTTTATGGCAGTCAGAAAGTTAGGGCGTTTAGGGTAACGATTGTGAATATTCGGTTTTATGATAATAATTCAGGTGTAAACCTGAATATGAATTGAGAAGAGAAGAAGTTTAGCACTGCTTATATTTCTGAAATGGAGATGTCCAACTTCTTTTAAAATAAGGAGCTTTATATTTTATCAAGAAATGAAAATGGAGAATTTCGTAGTTGATTTATCAGGAGCTTTTCTTTATAATTTTTACCGTTATCGAATAGATTTTTTCAATAGCAACCTAGAGACCAGGTTCAACTAAATAAAAAAGTCTAAACTATAAGAGTTAGGTAACTTTCAAGCAGAAAGTAAACAATGTAGGTAAGATTGTCTAAAATGTTCGTGTAGAGGTAGGTAAGGAAAGTAAAATGGCGTTTAGCGAGGCCACGCAAAGACCTCTTTAAGTTTTCTTAGAACGTGGAGCAATATAGACGTTCTCACAACGAAGTTTTATTAAATGGTGAGATATTAAAAGTTGTGTAAGATTATCATATTATAAGGACAAAGGTTAAATTTGAAAATTAAGAATTAAGTTAAAATGGAAATCACAGTTGTATCATTATGTAAATAACATTGAATACAAATAACAATATATAAGAACCATAAGAAGACCATCTTTCAATTCAAACGATCTAATAGAAATCTCATATTTTCTTTGGCGTCCAGTGTTCCTTGTCCAGGTGATTCGTAGATGCAATTGACCCTAATACGACAGAAGTGTTCTCGACTTATAGAGACAGTGTTCAAATACTCGGACAACATGTGCCAACTTAATAAAATAATAGAGAACTCAACTGTTCCCGCTTTATCATTATTTCATTTTAAAGTTTCTTGGCTTGAAATTTACTCAATTTTAACGTATATTGTATATTAAGTGCAGTCGTGCCAAAACATCGGGTTACACTAAAGTCAATAATGATAGCGTTATAAGAATGAAAGCTAGTTAAAGTAAATAACCAATATCAAACCTTTTGTGAGACTGTGCTTCTAATTAGGAGTTTCAGAATATTGCTGGTACCTGAATATTAGTGGTTTTAATAACAAACAACTTGAATACACATTTGTTTTGAAACTTTTCATTACAGAAAGATGCTCTTTCGAATGGTAGATGTAAAAGTCTACCAGTAAATGAATTGAAAGTTAATAAATAATGTTGTTTTAAAAAGGGATCAAGATTCAGCATGAATTTGCTTTTTTATTATTCTAATGGCATCTTTCATAACTTTTGATTGTATATTTCTATCAATATTAACTTATTATTCTTCACTTAGTCAGCTGTTGACTGTTGCCGTTATTTCTATTGAAGTTGTTATTTACCTCTATATAACAATTCTTCCTACACATTAATGGAAGAGTCTTGTTGGAAACATTTCTTATTGTTAGCAGTTCAAAAAGATTGTCTATTAAATCTACTAATTTAACTACCCAATTGCACATTAAATGCTATACTTTACTATATTTATAACTATATGTTTGATTTTTGGGAAATCCTACTAGGTATATAATATTATAAACGTGGAAGTTTGTAAGTTTGGATGGATGGATGTACCTACCTATGTATGGATAGATGTTTTTTACTCTTTCACGTAAAACCTACTGAATGGATTTTAATGTTTTTTTGCAATAATATTGCTTATACATCCAAATAACACATAGGCCTAAATTTATAATGGTGTGAATTGTCTTAAATATCAAGTGGAAAAAAATATTAGGTAAAAAATTGACTATCTGCGAGCTATTCTGGCGTTCGCTGCCAAATTCGCTGGAGTTACACATAATATGTAATGTATGATGGAAATGTTTATCTTAAATAGTCCTACAAATTGTTACGTTGTAATGAAATGTTTCCACGCGGGCGAAGTCGCGGGCGGCCTCTAGTTATCTATCAATTAAATATTTTTTCCGTAAACAATCGCTGATGTTTGATAATATTATAGTTCAACCATTATTTTTCTTCAATTAAACCGAATATAAAATTCCTAGTGAATTCACTAAGTAATCATCGTTCAAACATAAAACTAAGACTCAAACTTACTGTGCACTATTTTTAGGTAGGTATTTAGCCATAATCCACATTTTGCTCATATTATGAGTTTCGCCATAACGCCGCATGTTTTAATCCCATTGTTTTCGGTATGTGTCATACATATTAATGTGACTATCAATTCAATTAGTTCGTCATTAGTACCTTCAGTCATCAACGTATTGTGTTTGACAAATCTATCAAAGGCAATTAGTGAAATGCATATCTATTTTCAATTTAATCAATATCTCATGTTTCAGCCTTTAAAATCTGAATTTTTAGTCAACGTTCATTGTCTATGGTATAAAATATTGGGATAAACAATTTTGGGATTGCGGACAGCTTACCCACAATAATTACTCTACAAAGCTTAGTAGAACATTACACACGTAATTTATTACTGTTTTATTTGTGGCCAAAACTATTGTGTGGCAGGAAGTCACTTTACTGTAGCGGTGACAGGATAATTATTCATAGCTGAAATCGTGATATTTTGTACAGATAAAATCATTTTGGTAAAAGAAACATACTTAACTATTACCTATCCTGCTTGCTTCAGTGTTTGTCTACTTGGTAGGATCTACGTTATGCACTTATGAAAATATTATTCAGACTGTTTAATGTTTAGGGTCGAAAGTCAAATTCTGGGCTCACTTAATAATTAGTACTAAAAAAGGAAGAAAATTAAAATGAAAAAAAAAAAACTATTTTTTCTTTGAAATTAACTAAAGAAACATTGGAAAACCAATCCAGTCAAACAAAAAACCGTCAGTGACTGAAACCTTGTTTTTTTTCACGAAATAGATAGCAAGAATATGTTTAACGTAATAAGCGTCATTAAGCTCCCCTTATCATAACACTATCTTATATCTATTTATTACAATACAATTACAGCAAAACGAAGACTTCTAATTGTGTCATACCAAAACTCGCCATCTGGACAAAAGTATGCCGTTTTGTGGAAATCTGTTCCTAAATTTAGTTCAGGATTATTTCGGTCGCATCGTGTCGCGACCGCAACTAGCTGAGTCTACGAATCTAAACACGAGAAGAGCGGCGCTCGCGCACGCTTTACAACGTTTATTACCGTTTTTACCTAATTACCGGATTAACTCATTATCATTAACTTCCATTTTACGGCAAATGGAAGTAAACATGTTAAGAAAAGAGAATTAGTTTATAATGGGTGTGAAAATGTGTGTGAATTCGTTAGTTGTTGGTTTGGTGATATTTGTCCAATGTTTTTCTCAAAATGCTGCTCAGGATAGTCACAAAATAGGTAAATGTTTTTATGACTAATATAAAGATTCTCTGAACTCTTCTAAGAAGTGTCACTAATAGATTAGTATAACCGCAAACGTCATCATAAATGTGCTACCTCTTCCCAGTTTGAGCCATATAATTATTAAAAAAAAACAGACTCTCAACCCTTCAACTTCTCTAAGTCGATGGCCATCTTTTAATCTATTTACCTACGTAGTCTACAGCCGCATCCGCTTTTTATGTAGATGACCGCCCAGGAGGCTGGATGTCGAAACCTAGCAATTCACTTTAGAAATCTAGAATTAAAAATCAAAGTCTAGCGGTAGACCACTTCTGGCAGCAATGGTGAATTCTAGATTTAAAAAAATCCTTGGAGTTAATATTTTAACTGAGTTATGGCTTAAGTACAAAATGATTAACAACCGTGTCTTATATTTTAGGAGCTATATTCCATGAAGACTCCAATTATTTAAATGTAGCTTTCATACAAAGTGCAAGTTTGTATGGATTCGAGACAGCTATAAAATCAGTTACTAATCATGGCAGTATTATGGAGATACACCAGGCGACGTGTGAACTAGCTTCTGTAAGTTCATTTTTATCTTTGGTTTTGGGATTGTCTTCTTGTATTTTATCTTTTTCGATAGAAATAAATTAATACAGCATAGGTCTAGTATTTTTTTCACGTCCCAATTTGAGTTTATGCCTGTATACTTGAAAATAGCAAGTCTATTAGGCGTCGTTTTTTGTCACTGCTATTAAATTCTCGTTTCCTTAATAAAGTATAGGACAAGGTTACTCTTACGGACAGGGGTTAATGATAAAATGATATATGTTTTCTTTATTCCAGCTAGGTAAGCTAAAGTAATCACATTTTTTTTTTAAGTTCGTCGGCATATTTAAGCCCTTTATTTTGCAGGAAGGAGTCATAGGTGTCATAGATGGAGTAGGCGGGCGTGCAAGCGAGCACATACAAGCTTTGTGTGACAATCTGGAGCTGCCTCATGTCGTGCTTCAGCATAATGACCTCTATAGTTCCAACTGGACCTTTGTCAATCTTTATCCAAGTCCCGAGGCTTTTAATAAGGTAGCTAAACCACAACAGCAATAATCGTAATAACTACTCTTAGCTCAACTAAAGTTATCTTAATACTATCTTGACCAATTCAACTATCTTCTTTCAACGATTAAAAACATTTTTCCAGGTATTAACGAGATTGATAATCACCAAGGGCTGGGATAACTTCACAATTCTGTACACGAAGGGGTTTAGCATGAACAGAGTGAGCACCCTCATGGAGCTAGGCAATGACACTGACAGATATACTGTCACCATCCGAGAACTGCATGGCAATGATTACAGGTAAAATGTTCAAATTAAAACGTCTGTGTTTTAAGTGATGAGTATTACTTTGGTTGAATAGCATTTTATTTATTGGCAATAACATTCACAAACATTATATTTATCTGTTATTTTATCAAAGAACTCAGAGAAAACTGCTAGGTCATTTGTCTCCAATTTTATATTTACCTAAATAGTTTTAAAAACTTTAACCAAAATCTAATAATAGAAACGTAGGTAAGGGTAACAAATTCGTAGAAAGCTTCAGAAATGCGTTCCATTATTACCAAGTGTATTAAATGGGAACAATCAGAGCCATCATGATTTGATGAATACCAGGGAAACACTAACTGCCAGCTACAAAGGTTGTATTCAGAACATTGGAATTGGCTGTCCGTTAGAATTAGGTGATAGCATCGGCAAAGGCTGTTACGTCCCTCTGCGTAATTAACTTGCACATGAACAGCATGTTCAATTAATATGCATGCGTAATTTACTTGTTCAATATTTATTTACAAACCTAAAATTTATATATTTGATATTTAATCTGAACAAGCTACGAATAGGTAAAATTTTCAAATTAACATAACTGAATAATCTGTTAACAGCTTCATTTGCTTAATTGCTGTGTTATGTTTTGCCTCCTATAGTTGTGCTATTTCATGGAAAACCAAATATTCTGCTAGTTGAGTGTGTACAATAGAGGACATAATTTCAAGCCACCATTTTTTTTTTAATAAAAACTGATTTTTAGATTTTAAACATTATACCTACTAGCTACTCTTATTTAGTAAGAAATGAGAAACTACTTAACAGTAAGTTCTAGTGTACGTAGTTTTATGAAAAAATCGAGCCAAGATTCCGTAGACAAAAATCCTTTGTCGAAAATTCTTTCACTGTTCAAATTATATTTCCCTAGAGATGAGGTGCCAAAGAAGAAAAATATTTCTTTCAATAAACTCTGAAAGCAAAGATAACATATCAAGAACAAATGTTTAAAAGAGATCAATTTAGGAAAATCAACTACTAAATAACTTTAAGTTATTATTAATAGTAATTCTTTTTCTACTTTTTATTCAACGCTACATAGAATAAGGAAACATATTTATTTATTTAAGATAAGAAAAGCGTAAGCGTTAACATAATTGTGTTAATACGATAGATCGGTGGACAAGCAAAAATTGGTTGACTAATCTGAGAAAAGGTACTGTGCTCAATTCTTACTTCAGTAGCACCACTAATAAGTTATATTTGTACGTATGTTTCATTTCTCGTATAGAAAAAGTAAAAATAACTATTTACCTGAACTCAGCTAGTTTGGTGTGTATTTTTACTCTGTAAAAAGTATGACGTTATTTTATAGCCGTTATTAAAAATTTGTTTTAATTTCCAGAGACGTGCTAATAAATGCTAAGGACAGCGGCTATGTAAACTTTGTGGTGGATTGTCCATCTCAATACCTAGAGACGCTACTGAGTCACGCTCAGCAAGTAGGTCTCATGTCCGACGAACATTCATACATATTTGTCTCGCCTGACCTCTTTACTGTGGACCTCAATCGGTATAGGTATGGCGGGGCTAATATCACAGGTCTGTAAGTTTAAGAATAACTAGATTGTAAGGCGTATAATATAAATAATATAAGATTTTAATATAATGAACTTTTTAAAACAAATCATAAAAAAAATTTTAAAACGAGAGGAAAATAAACGAAATGAAGCGAACACCCAATTTCGCTTTTGGGATTTGAAAAGGATAAGTAAAGCACTTTTAGTATAACCACAAAGAATAACAACCCAAAATATATCAGACACGGAGAATAATTTTCGTATTCATCTTGTTATATAAATTTACCTAGACAGACATATATCTAGACAAATTAGAATATGTTAAAACATAAAAACATAATCTATGAGGTCTTTTATTTAAATCAACGAGACAGAAATTTAAAACAATATTGAATTTTTGCAGCGCTCAACTTGATTGTGGAACATTTGAATTTAGTTGTGTTTTCTAGGTTTAAGATTAGTTAATCCAGAAAAGAACAAAAAACTGTGGAATTTCACAAGCTTACTAAACAGCGATAGTAATGAGGAAATTATGACTGAGAGGATAAAGACGAAAGTACTTCTAGTACACGATGCAGTCCTAGTATTTTACCAGGCGAGTCTGAGCATGGTGGAAGATGATAAGAATGCAGGAAAATACACTTTGAAAGCTGAATCTCTGAGTTGTGATCAAGAAAGCCAATGGCAACATGGAGCTTCGTTAATTAATTTTATGAAAACTGTAAGTTATTAACATTGTTACTTACCTATACATTCATAAAATTTAAAAGACTTGTGGGCTTAGTACAAATTTAAGATATTTTTTGTCTAAAATGTAAAACTCTTAAATTTTCAGAACAAAATTGACGATGGTCTAACCAGGGAACTGAGATTTGATGGACTAGGACAACGTACCGATGTCATATTTGATATATTAGAGCTTACACCCGCTGGGAATCAAAGTGTAAGATATATTTGTATTTAGTTAATTACAATATATTCACCTTTTAAACTTCTAACCGACAATATTTTTGAGTTGGTTAAATTGATAATAGTAGTCTTATAAAACGATTTTATTACGATTACCTACTCTTGTTTTTAGATTGGTACTTGGAAACTCAATGTTTTAGAAATTAAAAGGCCGTTTGAACCAGCTGATATTGGAGAAGAGGCCATAATGAGGAACAAAACATTCAAAGTACTCATATCGGAGGTAAATTTCTCAAGCAATTTAATATAATAATTTCAATTCATTATTGCCAAATAAACAATGACCTGTGCATTATGATTATTGAATGAAGTTAGGTTTTTTTGAACCAGTCATTATTGTTACGTTCTTTTTTTATGAATTTCAGACCGCTCCCTATGGATTTGTAAAAGAGTCAACGCAACAGATGACTGGTAACGACCGTTATGAGGGTTTTACTGTAGATCTAATTGATAAGATTGCTGACATTCTAGGCTTCTACTATGAGTTTGAAGTAGAGAATGATTACGGTAGTTTTTTAAACGATAGATGGACGGGTATGATTGCGAAAATTCGGGAGGATGTAAGTAAAATTCTTATTTCCAAATAATAACAACTAGTTCGTTTTCTTACGAGCTTAGAAAGCAAACGAGAATATACTTCGCAATTTTTATTATAACTTGAGAATACATAAATCGATATATCTAAAATATTAAGATTATTTTACCAACTTTAATATTACAACACGCAAATGTTTCTTTCAGAGAGCTGACTTCGGTATTTGTGACTTTACAATAACATCAGAAAGAGAAAAAGGTATAGATTTCTCGCTGCCATTTATGAGTCTTGGTATAAGTATTCTCTACAAAGAACCCAGCAAACAACCACCGGCTATGTTTTCTTTTATGGCTGTTTTTTCACAAGAGGTAAGTCTGAAACTACTGCCATACTACGACCACACGGAATAGAAGCTGTAGCTATTAGGTCTAAAGTTATTGCCAGCTACAGTTGGCCACAATGGCAAAGCCCTCTTGTTAGCAGAAATGCATTGCTATGTGTTTCTAGGTTTGGTTATACATGATGTTCGTGCAAATTTGCGTTGGAGTCACGATGATTTTTGTCAGTCGTATCTCACACAAGGAGTGGCAAAATCCCGTTCCATGCATTGAACAACCTGAGGAGTTGAAGAATCAATTCAGTTTTGCTAACTCGATGTGGCTGATCATTGGATCTGTCATGCAACAAGGATCCGAAATTGCACCTATGTAAGCTTGAAATTTCATTTTGACAATCTATTAACAAATTTACATAGGGATACCTAATGGAAACACTAGTCTTGAAATTTCGAATAATTGAACCTAAACGAGAATTCTGATAATAAGCATAAACTTGAATTGAATTTAAATGAATGTTTTGATTTTACTATACAGAACATTATTTTTTGTAGCGCTCTAGGTCCCAGAATCATAACTAGTGTGTGGTGGTTCTTCACAATGGTGATGGTGGCTTCCTACGTTGGAACTCTTGTAGCCTTCTTGACCGTCGAAAAAAATGTTATGCCTTTCGACTCCGCAGAAGAATTGTCCCAGCTGAAATCTATTGCGTACGGAGCTAAAAGTAAAGGATCCACTATATCATTTTTCAAGGTTTGTTCATATTCCTTAGAGAATAAGATTGTTAATCATGAAAATGACTTAGCTACGGGTAATTTCAGGATTCATCAAATCCAACATACAAGGCGATGTATGACAAGATGGTTGCAAATAAATGGTTGGTAGAAAAAAATGATAAGGGTGTAGCATTGTAAGTATACATAAATTTTTGTGGGTATTTTTAGAATCTATAAATTACGAGGAATTGTTACAAGTATACCATTATTATTAGAACAGAGAAAGGTGGATACGCCTTTTTTATGGAGTCGACTTCAATAGAATACGAAACAGAACGTCATTGCGATCTGATGCAAGTTGGAGGCCCTCTCGACTCTAAGAGTTACGGAATTGGAATGAAGAAAGGTACCTATAGAAACAACCTACTCATAACATGATTCTTTATTAAGTTATTCATACTTACTCAGCTATATTTAAAAGAAATGTTTTTAAAATGTAAATATACTTGGGTTTATGTTGGCGAAATTTATAACCTTCACATAAAATACTTCATGGTAATTTTTATATTAACATATATTTTGACTAATGAATATATTGCTTTAGGGTCAAAATACAAGAAGTACATAGACGAAGCGTTGCTTAGATTGAGAGAAAAAGGAGAAATTCGTAAACTGAAGGATCTTTGGTGGAAGGAAAAAAGAGGCGGGGGAAAGTGTGGGGTACGTAGGCAATTCCAGTCTCTGAATGTTATATTTAAAATTGGAATGCATACAGTCTTTCTGCAAATGTTCATATTTTTATAACAACCATAACATCATGTCATCGGTTAAATTAGCTACATTGTGTTTATTTCTCTTTACATATATATTAAGATATCGAATAGAATTTCAATATCTGCCAAAGAGTTTTCCCCCCTTACTTTTTTCAGAATTAGACTTGACAAGCTATCTATTCCAAATGTAATTAAATGTGAATTTTTAATGAAATTTTACACATCTTACCAACCTTCCTTGTTATTTTTTTCAATAACAGCCAAGATCTGCAATTTGATCACTCCATATTTAATTGAAGAATATGTAGTTTATGTTGGAGTTAAATTAAATATTGTTTGCAGGAGAAACGAGACGAAGAGCAAAAGCAGCTCAGCATGAAGAACATCCAGGGGGCGTTCGTAGTGTTGGGCGTGGGGTGTCTCATAGGGATGGTGATATCTACCCTCGACATGTTGTGGGGAGTCTTCAAGAAATCTGTCAAATATGGTGTAAGTTTGGTATTGATATGATTATTGTTACGATTAAGTCTTATCCTACTAATATTATAAACGTAGAAGTTTGTGAGTAAGGATGTATGGATGTTTGTTACTCTTTCACGTAAAAACTACTAGATGGATTTTGATGAAACTTTACAGTAATATAGGTTATATATCAGAATAACATATAGAGTATTTTTTACCGCGGGAAAACTTCTCAATCCCACGGGAAACCGACTTCCACGCGAACGGAGTCTCGGGCGGCCACTAGTAACACACATTTGCTTAAAAAGATAAGATATAAACATTTACTTCACTAAGTAATTACACTTACTTCAAATACAAATACTTTTTTCCAGACAACATTCAAAGACGAATTAAAAGAGGAGATGAAATTCTTCATCAAGTTCAGCGGTGACATTAAGCCTGTCAAGCGTCCAGCTAAAACAGACGGCAGTATAGAAGCACTGGCCGAAGCTGAAGGCAAAGACGAAGTCCGTTCTTTGAAGTCAGTGAAGTCTGGGACGTCTACTGGAACGCATAAGACGCATCATTCACATAGCTCGAAACATTCAGGACTGAGCGTCGCGTTTGCTAGAAGGCGAGAATATACTTAAGTTATGCATGGTGGTTTTTTTGTTTTACTTTGAATGATATTCATACAAAAAAGTTCTGTTATGTTGAATAGGTACATTTTTTTAGTTTAAACCCAGTAGTTTTTATTTACTTGAAATAGAGTTATTAGTAGAGATGCGCCGAGTAACACTTTTGCCGAGTACCGAGTACCGAGTATTACTCGGTTCAATTTTTTTTTACCGAGTACTCGGCCGAGTAACTCCGTTCTATCAAATTCCCAATTTCGCACGCGTAAACAAGTACAAATGAACACAAGTATATTTAGAAGAAAATTTGTTGGCAAATGGTGGACAGGGCACTAAACAAGGCATCATAATTTACATTTATTAAATTTTAATTATTGAATATTTTTATTACTGTTCCTTTAATTTTGTCCCACTAGCACTCCTGCATTAGCATAATTTTGATTCTATTACTTGAGGATGTCAAAGATTTCCTCAATCGGTACGTTTTGATTAACCCTTTTTTTTTTTTTTTTTTTGATAATCCAGGAAAATGCCTACGCATACCCGTCCCCTCCAGGGAAAGGAGACGGGTTATGTCGGACTCGCACCGACTAAAAACCTGGAGTTGTCCTTCAGGCCGTCGTATAATGGCGGGGCCGCGGGAATTACCTGTTGAGGCCCTCGCCGCGAACCCCACCGACGGCTGGCTACCGAGGCAGCCCCCTCAAGTTTGGAGGCGCGCTGGGACAAACCGCGGCGCGCCTACCCCCTCACGTTCCCTTGATTGGCTACCGACCTAGCCCTGTGTCGGCAGCTTGGGAACCTCCCCAGGGTCTTCGGCCGTCTGCCGACCTGGGGCCTCACCGGCTGGAGTCGCCGACGCGCCACTGCGGGGACAGTGGCGCGCCGCCGAATCTGCCCTGGGCCGAGGAGAGGGGTTTCCCCACCACCCCTTCCTCAACCCACCTCCAATCCAAATCGCGGAGGATCGGATGCCGCGGCCGCCACGCCGCGCCACCCGACCCACCACGATTACCCCCCTGGGCGCTCGACAGAACGAGGGCCAATGGCCCGCCGGAGCCTCCCCTCCTGGGGTGCAACTGACCGAGTGCCCGGCCAGAGCCTCCCCTCCGGGCGCATCAGCACGCTGGGCTTACGCCCAGCTGGAGCAGCCCCCCTCTCGTGGGCCGGTCTACCTCACGACCGGCCCCTTGTGGGACCACTTAGCTTCCCCCAGTAGCTGGCTTGCTACGGGGTACTAAGCCCCCCCGCCGCGGCAAGGCGCGATCCCTTGGGGGGGGTTTTGATTAACCCTGTTGTTTCAATTATATCTACCTAAATATATTGCTTTCTTTAAAAAAAGTATAATACTTTTTTGGTACTCGGTACTCGGCATTTTTATACCGAGTTACTTGGCCGAGTACCGAGTACCAAAAAACCCGCCGAGTACGCCGAGTACGCCGAGTACCGAGTATAAACTCGGCCCATCTCTAGTTATTAGTATAAACGACGAAGAATATGTTAAATATTTATTGGCAGCAGAAAATTTACTTTTGTCTTACAACTTAAACCTCGTGAGCGAATTGATTAAAATTTTATTAAAATTTTGATAAGTATACCTATACAAAAAATATTTGAGTCAAAATCGAAAATCATAATGATACCTTTAAAAAAATATAATAATGAAACTGTTTTTTGACTAAACCTTATCAAATCTCTGATCCAATTCATCCTTCACAGCCTACCTTTTGTTTTCTTGGTAAGTAGATTCTTCTTGTGGGTAAACAACGGATCCTTATACTTACGGTTATGATATATCGCTAGCCATTATACCAGCGTCCAGCTAGTGGGCAACGGACACCGACCTACGATCACAATCTTTCAAAGGACACCATTAGCAAAACAAATTGCTTACATAAGCGCACTACTTTATTCTAAGGATTAGGTTTAAAGTGATTGTTTGTTGTGGCATCATATTTTATTGGAAAATATTCAAAAAAGTCTTTTACAGAAGAAGAATTTTAACAGAGTACCTTTGACGATGATTAGAAAAAGTTTAATGATATAAATACAACCTGACTGCACTTCACTTGTTTGCCAATTACCTACTCACTTGATTTACAATCGTTTCTGTACATATGGGGTAAGCACTAGGCAGTTACCAATTACCAACCTTCTCAAAAAACTGTATGTCTGAAAGAACGTATCAAAGTACTTTTTCTTAAACAACCGCGCATAAGAAAGATAGAAAGCTGAAAGTAAATAGTGACTAATTATGTTTTCATATTCCATGAGGACACTTGACCTTCATTACTGTTTTTGTCTATACGCAGAGACATATTCGCAAGAAGCGACCCCGAGTCAAGTGTGTCCTCAATCACACCGCTTTCATTTACAACACCCTTTTCAACGAAGGAATGACAAGAGACGAATAGTCTCACATTTTTCAGGGCAAGCTCTAATTATGTGCTTGATGTTTGCATCAAGACCTTTTACTTACTTCTTCTATTTCTATACTTATAATAAATCTGTAGAGAGGTCAATTCTGTACATGAAATATATTTCCAAAATAACTATCAGGGGATGATAAGGGATCGATACTGATGCCAAAAATGCAATTAGTAAAATTTTTGTCCGTCTGTCTGTCTGTATAACCGTTATAGAAACAAAAACTACTCGACGGATTTTAACAAAACTTGGTACAATTATTTTTCATACTCCTGAGCTGGTTATAGTATACTTTTCATCACGCTACAATCAATAAGAGCGGAGCAGTGAAGGCATTTTAAAGCTTCCATCGCGTGTGCAACCTTAATGGTTAAAGCTACACAGAAATCATGTATGAAGAAAATGCTCTCCTTAAAATTATATAAAAAATATCCCACGACCGCATATGTCTATATTTTATGGTTGACTCACAATAACACGTGTAACTCCCGATAGCTTAGTAGTTCGAAGCTTTCTGATTATATTTATCTACTCTTACGTTTATAACACTCTCAGTCATCCCTAATTAAGAAAGTTAATATTATAAGCGATTCCATAAAAAAGAATCATAGAAATTGGTACAGACACACCAAAGTTAAATATACCTTCACATTCCCACGGGAAACCGACTTCCACGCGAACGAAGTCGCGGGCGGCCACTAGTAGTAAATAAAACTGACTTCACAGTAAAAATATATATTCAGACGACTAAAGTGTTCGGAAACATGATATACACTTGAGTAAAACGTATGAAAAGTTGTATGAAAGAATAAACAAATCTCACAACATTTATTTACCTAATTCTTGTCCTAAAGTTCTTAAGCTAATGGCTGTCTACTCGAGATAATATATCTTGGCAAGAACATTAGTGTTCAATTTTTGGTTTATTTTGTTATCTAAAAGAGTTAGTAAGGGCTACATTTTTGCGGATTTTGCTTTTAAAATCTCTGTACAGACAATTTATAGGTTTTTGTCAAGATTTATTTTAGTTGTGATTTTCCAAGACTAGTCAATAACTATAAATAAAAATAAGCTACGTTTACGATTTAGTTTCTAGATCTTAAAGAAAACTTTCGCATTTTGGACATTTGCACTGCATTGCTTTGTCTTCTGCTATGCAACCCATGACCAGAGTGATTCGATGTCTCAGAGTGAGGAGTTGCAGGAACTTCTAGACCATCATCATCAGCTGTTTCTTCATGATTACTTTTTTTGTCTTCATCATTTTCTTTGGGAGAACCGCTGTGTGATGACTCTTGAGGGTGACGCACTGGTTTAACATCACCACTTGTTGTAAATATAAACTTTAGTTCTGCGATCAATTCCTCCTTGAAAGGTACCTGAAATTGAGATTATTATAAAAACCGATTTTGAAAGGCCTAGGATCACCGAATATATCAACACATAGACTTACTTTCAAGGGACAAACCAGATGATAAAACAGGGGTCATACGGAGACATGCAATTCTGGTGAAACAAAATTTACACTTATTTAGGTACTATTTAGGTCTGCGTGTATTTAATATAAATCTATAGGGTAAAATCAAATCCATTAAATATTGGAAGCATATAAAGTTAGTAATCAAAATCATGGTAAAATCTATCTATATCGGCTTCTGCTTTTTTTACTTACATTTACTTTACGCGAGATTATCCATACATCAAATAACATTTCCAAAAATGCACAGATAGTTGCCATTCCGGAGCCTGCTACAAGTACAATAAAAACGCCACCTACGTTTGCTAATACAAGGGGCTGTGCATCAGCGCTGCCAGCGTCATCATCCTTTAAGATATTAAAATATTAATAAATTAAAATCTAGTTAGAACGTTTTATCAAATTTGCTTTACTTACAGAGCAAGCCCCTCCGCCTCGTTTTTCTTTCCACCATTTTTCTTTTAATCGTGTCAGTTTTCCTTGTTCTTGTAATTGTAGAATAGATTCACTCATTGGCTGTCTATACGGTGAATCTATAAGGTATAAACATGTTATTCAAGTATTTTAATAACATTCAGTGTGTGTAGTTTTTATGAACTTACTTTTCTTCATCGCGATTCCATAACCTTTGCTATCTAGTAGACCGCCAACTTGAGCCACATCGCAATTTCGTTCCACCATGTATTCAATAGAAGTAGATTCCATAAGGAACGCATAGTTTTCGGTGTCAGATTTTACTCTCGCCAACCCTTCGTCATTACTAGCTGTTTGATATTGGGGGTTATCGTTCATGTATTGATACATTTTCTGATAGAGCAAGTTATCTGACTCCTAGAGAAAAAATGATGTATGTTCTTAACTTATATTTTAAAAGTCGCACAATTGGAGGCTCTTGTCCTGAGGCCTTCTTTCAAACATTCTGGAATGCCAAAAGCTCGTCTATCACAAAAAGAAGGTTGGTGACAGATAGACCGACGGACAACGAAGTGATTTTATAAAGAACAGCTTTTTTTTCTTTCAAAGTTACATACCATGAAAAATCCAAGAGTGGCGCCTTTTTTCTTAGCGCCATAAGTTATACCGTGTGGATTGTTTGCTAAGTCTTGAACACTTTTAATGGCATAGAATTTGGATTCAACTGTTAAAAATGCTGCTAAATTAGCAGTGTAAGACGAAACCATGATTAATGTGAAGAACCACCACATACTTCCAGCCATGCGCGTAGACACAGCACTATAAAAAAATTGTTTGAACTTCTAAGAATTACTATAAAATATTTATCATTTACATATATTATAAGGCAATTTAAACTTACATAGGAGCTATTTCTGATCCCTGAGTGAGCACACTTCCTAAAGTAAACCAAAATGAGTTGGCCATTGTGAATTGATTGTCAAGGGTTTCTGGATCTTCTACACAGGGATAAGGATTTTGCCACTCTTCTGGCGCAAGTCTTCCAAGAATAAACAACAGTACTGATACCCCAACATACGCTCCAGCTATCCAACCCCATACCTAAAAAATAATATTATAGAATTAAAATAAAATAACTCGCATTGAAAGAAAAGTCCAAAATATTGTTATACCTCTAAAGAAAATGGCGATATAAACGAAAACAAGTTGGGTGGTTCTTTAGTCGGCTTCTTGTAAAGTATAGTGATTCCTAAATTCATAAATGGACTAGTAAAATCTACAGCTTTCTGTCTCGCCGAAGTAATTGTAAGATCAGTTATAGCAAAAGTAGCTCTCTGAAAGAAATGCATGAATGCAAAATTGAATCAAATATCGTAAACGTTAGAAAAAACACTTTATTTGGATTTCAAACATCGAAATAGAATATAAGGAAATAAATAATAAAAAGAAATCTTATTACGCCATCCATAACTTTTTCCATCATTCCGTTCCATTTTCCAGTTTTTTTGTCCAAGGATCCGTAGACGCCATCATCCTGGATCTCAAAGGTGATATTAAATTCATTCATTTTAGCAAGCTCTTCGATCAGCTCTATGCCAAAACCTTCGTAGCGGTCATTTCCTTCAAGTTTACGAGAAGATTCTTTTAACATTCCATATGGAGCACTCTAAAAATTTGCAGGCAATAAATTATCAATAACTGGTGTAATCTGAATACTTTCTTCAAAGTTAATTGATCAATGTTGTGTAAAATAATTAAATAAAGATATAATACTCTTTATTGTATTGGTAAAAGAAGAAATCAAAAGCATACCAAAGCCGTTAAAACAATGAAATGCTTTCCCTTCATACTTTCACTGCCCTCTTCTTCAGCTGAAGGTATAATAGTCCTGGTTTCTTCTAAACCATCGTCCGCTGTCCATTCTCCAACCTAAAATATATTCACGTTCAATTTTTATTTAATAATATGGTAAATTTACATAATTTTGTTTCACAAAATACCTTTTCAAGCCCGTGAGCCATAACTTCTAAAACGTCGATTTCAAAATCCGAACGGAAACCATCTTCATCAAATTTTATGATTCCACTCAATCCGTCTACTTCGATCTGTAAGTAGGCCATGATTTATAGATCAAACAATCCGTATTATTCTAACATTGAGCGGGATTTTATGACGGGATAAGTAAGAGCTGAATAATCTACGCGTCTTTGAAAATATGTTGACTGAAAATGGATTTGAGCTTTTACTTTTATTTTAAAGGAAGAAAAAATGTTAAGTTTAATTGGCGGAAATATCATTAAGGCATATAAGGCAACTTGATGTAAATGCAATATATGTATTATTATTTCTATTTTTACATTATATTTTTTATTTGTCAATTTCATAGTCAGGAAGGGAGGGATATTTATGGTCGGTTTCAACCCAATTCATCTGTTACGCCCTATAAATTTGTTTACCCAATTGTAAGGAAAATCCGTGTTTTTGCGAACTTAGGTAGGTATGATACATAGCCGTTGATTTAAAATTACAATAAAATTCAGTTTAAACGAAAATAGTACAACACAGAAGTTAAAACAAATCTTCTAGTAGTTTAGCTATTGTTAGAATTTAAGCTTTGCTTTCGAAGTTTATAGATTTTTGCATATTATTCGGTATTAAAGAATGAAATTATGAAACTGAAATTATGGAAGAAAATGCCATTTCAGTGCTACTAAATAAAAATATCCTCAAACAAAATAAAAAGAACCTGTTTCTCACCGTTCTAAGAAAATTGATAATGCTAGAACCGAACGGCCACCCTTCCTCGCCCTCGCAAGTGACTGTAGGCCCTTGATCAAGTCCTAACGCATTTAGTGCCGACGTGTACAAAGTGACTGCATCATGCACTAGAGCTAGGTGCAACGTGAAATTTTGCTCGACAGCATTCTCAATTTGCCCCTCAGATAGTTCTGATACTTTTTCGTTCAGCTCTTTGATGAAATCTTGAATAATATCCTCTGATGGATCGAAAAATCTTATGCCTGAAATGTAAATATTTTGCTAAATTTTGGGTAACTTTCATTTTTTAAACAAGATATTGTGTTATTACCTGTTATGTTTGTGCCACCGTGTTTGAAAGGGTCAATATCAATTGTTTGAAAGTCTGGGTTCATGATTATATAGCTATGTTCATCTGACATAATGCCTACTTGTTGAGCTTGCAGTAAGAACCGCGATAATTTTTCTAGAGTGCACTCAACTAAATAGTTAACCGAGCCTGAAGCTTTTATTGTTTTTAGTTGTGCTCTGAAATATCGTTTAATCTTGCATATAGTTTACTTAATTATTAATTTTGTTGATATGAGAGATATTACAACATGTTTCATGTGGAATTATGAATAAAGTATAAAGGTCGAAAATCATAAAAATACATAGATACCTAAAGTCATCGCTCTCTGGCAACTGTACGACATTCATCACAATAGCTGGGCCACTATCTATATCTTGCATTGTAAGGATGTTATCCAAAAATGGTAAAAGTTCCGCTCCTTCATAAATTATCGTGAACTCCGTCCAACCTTTCATTTCTATGATGTCAGCAAAAACCTAATACGAAAAAGAATGGCAATCTCAAATCTGTTTATTTTACCTATATCTTTTTTCCTAATACAACTTACTTGCGAGTATGCGTTGTAGCCTGGATACAAATTAACGGCTGACCAATTACGATTCTGTGTTTCCACCGGTTCCGTCAAAATTTGAGGCAGTTCTAAGAAATCAGCCATCGATTGTATATGAAGTATAATATCTTTGTTTATTGGTCCTACAACTCCAAACGCATTGCTCTGAAAAAGAGGACAAATAATTCATTTATTACTAAGATTTTATGTCAAGAAATGTTAGTAATGTTTACCTCTAAAAGCTTGCACATAGCGTTCTGAGCTTCTAATAAATCTCCAGGCGACGTCCGTATCACATTAGCAACAAATGGATCTTCCTGATCTTTGGATGCGGCTGCAATGGCCACATTAAATGCAGCTTCAAATAGAAAGCTTCCATCATCAAATATGGCACCTTCACAAAAGAATAAAATCCTTCATCTCCTTGGGATAACATTTATCAAAATATTATTTACTTACCAATAGTTTTGTCTCCACTAACACAAAAAAAGTTGACAAAGGCGAGAAAGATATAGCTCCATAGCGTGAGATTCATCTAATGTTTTATGTCCAAGTTTATTGATAACAGAAATGATATAAAGCACAGAATTCCTTGTTTTATAGCTTGAGTTGCTATTCGCCGCTCATAATTGAGGTGAAGTTATGTCACGCGTGTGGACGCTCCGTACTAGAAATAGCTAGACCGTTCCATTTTCGAAGACTGCATCAGAATTTATGCACTTTGCATATTAATGAACGTGTGCCTGTATGAGCGAGAATTTGATTTGGCTGCCGTCAACTGGATTATCTGTGATACAATTTTTCGAAAATTTAAGCCGAGATAAAGTTAGACTTATTAACTTGATACTTAGTAACTGCCTACACCAATATTGATCGACCATATCTCAAAATTAATTATCTTTGTAAATTATTATTAAATATTTTATTTTTAAAGGACTTATTTCGTTATTGATAGCTGCATCCGATAGCACGTTCATAAATATACCAAAGGTAATTTTCTTGAATAAAAGGAAACAACTTCTTAATCTAAGGACTGCCATCTAATGGATTAGGGTGGAACCTGCAACACTCTTGTGTTGCAGCGCAAATACAGGTTACTGTTTCTGTTTGCTTACTCTCTTAGACCGAAAATTAAAAACTGAAGCCTGTTTCAAGTAATGCAAAATTTTTGAACTAGATGTCGTTAAAATTATATTTGAAAAATATTTTGCTACAAGTTACAAGAAAAAGTACAAAAGACTGTTTATAATTTTGTCACAGTGAACTTTGGTGTAAAAATGTAACCATCTAGTTCTGAAAATTTATAAAAACGCGAATCAAACATTTCTTAAAATTGATTTTAGGCGGAAATTTCTCCTTTTGAATATCAATAGGGAAAAGCAATAATGTACAGAGGGTTTGTATTAGTAGAAAATTTGAATTGAGGTTCGAATACAGACAGCAACTGGAACTAGATTTGGCAAATTGGTACATTTTCCCGAAGGCTATCAAAATTTAAAGCGCTCGAAGGCAAACTCTTAAGCTGCTGCCTGTGGCACAGTTCTAGACAAATATTCTTCGAATAAGATTAAAATTAATTTTGTTACTTACTAAGATTTTCATACTCTATTTGGTACATTGTGTTTAGGTGTGGATGAAACAACTTGAACGTGGGTAGTCTAAGGGTGAATGACACAGACTTGGTATGTCTGTGATAAACGAGGTGTAAAACTATTTCGCTCAATGCAAGATTAATTGACACACGTTTTCTATGAAAATTGATAGTGGAACAGATTGCAATAAAAACTTTTTTTCTTTTGATCGATAAATTTTATTAAAATTGGATTTAGTTATAAACTCTAATGGAACAAACCAGAATATACATTAAGATATACAGATTTACAAAAGCCATAGGTATATTTAAGAACCACCTTCTTCATTTCTAAAAACGAACTAACTACTCTCTTCTCTATGACCCAATTTTAGAATTAACTAATATTCAGGAAATTCTTGGACGAATTGTTTACGATAAGTGTATCGCTGCAGTAATAACTGTGAGTAATACGCATATACATATGTAGTAGGTACACCTACCAAAACCTTTAAAAAAGGCAACATAACAACAAGTTAAGGTTTCAGATACCTGTTAATGTTTTTGACATGTGTTGAATTTACTAGTTTACAGTTCCGTTTCCCACCACCACCTGACCTTACCTTCTTCGTAAGTAATAAAATTAAACGTTACCTTACGTACCCCGTGGAACACTTCTAAAAGACCATGTTAATAAATTAAACATTACTAAACTATCAATTTAAGTTCGTGCGCTCCTCAAGTCATTTGCTATCCACTAAGCAGTAGTTAGTGTATGTCGCATTAATTTAGAGCAGCGTAAGAGTCGTTTTCTTGGCTGAAGTCGCGATCAGCTGGGCTATTATGGAAGCCAACGAATGTCCAATGTCATTATTTAAGCAATTCTAAATAACGTTAAAAATTCTAAAAAAGAGGTAATAGATAGATAATCAATGTCGCCATCTATTAAGCCAAAAACGGTACGATCTCCACTAATAAAACCTTTTGCAGAATTGTTAAAAAGTGACACCCGATTCCCATTTGCTTCCATAATAAACCCCCAGTCGTTGTCGTAAAATAAAGAATTGGACCCGCTTCGGTGTAATAGTGCTGTTTGGCTCAGAAAAGCAGATGACATATTTTGCGCTGATTTGGAACAATGAGACGGTCGAAAGATTCCGTTGAGTATTTTTAAGAGGGCGAAATAAAGCGGTGTTAGCATGGTTTCAATGTTTAAAATAGAGGAAAGGCTTATAAGCTTAACTCATTTTATTTATTAGAAAGGCGACTCAAAGGATAATGTTTTCATTATCAAAAAGTCGCATTGATGGTCTTTTACAAAAACTTAATCTTTTCGACTTTTTTTAATTAACTCTGAGATTTTAAGACATAATAATAAGAACACAAGTTGTTAAAGGGTAGTAGGTAGTATTTGCAAAGATAATATAATAACTTCTAATAAGCAGTATTTGTACTTTATTTAATTCTAAATCAGAAAGATATTACAAAATAAACAGTCCTCAGAAATCGACTTCAAATTACGTGACTTGACAAAATTGGCGCCTTATTACGTTCTGAAACAATTTAAATTAAATCATTATCAATTAATTTGGTTTTCGAGATATTACGTTAACAAGTATTAACTCGTCAAATTGTGAAGTTCTGTTTATACCTATTTCCTAAAATTTATTAGAAAGAATAGATTATATGGAAATATGTATTATGCAAATAAATAACTATTTCAGGAGACCAAATAATCGGAAGATAGTCGAAAGAAATCTCTAGTGTTCTCTATCTAAACTTGCGTTTTTCTTGGATATCATATAAAAACACGAACAAAAAAGTGACCCATTACAGTTTATGACATTGGTACACAACGCATACGTATAGTATTAATGAAAAAAGAATACAACACCAATGATAATTATTTTGCAATGTCTTTATGAAACTTGCTGACTGAACAATGTTATACATTCCATATTAATTAGTAGGTAACAACTATAATTTCATATAGTAATGTTCATTTTACCTACTCGGCAGGTGCTACGTTAATGCACCGCCTCCCTAATGAAACACTACATTACTAAAACATCGGATTTTGGATGCATTTAGGAATAATGTTGAAGTTTCACGTAAGTGAGATGATGTAAAGTAGCCTAAAATAATTAGCAGCTGTGTGAGTGAGTACCTTCCAATCTCAGTGGTTTTGTTAATTACCTATACTCAGTTTCTGATAGGCTGATTATTATCTTATAAAAGGATAAGCCTCAGTCAACTCAAATTTGAACTAAAGATACCTAAGTTCCTTTTTATACTTTTACGGAGTTGCAAAATTATTGGTTGATTAACTTTGTCATCTCTTGGAAACATGCTCATTTCACCATCGTTCCCTTTATTTTTGAATCTAAATATACTCATCTACTATCTACTAGTAATCTACCTTGAAGCTGTAGAAGAAATCTCAAATAGAAATTTCCCTTCAGTAATAATAACAAGTACCTAGACAGACATCCTAATTTAAACCGCCCAATATGAATAAATTGAGTCTGGTATTGTCTTCGGATTGGTGAAAATAAGAAACGTTTTATTTCGATGATTAAAATATTATTTTACCCTTGTTTTAACCTATTTATGTGCCACCTCCTTAACGCCTACGTTTGTCTGAGATTGCTCTTGAGAAAGAAAAATGAGCTTTTCAAGTCTCTTGGCGTAAGATATTTCTTGTCAACTTCTTTAAAGGTTGCGAAGTGCAAGTTTTCCCACTTGCACTTTGTTGTTGTGAAATTATTAAATTTAAGTGACATTCCGCCAGTGCTTTGGGTCTGGTTTGATTAATATAACTTGCGTGTGAGTTTAAACGCAGTTGTAAGGAAGAATACGACGAAAAATATTATATTAATGTTATTTAAAATTGTAAATAAAAGATGAATATAATTTTAAAATAAATTACACCCCGAAGAATTTTAACTGTGGTCTCACCTGCTCACTGCTTGTCATTAAAAACAACAAACAGTGTTAATTAATTTTTAGATACCAAAAAGACATAGTAATATACTTTTAATCTATGGTTTGATACATTATTTTCTTTTTTTTTCTGAAAAATCTTTTTTATAGATGTTAAGTCTTATTCCTTTAAATTTTATTACTTTATTTAGATAATGAGAACTATTGTCTAAAAACTACTGTAAAGGTTCGTCTGACCTTCAAGGTAATAAAATATACAATGTACAAGAAATATCTCATAGAAAGAAAGTGGAATATTAATTCTGCATGCTCGACATCAAAGCAGAACGTTAGAAACTTATATACCTAAAAGCTAATAAAAGGCCTTTTTTGTGGATATATCAAAAATAAAGGTTGGACGTATTCAGATTTCTAAACAGATGTTTGGTCAGCCTACTCAGGTTTTTTCTATATCCACTAGATGATGAACTACCTGGAAATGGCGACTTTCGAAATTGAAAATTAATTACATACATTACATGCTTTCACATTACTTTAGTTTATGAGGAACTACTTCTCACGTTAGAACTTAAAACCACAAATTCACAACTAAAAGTACACACAGATTTCAAATCAGAATTCCGAAACATTTTCTGTTGGCGTAGATTAATTTTAATTTAACTGCGCTTCTCTGAGGCTCTGTAAATTGGGGGTAGGTTGGGGTAGTGCATAAATTTTTGAGATGGAGCATCTGGAAAATGATAAAATATTCTACATAGTTTGTTCCTATTACATGCTCAGCTCTTGCTGAAGTCTTATTTCAAATTATTATAACTCGTAGAGAATTTATAACTATTTTTTTGGTAATGTAATAAAAAAGGCTTTTCTTAGATTAGAAAGTCATTCTACTGCGAGAAAGTAAAGCACCAAACTTCCCCTCCCAAATTAAAACACTAACTTGATTTTGTTCAGTAAAAGCAACGATGAACGTTAACATTATGTCTAAAAACTTAGATTAAATCTCTAATTTGCCTTCCAACAATTATAAAACTCTTTTAGACAAAGCAAAAGATTAAGCAGAAGGGAAGCTTATTCCAAAAGAGAAACTGCTGGAATAACTCAGAGCTTTCATTACGAAATAACTCGCCTATATCCATCATGTGGAAACCCCGTTTCAGGATCTTTTGTAAATTCTGCGTCTGACCCAAATGTCTAATTTTTTATTCATTGTGGCCGGATCCACGATTTATACAACTCTATCCAACATTAATATTAAACAATACAAGGGCTACGGGTTTCTTACGTTTTTAGAATTCCCTTTAGGTTAAATTTGAATGCAAAATAAAATCCTTTTTTAAACTATGGAATTTTCGTCAGGCTAAGTGCTCATTTTAGATGAGACAGGCTCTTTGAATCATTAATATAAAAACATTTTTCATCGTTAATTTAGCTGACATTTTTGCTGAAATTGAAAAAGTGAGTTAATTTGTTTTCATTGACCCAATTAGTTAAGAGAACTTTTACAACGTTGGAATTTGATATTATTTACTTTTCAGGTTTAAGGTAGGTATATACAATTTCTGCTTATGGTAATATTTAGATATTGTATTGGTGAAAGCCTAATTAGCCAAAGTTGCTGTCAAGGGTAGTCTTACAGACGGGACGGAATGAACTCGAAAATTTATGGTTGTGTACGTATGTTTCTGAATATGCGATAAAGATTTGTAGCAATGTACGGGAAGATAATTTAATAAGAAAAAATAATAATTATCCAAAGCAATTTTAGCACACACCCACAAATTTTCTTTGTATTTATAATTTAGAAAGATACTAGCAACTCGCCCACCCTTCGCAATGGTGTAATTTTGGCTGACTTGCTCACGAAACATTGATTTTTGGCTAATTTACAAAAACTTTTTCCGGTAGTTCATTATTTAAAAATTTTTATGAAAAAAATACCTAAAGGATGGTGAAAACCGCATTAAAATCCCTCAACTGGTTTAGGAAGAGTTAGCGGCCAAACATACAAACAGACAGAATTAGCGACTTGGATTTATACTATGTAATGATAATGATATGAGTTAACTTCCCATAACATGAACCCATCTTCCTCGAATAGCGAGAGGACTACGCCATAATCCACCACTTTGACTCAATGCTCTTGAATTCCCATGAGGAAAAATTACTCATAGAGTTGGCGCTTTCAATTATATTTTAAAACTAGTGGCCGCCCGCGACTCCGTTCGCGTGGAAGTCGGTTTCCCGTGGGAATGCGATGTTTTCCCGCGGTAAAAAGTACCCTATGTGTTATTCTGATGTATAACCTATATTACTGTAAAGTTTCATCCAAATCCGTCCAGTAGTTTTACGTGAAAGTGAAAAACATCCATACATCCATACTCACAAACACAAGATCCCAGCTATCATAGCTGAAGTCTTCCGTGCTTCCCTTGCGAGTAGTGAAACCAGGACTTTGGTTCAAGATTTGTGTTCAGGACGCCGAACAGCTGCGCCCGGCAGACGTTACTGCAAGTTGGCGCTCTCGAGACCACGGCCGCTATTCTACTAACGATACCACCAAATAAAAAACCTGTGACAGCCAAAATATTGAGGTAATTACTTAATAAATGATATTGAGGTAGTTGGCGCTTTCGAGACCACGGCCGCTATTCTGCTAACTTACTACAAAATAAAAAGCCTGGGGGCCGAGTCTCGTCGCTTAAAATTACACCTATCGTATTGTTATTGTATCATAATTGCAAAATAAGACACAAATGCTAGTCTCGTAAGCAATTGTAATTGAATTGTAACAATTCCTATTGCTTTTTTGGCAATAGCAATTGTGGAATAACAATTGTGGTCAAAAAGGTAGTCTGCTCACGTTTACGATAGCTATTGTACGATTATTGTAAGATATTTTGCTAGTCTCGTAAAAATTAAGACCAATCACAATACGATTACAGTCGTAATTGCTAGAAAAAAACACAATAGATATTTTTCTATCGTGTTGCGAGTGTTTATATTCTGCAAGTGTTCTTTTATGAAAAAAATGAGTAGGCAGGCGGCTTATTTTGAGATTTTAGAGTTAACTAATGCAGTAGACGTACGAAGACGGCGTATTTTCGCACGTCGTCGCTCTAACCGCCTTCTAAGAGGGTAAATTGATCCCTTAGAAATAATGAATGATAGGGAGTTCCTAAAGACCTTCCGGCTCTCCAAGAAGGCAGTAAGAGAGCTGGCGGTAGAGCTACGGCCTCATCTACCCTCAGTACGGCGTGATTCTCTATCAGCAATGATAAAGGTAAGTACATTCATAACCTAACCTCAAAATGTATCTATAGGTACTAATAATAAAGCTGAACTAGTTTTAGTAAATAAAAACATAATTTGTTTGTTTCAGATTCTTATTGCCATAAGCTTTTACGCTTCTGGGTCCTACCAGACATTGGAAGGCCAAAATTATTAAGTAGCCAGAGCTTCAAAATCAAAGATTCATCAGTCACTGTTTGCAGTTAATTTGGGACAATGATGGCGAAAGAGAGTGTTATTGGTGATGGGTTGCACTACACGGCACTATTTCAATATAATTTCTTAAAAAAACCACATTAAATAAAAAGGTATCTACTAAGATATTACATACCTACTTATATAGCCTAGGAAAACTAATAGCAATATAATAACAATGATGATCTTTTTCTGAATTAGGAGACAGTGGCCAACCCCTCTGAAAGAATATGATGACCCCTATATTGGACACCACGCCAGACACACCAGAAAACAATTACTACAAAAGATTTGTTCAATCACGTTGCACTGTAGAACGGTGCTTGGGGGTGCTTAAGTCAAGTTTTCGGTAGTAACTTTTTCATTATCACATTATATCAGTCTATAAATGCTAATTGAAACTGCGATCAATAATGTTACAATAATAAATAAACATCTTTAATAATTATTATAAAATAAATGTCATTTTAGATGCTTATTAATGGCATGTGCATTGCACTACAGACCATCCACCGCAGGACAAATAGTGAAAGCATGTGCTGTTTTGCATAACATCGCCCTTAGCACAAACTCCAAGGTTGAGCAACTAACAGCAGAAGAGGAGCAAAGAGAAAGCCAACTACGGAATGAGGTAAGTCTAATTGTCTGTAAATTTGAAACATTTGTCAGTTGCAGAATACTCTTTAATTATTCTTAACCTACCTACTTATTATACAAAAATAATTAATTATCAATTATTAAGTAGCAAGCAATCACAACAGCAATGTAACTTTAATAATAAATCATAGTTAGTGCATATTTCTCTAATATATTTTTATTTATTTTCAGATATAATGTCTCTTATAAATATTCTTAACCCACTTATTATACAAAAATAATAAATCTATTATTAAGTAGCAAGCAATCACAGCAATGTAACTTTTATAATAAATCACAGTTAGTACATATTTCTCTAATATATTTTTATTTGTAATTTTCAGATGGGACAAGAATTACTTGTCGAAGAAGAAGTAGCAGCTCCAAACAGCAGAGCAATTAAGAGTTGCAAGTAGGCCGTGCTCTGCAGAGATCTCTGGCAGCATACCTGTGGAGAAACCGAAATTAATTATTATAATACACACATTTCACCTTTTAACATGTGTTTTCAATGACGTCCACCACAATCCAAATAGGATTGGTTGCTATAACTAATACTTACTATGTAGCTATGTGACTAGACCCTCACTCAGAATAACTGTAGGTGTTCAATTTGAATTTGTAGTCATTACAAAACTGAAAATAAAATTGTACAAGTTAAAATAATAAACTATGAAACATAACATGATACAGTTAGGGTGCATTACCAAACGCCAGCCTGCCCCATCTTTCTCGGCGCCTTCAGGACCCAAGGACCTCATGCCTTAGGCCACCTCTCGTCTAGCCTCCAAAAATCCATCAAACAACGTAGGTAATTGTTCGGTAGTCACTCGTAACCTAAAAGATAAGTAGGTATGTACTTAAACAATACATTTTACTTAATATAGGTATCTAATAATTATTAATAATACGAAACAATACTTACATTTTGAGTATTTCATATTTTTTTAAAGAAATAACAACAACTGCACTGTGCAACCCGAATCAAAACAAACAAACAAACATAGATGATTTTGTTTATGCCCTCTATGCCACACAAAAAAAAGCACAAAACCATAAATTTTGACTTCGTTCAGTTTTTCATTCATTCAATAAGCAATACGATTATGATACAATAACAATACCATAGTTATTGTGATAAAAAGGACGAGAATACCATTTTTTTATGGAATTGCTATCGTATTGTAAAAAATACGATAGCAATACAATAGAACTTGCAAATTACGAGACTCGGCCCCGGTCTTAGCGCTATGCATAACGATTTTTAAATATTTTGCACAGACTATTAATAATCGGTTAAGGAAAAAAATATATACTATATCTTATTCAAATCGATCATAGAAGTATTTATGTTTGCATCAATCGTTACGTCGCAAAGACAAATAGGAAAACGGGCCTTTCTTTTCTTAAGTTTCAATGACGTATTGAAACTATTATTACAATTATTTTGTCACATAACAGTCAATCTACTAACTATCGTGGCAACTAACGCTATTCTGCTATTCTTTTTTTATAATATAGGTAGCAAACGAGCCTACGGGTCACCGGTCACCTGATGGAAGTGATCACCGCCGCCCATGACTCCCCGCAACACTGTGGGTGTTGGGGGTGTGTTGCTGACCTTTGAGAAAAATGGGTACCGGATACCGCACTCACCGACCGAAACACAGGAACATCGTCCCTACTTCACGTCGGGTTTCTGTGCGACGGTGGTATTTAACCGGTCGAGTCAGCCCAGTAATCGCTGCAGACAGAGCCTACAGCTAGACTCTACCACTCTCAAAAAAATTCAAAATATAATAGGCCGCATTGTAGAGATTTGCAATGTTTTGATAAGCAGACAGAAAAGTGTAAGGTAGATCTATGGCATTGTAGATAGTAGAATTGTGGCCTTGCACTTATACGTGACTTAGGAAACTGTTGGGACGACGAGTGTTTTCAAACTATATGAGTCGCACTTATCTATGTAAAAGAGCTTTGTTTTATATTTGGTGTGCTGGCAAAAACTTTAAGGATGTGTTTCTACCAAGATTTTAGTACGTCAAATGTAGAATCGTTTCTTTTAGTAGGTACGTCAAATGTAGAATAGCTTCAGTTCTTTTCATTCAGATTGCAGTCTTACCATTCAACTAAACAATGTTCTTTCAAAGTTACTGCGCTAGTTATAGATACAAGCATTCAATAGCATTCATTATCCTGGAAAAACCAATAAATAACGCTAGCTATAGTATAGAGGAATTAATATAAACACACTGAAATGTGTATTACATAAACATTGTAGATATATTTTTAATCTACCTCGAAAGGGTACCTACATTTAAACATAGCAAGCGTTAAAATTCCGCTCTATTTTCAATTCAATTACATGACTTAAAAATGTTAACAGCGTTAAATCTCTAAAAGGTTTTTAATAAAACCGGCCAAGTGCTAGTCGGACTCGCGCACGAAGGGTTCCGTATTATCATGTTCTACCTGTTTATTAAGATCGAGTTAAAATTTCTTGAAAATTACATTTGTTGTATGGGAGCCCCCCTTTAATATTTACTTTATTGTTACTTAATTATTTATTTTGAAAGGTAATATACAAGTAAATATTCTGTAAAAATTTGAAGCGTCTACCTGTTACCGTTTTTATGATAGAGCAAAAAAATACGAAAAAAAAACACGTTTATTGTATGGGGACCCCCATTAATATTTTTTTTATTTTTAGTATTTGTTGTTATAGCGGCAACGGAAATACATCATTTATGAAAATTTCAGCTTTCTAGCTATCACGGTTTATGAGATACAGACAGACAGACAGCAGCGGAGTCTTAGTAATAGGGTCCCGGGTACAGAACCCTAAAAGCGACTTTTTCAATCAAACTTCTCTGTCCCTTACACCACTTAGCTTTACAAAACACTTTATTTACTTTCTTTTATCCATTCCAATGTTCAATGACCGAATTGAGCCTCGTGTAATTACCGCCAAAATGCTCTCTGTCAAAGGCATTTTATTCAAACCACAAAATGCGAAAGCGTTCAACACAACAAACGTTAATGACGAGCTACGAATCAAAGATTAGCTAGCGATTTTTCTGTCTGTGTATTTAGTTTCTTGTTTAGGGTGATTTCAGACAGTGGAAATTGCTTTGTTATTTTGTTTTAAGTAACGAACTTAAATTCAGATGTCTACATTGTATTCTTTGACTTGCACTATGTTTAGAAAGAGTGACACACAAATATGGTAACTTTGTCGAGCTAATAGTTAAGGTTACAGCTTCGATTTAGATATTACATAAATTCTGCTTCGCTAGAGTGCGTGCATTTTGCAACCAGTAGTAGGTCACTCTTTTTAGTGCCGTATTTTGTTCTGGCAGTCAACAACGATAAACATATCAATAATAATCAAAGGTGTGGGTATTTTCAGGCATCGTTGTTTTAAATCTTTCTTCGAAATTATTTTCTTTATATTTTTCTGTAATTCGCAAAATGTTAAATATGTATTAGGCGAAATCAAAAGTAATTTTGATAAAGAGGTATTTCTACGAAACATTAAAAGCATCTCAAATGTAAATCAGAATAATATAGATATTCTTAAATCCGAAGGGTTCCACATATAGAATCTATCTATAGCTAAAACTGTTAATTCGAATGATAACTCGTAGTTTAGATTAGGAAAGCGAGAGGTCATTCAGCAGCAAAGATCTATCAAAAATATAGAATGCACTCGATTCTGACCTATCTTAGTTTATCACCTCCATAACGTACAGCCGATCAAAACCCCGGAAAACCGTCAAAGTAGTCACTCTCCCGCAAGATTAACCCTCACTATCCCTCTGGGGCCAAATTACTTTTTCTCAGTTGAACGGTAAACCGTGATTAACACCTTTTCTGATCTCGGTTGAGTAGAAGCTTTAATAGCAAAAGTTGGCAAACGTGATCAGAATTATGTTACAACGGTTTCGGTTTGACACTAGTCACCTATGTAGGCGTGTACAAAAAAATATATAGGTTAAAAAAAATTTACATTACAGACGGTAAAAAAAGAAAAAAAATGTTTTTTCTATCTTTTTATGTGCCATTAATTTTGAATTCGTTTTTTGTTTAGGCACCACAAAATTAGCAAGGAGTTTGGAAAGATCCTTGTTGAAATATCTTCTAGTTAATTGATCTAAGACCACACGATAGCATGTTAAAAAAGTGATAGCAACTTAAAGTATTTGTTACAGTGGTTGAAAACTGATTAATTACGTGAAGCCACTGCTAAGATTACTAATAAAATATCTTAACTAATCAATCATCGTTAATACTCGAAATTATAAATAAACAGTTTAAAAAAGTGAATATATCTTCTGCATAATTTTAATTTGAGTAATCTTGAACCAATTATAATTTCGACTGAAATAATAAGACTGACAGCGTAAACTTCTAGAATTCTTAGAATTTTTGTGTTTCTAGGAAAATTTAACTTTCAATTAGGGGTTTATTTTCAAATGAGTTTCGGTGTAGCATTTAAAATGATTCAAACTCGAACAAAAATTTAAAATTAATAACTTATTTAAATACAAGAAATATTTTAAGGCTATGCACCGTTATAAAAGGGGCCAGTTACATTTAAGTTATAAAAGTTACAAGTATAATACTACAAAAATCTGTTAAATACGATGTATTAATATATGATAACGATGAGCATTTCATGCAGCCAATCGTCATCTACTGCTGTACAAAAGCCTATTACGGGCCAATTATTATTAACTAGTGGCCGCCCTCGACTACGTTCGCGTGTAAGTCGGTTTCCCATAGTAATGAGAAGTTTTCCCGCGGTAAAAGGTACCTTATGTGTTATTCTGATGTATAACCTATATTACTGTAAAGTTTCATCCAAATCCGTCCAGTAGTTTTTAGGTGAATGAGTAACAAACATCCATATATCCATACATCCATACATACTCAAAAACTATCACGTTTATATAATATACTAGCGACCCGCCCACGCTTCGCAATGGTGTAATTTTGGCCGACTTGCCCGCGAAACATCGAATTTTAGCTAATTTAAAAACACTTTTAACTTTCACTTCTGTTTGTTCTTTATTTACAAATTTAAATGAATAAGTTCCCTAAAAGATGGCGTAAACCGCATTACAATTCGTTACGTAGTTTAGGAGGAGATAGCAGCCAAACATACAAACAGACAGAAATAGCGACTTGGATTTATACTATGTAATGAAGTAAGACTATACCTTTCTAATAGGCCTTAGAAAGCTTACCTAATAATTTTTTTTATTTTTTTTATTTTGATTGTTTATCACAATTTAGATGCTACAGCTATTTTAGCTGCATTGTGTACTGAATTTAAGAATTAAATTTTGACTTCGTATTTGGGTAGCTATCTTGAGCTGTTTCTCAAAATAGAATTGGCTGTTAATCATGTCGATATTAACTCGTGCAAAAAGAGTTAAGTATAAAAAATCCATCATATTATCGGTCAACAGTATTTTCTTTAAGAAAATAAAATTACTAAGTAATACGATCAATTAAGCACAGCGACTTAAAACCCACTGGCAGGTACGTTCCTATAGAGACTTTCCTACTATGAGGATTTTCTTAGCTGCCCAATAGGTAACCTAAGTTGGCTTGACAAATCGCTTTTCAATGGTAAAGTGCTCGGGACCAACGGCTCAACGACGATGAACGACCGAGTTCTCTATATCTATTGTAATTAGACAGGTTTTTGTATAATGTAAGTTGTACCTCTATTTTTCGAATTATGTACCAAATGTTCAAGGATGAGTTCTAGAACTGTCTTTTTTTAAGTTTTACTCAAATCCCTTCGTGCAGAACAAGTAGTCCAACACGAGTTATTTTGCTGACGTAAAATAATACAAAAAAAAAGTTTATTCGAGGCCTTCACAATCAATAATAATTTTATTTTCTCAACGATCTCCTTCAAATAACCTTATTTTGTAATACTAAAAAGCAAGTTTAACTGTCCATCGCGGACAGCTTAATGACCGTGAAAGATTTACTTCTCGAAAACAAATTCAAAAACACGCTCATTTGTCTAAAACTAGAACCGAGAAACGAGGCGTTTAAAGTTTTGAGGGTCCGCATTAATTAAGCAGGAGGGTAAGGAAGTCGGAACCCGCATCTTGTAAACCTCAAATGCTCAGCGGAACTTATAGAGGTCAAAACATTAGGCGCGCTATCGAACTCAGTACATTATTGATTGAGGTCCTCAAATGTACAACTAAGCCGCTTAGTCGCTTGTTTGAACGGCATTATTAATAGAATGGGAACCTATTTAATATCAGTTTTGACTCGGGGTTCGGTTTAGCTTCAATATTTTATACTCATCAATAATCGTGTATGTAGGTTTGGTACTTTGTAACCTTTATGATTCTGCGTAATCAGTGTTTGTTTTAGACTTTACTAACTTAATGAATTAATTAACTTAAACATTAACATATTCGCAGAAATTATTCTCACTCTTCTCAATTTCTATGATGCCTGAATTAATTCGAATTGGGAGAGTAGGTAATATCAGTTGATCAATATCTAATTATGCTCCAAAGATCACAAGAGGTTTCTCAAAGACAGTATCCAAACCATCTCAATTTCAGAAGGCAATTGAAAGGTACGAAGTAACTATGGTGATGCTGAATTAATAAAAGCCCTACCAGCTAATTGAGACGACCCCAAGTAAGTAAATGGCGTAAGGGACCACTTATTACCATACATTCAGGAACCAAGCATACATTTTGAATGCGTTCAAGGTACTGTTAGAAAGCAAGACTACTTAGAAATAATTAATATATGAGAGAGCGGGATTTGTAATTACTTAGATAATTGTTTACCTCGTTGAGGGTCAACAACAATGCTCTGAAGAGTTGAATAGCAATTTTAGGATCCTTTTTTGCATGACTTGAGCTAAAAAGATCTGATACTCGAGAACTGATTAGTAAAAGGGGACCCTTGACTGAAACGTAATGCTTAATAGAAGCTAAGGATTTATAACTAGATAAAAGCTTTTTGAAATTTAGTGTTTTATTTACCAAAAATAAAACTATTGGGAATATAACTAACAAGTTCCAGTTCTTCAGCAAGAACAATCAAAATTAATTTGAATTTTTTATATTTTAATTAAATAAAGTACAGGTAAATTGAATTTCATTTATTTTGAAACAAAGAAAACAACTTTAATTAAATCAGCCCAACGCTGAAAAGGTGTCTAATTGCACTTTGAGATTTTAAACTCAGTTAATAAGTAATTAGAAACAGAAGATGCTTAATTGGTATCTTCTCCAATTAAATACCTTGAATTATCATCCCTATAGGTTAATATTGAGTAAACATATAAAACTTTATTTTTTTCTTTCTTTTTTAAAAAAAAACATGTTAGTAACTCAATTATAAAATGGAAGGTTTATTTAGCCGGAGATTAACGCTATACTGGTTCATACGGTTTTAGATTTATTCCAAAAAGCAATTAGTTCGATGAATCCGGGATAGAGGCGGAACTCGCAAAGCAATTTTCGCTCTAAATACCACTCGAATAGGTTTCTCCAATATTTGCACATTTATAAGGCATAATATAGGTTTTGTGGAAGTAGATTTCAAGTGTTATTATGACAAACTAAATATTATGACAAACTAAACATTAAAGTGTCGTTGTTACTATTACAACGATATGACTTAAAGCAAAATTTTTAATATAAGTTTTTATATTAAAAATAAAAAACAAGAAAAGTGAAACAAATGAAAATATGCCTACTTTTTCATAACAATGACAAAACAAAAAAAAATACACATGTTTTTAAATTCTTGTGTCTGCCATTTAAAACAATTCAATTATTAAAATATGGTGTTTTTATACATTCTTCTTTGGAGTACCCGTATTTTAAAGTGTACCAAATTATAATAGTCAAAAATACCCAACAATTTCAGTCTCTCTTACTTTGCAATTATCAGGTACTTTTTATACCTATGTACACTTCCATATACTTTTTCTGTATGTACATACCTAATAATGATAGTAATAAAGTTAGTTGCAGTCCATTAACCATTTTTACTTTTGTTAGCTTGTTCCGTCCTCGAATATGGAATATGATGATCATTTTATTACCCGACGTATATTTCCATCGGAGAATCAACAAACAAAGACTACTTCACCTTGAAGACTCCATTTATGAGTACTAACCTTTTTGTGTTATATTCCTTTAGCTCTTCATAGCGAATGATCTATATTTTCACATGATATTTACTTTGTTCCGTGATAAAAAGCCTGGAATTGGGTCCAAGGGACTTATTATTAAGTTTCCGGAGTCGCTAAATGTCTTTGGGAAAGTCCCAGACAAGAAAATATAGATGGGACAACATGATAGCAGGCGATTATTCTTTATATTCAATGTTGACCTCATTTTTGGTTCATACTTCAGTTCTCAATCTAAACTCTATTTCCGAAATTCAGAAGCCGATATTCTTAACATTCATGTATGTTGCAACAGTCATTTTCTTTTTCTTATTTGAGTACTTTGCAACTACGAGTATATAGTAATATTTTGCAATGCCTCTCAGCGTCTCGTTAGCGGGCGAAACGAAAGTTCCCATGCATCCACAATCCTTTGTTAGCTGTCTGAAAACTTTATGAGTTTAAAAAAGCAATGCTTAGTCGAAAAGAAAGATAGGGGTGTTTGCAGCTGAATGCACTGAACCGAACTTTGAAAAAAAAATGGTCCAATCATAAATTTTCCTGCGCTTCGCCGCTCTCCATATTGCGGTAAATCGTTTTATTTAAAAGCTCTTCATTAAATAAATATAACGCTATGTTTCGACTGAGTAAAAGCTTTCAATTAAAAGCGGTTTTGCCTTTTGAAATTGTAGGTATATTATTTCGGGATAATTTTCTGAAATACGGCGACTTCATCTGTGGGATTGTATCGGTTGGTTGGTTGTTTTTCTCGAGCCATTTTGTTGTCAGGGTAGGTATTATCGCAGTGGGAATGTTCTGGAAGCACGACAAACAGCCCGGCCTGAGGGAGACCTACTGCAATGTTGAAGTTGGCTTGTATGTAGAACCCTTTGGGAGATGGTAAGCCAGAATCCTCCCTAGCTTATTTGGATACTGTTCAGCTTGTATAATTCTGCATTTCAAACTTTTATGCGCCATTGCTTCTACCGAAATTATATCTGGGAATAGCTAAAGCAGCTTTTGAGGTAGATATCACAAAGCTAGTTAAGCTCTGTCTTTTGGATTAATGCCAGCAGTGGCGCTCTCAAGTTGCGTTGGACTTAAATCTTTGATGCGATCAAAACTTTGACTGGAGCCATACTTTTCTGTGAACGTCCTTAATTCAAAAATTTCTCTCGTAACATAAACTATTTAAACATTTCTCTATTTTAAAAGTTAAATACTGTAAAGATTTAATTCTAAATGATTCTTATAAAAAAATAGATTCGTGCTCAGTTTGTACCTGAAAAGAATTATAGCTATAAATATAAATTTCCAGAATACCACATCAACTCTGTATTTCAAAACCACCATAAATTAAAGGCTCCACACAATATGGGGAAAACTTAGTTATCGAGTTGTAAGAAAATAAATAAATATCATCATTACCTTTGTCAATGATCAAAAAAGGTTTGGTTTACATGCATAACTGACTTTGAACCCTTGATACATTATGACATAACTAGCTCCCATAAGCATTCAGCAAGTTCGTGATATTTGACCATATGGTGTCAAAGGCTAGGATGATGCGGCGTGCATAATGAAAGACAAGCTACGTCGACACTGCGATTCTAGACGTGGGGTCAACGGTCGCTGCGGTGCGTGCGGCCGCGGAATAAGGCTAGTCTTCCATGAAGATGGTACAGCTAACGTGAAGGGAGAAGAATAATAAGTTTTATAAAAGTTGCTGATTGTGCCTTGACTTGGTTGATTAATATGCTATTGGATCACACGATTCAAATCAAGATCATGATGATTTAGTCACTTAGAGCATCATCTAAAATAACCTTCCTAGTCTATCGTAAGATGACTATTTAGAGATATAAGTTCTCTCGAACAAATTCTCAGATAGTAAAAGCTTAATGGCTATTAAAGAATCTAAGAGATATTTCATCGCAAACCTCATCTCGGGTAGTTACTGGATGGAGGTCCTCCGCTGGTCTCCAGTGCGCATGCGCCGTAAGGCTTCTCCGCTCGCGCCCAGCGTGACGACGCCATCGCCGCGGCCGGTCGTCTCACCAAAACAACCCGAATCGATACCAACCCGAAATTCATCAACCCACCAACCCAATTTCCACACGCATTAAAAATAAATTACCCGACAATTATGTAGTTAATACAAGATTGTGTGTTCAGTGTCAGTGTAAAGTGTGTTTGTGTTGTGTGTGTATACGTGTGCAGGTATGTATGTGTATACATAGTTGTAGTACGCCATTGAGAAAAATGTGTAATTAACTTTGAAGCCGGAACAGAGATTATCGTAAATCTAACCTTATTATCTCTTTTGGGGAGAATTTGACCGTGTTCCGAGGGTTTTTCGAAGTGAATTTTCGGGTAACTTTGTATAAGATTAGTTGGTAAACGATGTTCATTGACTATGGTAATATTGTGTAAATCATCGCGTTGATCTTCGTAGCGGTTTTACATATTATTTATTTCACTTTTGATGCGGTTTTAATAATATTTTTTTTGAATTAAGATGCATTCGACAACGACTGTTTAACCTATTAATAATTATCTTTTTGTCTATTTATTTATATACTTTAACGTTTCCTGAAACCTCGCTTTGCATAAGAATTTATAAGTATCGTCAATTTCACTTGATAAAACCATATTAACCCAATCGGTACTTCGACTGGGTGTAACAGACTGAATACATAGGAAAAGTAGATGCTTACAAATGCAAAACAGTCCCAAAAACAAACCCATTCATGCGAATAAAACGGTTCTTGTTTTTCGGACTGAAATTACCTAAAAACAAATACACTTGTGAATGCTTCCGTATGGGATTTCAATTCCCTTTTTAGGGATTTGTACACTCGAAAAAATCTCCCTTTTCTTTACAACGGCCGAAAATCCATCCGTCAATACAACTATTATACGACTGGATTTTCCGTCCGAATAAATTGTTTTGATTCAACCCTTTACTTCAAAAGCTTTGAATGCCTCAACAATAATAATATTGTGAATACGAAGTATTTTCAGAAATATCCACTTCCTTTCCTTTTTTTGTAGTTAAGTAATATCTCATTTAAAAACAAGTTTATCTTGCGCACCTAGAATTTCATGCATTAGTAGAAGAACAATCTAAATATATCTAAATATGTGATATATATGTTTCAGAAAAGCAATCCAAATCTTATTTGTTCGAAAAAAGATAATTGCTCTTTAGTTTAGCCAGGTTTTTTATTTTATTGAGACCCGAAGTAGAGAAAAAAAACTCTTTTAACTCAAAATGTGTCAGACAGACTAAACGGAGGCAATTACTGTCTCACAGAAGGACTTCTACGATTCTTTAAAATAGTCCAAATTCAAATTCAATAAATTGTTATATTCTTAAGAAAATTACCATTTTGTAAAATCCATCTGTCTCCGTATTTTTATATCAATCATTTAAGTCATTCCACTGTATGAGCCTGAGTCTATCACCCAGAAGCCTAATAGTGTCATGTCAGGATAAAGCAAGCAACTTGATATTGCTCACGTTATCAAATGTCACATTAGGTACTTTATACCCATTGCTAGAGATATACATTATACGCACTTGTGTACACAGCTTGTAACAAATGATAATGGGAAGGCGTTCATACACAGTGAGGGGGATGCTGAAATTTGTATTTCGTAATTTGCTGCGACGCTAAGTTTGTTTTAACTTGACACTGTCGCATGAAATGTTTTGTATTCAAATTTAAAATATACAAGTTCTGTCGTTTGTGTCTAGTGATATCGAGACAGTTTTAACTCTAATTGGTAGATTCTACTGATTATGTTATAGTTGTTATAGCTGTTTCTTTAGCTTAGTTGAGTACAGACATCGTTTACATTTCTAGAGAACGTCTGGAAATATCTATTGCACAAATCCCCTTCATTTATTATATTTTTTCCTTAACTATCAAGTTGAAGTAGAGTCAGTATTATTTGCTGACTCACTCCTTCAGCTCCTTGTAAGGTTGAAATGGAATGTAATCAGATCAGAATAAAACCAACGTGATAGAAATAAAAAAAATGATGATTTTTGACTTAAAATTTATACCAATCATTTTACTTTATAGATTACCGTCTGCTGCAACCTAGCGTTTGAATTTGGAACAAGATAAAATACCTTCAGAATAACAAACATTCCAAGTATCAAAAGACCGTGATTAAACTAAATTCCTTAATTTCCGAGTAACCAACAATATCCGATTTCAAAATTCTTCTAAATATCATCAGAACTCCTTGTTCAACCAAAAATTTCCTTCAAGAGCTCGCTGGTCCTAAGTAAACAGTTTAAGGAACAATACTAATTATGTAGCCTTGGAAAATTGGACAAAGATTTTAACTCGCCTTCACAAACTGCTACCTAAATACGAAACGAAGCAAAACCTAATTAATACTTGCCGCTTTATCACACTAAAGTAACTAATTTCTTTTTAACACAAAAATAAAATTGAATTTGAGATCACATTTTCCAGGATTTTATAAAGTCCTTACCGAGACTCAAACACATAAAAGTTTCCAAATGGAGATCTAAAACTCGTAAAGTATCAAGATTAAATTTAGTCTCAGACAGACGAACATTAATCTTTAAAGAATCTTTTTACTCTTTGAAAGTGTCAAGGTCTTTACGGTTCTTATGCTCTTAAGGCCCTAATACATTAATAAATTAAACTCAAAGAAAATGCTGTAACCTCCGGTAAATATATAGGTACCAAAGCATTGTTGTTACTTATGATAAGGTTTTGCTCACGGAAAACATTATTGTTTATACAACTCATCGAGAAAGTTAGGAGATCACAAGTTGACTTTTTAGTTTGTTTATCATTATTATGAGGTACAGACAAGTATTTAACTTATGACTGTTCGCCACATTTAAGTGAAGAAAGAAAAGAAGAAATTTAGTGAAGTGTGTTAGTGATCACAACTTTATATTTTTTAAAGATATAGCGTGTAGGAGCAAAACATTTACTTCGTAAACATAATATATTTTCTATATATCTCGCTGTCAGGTAGATACCCACAAAGTTGGTTATTACAAAAGTTTCTTTCGTTTCATTGTTTCAGAATGAGAGGGGCTAGGGCGGTTTTCCTCATTATGCTATTTGGACATCTTTCAGCTTTGCCAGATACTATCAGAATAGGTAAGTTATAATATTTTAGATATGCTAAAGTAATAAGTTGCAACTCTTTGTTTCTTTTCTTATATTAAGTAAGTTGCTTCCAGCAAAAAAGCCAATTTCTGCCGTGCTTTCTTTCAAATTATTATGTACAAATTCAATATTTTGTTTGACTGTGACTGCAAAAATAAATTATTTACAATTTTGACTTCCCATATAAGATTTATCTTAAAATGAGGACACGGCAGTATCGCCGCCAATACGATCCTGTAACTTCTTAAAAAATTATATTAAGTCGAAAATATGTAAATCAAAATGTATTTCTTGAGCATACATTTTTTATTCATAATTTTATTGACATATAAAACATGTTACTGGATTTAGCGACGTAGTTATTCGTTCCTGTCACAAGAAGCTGTCATCATTCATAGAGAATATCATATAACCTGCTCACATCACACAGAATACCAATATATTATTTGTGCAAGATGGCATTTGCCTATTTCCCACACCATTTCTTTTGCGCGGATTCAGAAGTATTGTCGCAAAAGTAAACAAAAATTCCTAAGTAATCTTTTGCGATGAATGTTTGATGCTTTAGCATAATCTGGGGAAAAGTTACTGTGGCTCCACTTTGAAGATTTTCAAACAAGTAAACCTTTGTGTACCGTAGCTTTCTGCTAAAGAAACACAAGATTGGAGAGACATTCGGCTACTTAGCAGCTTAATAAGTAGCTGGAAATTTACCTTTTCAGATTTTGATAATCTTTTTAATTATACATTTAGGAGGGAGTTTAAAAGATAAATAATTCGCCGTTAATATTCTTTAAATATAAAGTAAACAAACTAGTTACAAAATTTAAACAAGACATACTTCACCCCGTTTATGTTCTGGCTGTTCCATCCAGCCCTTAATTATAGCAAATAATTTATTATGGTCCCCTTATATAATTAACACACTTTAAAAAAAACATGTTTCTTTTTATAAAAAGTAGGTTTATGTTGGGCGCATAATGTCGCTTCCAGGACAAAAGTCACGCATTAACTACCTCGTGTATGTACTGAACATAATTCATTTCAGGCAAGACTACCCAACTTTATTTTACCAACATTCTCATACATTGTATTTTCCTAGCGCCCAATCCCAACAAATGCCTTGTCACCTCCGCGGCAAACTTAATATAAAATGCAATTTGTTTCCCGAATTAGGTGGTCTTTTCCATCCTGAGGACGATAAACAGGAAGTGGCGTTCCGGTACGCGGTCGAGCGAGTGAACGCGGACCGCGCGATCCTGCCGCGGGCGAAGCTACTGGCCCAAGTGGAGACCATTTCGCCGCAGGACAGCTTCCATGCATCCAAACGAGGTAAATGGGAATTGTAGAACCACTTCCTTGGGTATTACAAGATAATGTTTACGTCAGGGAGGAGGGCTAGGTAAACAATAATGAATTGACGGAAGCTTTTAGTGATTTAAGGTTTGCCTTTGTATTATTTGCGTCTAAAGATCTCAATAATAACTTTTTAGTAACGTAAAATGAAAATTTTTTGAAGGTTGATTTTATTCATCGTTCGAATTGAAAATAAAATTCTCAATATATTTCTATTTCCATTTTGCGACCAATTTTTTATACGAATAAACAACAAAAATAAAACAATTTGGGGTATTTCGTTAAAAAACTAATTCGTGAAACATTTAGGACAAGCTGAATAGCGGCTACAGTTGGGAAATTGGTTTTAGAATGGCACTGCAAAGCACTTTGAAAACGTGAAATTTCGATTTTGTTGAAAACAATTTATTTTAATAGCGAAATAAATAATTTCTCTATAACTGATATTGAAACATTGAGGCATGTTTTTCAATTACTGTAACAACAACTACCTTTAAGACTTTCATAATGTTGAGAGAGTTCAAGGCTGATATTGTCCTTAGTCTGTCACTTGCTCCGAAGCGGCGTTGCGGCTATTTTCGGCCCGCAATCCGCCCCTGCAGCAGCGCACGTTCAGTCTATATGCGACACCATGGAACTGCCCCACTTGGAGACTAGATGGGACTACCGCACAAGGCGGGAGTCCTGTCTTGTCAACTTGTATCCACATCCGGCTGCTCTCAGTCGTGTAAGTTTACAAACTGTCGACGAAAAAAATCGTATGCCTCAATTACACGGATATAAATTCTTGGTTATATTAGTTGGTATTTTCAAATTTAGATTAGTAGTTTTAATATCTTGATAACAAAAGTAGTGCTAAACCATATCATTCCTCAACTAATATCAAATTAAACGCTGATCTAACGTATCACTACGTGCGATTCCTAGAAATTTGTAATCCAATTACAAGTTTAATTTTAGGCGTACGTTGACCTAGTACGAGCCTGGGGTTGGAAGTCGTTTACAATAGTTTACGAGAATAGCGATGGCCTAGTTCGATTACAAGAGTTACTGAAGGCTCACGGCCCTTCAGAGTTACCTGTTGCTGTCAGACAGTTGCCAGATTCCCATGATTACAGGTAAACATCAATAAATACTAAACTTATCTTTATTACGATGGTAATCTTACTGTACTCTTATATATCATTATTTGATTCAGGCCTTTGCTGAAACAAATCAAGAATTCAGCGGAATCTCATATCGTACTTGATTGCGCTACGGAAAGGATCAGAGATGTTTTACAGCAAGCACAGCAAATTGGAATGATGTCGGACTACCACAGTTATTTAATTACATCTTTGGTAATCATATTTCATTAGTAAAATATATAATTTAGTGATCGAATAAACCATTTTACGTTCAAATTTTCAGTTGTGTGATTTAATTTTATTGGATTGGTTCGTTGCCGGTATAGATACAATTTATACGTGTTGTGTAAATATTTGCGGTACGTTTAATAAAAGTTAAATCTACCTATATGTAGAATCATGTTCGTTCGTGTTTTCAATCATGTTTATAAATTTAACGAACTGCAAGATAACCTAATATTATTAATTATTTTTGTCATAGGACCTTCACAGTGTTGATTTAGAAGAATTTAAATATGGCGGCACTAATATTACAGCTCTGAGACTCTTGGATCCAGAAAGATCTGATGTTCAAAGAGTTGTCAGAGATTGGGTTTACGATGAAACGCGAAAAGGTAGAAAATTACAATTGGGACATACCTCAGTAAAGGTAATTTCAATTACGAAAGGAAACACAATTTAATACTAGTCTTTTTTTGTAATATCGGTTTATTTTTGCAGGAGAACATGACTTTTATCAAGGCAAGTTGAAAGAAGAAACACATTTTCGTTATTTACTTATCATTGCCTATACAAATAGTCTTGCTTTCTGTTTATTTGTATTTTTATTTAAACGTACAGTTGCTTGATCAAACAGTTTGTTTTGTTCGCTAATGCTCCAATTAAGGTATATTAAACTTTTACTTAGTTTTGTTACTCGTATTTAATGAGCGCTAAGAGCTCGTTTCTTCCTATAAAATCGATAGTGAAGTATTTAAAAGACCATCAATTGTACTGTAGACAGAAACAGCGCTGATGTACGATGCAGTGCATCTGTTTGCGAAGGCTCTGCACGACCTCGACACGTCACAGCAGATAGATGTGCGGCCTCTGTCATGTGAGGCTGAAGACACTTGGCCCCATGGGTACAGTCTCATCAATTACATGAAAATTGTAAGTATTTCAACCCACACAAAATTCCATGAAAAGAACACGTAATTACATTTTAGAAATTAGTGATAATAATGAACATAATGTTTGAAGTATTCATTAACTCAGGCACACATTAATTAAAACAGATATTGATTTTAATATTATAGACAGCAAAGGATCGTATTCAAATACATTCACAGCATTAATATTGTTCGAACAAACAGGTCGAAATGAAAGGATTAACTGGTGTTATAAAGTTTGATCACCAAGGATTTAGAAGCGATTTCACTTTGGATATAATTGAACTGACAAGGGATGGGCTACAAAAGGCTGGGAGCTGGAATTCATCTGAAGGAGTCAATTATACACGTTCCTACGGAGAAAATCAGAAACAAATTGTAGAAATTCTACAAAACAAGACCCTGATTGTTACGACTATTCTTGTAAGTAATAAAGAACATATATCATACATCCGTAAATATAAAATGACGCGTATAAAATGTTTTACAGCCCCCGTAGGAGAGACAAATGTAAAATTAGCCTCACCTAGAAGTATAAGTACAGATATAAATTTCCTCGCAGTCGAGAACAAAGGATTTGCGTATGCTTGCTTACAGTAAAAATATATCCCTTGAGAGAATACATTCATACGAGACATGTCCCTTATTCATAACTCAATACAAAAGCTTTATGGGGTAATATGAATAAGTGTGTTTTTGCATTTAATCATTATTTAGGTTTCATTAGCTTGTTTGCGAATTGTGTTTGGAATTTACAGCACCGATGCCATTAAACATTCATGTTATCAGATGAACGGGGAGATTTATGTTTTAATTTTTTGTAGCTGCTACTCTGTAACTTTTCTTCACTAAGTTTCATCGAAAACGCTCCTTTAAATTATTCAATATGTTCAATCCTCTAGAGCGCCCCGTATTGTATGAGAAAAGAGGCAAGCGAGAAATTGACTGGCAACGCACAATTCGAGGGATATGCCATTGATCTGATATACGAGATATCTAAAGTTCTGGGCTTCAATTACACATTCAAGCTGGCTCCGGACGGTCGGTATGGCTCACACAATCGAGAGACCAAAGAGTGGGATGGGATGATAAGAGAATTACTGGAACAAAGAGCTGACTTAGCTATCGCTGATTTAACTATCACCTACGACAGGTAAGTAGATACACTTCGATAAAACCTTCACGAACCATTAAAAATATTACTCTAAACGCTGCACATGACAAATTTTATATTTTTCTTATCGCCGTGATGCCGTATTAAGCGAGATAGTTAAATATTTACGAGATGTTTTGTTGTTCCAACAGGGAGCAAGTAGTGGACTTTACGATGCCATTTATGAACCTCGGAATTTCGGTGCTATACCGGAAGCCAATAAAGCAGCCACCCAATCTTTTCTCATTCCTTTCACCGCTGTCTTTGGACGTTTGGATTTATATGGCCACAGCATATCTGGGAGTATCCGTTTTGCTCTTCATTTTAGCAAGGTATGTATACAATTTTAGCATCACATTTAAATATTTTGAAACGGAATATCTGAGTCAATTATTAATGGAATTTATCAACATAGAAATTGAATAAATTTAACGGTTTTTTTGAACCTTTGAAGTGTAACATGAAAACTGTTTCATTATTGCAATTTGTGGTAAACTATAAAAGCTGATTAAATTTCCATTCAAGTTCATTGTTCTGAAAGCAAATTAACTCACTGCATTTTAGTAGGTGTTTATTTAAGTAGTAGGTACGTATAGTACTTACATTGTTTGCTATTCAATAGGTTTACTCCGTATGAATGGCATGCAACACATTCGCCAGACGGTGAGAAACTGGAGAACATTTTCTCACTAGCTAACTGTTTGTGGTTTGCTATCGGATCACTAATGCAACAGAGTTGTGATTTCCTCCCCAAGTAAGATAACCCAGTAAACCCCCTTATACTAACTTACTGGTGTCCAAATATGTCTCTAAGTTGTTAGTGAACTCAGCGAGGTCAACGAGATGATCAATAGTAAGGGGTTCTCGAATCACTTGTCAACGGGTTAATTCGGAAACTAGTTTAAAATAACTTGAAAAGCACAACTCAGTCGGCTCTTCGAAACTTGGTCGGTCAAATAATAGTAGTCGATGTACCTCCGCCATTTGACCTAATCTGTATTGAGTTACGCTGACTATGTGTTTACGAGGGTATTATTATGTATTTATGGCGTCGTGTGTCCATAAAGAATCGTTAACGGAGGTAATATTGTGGGCGGTTTTGTGGCTAGTAATTCGTGGAAGTAATGGGCGGTTTTTGGGCGCAGGTTTAGCCCGTACGAGTGGGAGAGCCCCAGGACATGCATTGATGAGCCTTCAGCGGTGGTGGAGAACCAATTCACTCTGTTGAACTCGCTCTGGTTCACTATTGGCTCCTTGATGCAGCAAGGTTCTGATATCGCACCGAAGTAAGTCATTCTCGCAATAGTCTATGGCTACACTTTCATTATATGTTAATCCATTCTAAATTTTCTAATTAAAATAAACGTATCCTCATTAAATTAAGTAGCGTAATAGTGTCGGTAACGGAATTCGGGTTCAGGAAGTAAATTGACTATTTATCCAAAATGGAAATGTAGCCTTTAGTCACAGTTTACTAATTAGTTTCAAAGCGACCTCAGTCCTTTGTGAATTTCAAGCATCGGTGGTTCGCAAGACTGTAACTCAAATATGTTGATGCGTGCCGGACATTTTAACTAGAAACGCTTTAATGACTCTATAACATAATTATACCGTTGAAACTTTGCACCACCCTGTTTATTTGTTACGTAAAATCAGTAGCTTGCTGCATCGGAGTTTGAAATTAGATTTTAAGTGCGTGTTCCGTATAGTGTATGTAGATTGGTTTTGTTGGCTCGCAAAGACTATTTACATTCGCATCATTAAATTCAAGAAGGATGTATTCCAGTCTTAATACTGCGTTATTTGATCATCTTCAAACTGGTAGTTGCTTAGATTCTTTAGCTTTTCAATCTTATCGGTATGTTAACAATGTAATCTCCGACAGAGCGGTATCGACTCGGATGGTGGCTGGTATGTGGTGGTTCTTCACCCTCATTATGATTTCCTCGTACACCGCCAACTTGGCCGCATTCCTCACAGTGGAACGTATGGACTCTCCGATCGAGAGTGCTGAGGACTTGGCGAAACAGACCAAAATTAAATACGGCGCGCTAAAAGGCGGCTCCACGGCTGCGTTCTTCCGGGTAAGTCATTTTATTACGTGCGGAAGTTTACACGGTTTTATTTCTCAACGGGAAAATGTGTTTAGTTGTTCTAAGTTTAAGGATTCTTTCGTAAGGGATGAATCTAACTAATAATAATATATAATAACTAATAATTTAAATGGAAAATACAAATAATAAAAGTCATACATATTTCTGATAAACCTATTAATTGAAGAATGGAATTATGATGAATAACAAATTAGTAACATTTAAGATTAAATAATTTGTAAATTTGGTTTTAAAATAGGAATATCATAACTTTAAATTTCGAGAAGAATAATAGGTACAAAAAAAATGCTTCTGCCAATCAACTTAATCAACTTACTGCATACCTAATTATTGTGATGATATAATGTAAAAATGACGTGTTAAATATTAAAGCAAATAAGTTGTACTGAAGGAAAAAATATATACTGAATAAATGAATGCTGATAAATGTTTTCACTGAACATTTTCCAGTGAAAGCAAGTGAGAAGCATTTATATAAGCCAAATGCCAAAATAATTAGGCTGAAGAACAGCTTACTATATTTGAAGTCCTTAAACAATTGAATACGTTCTAAGAGAAACAATCATGAGCATTTTAATTAGAACCCTAATGAAACAAGTACTGCTTAGGTGTTAAGTGTCTCACAGTATTTATTAAGAGCTGTTTTTGTTGGCATCTCGGAAAATTAGGGGCAATTGTCTGCTCGCGTGTTAGATTTATATGACTGCCTAACTGCCTTACTGCCTTACTGCTGGTGACTATGAGTCCATATTCCGTTTCCTTGGCACACTTGCTGGAATATGCTAAAACAATCTGAAAATGGCCAAGTTTTGTTCTGTGAATAAAAAATTTGACAAGAATTTTTTATTTTTTATTTGTAAAAATATTAAATTTAATTAATTATCTAACAAAACTAGGTACATAAAAAGTAACTATATCCACGATTTCCCAACTACAAACATACTAAATACTCAATGTTCCCACTCAAGTAATTTTGGGAGTTGCATTAATTAACATTAGCGAGCATCGAAAGTAAGAAATGTTTTATTTGCAAATAAATGTTAAACGAACAAATAACAATTTTCTCCCACACTTGATGCTCTGTTTTGGAGATATATTTCCTGAGAAAATTAAGTGTCTTCTCTTGTATTTAATTATCAAAGAGATCTATTACACGGAATAAGTTCACCAAGTAGGTTGATATTTATAGAAATGTTTTTGCATTAATGAATCTTTCTATTAATATGCTGTATAAAGGATTCCGAGAATTTTGTCTATCTGGTATAGATCAAATTTAAGATATCAGGGTTTAAAGAAAATGACAATGCGTTGGAGAAAATGTAGGTTTTTGCTTAACTTGCTCTTTGCTTGACTGCTTGTAGTATCCCCACTATCGTGTCCCAAGTAAGGTCAAGTAATTTGAAAAGACATATCAGCTAGGTTTTTTGTTTCTATAGGACTCGAACTTTTCAACGTACCAACGAATGTGGTCTTTCATGGAGTCAGCCCGTCCGTCCGTCTTTACTAGCAGCAATAAAGAAGGCGAAGAAAGGGTCATGAGGGGCAAAGGAGCATACGCGTATCTCATGGAATCCACCACTATCGAATATGTGGTGGAGAGAAACTGTGACCTCACCCAAGTCGGTGGAATGCTGGATTCCAAAGGATATGGAATAGCTATGCCACCAAGTAAGATAAATCACTGTTCATTCTTATTTCGTTTCGGTTCAGATATTCCGGAATTCGACCGAGATATTTCAATAAATCGATAGGCCCCAATAGCCCATAATTGGACTGTAGCTAATTAAATTGTACCAAGTCCTTTTTCCGCTCGATTCTTAAACACCTCAATTTGTTCGTAATTACGAAAACTCCCGCCGGTGAAAGTTGGTGTTGTTGGGAAATGGTAAGCAAATTGAATTTCGTACAGACTCGCCATACCGCACGGCAATCAGCGGGGCCGTTCTCAAACTGCAGGAAGAGGGGAAACTGCACATTCTGAAAACCAAATGGTGGAAAGAGAAACGGGGAGGCGGATCTTGTAGGGTAAGTCAATTGTAAATTATACCCCCATTCTCTTTAAAATAATTTAATAAAAGAAGTAAAATTGGTAATTCAATCCAATCAAGCGTAAGCTGTTCTGGTCAAATAAAAATTCAAATTTAATTTTAAAACATTTAATATTATGGACAATGATTCTTCTTTGTGTTTGCCTCCCGAAATTACCAAAAGCACTATGTTGATATTGGTTTGGATACTATGAAAGAATCTACACATTTTGCTCAAGTAAATACACAATGTAAGAGTCTGGAAAACGAAAAATTCTCGCAAGACTTTTTCAAAGAAAACGTCGGCACGCTCTTGCGTTGTACAAAATTACTTTTACTACATTACGAGGCGGGGAAATCAAAAGGAAATGCTAAACATGAGGCAAAACGTTGTTCTCTTAAGAGTTCATGTTTTTATAAAAAGTATGTAACAAAAGTTGATAAATCGTGTCGTGTTATCAAGGAGTTCGAAGTCTGTCTAATAGTGCTAGTATTGAGTGATGGTCGTTCTATTTTGGCCCGTGATAATGAATTTCATTACAAGTTTGTTTTCATAGGATGAGACGTCGAAGTCTTCGTCTACGGCGAATGAACTCGGACTGGCGAACGTGGGCGGGGTATTCGTGGTGTTGATGGGGGGGATGGGCGTCGCCTGCGTCATAGCTGTCTGCGAGTTCGTATGGAAATCACGAAAAGTCGCGGTCGACGAAAGGGTAAGCTCCAACTTATTAACCGACTGAATTACACGGTTGTGATACTTTTTAAACTTGATTTAATTTTATTTGAAATAAATTGTTGATGTAATGACGTTCTCTATTTTGTTTTAGGTGTACTTTTAAGATTTCAGACAAGGGTAACTTTCATTTTTATTGATCACGTTTTGTTTTTGAATGTGCTAGAATATTCCACAAATTTGATTCACACAAATGACTGCAGTAGCAAAATTTCTGTTTCTTTAGTTTTGATTATTAATAAAATCTCCTCTACCTATTTAGACCTTGACGCTAGAAAGTTACCTACCATTGTATTCATAATGATAACTTCAAAAATAATAATAATAACAATTTATTTCTATTCCACTCATTTTCCTCCCGGGATTTCCAGAAAGAAGAGGTAAAATTCTTTTGAACGACTATTACCCTTAAGTACTTTTAGTTACCGCCGTTAAGTGTTAAAGTGGCTTTAACTTATTCACTTAATGATTTTATTACTATGAGTTTAATACATGATTGTGGTTTAACATATCTTTAAAGATGATGTTCTTTGTAACGCACAATTCTAAGCAATAAAATATTTATAGTGAAAACATGTTGCTACATATAGCAGGGGAATTGCGTAACTGTTTGGATATGGATAAAATATAATACGTGTGTCAGAAAAATGCTTCCCAAATCAAAACTCCGCGCGGCCGGCATCATTAAAAGTTTGACGTTACGCAGTTCTGCTTGCATTGAATTTGGAATACAGTATAACGGTTACGCATTTCCCCGCAGGCTTCGCTGTGCTCGGAAATGGCGTCGGAACTGCGATCCGCGCTAAAGTGTCCGAGCGGGCCGGGCCGGAGCGGGGCGGGCGGCGCGCGGGAGGGGGCCACCTCCCCCTACTTGCAATACGGCTTCAGTACCAAGAGTCAGCTTCACTAACGCCCGCACTCCGCCTCCCCGCCACCTAGTGACGTGTAGGCGAACTTTACGTAATTACGCAGAACTCTTTACGCACGAATGTCGCGTAACACTTCCGCGGAGGACGTGACCGCTCTAAGGGTTAACAAAGGACAGTGCAATGTATATAAACTTTGTCGGAACCTAATTAAGATTCGGAGTGAGTGTTGAAGTTTAGTTTTAAATCGAGTTTTATTGTTGTTCGACTGTAAATATTAAATTTTACTTAATTTTAGGGCGAAGTTAAATATTGTTTTAACAATTTCTTTGAGAATTCTATCATAAATTTGTTACTTGATAGGTAAGAATGTTAAGATGCAAAAATAATATTGTTTATGTGCCAAGTTGAAAGTATTAATAAAGGCAGTAAATTGTTTTCTCTATATTTTATGTACATAAGATTCGAGACTATGTTGGTCTGATAATAATTTATACATTAATTAACAATATCTACTTAAAGATTTTAAATCTAACATAATTTTTCACTACCTTATATATAATATAATAAATAATAAAATAGACTACAAGTATGAATTAAGAAAAAATAATAATAGTTAATTGTTTCTTAATAAATACCTAACCTACCGATTGTACCTAATCCATTCATCTTAATTTTATTTAAGTACCTAATTATAGAAACATATACCCAACAAACTGCCAACAGTTTTTTGTAAATTAGCTAAATTATATTTACTTTTTACATTTTTGAATATTTATAAAAAAATGCACATTTTATGTCTAGTTACTTGTAGGTTGCCAAATTTTGTAGTTACCTACTTGTTAAGGAATGTAAAATTATAATGTTCTAAAGTACTTGAATGTGCCAATAATAATAATTGTAATAAATTACGACGCTCAGCATACGAAGTGCCAATGTGACTATATTTTATTAGAGCAATTCTGGCTGCGTTCTGATTAATAAATTATTTGATCAGTGATTTTGTGTTTGCTTTTCTATATCAAAACATACTAAGGATCTTTTCTTAAGGACCTTTTAATACCCAAATTCACTACATTCCAATTAACAATCGATTATTTTCAAAAAATGAAGGTTGCAAAAATAAATTATGAATGTTCGTATGTCATTTTAATAGATTTTCATGGTTTAATTTTTTTATTCTCTACAGGGCTAAGAAGTCTTCTCTCTACTTGGGTATTTTTTAAAACAACTTATTAATCTAAGGGCTTTCAGGGTGCCCCCTTTTTTGCGTTATGTTATTTTTAACCGGGACAAAAGGTCATAAAATTTTATAATCCAACATAAAACAGGTTATGTTCGAGTCGGTCCGGAGTACGGAGGGTTCCGTCCGAACGTTAAGGTACTTAAGGAAACATTTGAGTTTATCGGTACATGGTTGTAAAGTAATTTTTAGTAAACAAATGCTCTTTGTTTGATTAATTTAAGATAGGATAATTATTGATTTATAAATTATCCGTTTAAATTTAAAAGTACAAGATGATGTGTAGTCATGGTTTTCACAAATATTTGACTCTTTTAATGTCCCAAAGTTTAAATCAATGTTCTTTTTTTCGTTGGCAAACACCAAATTATTCAACTAACGTGATTAAGACTTTGCGATTCAATTCGTATAATTTGAGTTTCTTTTCTACTTAAATATTGGGTTAAGAATTTTATTTTTCATGTCTATCGGTTATTCTATTTTAGTTTTTCAGACCATTAACTAATCATTATATTCTATTAAGTGAAAGTTTTCCAAAGATACTATTTGCGTATCACCAACATCTAAAGTCTTACGTTTTTTGAAAATAAAATATTTTAACCGAAATAGTTTATTCCAAAATGTTACCACATCCACCTACAATTATCTCGATGTGGAGATTCGACATTAGACATTAAAGGCCACTCATTGTCTAACTTACTGAACCCTAAAAAATATGCCAACTTAGTTTTGCTAAATTAAGCAAATGACTATTTACAAAAGACAATGTTTGCCTACATAATAAAAATATAAGCATAGTCAACATAATGAATACCCCCAGACATGTGAAAAATGTAATCATGCGAATAAATTCAGCAACACAGCGAAAAATATAAAGCAGAAATGTAACGAAATATTGTATTATTATTTGACAGCTGGAGTTAAGCGTGTGCTATAGTTATGACGGGCACCGTCAGACAAAGAGATTTCAAATTGAAAATGTTTTGTATTTTGTCTTTTTATCCAAACTTTAGTCATAACATAACTTATTAGTTTTATTCCAAGTTTTCAATTAAAGTGTTTTAGTTTCGTGGTAGAAGAATATTAAAGCCTTTTGGCTAAAGATTATTCATACCTATTAAAAGTTTGAGAGTTATATACAGTAACACTAAAAACTGAGTCAAAATCTTACAGGATTAGAAAACCTACTCAGCACATAAATATTTTTAATTGAGCTTTTAAAAGGGTAAAACGAATCGGGGTTCTAATGGGTGTTGTCCGATAGGAAAAACCTATTATAAAATTATATTTCAATTTCAGTTATAAGACAAACTTAAAGCAAACCCAATCCCAACTTATACATATCGTCGAAATTTGTTCTTTAAATGGTTTTCCTGTCTGTACTGAGTTAAAATTTGTCACTCTACATCCCATGGGTGCTGCTCATATCAAACTCAACCGGCAGCGTGTCGTGTTAATTAGAATTTTTATACAAACAGATAAATTTCACCATAGCAAATACAAGCAATATTAAAAACAATGTGTGCAGATAAATTCAGAACGGAATTATATTAAATGTTTGCGAATCCTTTGTCGCAAATAAGGATATTTGTAGAGTCAAAGGTATTCCGATGCGAGAATTCAAGGAGGTTTCAATGTGAAATTCCTAAGTGACCGTGTCTCGTATTCGTAGCTTACAATCCTAACGTGAATTAGGTAAGTAGAAGGTAAGGTTTTGGTCTGCTTGCTTTGCTCGCTTTGGATTTGTACCCATGTTTATTTTTAATTTTACATAAGATAAAATGTAAATAGGTATTGAAATAAAGAATTATATATTAGAAAAGAGATTTTAAACTTTTACTTTTTCAATAAACAACTAAGGCTCAACTTTACAAGTGTTTTTTTAAGTGAGCATACACTTTATAAATATCACTCACTTTTAAGTTAATGCTTGTGCCTTTAATATTCGTCTCGCTTGTAGCATTTTGGCAACAACGGCTACCATCCAATTCTTATCCCATCTAAGAACCCAAACTCTATCAAATACTCTTCCAAACTCCGAGAAACAAAGCCACCATGTAAACGAATGGCAGCTACATGAGGTGTCAAAAATGCCCGCTATAAATTCCGGTGGTGGGCCAGATTGAAACGGAGCCTCGTTATCGTAACTCAGAGCGGAGTGGCTCACAACATGTGCTCGGGCTGATAAGGGGTGTATCGGGACCTTCGGAGGGCAAGGCGCTAAGTGGACTGTTGGCGAAGTGGACCGAATCGTTGGTGGAATTTTACCGACAAGCGCAGTGGGACATCTATGGGGTATACCCACGCATGTTTAGTCCCTTGCTACTTAATCATATTCCATACCAATATTGAAATTATTACATAATATACTCAGGGGCACATTTAACCGTCCACTCATCTTAAATGCCCTTTCGTTTGTTTCTGTTAACTTGAGTTTTGACTACTAGATGTTACTTGATAGGTTGGTATATCTTAAACATGAAGAATGAACCATTGGGCACATGCGGGGCTAATTGTCGGGAACTGAGAACGAGAACCAGGGCGAGATCGAAAAATATTGACAAAATGTAGGTGGCCGGTTAAAAGTGCCCCTGAGTGTAGTTCTGTTGATTAAGTCCTGCCTTGTTTGTCTGACTGACAATGCCACACGTAATACTGACAACTAACATGATGCCGGCTGAATTGAATGAGTTAATATAAAGTATGAAAATTCTAGAAAGCACTCCGCGACGACTGAGAAGAGCTAGCATCATTGGCACGCACTGTAAAATATTAATGTCATCGGTGTTGAAATTAGAAGACAGTAAAGACAGCTTTATTTTCCAGATCTCGATTCTTGCTTGAAAAATAAAAGTCTGTTATAAGTCAGTTTCCCGTGGGAATGAGAAGTTTTCCCGAGGTAAAATGTCCTTACCTAAGTTCAGTTCTATCTTTATACCAAATTTCATCAAACTCGGTTCAGTGATTTAGGCGTGAAAGCGTAACAGACAGACAGAGTTACTTTCGCATTTATAATATTAATTAGGGATTTTTGTAAACAATGACTTTATTTTTCTTCTTTTCTTTTATTTTTGTATTTTATATTCTCTATTTGTCACTGTATTGTGTATATATCCCAGGTCCCAATCAACTTCTTACCTTTTTGCCCGATATTAGGTCGCGGGTGCGCGGACAGCCTTTATTTGATGATTCGAACGTGCGTGTTCCCCCTACTCTGTTTGTCCGACGCACCAAGAATGAATTACGCATACAATTGAATTAGCGGAACTCCCCTTTTATCTGGCCGATTTAGGGTTAAATCTCTGTGTTTTTGTAAACGAGCCGGGCTTTGTTGTGGCCACGGTGACGGACGGCTGAGTTTTATTAAACATTATTGCATTACATGTTGCTTTGCTCGGCATAAAGGCTACATATCTCCTACTGGTCCCATTTTGCGAGTAGGCATACGATTTAGGTAAACATGAGGGTGTATACATATCTGTACCGAAATCACGTCCAAGACCTAAGAATGGCTCCTAGAGAGCTTAGACATTGGACAAATAAATTTCAGTAATCTGTTTTCGTCTTACATAACGTATAGTTGCGGGACTTACGTCCAACCTAGTACAAGTTGTGTCAGTAACGATAATGATGGAGACGATAATGTCTCTAATGGCTATAATTAAGTAATTATATTAGGCTGATTAAGCGGTCCATGGTCACAGTATAATAGACCGTAATATCCCGTGTAATAAGCGATATTCAGACAACCCATTAAAGCATTATTAGTTCCGGTTTATTTTTACAGGAAAGCATTATGTTCTCTTCAAGCGAAAACAAGTGGTACCTACTTCTCTTCAGAATGTCAGAAGCCAAAAACAAGAGTTTCCAGAATCATGATACTATAAATACAGTCGTTTGTATGCTGCAAATATTCGTCACACAAACAGAAGTTAAATTGCTCTTAATTCAACATCCTTTGCTCGTCCTTCACTAAGCCTTTAGATATAACATTAGACTCGTGACTCAGGAAGACTAGTTAGCCGTGTACTGGAAGTTTAAGGTCGTTTTACATAAGTGATAGTAGTTAGTAAACTGTTACCGCAGTTTGTTGGACTACTGCGAGTTTACCTACGAGAAGTTAAGACACGGAATTCCACTCATTAAAGGTTTGTTAATAATCCTTTTATACTAGTCGTAGATGGAAATATCCAGACCATAGAAAAATTGTTACTTGTTTATCTTCTAAATGTAATAAAATTAAATAGGTAGTGAAAATTGCTGGTTAATTTGAATGAGATTATTACACAACCACTAAACCGATGAATAACTATTAAGTTTCAATTAGTTTAAAATAAACCAACTAAGATTATTGATTGATCCTACACGCATAGGCTATTCTTCTATTATTTGGATATTTTTCGAGAAGGTAAGTAAAGATATAGTTAGCAGAAAGATCGTAAAAAATTTTGCACCTGAACGGTAAACTAGTTTACCATAAATGAAGTATAAACCAAGGGTACCTGTAGATAAAGAACCCATAAAATTAAATAGGTATCTATAAGTATCCTAGAGGGTCAAAGATACCCCGAATACCATGTACGAAACGACTGTTACTGCGACTCGTAACATTACATTTATATCCATTTTAGGTCAGGTTTATTACTTAATGTTTTGATATAAACGTTATCGTTAATGTGTTGAAACTTTCATTGAAACATAACTGTCCGTATACGTGACATTTCTTTTGTTTTAGTAAACCGTTTCAGATATTTAGCTTGTGATGTAAAAATACTGCGCTTATCACTGTTTTCATAACACACTAACCTCATGGGATACAGCATGAACTGTGAGGTAATTGCTTAAACCAAAATAGTATAAAAAGTGAAATAGGGAAACAAAAGACGGTATTCTGTTTTCAGTGTCTTCTTGAAAATGTTCGCTAAAACCATCTTCCTCCTGTGCGCTCAGCTGCTCTTGGTCAAGGTAAACTATTTAATTTATTCTAAAACTAAACAGTTTAAATATCAATCCCTAAGGCCCAATTGCAGGGAACGTTTTAACCTCTGATTAGCGTCGGGTTAGCTAACTCAGGTTTAAATGGCGCCACCATCGATTGTAACTACTTCTTATTACAATTGATGGTGGCGCCATTTAAATCCGAGTTAGCTAGCCCGAGGTTAAAACGTTCCCTGCAATTGGGCCTTAGTTTGTTAAAACAGTACCTATCGGCACGATCCTAAAATTTATAAGAAACAATCAGCGATATTTTCATTTCTTACTATTTTGGTCTAGGACCTATTAATATGTGTATGTAAATTTCCAGAGCATCATGAGCCTTGGCGGCTGCGGCTGCGGCTGTGGTTGCGGCAGCATCGGCGGCAGCTCCAGCGGGAACCGTGCCTTCATCATTGAATCCAAGTCTCCCATAACACCGAGCGGTTTATACGTACTCTCCGAGAACAAGATCAACGGACAACTAGCAGTTGCTGGAAAGCTTCCTTTCCTGGGTGCCGTGGAGTTGGAAGGTTGCGTGCCTGATGAGGGTTGCTCGGCGGTGTCCTACTCGTGTGGTAACTGCGTTGGCATCGACGGAGAGAGAGGCAACGCGGGCGCGGCCGGAATCAAAGGCTGCTGCGGATGCGGTGGAGGACTCTGAGAATCTTGTTGGCGTTTATTGTTCAAGTTTGGATTGATTCATTAAATTTAATATCAAAATAGTTTGCTGGTTTTTAATAACTGTCCCTTATTTTAGTGACAGTTGAGTTAGATAATAGGTTAAGTAAATCCTACTAATCCTACTAATCCTAATAATATTATAAATGTGAAAGTTTGTGAGGATGTATGGATGGATGGATGGATGGATGGATGTTTGTTACTCTTTCACGTAAAAAATACTGGATGGATTTGGACGAAACTTTGCAGTAATATAGGTTATACATCAGAATATAGGTTATACACATAGGATACTTTTTACCGCGGGAAATCATCTCATTCCCACGGGAATCCGACTTCCACGCGAACGGAGTCGGAGAGAATAAAATAGCATTACCATAATATCCCAGTTTATTAGGAGTTTAGCTCGAAATTAAATATGATAAACTATAAAATTCGATTTTCAAGTTCTTCTAAGAGTCATTGGACCCACAAGATCAAACATCTTATAAATATTTATAGCAATAAAGGAAACAAAACTTTTGCAGAAATCCTAATTCTGTGATTCTTGACCTCTGTATTATAGAATCACGATCCAAAAATAATACAGCATAGTTTTTTTCTTTTCGTGGTAGACTCTATTTTGTCTTTGACTAAGCCACGTATAAAAAACAGTAAAAATTTAAATCAAATCTTTATTTCTAACTCACAATACAAATTAATACAACTTATAGAGCTCCAATGTAATGTGTGATCACTTTTACCACCATGTACCAGTTGACCAAGGAGGAAACACCGTAAGCGATGCCTCTTGCCGGCTGGGGCATCGGCTTGATGGCATACACTATAGTGTGAACCACCCGACCAGCAGTAAACACCCTGAAGAGCAACCTCGCCCACGCGGCCTCAGGACCCGTCGTCAGGAACAAGGCTGCGACCACCCAGAAAGCGGGGATATTCTCCAAATCATTCAAATGAGCTCGTCTTACCCTCTCCACGTCAGGATCATCCAATTTGACCTTGACCTTCGCGGATTTAGCGTCTTCCTCGTTAGCGAATGCTTTTTTTGCGTATCGTGTCTTGCCGGTCAGTACTGACATTAGAAACACCTTAGCTGCCAGTACACCGGAGTACACTATGTATGACTGCACCGCGGGGTCTGTCAAGGACAACATTTTGTCGTTTTTTGTAAAACACGACGTGCGTTTTTGTTATTCTGATGCAAACTGATAACAAAATATGTAGGAGTGGACTTTATATCGGTCGGCTAAAATCCATAGATAGATTATTCGCGTTGTCATGCTGATATGACAAATAGCGACGTCTATTTTGGCGCAAAAAACTAAAACCTGTTTTTGAGTTAAAATGTAACTAATATTGTGCGTGCAGTTATTTTGACATTTGATTCAATATACATATGAACTCTGTAGGTCGATTTTACTATAATAAAGTCACAGCAAACAGCAGATAATCAAAACATATCCGATGTTACACTAACTTTATCGCTTCGTTATCATTTTATCACATTGAGCCATTTTAACTGTATAAATAAATACCTATCGATGTAGGCAAATTAATTATCAATTATTTTGATGGTATAATTGTATAAAATACATGAAAAGTAAATTTATCTTCTGTTGCCAATAAGATCTATTTTTATAGATTCAACTTACCTAGCAATTATATCTTTACCAACTTCATTTATCTTAATGTTTTAACTAAGCTTAAAAAAACTAAATCTTATTCAACCCCACAACTATGGATGAGTTAAAAAGAAAAACATATTTCAAACACAACAACTTTATTCCAACACCTATCTAATAACCGCTTCCACAACCGCACGGACAAGCGCACTTGCCCGCGATCGTGACGCAGCCGCCCGCGGTCGCGTCTCCGCAAAACTTGACCGCGCCCAGCACCGGGACCTGCCCGCACACGCGGGTCTGACCGCAGACGGGCAGATCGCCCGCCACGCCGACCGCGCCCTGCCCGCAGCCGCCGTAGCCGCCGCAGCCGCCGTTGCCGAGGGCGTAGCTGTAGGCGTTCTGGAAAAGAAAGACTACCTTTAAGGAAAGAAGCATTTTAAAGTTATAAATACTGGAAAAAGGAACGCGGGCCTCCGAGCATTACGCGACTGGGACTCGAACCCAGGACCTTTGGAAAACCGGTCCAATGCTCTCACCACTGCAAGAAGCATTGATCAGCGACGTTATTGACGCTGTGTATGCTGATAACCATAAAATGTCTGCTTAATTCTACGCCAATTCTTGTCTCATTCCCCGAGAAGAGAAGTAACTGTTTTTGGACTTCATTCTAGATTTGTTCATTTTCAGCACATCAGAAATTGTGTTAACTTTTAAATCTCCATATCCCTCAGAATAAGTACGATTTAAGATTTTGTGAAAGGGTTACAATAATTTATGAAGATGCGTAGAATGTTTTTTAATTACCTGGATGAGAACAGCCTGAATGCAAAGTAACAAAATTGTGAATGAAGACATGTTTGAAAGGTTATATCTGAAGTAGAAAGACAGAATGATTTAATCCTTACCAATTGTTATTTTTTATAGTGAACCATGAAGAAACAATATTGTATTACTTAATAATACGTAACTGACTTTACCCATTAATCGCAATGAAACAATAGTCGTTAGTAAAGCAAATACGTGACTTTTTGCGTTTGAAAGATTATTCTATTAAATAATATTTTACAAATTTACCTTGATAAGACAAATGACTGTGAAAACTTTTAATTGATGACATAACTGTTTTTGCAACTAGTTTGTTTAAAAGAACTATTTACAGTCAGTAACTTCATTCAATTCTAATAATCAATTGAAAAACATTAAAATGGCATCCAAAACTCTTCTCTTCTTGTGCGCCCAAATCCTGCTCATCAAGGTAAGTCAAGTTTAATTTTATGGTAGTTTGTTTACCTAAGTTATGTTAACACTGATAAACTCATAGATGTAAACGCAATCGTTAAGGACATTTAGAATTGTATAAATTTGATCTTGGATTGTTGTTAGTCAGTTGATTCGAATCTAGATACTCATTTGACCAAGATTCGTATTTTCTCTAAACCAAGTAATAACATTTAGGCTATCTCCGGCTACGGCTGCGGCTGCGGTTGTGGCTGCGGCGGCATTGGCAACACCGGCGGCCGCTCCCTCGAGGTCGTCAGCAGCTCCGCGCCCCCCACCGGTCTGCAGGTGGTCTCCGAGAACGCCTACGAAGGCTGCCTCGGAGTGCAGGGCCAGCTGCCGTTCCTGGGGTCCGCCGGGGTCCAGGGCGAGGCCCGCACTGACGGCTGCTCGCGGATCTGCTACGGATGCGGCTGCGGTAACGTCGGGATCAGTAGGGAGGCGGGGTGCGCCGGCGCAGCTGGGCTGAGAGGCTGCTGCGGGCGTAGCTGTGGGTGCTGCTAAAACTGTTTAATGTTTTGTTGATTAAAACTCTTTTGGATTATTTTATATGTTTGTTTCTGTTGTTTTCCTTTTCATTTAATAAGAACGTATTTTCATATAAGTACATTTTATACAAGTCTGTGAAAAAGTGGAATCACAAATGAATAGAGTACCTCATTAATAACGGGTGTAAAAAGACCACTTCCGAAGCTTAAAACCATGTATATTCTTGAGCCTCAATAGTAACTAAATTCACTAACAGCATACCCAGAGAACTTAATTTTAAAAAGTTATTAAGGATCGAAAAGTCATATTCGCCGCTTGAAATCATCGCTCACACATCAACTGTCGGTTCAGGTGCGATTATTTACATTGCAAATTATGTCCAAATATTATTAATATGTCCAAATATTCAAAAGACATGACACTAACTCTATAAACAGTTCACATTTGCTGTAAACACAACCCACTTTGAAAGCTGTTTCACAATAATAATTAAAAAACTCCATAACAATGTTGCAGTTTGTAGCGGTAAAACTAACTTAGTCGAAACATTTTTGAACGACGTAAAGCACGGGGAGCACTTAGCTAAAACTTAATTTATTTCACCCCGGACACTATGTAGATAGGTACAGGTACTAATTTGTGCTTCAAGTTAATAGTTGTACCGTAACATGGCCATTCATTTACCTCCCTATATTGTTTAATTACTGCTACCCGGGGCGTTCATCGCACTACGGTTGAATAATCTACGACGTTATACATATTCTTGTTAAAATACCGTAGAGACGTATAGCTTTTGTTTTTTCGAGACAATTAATTACATAAGAGCCAACAATTGTTGCCAAGTAACACAGATAAAGTCAGGCGGATTTCGTTTTTAGTAATACAATTGAGGATGGAATCAAAATTACTTAGCCATCGCCTATTTCATTTCATTATCTTAAAAAGCTTTCAGCCGCTCTTTGAAGAGTCGGAAAAATAAAGTAACATTGTTAGTTGGGTGTGCTTCACATAATAATATCTCTCACCTGGTACTGAAATATGAAAATAAAATGAACCAATGTTTATTAACGTCCATTTCTAAGTATACCGAAATTCGAAGAAAATACTCGAAGTTGGTCAAGAGTTAAGTTAAACACTGTTACTAACTAAACTGAATTTCGTTCTGTTCATATATTTGTCTTTCCGATATTGTAAACAATATCTTGTTCATTATGTGATCTACTCCTACATTCGAATTCTTGGGATCCTTTTGAATTGTGTGCCTGTTAGTAACTGAAAAACGTTTTTTTGCGTTGAAACGAAACACTTTGGTAGCGTTTGCTTTTCAAGTTCTGTGCATGTTTTTGAATGCAAATCAGAAGCTGAAACCGTCACGATGCGCTATGTAGGCGCAGTTATCAAACGTATATTTCTAACAAAACGGTTAGTGCTTTTTGGTGTAAATTTGAAACGAACGTTTTTTAGTACCGCTTGTAACACCCTAGCATGATTCGTAAAAGGTTTCCGAATAAAACCTTTTTGGGAGTGGACCTCTAAAACGTTCACAGTTTAGTTGTGTTCTAAAGGCATCCTGTTTTACCAGTCTAAGGCCCAATTGCAGGGAACGTTTTAACCTCGGGTTAGCTAACTCAGGTTTAAATGGCGCCACCATCGATTGTAACTACTTCTTATTACAATCGATGGTGGCGCCATTTAAATCTGAGTTAGCTAACCCGAGGTTAAAACGTTCCCTGCACTTGGGCCTAAGCATTCCATTCAAAAGTCAACAACTATTATTTGAAAAATCAAACTGCACCGAGATTTCATATCGAAATTTTCGCAGAAAATATAGGTATTTTTCCATATTTTTTCTTTCTAGAAATTGTGTAGTGAAACCTAGCCTCAACTTTAAGAAACTAGCAGAAACCCTTTTATCGTTTTATAACACTTTGCGAATCTCTTTTTATTTATCGTCCGCACACATAAAAATATTTTTATTCTTGATCGTGAAAAATAAGTTTGTTAAGCTCTCACTTTTATGATGCCTCCTTTATTTATTAGGTCTTCTATTTTATTCGGCATCGGCATGTATTTAGAATTCATTTTTCAATACATGGCAGTAAACATAACGAGTAAAGATATGGTTATACAAGTGGCCACCCGCGACTCCGTTCGCGTGGAAGTCGGTTTCCCGTGGGAATGAGAAGTTTTACCGCGGTAAAAAGTACCCTATGTGTTATTCTGATGTATAACCTATATAACTGCAAAGTTTCATCGAAATCCGTCCAGTAGTTTTTACGTGAAAGAGTAACAATCATCCATCCATACTTCCATTCATACTCACAAACTTTCACGTTTATAATATTAGTAGGATAAATAGGATTTCTATCACATTAAACAAAATAATCATAACATTAACCACAAAAAATAAAAATCATATGAGAATCATAATCGACCTCTGTGGTGCAGCGGTATATACACCGGACTGCTAAGCGGATGGTTCCGGGTTCGATCCCCGGGTCGGGCCAATTTCGTAAAATGGTTTTTCGATATTGGCTCATGTCTGGGTGTAACTAGGTTCTCCCCTAGTCCATTGTGTGGTACCTATAACACAAGTGCTTAATGCAACTCACTTTAGGGCCACATAATTGGTGTGTTAGTCTGGAGATTTATTTATTTATTTTATATTATGTTAGGCTCATTAGCAGAACTGCAAAAATAAAATGTGCCTAAATAAATTTGAACCCCTTTTATGATATGTATTTTCACGTAATTCCATTCCACTCAATAAAGTTGTTGGAAGGGGGAAAGTTACTTGTGACAGACTACTAAGTCCTCGGCTAAGCGTACATTTTTTCGTTGATAGCCTTTGATAAACTGGGTATTGCTGTGAAAATTTCCGATTTCTATTAACCAAACTACACAATAAACACAAAAACCTTCAACAATCTTCCAAAACTCAATATACAAAACTTACATGATGGTCGCTAAATTCAAGGTAAGCGACACTGAGCGCCGAGCAAAGAAATCCATGATTCATGTCCCAGTAAAATTATTCATTCGCCTCTCGCTGCGACAGTTATTTATGACTTGTGACTGACGAAGTCGTCGCGATTCGAGTGTAGTCTTTTATGTCACAAAATTTTCTGTGATTATGAACTACCAGCTTTTTCCTTACTTTTGTTTTCAATGCAGTATGTTGGTGTTAAAGATTTTTTTTTTGGTTAAAGATAATAGTTGTAACTTTTCTATCCCTTTTTATATATCTCTAGTATAAATTAAAGTCAATTCTTAACCACTTTCATAATCAATTCAATTAAAATCCCTTAATTTTATTATCCTAAATTCAATGTAAAAAAAGGCTTAGTTCAGTTTCCACTGCTTCCTTATATTCCCCCCTTCGGCTTCCACTATCATAAAGATTTCTGTCAACTAATTATTTTCTGTAAATATACACCAAAAGGTATCTCAAACAAAGAACATAATGACGAATATTTCTGTATGAGTAACCAATTCCCAAAAAAGCCTTAATTATAAGCAAATGAGCACATCTACTCAGAAGTGGTTTTTAACAAAGATTTTCCAATTTCCCAACATCATCCGAGAGTACCATTAAACTGGGGTATTACGAAACTGCAGAACCATTATCGTGCAATCGCAGAAGCATCGACAAACTTTTTACGAACTTCAATACCTCTTGAAAAGCATTCGCAGTAAAAGTACAGAAATGTTGCCAAAGTTGGTGCTATTGATCAATCCGCTGGGATGGAAACTATGCTCTTTGTTTAACTTTAACTCCTCCTATACTTTCTGCAGTTTAGTTTTGAGAATGTTCATAAATAGTGCAAAGGTGGCGCAAACAAACATATAGCAAACATAGTTACGAGTCAAAAACAGTCCACTAACTTAAAAATAACATGCAATATCTAGATGGAATAAAGGTTTTGGGTTAGGATTGGGCAGTCTAGAACTGAGTTTCTAAAATACGAAAACATTTCTTTTTATTTTAAATCCAAACACATTAGAGTCTTATAAAAGTAATAGGTAACAAGATTCAAAAGTCAATGGATCAAATGAAAAGAACAGTGGTGTTTTATTGTAAACCAATAATGAGTAGCTATTAACCCCATGTAGGTACAAAGTATTGGTGGCCACAACATTGGCCGGCGCGCGTGGTGCGGTGCCAATAATTGGGCCCACTTAATTGAGACTTCCCAATCAGCAATATTGTGGATGTATTTGATTCTGTAAATAGCAAATATTCGTCTATAAAATAGCCATGGTAAAGATTTTCTAAATTGAAAACTGAATTACGTTTACTTACCTACTAATATTTGAGTGAACGTAATTTGGTTAAAAATATTTTCAAGACCACTAGGCTTTCTTTTTAATAGGCATTTTAACTTGTATTCAGTTCCTTATAAGGGTATTAACAGGACTTCTAAGCCACAGCGGACTAATAAAGGCTGTATCTCAGTTTTATCGATCTCCCAGGATGTACCTAGCCCTATAAAGTTCACTGACAACACGTTAAGGGTTAAATCATTGCTGTGTTGAGTTGAGGGTTGTATATAGACGACATTTAGGGTTGAAATGGCTGTAGTAAGCTTTGCAGCTATTTATGATATTGCTTTTATAATAGTGGTTAAAGCTATTAACAACGTTTAGTGTGTGACAATTGTAGCCGACACTAGCAGTGTTAATCTGTTATTTTACTGAAAAAGTGATATGAAATTAGCGTATGATTTCTGGTAAGAGGTGATCGATCGCAAAACTGATTGTTCCTGATTTTCTGACTCAATAAAAGCATTTTAGCTGTTATTTTATTTTATGTTTCGTAAGTTGATTCCATCGCAAGTATTAAAACGATAGGTACAATAAAGTCGGGACTTTGTAAATGTTACTTGTTTTATGCTCTTTGACACCCTACTGAAACGACTCCTTAATGAATTGATTGCAAATATTGTGGCATTTCGAATTCCTACGATTAAATGATATATAATCGCACGGTATAAAATACATTTAAACGCGAAACCACACAGTACGCTGCATGAGACAATTTCGCTTTTATCACGCACCGTGGCAACTCACTTTTAACTCAAATCAATGAAAATCGTTGAATTTATATTGAAAGTTACATAACATTACTTTACATAAAAAATACTAAATAAAGTGGCTTGTTCCAGTGGAAAAACACTTATTACGTCCCCTATGGTTACAAACGAAAGACCCTAGTATGGGTTCTTGATTAGCAGTCAGTTGGCTTCAACTGCAAACAACCAGTATCGTTTGACCTTCGGGTTGAATTAATTGAACTAGAAAATGAAAGTGGGCAGAAGTCAGCGTATGCTGGTTGATAGTATTTTGTTTAGAGTTTGTGGTCGGATGCTGGTTTTATATATCTAAGTCACAGATCACCCATCAACTAATAGATTCCGCATTAGAGGCGACCTATGTTTCGCCACCATGCATATGAAATCATAGTGCAAAACACGCCTACATTTTTTATTTAGTCATGGCCAATCGTCAGACATTTTCGTATCCGTGTCACTCCGTATTTGCGATAGCGAAAAATTGTTTTTGTTGAGTTCAACTTACGTTGGTTTATTTTTTAAACAAACAAAGGATATCTCTTTCTGTCAGTACAAATATACAGGGTGGAATTTTTGAACGCCACTGGAGGGAAAGTACAGTAAGTACTGGAAATAGAGAACTTTGCTCAAAGGAAATATTTCTTTATTTTAAAAAATTTGCTTGCCACACCCGGGAATCGGGAAATGTATTTTTATGACATCAATCGATACAGTCAACCGTAAGGATTAAATCTCTTTAACAAACGTGGTAAACTAAACACAAGGAAAACCACGAAATCTATTAAGGGGTGATCTGTAATCTAAGTAGGTATAAGTTAAAGTTATATCTGATAGTTTTGTAGGTAAGTAACGTATTGAAACTTTAAAGGTAGCGTATCCTAGCGCAAAAATAATTAAAATTACTTACAATGATTAAATACAAATAAATATGGAAGTTTGTATGTTTGTAACTCAATCACTTCGAACAGAAAGAATATAAACTAGAGTTTTTTTTTGAAATAGAGCGTATAGGGTATTTCAAATTTAAATAGAAGCCTTTTTCAAGGCCTAAATCACGGGGTTCCCCCTTATTCAGAACTTTATTTAGCACATTTCTAAATAAAACTATGTTATGGATTCATAACTGATTTTTGAGCAAGAATACATTACAAATGTATCTTTGAATTAGTATCTACAGTATTTATCACTTGCCAAATTATTTGTGAGTAATTCACATAACGAAAGAACGTTAGTTATACCAACGAAGTCACTGTGAAGTTGTTGACATAAGGTTACGTAAATAAGCCGCAGATCAAAGGAAAATAGCATCGAAGTAGACTGCAGTGTAGTAATTAGGTAATTAACCTTTACAAACATAACACTAAAGATAAGAAGTTGAATTGGGCAATGAATATCTCTTTAATTAGCTAGAAACTAATAAATACATTATACATTTACATAAATAAGTAGACATTTTTTTATCCTTTGGATTTTTTTTCTTGTTCAAACTCAAATTTTGGCAAGTGGTAAGTACTTACCATACTCATCTAGCTAAAAAACCGAAAATGATCTCAATTTATAATTTCACCCGTGCAGCGGTTTTCCACATTTACCCTGAAAACATTATTTTAAAATGAGCTGAGGTCGGTCGTCCTACTTTTTTATTACAACAAGGGTTAACCATTTTTAAGTAGGTAGGTTATAAAGTGTCAATATTTTCACAATTTATCAAAATGTGTATTTTTAATGTGTTTTTATAATCGTCACACAAAGAAGAGAAATGGGAAATGTTTCGGACAACCCATCTAGCGAACAACTCTATAATAAGACACCTACAAGTTTTACATTTAATTCTTTAACGGCCGAAACCAATATTCTACTAACCTTTAACGCCTTGTTATTTGTGTAACTATGGTAACCATTATCCATGTTTTTTGCGCCTCAATAAATTATTGTAGATAGCTGTTGATATGGAAATGACAGAAACACGTCACAAAAAACAATACTAGCAGTTTCCAATTACTAAGGTATTAACTATAGTAGAATATTGGTTTCGGCCGTAAGTCATTCGTAATTCAGCAATTATTTCCGACCGTGATATATTCTAATATCATTTGGGCATTTAATACTTCCATTGTCATATATTACATTTGTCGATGACTGATCCATTCAATGTGGTTTGGTGCTGTCATTTTAATTAATCCTTTATGATGGATGCCAAAAAGCTATTCATAAAAACACGTACGTACAATTTACATTGTTTCACTGTAGGTACATTTTATATATACCTATATAAGGATTAAATATTTTTCGAGACAAATTAACCTGTCGTATGTATCCTGTTATCTAGATATCTTGTGTCCCTTGGGAGTTATATGAAGGTTGCTGTACCTGCCTAATGAATCATAGATCAGGGGCAGATAGGTACATATGTTAATTCAATTTAAGCCCTTAGAATATTTACGAGCAATAGATAAACATTAAAAATGGTACGTATACCTATAGATATACAATGCTGTGTTGATAATTTTATTTAACTGTGATACAAGTAGCATTGCACTTGCATTGCATTGTTAAGTTTTCAAAAATACTTTATTTTGTTTGTAAACGATCAGACACGCATAGCGACTTTGCGTTTTAAATTGTAAATAATAAAAAATATCTCGAATTTCGAATGTACTTACTATTTAATTGTCTTCCTAATAAGTGAGGTTAAGATTTGTTCCAGCTAGTTTCAGCATATACTTAGATATACATGTATATAAGTTTTTGTACGAAGAGCTAAATAGAAATATGTGTGGGTTATATTGGTACTTAGATTTATATTTAAGTGCCAACAACTACTACTCCAGAAGGGTAATAAAATTGTTAGAAGAACATTGCCCTCTTATAAGCTTCTTATTCGCTATCGACTCAATTTATTTATAAATTAAAGATAATAACTATTTAAGCACGTTATGATGAAAAGAAAACCTCTTTTGGGATAATTTTTTAGGCAATTTCCTCAATACTGAACTAAATCCCCAGAAAATTCAAAAATAGTTAAAAATAGTAGGTGAACACAAAAACTATTTTTAACCATAACTTCCTTATTCCCCATTTCACCTACTAGTAGTAAGAACTGGTCTATTAAGTAACAGATTGAATGTGCCCCATGTCAAGGGGTAATAATAAATCTTCTCCGGCTCATTACCCCGGGCCACTCGCACGCAAGAACTTGCTTTACACCAACTTAGCACTAAGTTGACAAACCAATTGCAAGTATAAAAAGAATAATGAAAGTTTTCCTTTTGTTAATAATGAAAGCTTTAACAATCGGTCAGTTTTTAATCTAAAATTATAAAGAGGTAAATTTGTAATTTGGATATTTTTCTAAGTATTAAACTATGTTATTAAGCAGTGACATACCTAGGCTACTTCTATTTAAGCAGAGATGTGATTTATTTGAAATACTTCTATTTAAAATGCAAATACAAAACGCAAAATATCTATTTTGCATTTAGCATTTCAAATACAAAACACAAAACTATTTGGTATTTTGCATTTGTAATATTTATTTCAAAAATACTTTGTCATTAAGTTGAGCCAACATTACCAGTCAAACAAAATGAAATCAACGAATCTCGCTTGTTTGTCGAATTTGACCAATAGAGGCGCCTGCGTGTCTTTTTCGAGTCTGTTCGCGTGGAAGTCGGTTTCCCGTAGGAACGAGTTTTTCCGCAGTAAAAGTACCCTATGTCTTTTTTCAAGTTCAGTTCTTTCTTCATACCAAATTTCATCAAAATCGGTTCAGTGGTTTAGGCGTGAAAGGGTTACAGACAGACAGAGTTACTTTCGCATTTATAATATTATAGTAGGGATAATAATACTCACGTAAAACAATGTAATAAACTCGACTAACGAAAAGATAGTCATGGCTCCATTTTGTGAATTGTGTGGCCATTTATTTTTATCCAGTTACATATTTATTATATGTATGGATTATTACAAGTATCTTTTAAAGAAGAAAAAAGGACACGCGTGGTTAGCAGGCGCCTCTATCGGTCAAATTCGGCATACAAGCATCAATAATAACTTATTAATAATAATACTCACGTATATATATATATATATTTATGTATATTCATAATATACATTAATAATAACATAAAATAATTTATTGATAAGCATAAATAAATATGACTTAAATGTCAAGCATAAAGAGCCTTTTTGCTTGGCATTGTATCCCTTTTCTATTTCTTATGATAAATACCTAAAATAAAAGATACCGACTTGTACCTGTTTTTTCAAAAGGTATTTTATTTTGAAAAAGTATTTTGAAAATACCTATTTTGCATTTAGCATTTCAAATACAAAACACAAAACTATTTGGTATTTTGCATTTAAAATAGTTATTCTGAAGAGTATTTTGCATTTTGTATTTAAATGCTTTTTTAAAACCATTTTGTACATCTCTGTATTTAAGTAAATTATATTTCCACCCAAATAATAACTATAAACTTAAAAACTAAAATCTTCCACGTAAATTACCTAAATAAGACTGTAACACAGGTTTTTTGTTTCAAAATGAAATGCCTTACAACAAAACAGAGCCTAAACCGTCTTATAAACTTAAACAGAATCGGGCAAAGTGTCCAAGTTTGCGGCTACCTAAATCTCGGTTCCTAACCTAATAAACGCCTATTTTTTGCTTGTCACCCAAAATCCCTCTAACTTAGTTTCACACGTTTACGTGACTAAGGCTGCTGCTCTACTTTAGCTATACGATGAAGTTTAGCTAGTTTTAAGAGATGAATGTATGTGGGGTAAAGGAAATTAAATGATTCCTTTTTTCTTTAAGAGAAAAGTAGATCTTCAAAGGAATGGGTAATTTTGGCATTTTTTAAGGTAAGAAACTTGTTTTATAAAAATATTCTGCTGTAAGAAAGTGAACTAATAAAATTGAAGAAGCATTATTAAAGCCCACAATTTAAGTATACCTTTACTTATCATAATCATTGTTTTTTTATTTATGTAGAGCATAGTAGAGCCACCATTTTGGCACCGTGTTCAATGACACAAAAAACATTCAGTAAAGTAAACTTGAATATGGGTAAATAAGTACTAATCTTCTTAATTGTAGAAATTACGCTAAATCTTAGAAAACTTTGCTAACACGTATAATATATGCTTCTGGAGGTAAAACTCAATCTAAACTTATATAAGCTCGGTCCAGACAGTACTTACCGAATTCATTTATTTTATCTTGGAAAGACCAGACTAATGATAGAGAATTAATCTTAATTTATAAAAATAGTTAAGGAATTCACGCCGGTCGTTTTAGCATGATTACGGAACTGTAAGTTAATGTAACCACTGACGGTTATAGCTAACTTACTTAAATAAACAGATGTACCTTAGATTTACTTAAGATGTCGTTAAAACATACAATACAACTGTCGTTAGCATTTGAAGGTTATAAAACTCTATTCTCTCCCAACATAACTCAGTGCTAGATTTTCTAGTTTCATTAAAATTCAAGCTAAAATGCTACCTGTTTCTAAAATAAATAAAAAAACATACCATTTATTCAAAACGATAAAATTTTAAGCAAATCACTTTTTGCGATGGCAGATGAAAAATGAAAAGTCGGCCACTGCAAACTGAAACATGAAAATGAAATGTTCGCGTGGAATGAAAAAAGTCTACCCTGGCAATTGTCCAGTACCCCCCTTACCCCGCAACCCTGTCCCCCCAACATTCTCATGTCAACAGACACTTCATTATTCATCAGGGAATAGTTAGATTATTAATGAAAAAGTCTGAGAGACCAACTTCATTTCCATTTACTCGATTCTAAAATAGCGTCGGCGTGGCGGGATTTTTAATTTTATGTACTTTTATATAGAGTTCATTTCTATGAAATGGTAATCTAACTTTAGTTACGTTTAATTTTATACTGGAGACGTTAAATAACCTTTTTAGTTTATACAAACGATTTTAATACGACCTCCTTTATTATAGTCTACTGATATACTTGAAGCAGTCTATATTATTATATCTTATGAGTAGTTTGTTCTAATTTACCAATATTAACGAAAAAATTGATTATTCTGTTTAAATTTCATTTTTATTGTTTTCCATTGATTCACATTTTTGTTAATTATAGATTTATGGATTTGATAATCGTAAATATACTTTCTTAAGGTAACGGATCCTTATTTTAAAAGTGACATAAGATGGAAAAGTAGAATGCCAATACCGGTAGTTAATGAATCGTAAAAATATCAGTTTCGGTTCTTTACCGAAACGAGCGGTTTTTAAAAGGGTCAGCCCGTGGTCCAACCCTTTTCTCTTCATCCCCCTAATGTTATCCTTTAATATCCCATAATACTATCGCATTACGATATTAGCTACACTTTGTGGTGATGAGAAGGAAAAATAACAGTCTTCTTCCCTAAGGGATATCATAGTGGTATCATATTTTTTAGTTTATAAAATTGCTTTGGAATATTTGTAGGCTTATGCCGGACGCTGTTTAAGCCATTTTTTTCTATAAAGCATAAAAATCTTTACTCTTAAGAGTCTTGCGCGTAGCCCTCGATTAGCACTTGTTATCCTTTATAGCGACGGGACAAGAGCTAGGACAAAAACCATATTTGTTTTAGAAATTTTACCAGGGATTATAGTAACTAAGATCCAAAGACACGCTTAGTGTTAAGTTTAAAATAGCACATTCAAAAAAGGCAAGTAAAAAACATGAACAATTGTTAAGTTTTAAAAATGTGTGTTTTTTTTAATTTTCTTTAGATTTAAACTTATTATTTGTTAATTTACGTTTGTAAATATTTAATGTGAAAAAAAAAGCTTTTTTAGTTCTTTAAGGAGCGTAGGACATCACCTAATTCTAAAACAGAAACTATATGTTGCATTTACTTTGTAAGGTACTTCAACAAAAGATTTCAACAAAGTGAGAGGTTTAAGGCTCTACTTTCGTGACAAGGGTAGCACATAGGATAAAGTAAGTAGTTGTACAGAACTGGGACTACGGGGTACGGCAAACTGTGTTTACGTCTCAACTAAGTGACACGCAGTTTAATGGTTGTTAAATAGTTTGACATTAAGTTAATACCTATAATAGACAACGTATATAAGTTAATGCAGTTTTTGATATCTTGTGAATGATCTGAATCCAACCAGTTTCAATCTTGACTTGTAAGTACGTATATACATTTTGACGTGCCAAAATTTCTTATCAATTCTGTTTAATTTTTTCGGAATTTATATTCATAGATTTATTATTGGTCTTCGCTCTCGCTCTAGAGCGAAGACCAATAATAAATCTATGTTTATATTATTTCATGGTAGGCAAATAGCTTGATTTTGATCTCATTCCGAAAAGGTATACAGTAAGGTGAGAAATGATTTACTTCTCGGAATCCTTTAGATTGCTTTTCACCACATCCAACGGTCTATGAATTGGGTGGTTATTATAGTGTCGTAATCATCTTATCTATCGTTATAATTATAATGAATAACGATTTTTTTATTTTAATAATGCTTCAATCCTTCAAATTTTTTTAATAATTAGGACAATGTAAATTGGTCTAACTACTAAATGTTATATCACGTTTCACCGGAATTTATTCATTGGCCATGTAACAGAGTTGGAAACTTCATCAACTCTTTCTCAGAATAGCTATATTGTTACATATGGTTTTAAGAACTGAACCAACTGCGAAACTTGAGAAAATAGAATTTAATAAATGTTACAGTTAACAGATGGGTATTTAATTCGTTCATGTTAAAACAAACGAGGAAGGAATGGTGCTTATTTATACCTATCAAAAAGAGGCTTAAAAATAAACTGAATATTATATGAAATCAGTGTGTTGTCTTTTTTGGTAAACGGTCATTTTAAATTAAGATACCAGCTTCAAAATCTGTTTGTATATAGAAGCCAACTAACCGTTTTGCCCCATTAACGGTGTGGCCGAAGAACCTAATTACAGTAAAACAAGCCACTTAATAAAACACAAAATTCCTGAACCCGGAACCCTCTGTTCTACTGTCCGAAATCGTATTGAAACCAACCATGTTGTAATAATACTATTTTTTGTTACATAGTGATAATCTATTTCCAATAACAATTTTCAAAGTTTTAACGACCTCAAAGAAAAATATAGATACAAATTAAATTTAAAATACCAACATTACCTTTATATCAATACACGACAGTATTCCACCTCTATTTCATATAACTCTTTACTTTATTTGCATTTCCTTTAGAAAACTCATAATGAAAATGTAAAGACAATATACGTCTTTCTTTACAAAGCAAAGCACCTTTTCTACGCCATTCGTAACATTGTACCCTGCTACATCCACTTACACGTTACGACACGATATCGTTTTAGTAACCAAACATCGTGAGTATAACGATATCGTGTCGTGGTACTGCACAAAACTTGACAAACAGTTGCAAGGTATACGCAGTTTATAAAATAGTTATTGGGTTATTATTGCAATACTTTAATCATTGTTTTAAGGTTTTTAATGTCAGTTTAAACTTAAAAAGAAGTCGCTGTTCCTTTGGTGAAATTTTAAATAGTAACATTTACCTACATCCTTTATTTATTCAAAAGATGATCATTTTTTTTATCACAGTATTTCTTCACATAAAATTCTAGTATATTTATCAGTATTAATCATAACAGTAGTATTACAAAAGTTATAAGACTATCGCATTACGTTGTCGTAGACAAAACGTCGTGTCGTATCGTTCTAAACGTCCTTACACGCTGGAATAATATTTATTTTTCATAAGCAGTCCTTCCACATATAAACTCATTACCTACAAGAAAAACCTTTTCCAATTACCTATTGTTATATTCCGGGCCAGCGCCCTAAAGAGGTAACATTATATTATTTCAAGTATAAAAGATAACACAAAATCGTTTACGGACAATACATAAAGGATTAAAACATTAAAATAATCCTCTAGGGGCCGTTTTTCTTTGGGTATTCGAGGATATTGTATTACGTAATTGAAAATTGAGTAACAAGGGATTTCTGTTAGGATTTTCGGAAAGATTTTTTAAAAGGTTTCTGATGAAATATGGGGTTATAGCGACTGAGGTTATGAGGTCGAGTTTAAAGGCCTTTTATTTATACATACTAAAGATATGTTATATTCTAATAGCATAGCACTTAAAAGTGTTTAATTTAAGACCAAATAAACCGTTTATCATCACTTAAGGAACCGGCTCCCCAAGTCAAGTATTATTTATGGAACTGTCATTTTTTACAAGCTTGCAATTTGACAGTTTCATACATTTTTATTCTATTCCTTCGCTAACGAAAACTTCACCTGGCACTTGACTTGGGGGGCTGATGATAAAAGGTTAATTGCTACTCGAGTGTTGTGTCAATTTACAGAAAGCTCGTAGGTAGGTAAATGACCACGTAAAGTTTTCGCCATTACTCCTTAACCACACCTGTAAATGTGCTTAAAACAAAAACACTTGAAACAATTCTAATGCCAAAAAGTGTCGCCATTAATCGCAAATACCCAAAATTCCTGTAGCGGCATGGACGGTATGTAAACAGAAATCCTAATGATCTGCAAATATTCCTATTCGAAGAATACTTTTTTTATTCCTTAAATTTTTCAAATAAACAACAATAATTGCTAAGTCCATTGAATAATGTCTGTTAGGTTTTGTTTTATAAAAGTAACCACATTCACGTCTATTTTCTAAGTCTATTTTAGTCTAAAGTGGGTTGATATAAAAATATGAAATGATTTGATAAAAAAACACGTGACACTTTTCAAAGAAAATCATAAAATTTATTTATTTAAAAGACCTAGTTAAACACTTTTTAACAACCTAAGTTTCTTTCTCGTTTTTAATTGACTTATACTTCGCAGCCTGAAGCGACATAAATATCTTTAGTTTGCAGAAAATGTCTCAAATGTTCATAAACTTCCAAATGATGATAAAAGCGCTTTACCTTAAAAATAACGACTTAATAAAGCGAGATAGTTGTTATAATATAATGTTTTACACAAATTGCCTACTCATGGGATACAATTTCGTGAGAATTTCTTGCTAAGTGAGATTATTTATTGTGATAAAGTAAATAAATAACTTAGATTGGAGAGACCTAGATATTGTGCAAAGACTGGTTTGAATAAGTAGGTAATAAATAAGCTTTGGTAATAACTGGGTGTATTATTTTAGTTTTTTCTTAGACATTGGTTTATAAGAATAGGTAAGAGAGAAACATTCCAATTTTGAAAAGATAATCAACTTTTTTTTTAATGTATAGTTTTTTTTTATATATAATATGGCAAAGCAAACGAGCATGCGGGTCACCTGATGGTAAGAGATCACCGCCGCCCATGACTACCCCGCAACACTGTGGGTGTTGGGGAGTGTTGCTGAGCCTTTGACAAAATTGGGCACCGGATATCGCACTCACCGAATGAAACGCAGGAACATCGTCCCTACTTCACGTCGGTTTTCTGTGTGACGGTGGTATTTCACCGGTCGAGTCAGCCCAGTAATCGCTGCAGACAGAGCCTACAGCTAGACTCTACCACTCCAAAAATAGTGCTGTGGATTGATTCATTGATAACATGGTTAAACTTTAAAGATACTTAATTTTGAGTACCAGAGTAAAAAAATATTGGTTAATTCTTTAGTAAATTAACCCTTAGTGAAAGCCTTAGTTCACCGAATCCCTCTACATCAAACATCAGTAAATCCAATCAATTAATTTCCATCTCGAATAGCATGTACATTTAATAGCTAGGTTCTAACTGCGTGCAAGCTAACGAGGTATAGAACTGTTTGTAACTCAATTTCCTTGCACTCGATCGTTTGCCACGAGAAGGCGGGTCGACGTAACATGCAAGACACGTGTTACAAGCTATTTCCGTGCTCAAAGCTAATAAATAACATGTATAAATTCTCAATTTATGTAATTATTTTATATTTATAAATTAATTATAGTGTCTTAAGGATTTTATTTCCTAACATTTACCCTAATCTTTGTCGTGTCATATCTTTTTGCATTAATGGAATTGGAACTTTTGGAACATTTCAAAGATGTCTTATCTTCCATTAAAAAAATGTGATTACCTTTATTGTTGGAATGTTTCATTTAATAAACAACACACAAATAAGACATTGAGACAAACCGTAATAATTTGTATTTTTTTTTAACTAACAAAAACTGTATATTACTCTGAGAAAATACTTACCTACATTAGCTGTCGTTATTCATGGCGACGTGAGAGTTATTCATTTCTGATGTCGTTTATAAATAAATAATTTCTTGTCTCATGAAATATACAAAATGTCGGAATAAATTCGTATTACAATGCGTGAACTAAACCCTGCAGCTTTCTTTGTGTGTCAATTCTCTTTGCTCTAAAAGAAAGTCTTTGTCATTACCGACAGTGCTATAAAAATATTTTACTACTTATAATTTAACAATGTTGCGAGCGCTTTCTTATAATGTACACGTATGCTATATGTACGGGTTTATATTTTATTTAGAAGTTACGTAGTTATTGTCTGGGAAGATTGGATCTGGGAAAGGATTGTCTGGGTTTAATTAGGTGGTTTAGTTGATGCTATACTTATTTACACAAATGCTGAAAAAAAGTTTCAGAGCAATCGGCACCTCTTTATGATAAGTTAAATAGATTTTTAGTATACTTAAGATAGAAGGTACGTAGACGTCTTTCGACTTGAAAGAAGATTAATTAATGTGATAATGTTTTCATCTTCAAACCTACCAAATAGAAACTTAATAATTGTCTCCAAGGAAAACGACGAATAAGCCTATATCATATATTATTTAAATGAAGTAGGTAATATCAGCGTAACGTAGAGGCGTTATAGTGTCGTATCGAATACTCACAGACCTTACGCCATAACCCAGAGAGATAAAAAGAATGTTATTATTTCAATTATTTTATTCTATAACCAAGTGAACCAATAACTGTTTTAAAACATGTGTGATTTTTTCCTTTTTTAAACACCTTGAGAGAATGCAATTAAGAAAAAATAAAATTAGAAGTAGGTAAGCAAAATATATAAACATCCCACTAATATTATAAATGTGAAAGTTTGTCAGTATGTATGGATGTTTTTTGTTACTCTTTCACGTAAAAACTACTGGATAGATTTGGATGAAACTTTGCAGTAATATAGGTTATACATCAGAATAACACATAGGGTTTTTTTTACCGCGGGAAAACTTCTCATTCCCACGGGAAACCGACTTCCACGCGAACGGAGTCGCGGGCGGCCACTAGTTCTTTCATAAAAAACAAACAGAAGAAGTTAGCACGTAATTGCAACTAATTAAAATGAACTAATCTAAATTTTCAACATGTCCTACAAGTATTTACTGGTCCAAACTAGTTATAAATGTTAGTGTACACTACCAGAGTCTTAGTGACTGGCAACATCTTTCCTGACTAAGCTACTGGCAGAAAGCCAACTAGGGATAGGTACCTATAGTTGTATAAGAACCTATATACCATCTTAATTTTAAAGCGGCTTAAATTAATATCATACTTGAGGATGGATTTCAAGCACAAAATTGATGACATGTTTGCGCGATACATAGGTACTAGGTACTACCCACGACTAATTACTATAGGTACTTTGTCGGATCGATACTTTAGTTTTAGTTTCTTTAACGATCTTATAGCTTGTTAGTATTGAAAATAAACTGAAAGGCTTTTTATACCTTTTCTAAAGTTGAACATAATAAAAAAACTTTGTAAGTCATTAGTCCAAACGGTAAGAAATCCATTCATTCATTCATTCGTTCTCGGGCTGATCTTGCTAACTCACTGCCGGCGCCGGGTTTTATTGAAACTAATTACCCCCAAGTGCAATAGTTAGGAAACTATTTTTTTTTAGTTAAGCACTCTTCAAGTGTATTAATAAAGGCATTGAGTTACGGTAAAAAAGTAAGGAAATCTTAGGATTGAATATTTGAGTTTAGGTATGATAGGTTAAGGATTTCAGTAAGTGAATTTACGGTCATTAAACCAAATTGTACGTCAGTCAAGTGCCCATACCAACATCAGCATAAAATATGATCAAAATTGTAGGCAAACTCCAATGCTTTTAAGGAGGAGTTTTATTAGATTTGTACAGTAGTAGTTAAAAAAAGGATATTTATTTTAAGAACAGTTAGGTTAATCAATTGCTGGGAGTTTTTTTCCGTCGGCTTTTTTCTCTCGGTCTACGGTTAGGTAAAGTCGAAGTTTGTAACATTGACGTTCATTAAGTAATGTTACATATCTATGATGAACAAAATAATTTTGATTTGATTTTGATTTAATACTATTACTGGACGGAACAATATTTTATGTTGACTTGTCGGTTAATAGTTCATTGCTGCAGATATCTTGTTATGTTTGTTACAAATATAGTCACTATAAAGAGCAGACAGTAATAGTAACAGACTTACCAGCTGCTGCACTTTATTCCAAAGTTCTGTACTCAACGATGTAATTGAAAAACCAGCAAGCCAATTGATAAAATACAGAATTTCCATTAACAATAGCCAAATAGATAGGAATTAAAAGAAATAAAAGCAACTTAATAACGTAGACGAAATTGTTGCCAATTGAACTTAGATAATATTTTTATCAGTACCTAAAGATATAACCAAAAATATTACATAATTATTGTAAACTTTTTAAAATATGAAAAAGTATGTTTTTATGATTTCTTTAAAATAAAATAATATGAGATTTATTAAAAAAGCAATATCAATATAGTTGAGATTTAACTTTTTAGTTTTTGCATTTAAAATGCTAATTTTATTAATTTTGAAGTTATAGATACTGGAAAAAGTCTCCGATCATCAGGATCCTGAGTTCGATTCCCAGTCACGCAATACTCGGAGACCCGCGTTCCTTTTTTTTAGTATCTATAACTTCAAAATCTATATAGTTGCTTATTACAAAATAACTTCTCCTTCAATGGTGGTTAGCAACGAATTCCTGAAAGTCTTAACAAACAATTTTGTGAAGAATTCGTTAATTAAGAAATTAATTTAAGTAAGAATTCTGGAAGTTCGCTGTTTGAGTTGTCGCATATAAACGTCTTTGCATCGACTGTTAAATTTTCTGTATTTTCATGGAAACTTGATACAATTTTACCTTCTTAAATCTTCTAAAAAGTTACTCAATTCGTGTTAATTTTTTTGAGGTATTTAGTTCCTTTGTTTATGTTACTTAAGTAAATAAATATAGCAGCAGTAATATAATAAATGGATGGAGTAAGACGACGCTCCTTTTTGTCGATAAATTTTATTATCGAGTAATTCTCCAATTTCTCGCTATCTAATGTCGATAATATTCACCGCCGTTCGTAAAAACATAGAATTATTTTTCTTACTTTCTTACAATGTTTGATTCCAAAGATAGGTATGTGCGACACGACAACAACGTTATCGCATTTGAATAATGGTGTTACATCACTTATTTTTAAAAGCTTTACCTAAATTGTAAATGCTATTCTGGCTTACATTAGAATTGGTAAGTACTGTTGACGACTGCATTAAGATAACGTGATCTTATTTATTTTATTAACTATTTTTGTAAAATCACGCTGTAAAATAAAAAATAGACAAACCTAGACAGAAACGTTAGAACAAAGGTAACATACTACTTCTGATCTTATTTATACTTAAAACTTAACTACAAAATAAAATAACAATCAAGATTAAAATACTTCGGCTTATCTTCAGTAGATACCTAATGAATCCAATTTCTACAACATTTATGCAGCTCACGATGACGTCATGTTGAATGAACGTTGAACGAGAACGGAGAACGAATGAACGATGCATCGCGAATGAATGATCAGAGCAGACAGTTCGCTAATGGGATCTTTAAATTGAAGCCGGTTCGAATCACGTTAACATTCAAATAAAACTCAATCTGATTAGCAATGTTCGAGATTTGAAGATTACTCGGTGTCGTTTCAATTTGGGTTTTAAATTATGAGCATTTGGAATTTCAGTAGAATTGTTTTTAGTAAGGCCAGATAATAAAATATTATGTTATAAAATTACAAAAGGTTTCTACGTAGGCATACCACAAATTAACTTTTTTTATACATATTACTTAAACATCTTCCATACGCTTACGATATTTTATTTGACTTCGCAAATGGAACTTAGTCCCTACTTATCTATACTAATATAATAAAGCTGAAGAGTTTGCTTGTTTGTTTGTTTGTTTGTTTGTTTGTTTGAACGCTCTAATCTCAGGAACTAACTACTGGTTCGAATTTAAAAATTCTTTTTGTATTGAATAAACCATTTATCGAGGCAGGCTTTAGGCTATATAACATCACGCTGCAACTATTAAGAGCGAAGAAATAATGGAAAATTTGAAAAAAACGGGGAAAATTATTGATCCTTGAGGACTTTCTTTGCGTGCGCTTCGAAAATGGTTCTAGATACCAAAAATATATGTATACAAGAATTAAAAGAACTTTTACCGCGGGAAAACTTCGCATTCCCACGGGAAACCGACTTCTACGCGAACGGAGTCGCGAGCAGCCTCTAGTTTTATATATAAATGAAACTAATAATTAAACTAAACTAAATAATTTATATGAAGTATATATCCATACGAAATGTCTCAATCTGAATGTGATTTTGAATATATTATTGGACTATCAGTCGTATTTACAAAATATTCCCTTTACGGGATTTAATACCGGTTTAGTCAACTATATAGCAGAATAAAATAAATAAGATAGGTAGGTTAATGGTATCAAAATAACGTAATGAAAATCTTTATTAAAACCAATGATAAAGTACTAGTAGGCACATATGACCTTATTTGCGATAAAAGGAATTTTGGAAAGTTACCTATTTTCATTTCCAAAATTCATTAAAATCGGTTCAACCGTTTTGAGGAAAAAGCAGAACACACAGGCAGACAGACATGCTTATTTAAAATATAAAAATCTTAGTCAATATATGTATAAATAAACCAACCCATTTGTGTTTTACTTCTTGACGAAGAATTTTAAATTCATACCAGCATCTCTATATTTTAACGCCATCAACGAAAAATTGCAAGTCATTTCCTTTTCCGAACATTTATCATCTATTTACAAAAGGGTGACGTAAGGAGTCAAAAATGTTGCCGACTCATCACGTAATTGCAACTGTTTTGTAACTGTATACAGGCATAGATTAATAATAATTAACTATAAAAAAATTTAAGCTCCAAAAAATAAATTCGGTATTTTTTGTAAATATTGTGAAAACCTTCTTTGACTAGTAATTTATAATTAGATCCGTCTTATGTTGACTGTACCTAAAAAAAATAGAAATGTGCTTAAGTGAAAGCCTCCCAACTTTGTTTACGATCCAAAAAGTCGTTTCACAAATGTGATGACAAGCGAGCATCATGTCATTAAAATAATTATGGCGATGAAACTACAATAATAATAATCCAGAAACTTCTTTGACATCAAAGTCATGCTTGTAACTTTTTAATTGAATCTCGTTATTCGAAAAGCGACGCCACAAAGACATCTTTTTAGCAAATTTTAATGAGGGATTTCAAGTCGAAAAACGACGTAAATATGATGTCATTAAAAGTTAACACGAAGACGCTAGCAAATAAGTTGAAAGAACCAAGTAGTAAGATTTTCGAAGGTGGTCCGGCCGCCATTGGCGGCAAGCAAGGGTCGCCCGGGGGTGGTGGCCCCGGCGGCGGGCCCGGCGCCGGTTTCCATCCCGGCGTCGGCGTCCAAAAAGAAGAGGGCGGCCAAAAAGGCGGCGGCTCCGGCCGCACCGGCCCCTGTCCCGGCGGTCCCGGTCGCGGGCCCGTCCGGCACCCAGTCGGCGGCGGTGGTGTCCTCGCAGGAGGACACAATGCTGCCCTCGGCCACAGAGGCCAACGAGGGGTGGGCCATAGTGGCCCGAAAGAAGAAGAAGGCGCCTCAGCCTCCTTCCTCCGCAACGCAGAGGGGGCCTGCCAAAAAGGCGGCCCCTACTCCGGCTCCCAAAAAGAGCCGGAAGAAGAAGAGTGCCGCCTCCAAATCGGCAGCGGTGGTTATCACCCTCTCACCGGAGGCCGTCTCGAAGGGCGAGACCTATGAGTCGGCTTTCATCAGAGCCCGACAGACGGTCCGCCCTTCAGAGATGGGCATTGAGAGGGTGACGTGCCGACGGACCCAAACGGGGGCTCGAATTTTCGAGTTCCCGGGGGCCGACCGGCACCAGAAGGCTGACGCCTTTGCCGCCAAGATGGCGGAGGCCATCGCCGATGTGGCCAAGGTGGCGCGGCCTGTCAAGACCTCGTCCCTGATAGTGTCGGAGTTGGACGACTCCGTCACTAAGGGCGAGGTAGCCGCTGCCGTGGCGGCGGCCGGGGGGTGCGACGTCGAGGTCGTGAAGGCCGGGGAAATCCGGCAGGGCAGCGGGGGCATGGGCCGCATTCGGCTTCAGTGCCCCGCCGTCGCCGCTGAGGCCGTCCTTAAAAAGGGACGGCTACTGATCGGTTTCAGTTCGGCAGTGGTCCGGGCGCTGGAGGAGCAGCCAATGCGCTGCTACCGGTGCCTCGCGCTCGGACACGCCCGGCCGTATTGTCCCTCACCGGTGGACAGGTCGGCTCTGTGCTTCCGGTGTGGCCAGGCCGGCCATCGGCAGGCCACCTGCACCGGGAGTCCCCACTGCGCTGTATGCGCAGCGAGTGGGAGGCCGACGGGCCACGTAATGGGGGGGGCTAAATGCAGCCCTCCCGTCAGGAGGGGAAAGGAGCAGGCCACCACGCGGCCTGCCCTTTCAGGTGCCCAGGTCTCCCCGGTCGCCGTTGATGGTGCGATGTCCGAATAATGCCCAGTTTCGGACATCGCACAATAATGCAAATAAACCTCAACCACTGTCAGGCAGCACAGGACCTAATGGTTCAAGTGCTAGCCGAGTGGTCGGGGGACCTTGCCGTGGTCGCCGAGCCATTTTCGTTCGCAGCCTCCTGGCTGCGGGACACGGATGGAACGGTGGCCATCGTGCCGCGGCCTTCCACGGACTCCCCGCCCCTCTCGCTCATAGAGAGGGGCCATGGATACGTGGCCGCCGCGTGGGGGGATATCGCCCTGGTGGGCGTGTACTTCCCCCCAAAGCGTCCGGTCGTGGAGCTGGAGAACTATCTCCAGACTCTCACGGCGGCGCTTGCACGACTGGGGAGGAGCAAGGTCGTGGTCTTGGGCGACCTAAACGCCAGGTCCACGGCCTGGGGAGACCATGTCGACCGCCCCCTGGGCCGCTGTTTGGCGGCCTGGGCAGCGTCGACAGGTCTGGTGCTCCTCAACAGGGGGGCAGTGCGCACGTGCGTGCGCCAAAACGGGAGCTCTGTGCCGGACGTCTCGTTCGGCACTGCAGCCCTGGCCGCGCTCGTGCGCCGGTGGGAGGTGGACCTGAGGGAGAACCTATCCGATCACAGATATATTCGGATAGAGTTCTCCACTCAGTGTCCACCGGTGGTGGGGGGGGGAGCGGGAAGGAAGAAGGTCCTTCCCGCGGTGGGCCCTGTCGCGGCTGGACCGCGTCGCGGCCACGGAGGCGGCTTTCGTCCAGGACTGGTTTGCTCCGTCAACCAGTCCGGACGTCGACGAGGCCGCCCTCCAATTGAGGGAGGCAATGACCGAGGTGTGCGACTCCAGCATGCCTCGGTCGCGACGGCCGCCGCCCAAGCGCGCGGTCTACTGGTGGTCGGCGGAGCTCGCCGGCCTCCGGGACGACTGCGGCGCCGCGAGGAGGGCCTTCCAGCGGGCCCGCCGCCGCGCCAACCGTGATGCCGCCAACGAGGACCGCCTCTATGCCTCCTACGTGGAGGCCCGGCGTGTCCTCAAGGTGGCAATCAGGGAGGCCAAAAAGGCGGCGCGGCTGGAGATGCTGGCGGGGTTGGATGCCGACCCCTGGGGGAGGCCGTATCGGGCGGCGCGCAATCAGCTGCGTCCGATCGGCCCCCCCCGTAGTCGAGGCCCTCCAGCCGGCCTTGCTGGAGGAGGTGGTCCGGGGTCTCTTCCCGGACCGCTCGCCGGACTTCGACCCTCCCTGGATGGCCCCACTCCCGCGAATGGGTCCTCCGGCCGACGCCGGGATTCCCCCGGTGTCGGAGGTGGAGTTTGCCTCGGCGGCGGCTCGCCTCCGGGGGAAGAAGACGGCGCCGGGGCCAGACGGCGTGCCGGCACGGGTGGTGGCAATAGCCACCGCCCAAATGGAGCGACGTTTTCGGGACCTCTTCGACCGCTGCTTTGCGTCGGGGAGGTTCCCGAAGGTGTGGAAGGAGGGGGTTTTGTGCCTCCTCCGAAAGGTGGGTCGGCCGGAGGATTCGCCCTCCGGCTACCGGCCGATCGTCCTCCTGGACGATGCGGCCAAGCTCCTTGAGAGCGTGATCGCGGCACGCCTCAAGGAGCACCTGGGGGGGACCGGCCCTGACTTGTCCGAGGCCCAGTACGGGTTTCGGACGGGCCGGTCCACGGTGGATGCGCTTCTGGAGGTGAAGCGCATCACCCAGGAGGGGGCGAGGGCGGGGGGAGGGGTGATGGCGGTGTCTTTTGACATAAAGAATGCCTTCAACTCCATCCCCCACGCCACAATATTGGAGGCGCTCCGGTATCACGGAGTGCCTCCATACCTGAGGGCCCTGCTGACGAACTACCTCCAAGACCGGGAGGTACTGTTCGTCGGCAGGGACGGCCGCATGAGGCGGCGGCCGGTGGAGTCGGGCGTTCCGCAGGGGTCGGTCCTAGGACCACTCCTGTGGAACATAGGATACGACTGGCTCCTCCGGGGCGCCCTCCCCGATGGCGTTGGTGTCGTCTGCTATGCGGACGACACCCTCGTCACGGCGCGGGGGCGCAACTTCGGGGAGGCGGCCGACCGGGCGTCGGTGGGGGGAACCCTGGTCGCCCGTCGTATCGGGCGGCTGGGTCTGGAGGTGGCGCTCCCCAAAACCGAGGCCATATACTTCCATGGGCCTCGGGGGGAGCCGCCGCCGGACGCCCATGTCGTGGTGGCCGGGAGGAGGGTGGTGGTGCAGGCCCAGATAAAATATCTGGGCCTCACCATATCCTGCCGGTGGAAATTCGCGGAGCACTTCCGCCTGCTCCGCGAACGCCTCCTCAAATCGGCGAGGAGCCTTAGTTGGCTCCTCCCGAACATCGGGGGGCCTGCTGTGGCATGCCGGCGCCTTTATGCCGGCGTGCTACGCAGCATGGCGCTGTACGGTGCGCCCGTGTGGGCGCACGATTTGGGGGCGACTAACCGTGCCCTGCTCCGTAAGCCCCAACGCGCCATCGCACAGCGAATGGCGCGGGCTTACGGCACGGTTAGTCACGGGGCGGCATGTGCCATGGCGGGCACTCCGCCATGGTACTTCGAGGCCGAGGTGCTGGCCGCCGTCTACCACTGGACGGCGGACAAGCGGGCTCAGGGGGAGCCCGCAGCACCTGAAGAGAGGGTCGCCGTCTGGCGAAGGGCCCGCGAGGTCATGCTCCGCCGGTGGTCGGCGGAGATGGCCAACGCGGACGACGGGCGGTGGACCCTGGACGCCGTCGGTCCAGTCATAGAGGGATGGATCGACCGGAGGCATGGGTTCCTCACCTACCGTCTGGTGCAGGTCTTGTCCGGGCATGGCAGCTTCGGGCATTTCCTGTGCCGGATCCAAAGGGAGGAATCCACGGCGTGCCACCATTGTGGCGCGCCGGACGACACAGCGTGGCACACCCTGGCCGAATGTCCGGCCTGGGATGTGCCACGTCGTCGCCTCCAGGCGTCCGTTGGCCCGGACCTCTCGCTGCCCGGCTTGGTGTACGCCATGCTGGGCTCCGAGGCGGTCTGGGTCGCGGTGGCCTCTTTCTGCGAGGACGTAATGTCGCAGAAGGAGGCTGCGGAGCGGGTGCGTGAGAACGATCCTCTCGCGCCCCCGCACCGCAGACGTCGAAGGGGCCGGACGAGGCGCGATCGCGCCCAAGTCCAGCCTGGTGGTGGCCAGTGGGCGGGGGACGTGGGAATCCACCTGCCCGCATTGCACGGTCCACCACCGTCGACGGGTGGGAACAATCGGGCGCTCCCGGTCGTTCCCACAGGCCCCCCTTCACCGCGGGGGGGTCAAAATGGGCCCGTCGTGCAGTAGACGGGCCCATCGCCGGTGAAGTTGTGGCGTAGGGCCGCCGGTCCGGGCCCCACGGCTTCACCACCAAGGCGAAGACGGAGCGCCGCGGTGTTTTAGTGGGTAGTCCCCTGGGCGACGTGTCAGTTGCTCAGGCGGGAGTCCCACACACGCCCCCCGCCACCCAGGTGGGGGGTACGGTGCGTAAATGCATTTCACCGCGAGAACAAAAAAAAAAAAAAAAAAAAAAAGTTGTAAGATTTTGTCTAATACAGATTAATACTAAGAACAAGAACATTGTCATTTTAGGGGAAAATCATAATTTGAATACATTTGTTTTTTTTATTTCAATCCGTTATATACTTAGCTTAAGCCTTTGTCGAATTATAGATTAATATAGTAAGAAGATGGTGATGAATAATAATACCCAGCATCATATTAAACCTATTAGAGCTAATTCTGCAATAATCTGCTTCAAGCTTATTGTTTGATAACGAGATTAAATTTCGAACATATCTTCGTACCTACATTTGATTGATTCTCAAAACCCAATGCAATTTCTTCTCCGACCACAAAAAACACCTCCATAATAACCCCGCTGGGAGGTCCGTTAAATTGCCATTGATTCGCAACAAGTCCTCAAAGGGGTAGCTATTCCAGGTAGCTTTAGACCGTAATAGAAGCAAACGATGCAACCACTGGCAAGCAGCCAGACTGTGGTGCATTCCACTCACCTGCTTACTGCTGGGCTGTCTGACACAGCGGCGGCGGGGATACGGTGGAAATAAATAAATAAATCCTACTAATATTATAAATGTGAAAGTTTGTGAGGATGTATGGATGGATGGATGGATGGATGGATGTTTGTTACTCTTTCACGTAAAAACCACTCGATGGATTTGGATGAAACTTTGCAGTAATATAGGTTATACATCAGAATAACACATAGGATACTTTTTACCGCGGGAAAACATCTCATTCCCACGGGAAACCGACTTCCACGCGAACGGAGTCGCGGGCGGCCACTAGTAATAAATAAATCTCCAGAATGACACACCAATATATGTGGCCCTAAAGTAAGTTGCAGTAAGCACTTGTGTTATAGGTACCACATAATGGACCAGGGAGAACCTAGTTACACCCAGACACGAGCCAATATCGAAAAACCATTTTGACGACATTGGCCCGACCCGGGGATCGAACCCGGAACCATCCGCTTAGCAGTCCGGTATATATACCGCTGCACCACAGAGGTCGTTAAAGAATGAGAAGAGTTCAGGATGGGTTTGTAAAGAATTTTATAGAAGTGGGAGTGTGCAGTTAAAGATATTTTTTAAGAACAGTTGCGTGACTAAATGTTTGTTACGGCTCTTGGGGAATTAATTGTAATTTGGCAATAAGAGTATCGTGATTATGACAAAAAGTTATTTTTAAGTGACTCAACTTATAACTTGGATAAATTATTACTTGTTAATTCTACCTTGTTTGTGTGTAAAAGTGAATGTTCAAATAAAAATAACATGAAACCAAAATATTTTAAATATATTGCATGATAATCCGGACTCATTAAATGATTTCTTTGAAATTCAAAAAATAAACCAAGACTAAAAGTTTTTTAAAATCAATCAATTTCATGTTTTTCTTTAAAATATTTACCCTTACTTTATTTTTCTCCTGAGGTATTTTCATTTCTCCAAAACGGGATCTTTTCGTAGATTTTGTATTAAAGGATTGTGAAGAAATTCCCTTCAAAGCCATATCACCACATAGCAGAGGACGATCGAGCCAAGAATTTGTCTCAGTATTTCGCAAATGTATTCGAACACCCCACCAAAGCCACCTGACCGCCATAAATCAAAATAATTCCTGGAACAATGAACAAGGAAAATTCTCGGAAAATCCCGAACAAATCTAATACAATCTGTGTGTCCTTGCGCCCCTTGTGTCGCCTAGTATTATCCTAACAACGGGAAACTGTCGTTCTCCTAATATATTTGACTGCTGTTGCTGCCGAGGTATTGCATACTGCTTATGCATTTCTTTGTTTTCAAAGAAGCTATTACTTTGTTTTCCAGAAAAGTTTCGTTCTCTCAAACAAACTTGGTCAGCATTTTCGATAAACAAAACTGAATCTGAAGCGTTAGAACTTTGCATCTGGAAATAGGTTCGATAGGCAGCAATCATTAACAACTGTCTGTCCTATTAAACTACTTCTATTTATAATTGTAACACTTGGCAAAAGTATCGCGATAATGCATTGAATTGTACGTCTGCATTCGTTGGTAGTGGTTAGGAGTTGTGAATATGTGGTAGTGTGTCAACGGTGTTCCGAAATCAAAGTGATGTTTGGTGTGTTCCGAGTCAACACAACAGGCAAACTTGTGACGCTGGCGAGCGAGCGCTGAATCTCATTGTTCCACTTTGCAACTTTTATCCGGAAAAATCTCATCTGGAAAATGCTCCTCCACTTACTACCAGTTTTCTAATAGTTCTGCAACTTGAATCGGCTAAAGTTAATGATATCGTAATTTACCGAAATGATGTTTACGTTCCGTATTTCAGCGAAATGGCTGGTGATTGTTGTCGTATTGTTCGGAAAATACAGCAACGCTGCTTTTCGCAATTTCGAGTCTTTAAAAACTACCATCAACGTAGGTAAGCCGGCCATTGATGTTTTATTTATTCGTTCATAACACCATGTTAAAAGCTTTATATTTTTGTTTGAAAGGTGAACATGAGAGGTTGGAACTTTTTTTTGTATCTAATCTTCATTTTACGCATTTTTATACCATTTTTGTAAATTTTTAGGCTTGTAATTCTCAATTAACCATGAAATCTCATTTTCTAGGAGCTATTTTTCCACCAAACACAGTAACAGAGGTTGCATTCGCCTCGTCTCTTGCTCGTGCGTCGATGGAGAGTGAGAAATATCATTATGTTATGAAAGTAGCCTACGCTCCGTACGGAGACAGTTTCACTGCATCTAAAGCTGGTAGGTATATAAATGTCGACTAGATTCTAAAGGCGTTTTCCTACGATACGCGAAACTACGCACCATATACTTTTTTTTGTTTACTAGTAGCTGAGAGAAACCTAATTTTAACCTCCGATAGAGTGCATAGGTAGGTATATGTTATTCGTGCTATGAAGTCGGAGTTATAATTTTAGGAGTACCTATAGGTAATTGACATAGCTCGGGTATACTTAAAACAAAAATATAGTCCTCAGATTATCTTTATAAAGTAAATATATTTTAACTACTAATTTGAGCTACGCCACTGGGTAATCCGCAGAGCTTAACTATGAGAACCACTTTCATCATGAAAAACTCGGATTAAAAACTTACCCATGTTTTATTTTTCAAGCTCCATAATTATATTTAATATTAAACCAGTGGGTTTAGTCATATACATTTTTATAAAAAGTATGATTTTATTTTTAAGGTACAAAATTAAAATGTTGTTTTGTTTGTGTTTTGGTTTCAGCGTGTGAACTGTTAGCCGGCGGAGTGATAGCCATATTTGGTCCAACCGATTCTGTTTCGGCAAATGCAGTTGCAGCGAGATGTAGAGTGGCGAAAATACCACATATTCAGGTATTATATGTTTGCATTTAAAACTAATTTGTGAACAAAAAGGATTTTTGTACCCATAAAACTGTATCATTTTAAACACCTACCTAAGGTAAAAGCACCGAATTCCGCGGTATTTTTGCATCATTAAGAAAGGAACAGTGATATTAGGGATAAAAAACGATGTTAAGGGTAATAATATAACTTTATAAGATGGACGATCTAATATTCTTTACAAATATTTAAATACTTTTTCAGTTATCAATGGGTTTATATTTCAAATTAAGCAAAATGTAGGCTAAGCCAGAAAACCCTAATTCCGCGGTAAAAATCCTAACTCCGCGGTAGTTGGGCACCTAATTCCGAGGTATGGATTTGTAGAGAAAGCCCGCTTTAATAGTTATGTACTTATGCAGCAAATTATGCAAATTATGAATGAATTATTCTATGGAATTATTAACTAAAGTTCTATAAATAATTTATCATTATTATTGATAGAATTTTTAGACATTTTTTTTTAATTTATTTAACTATCTAAAGTTCATATAAATAAAAGTCATAAGTAAACAAAATATTGATAATTTTATGCATTATGTTTGGTCTCATTACATTGGAAAAGTAGCACGGCATTACGTTACGATTTATTTCCCATATAACTTAATTCCGTGGTATATACCTCGGAATAACGGTCCTACTCGAAAATTAATATTTCTAAATCCGAGTAATACATGTTTTTTAATATTTAAAAATCAAAGTGATTATTTTATTAAATATAAAAAAATGAATTAAAATTGATAATTCTGAAAAGAAATTGTTACTAGAACATAGGATTAAAACAATTACAATATTGGTTACGTTTTGGAAAAAATCATCGAATTTTACTCTAGTCATATATTTTGATTCCTATTTAATATGTGAATTATATTCAAAACACTAACACGGAATTGGATTTCTTAACCCAATGTTAACCAATTTTTTCAATTTAATTGCTTAAACGAAGTTGAGCTTATAAGAATCACGTGAAAAATTAAAATGAAATGAACTCCATGATTTCCTTATTCCAAGGTATACCACGGAATAAGGAACCGCTTTAAAAAAATGGACGGTAATGCCGATGTATTTTCAAAACAAAATTTCTTAAAAAGTAAGCTAGAAATGCATATTTTTTTAACAAAAACTTAAAGATTAAACGTTTGACTATTGAATTAATATTTAAAAACCGACCTTTCCTGTTAGAACTAGAATGATAATCACTCCTCTTGTAAATTGAACGTTACGGAGAAATGGCGTGAAAATGTATGGCGCATCCTTTTACCTCGCTCGCCACAGCGAAATACTTTTTTATTTAATATGTTTTGCGTGTTTATAATAATATAAGCACTCAAATCTGTTCTTAAATTAAATTATATTAAGGCTGAAGAACTAAAAAGTCAAAATATATGACGGAAACTATAAAAAAACTTAGATTTTCTATTTACCGCGGGTTTGGGTTCCATTTTTAGAACCCCGCGGAATTAGGTGCTTTTACCTTACCTAAAATTAACAACTAGCTTTTCGCTCTGTATTTGAAACTATGGCTTGATAAAATAGAGGTAAATTATTATCGTGTTTTATTTTGATTCGATAATTTAGCACGCTTACGACAAAACTCTTTATGATTTTATCAATTTATTTGCGTTAATGGTCTCTTTTAGAAAATACATAGGTACGTTTTAATACGACCTCCGTCGCAAAGCTGTTTGTACCAGACAGTTACTTACATTGTTTTCGAATTTGATTGTCTGAGGGTTACTTTGTTTTTCCTTAGACTATTGTACGGCACCTTTAAATCTGAAATCTGGAGACTTATAATTATTATCATATTACCAGGCTGTCTGGAGGCCCCCGCCTTTGCGAGGAGTGAATAAACCAATCCCACCAGGCATCAACCTGTACCCAGAAGCCGTGGCGCTTTCGAAAGCCGTAGCACTTTACATCAAAGATAGCGACTGGAATACTTACACCCTTCTCTATGATGATGAACATGGTAAATAGAAATAATAGAAGCCTGACGCAAAACAAATGACATGCTATATCTTTTGTTTTTTTCCAGGGCTCATCAGACTTCAAGAAATTCTGAAACATGCAGAAACAGAACATAAATGGCTTATTAGGAGATTGGAGCCGGGAGGTGATAATCGGCCGTTATTCAAAGCAATAAAGGCTACGGGAGAGGGTAGAGTGATTCTCGACTGCCCTACGGAGAGAATCATGGAGTATCTACGACAGGCGAACGAGGTTAAATTTTTTGAAGATTACATGGTACGTTATCAATAGACATCGGATTAATGTCATATTATTGTCAATATTATTCTATTTCTATAGCGTTATTGCATATTTGGGTACTTTTTTATTAACAGTGCATATTTCAGTACTTAGACGTGTTTAAGAAGGTTTTTAGGTCATTTCAAGCTTATAAATGGATTTTAAGCGCCAATAATATAATATGTCAAATTCTAGTTATAAAATGTTTTTATTGTGCATATTTTTTTCATATTTCACAATTATGTGCATATTTGCGCATATCTTGGCATTTGATAGTTTTATCACATATTTTATTTAGAAAATATATTTTTTATTAATTTAACAAAAGGGTATAATATTAATATATTTGCAGAGTTATGTCCTGATGTCATTGGATGCTCATACAGTGGACTTTGCGGAACTAAAATATGGACTCTCGAACGTAACGTGTTTGAGAGTTTTTGATCATAATGACTCACGGGCGAGATCGTATTTAGCTGATTGGAAAATCAGAAGCACAGAAGACGTTCCAGTACCGAAGCAAACTAATGAAATTACCGTAAGTAAACTCTGTTAAAAAACACTATTAGAAAATTTTATCAAAATATTTATTTTCCTATTATTATTAGTTTTGTTATCACTTAGGTAGAAGTAGCATTAGCCAGCGACGCTGCAAGATTAATCACGGATGCTGTGGAAAGCGCTCCTGATGAATTCAAAATAGAGACCCAAGAGTTAGAATGCAACAATGATGAAAGCCAATGGGAAAATGGAGAAATATTTATTAATCATATTCTTACGGTAATAAAATTTTATGATATATTCTTGAAAAAGGCTTTGCATGAACGCGATACATTTAAAAAGAGCTAGGATGTATTTCTGTATATACCCATTTGTTTCAGAATCCAATTATTGGGATAACAGATCAAATAACAATAGACAACACTACAGGCGAACGTACTAACTTTAATGTTGAAATAATGGAGCTATCAAATGGTAGGTTTAACATTATTGCTAAATGGAACCCAGATCTTGGTTTTAATTATGTACGAACAGCCAACGAAGTTTCCAACCTTTTAGCCGAGAAGTGGCAAAACAAAACGTTTAAAGTTGTCACTCGTATTGGTGCTCCATTTCTCGTAGAAAGAATCCCACCCGAAGGTGAGGAATATACTGGAAACGATCGATACGAAGGTTATTCTAAAGACTTGATACATGAAATTTTACAAGAAACACTCCATTTGAACTATGAATTAGAAATAGTTCCATTCAACCTCTACGGTTCTTATAACAAGGACACAAAGAAATGGGACGGTCTTACAGGACACTTATTAGAAAGAGTAAGTCAAGTGTGAACCGTGTTTATATTATTCATGACATTAAGACATGCACATTGATATGAATATGTTGCATTTCCAGAAAGCTGATTTAGCTATTTGTGATTTAACCATAACATACCAGAGAAGAGCTTTCGTGGACTTCACAACACCTTTTATGACTCTAGGAATCAGTATACTTTACTCAAAACCAGTGCCTCCGGAACCCGAATTATTTTCATTTCTGAAACCTTTCTCCGTTGACGTTTGGATCTATATGGCGGCAGCTTATTTGATGGTATCTCTGCTATTACATATTTTGGCAAGGTTTGTATAAATTCAAACAGCTTTAATTTACAGACGCAGAAAAATAAACTATGTCTTATTTTGCAGGCTCGCTCCCAATGACTGGGAAAACCCGCATCCCTGTGACAAATCGCCTGAAGAGTTGGAAAATATTTGGCACATTAAAAATTCCTGTTGGCTCACCATGGGATCGATTATGACTCAGGGCTCTGATATTTTACCTAAGTAAATAAAGCCAAAGGTTTATGAGTTCAATGTTTTACTTAATAACATTAAATAATGAATTGGTTTTAGGGGTTATTCAACGCGTTGGGTGTGCGGAATGTGGTGGTTCTTCGCTTTAATTATGTGCTCGTCATATACTGCAAACTTAGCCGCGTTTTTAACAAATGCTGCAATGGACGACTCCATTAAAAGCGCAGATGATCTCGCAATGCAAACCAAAATAAAATACGGGACTGTTTATGGAGGTTCGACGTACTCGTTTTTCCAGGTAAAAATATTTATAGAACCAATTTGTCTTGCGGCTGTTTCATAATGGTTTTGTTTACAAATCTGTCAAGAGTTGTTTTGTCTAATAACAACAGTTTATAACTCAACTTCCTGTCTATATTGTTAAAGAATACAACCGTCGGAATTATAGGTAAATATTACTAACTTTTCTCCTGGCGCTTTTTCACAGTAAAATGTTTTTTTTTAGAAATATTTATCGCCGTGGTGAGAGGAATCCATTGTCTGGTTCTTTGTGAAATTATATCTATACTAGTGGCCGCCCGCGACTCCGTTCGCGTGGAAGTCGGTTTCCCGTGGGAATGAGAAGTTTTCCTGCGGCAAAAAGTACCCTATGTGTTATTCTGATGTATAACCTATATTACTGCAAAGTTTCATCCAAATCCATCCAGTAGTTTTTACGTGAAAGAGTAACAAACATTCATACATCCATACATACTCACAAACTTTCACATTTATAATATTAGTAGGATACTTACCACGTTTTATCGAGAAACTTACAGTTTCTCAATAATAGTAGAATAAGCTAATTATTTTTCTATATTTGTACTAGCATTCAAACGTTACAACCTACCAAAGAATGTGGTCCGCAATGGAGTCAGCTCGTCCCACTGTCTTTTTAAAGAATAACGACGAAGGAGTTGAAAGAGTACTTAAAAGCAAAAGAGGCTTCGCCTTTCTAATGGAGTCGACAGCGATAGAATATCAACTTGAGCGACATTGCGACTTAATGCAAGTAGGAGGTTTGCTCGATTCTAAGGGATATGGTATTGCTATGCCATTCTGTAAGTCAAATTACTTTACTTATTATATTTATGAAAATACCTGAGAACGAGAACTACTTTGTATTTATCTTTTAGTTTCTTCATACCGCACAGCCGTTGACAATGCAGTGTTAAAATTAGCTGAAAGTGGCAAATTAGTAGAACTCAAAAATCGATGGTGGAAAGCACCGGAAGATCAAACATGTGCTGTACGTATTTTTATATTTTCCTTTATACAATGAAAAGAGAATTCAATCAACAACCAAGCGGTATGACTTTCAATTACACCATTGGGAATACTTCTAAACCTCAAATTCACTCCAAATAAATATTGTTCGTAAAACGAATTCTGTGGTACCTACTAACAGTATGAATGTATCACACATTTGATAAAATCTTCGTAGTTAAACACAAAAACGATGTTATTTCAAGGATCTACCATTTATAATGATAGCGTTTAATAATAATAACAGTTTATAGGTAGATATGTCTTTCTGATGCTAGCGTGACTGTAAAATTAACAATTGGAGCGCTATTTCAATATACACAGAATTTTCCATATTTTCCTATATTTCTTCTATGATATGATGACACATTTTTCTTAATATAAAAAGGCTGAGGCAGGTGGTGAAGATTCTGGGGAACTAGGTGTTGATAACGTTGGAGGCGTGTTCGTGGTGTTGGGGATAGGCTGCGGCATGGCGGCTGCGATGGGAGTCTTTGAGTTCTTGTGGAACATCAGAGAGGTTGCCATAGAACAGAAAGTAAGACCTTAAGATATGATAGTAACAATAACGGCCTTTATACGTCTCACTGTTAAGCACAGGTCTACATCTCAGATAGCGAGAGGTTGAGCAGTAATCAATCATGCTGGCCCAGCGCAGACCTTAAGATACCTACTTAAAAATATATATTACACTAAAATAAAGATTTATCCCTTATTGTTGCGCTGGTCCTAGGTGTGTAATTTTAATCTTTGTGTAATCAGTTTCCTAGTATATATTCAAGTAACAGTTTCAAAGCATGTAACCTATTTGTTCCTGTATCTAACAGTCATTAGGAAAACTCGTACAAGTTCAAGATACTTACGATAAACATGGCCTACTATTCCACTGCTTTATAATGTTTTATACCAATTTCAGATAACGGAATCCGAAGCATTTTGGGCGGAACTGACGTTTGCACTCAGTTTCTGGGAGACTGAAAAGCCGGTGAAACATTCTATAGCATCATCATCGAAATCATCAGGATCCAAGCCTGAATCCAGAGCATCATCCGTGCTACGATCTGCAGCGGATCTCTTCCATCTGAATGATGTGCTCAATATTAATAAATAATATTTATTTTGCTCAAAAATCATACATACATCGTATACAAACGAGGGTAGCATTTTGAAATGTTTCAATAAAAAGTAGAAAATCAAATAAAAAGGCTCAACCAATTCATTGAACAGTTTTATTTTTCGCATTCATAAAGCAACTTTTATTTAAGAAAAATTGCATATGTCGAAAACTGTAGGGAGTTTTTTTAAAACAAACCCACAAGTATATTGACTATTTCATATGAATGTAACAGCTAGTTCCTTATAGGTAAATTCCTACAATAAAATTCTAAGTTATTTTTTTGTCAGTTAATAAAGTTAGATTAACAAAAAACAAAATTTCGTCTGAGCCTATAAAATCTTGGATTACCTAATCAAAGGCGTTTGACTCTAAGCACCCACAATTAAACTGCTACTTTTCTTTCAACACAATTTAGCAAAACCCCTTCAAAGCTCAGTAAATCTCATCAAAATTGATGAACGACGACGCAGCCCTCAACACCGAGACTGCCCTGGACCCGGCGCGGTCCCGGCGCGGCGACGGCGAGGCGGTGGGCGCGGCCGAGCGCGGCGGCGCGGCCAGCTTGTGCAGCGAGCGCGGGTTGAGCGAGGTGCGCCACTCGCTCGCCAGGGCTTCACTGTATTTCACCTGGAAAAATTCGTGATGTAATCCTACTAATATTATAAACGTGAAAGTTTGTGAGTATAGATGTATGGATGGATGTTTGTTACTCTTTCACGTAAAAACTACTGGACGGATTTGGATGAAACTTTGCAGTATATAGGTTATACATCAGAATAACACAAAGGGTACTTTTTAGCGCGGGAAAACTTCCCATTTCCACGGGAAACCGACTTCCACGCGAACGGAGTCGCAGGCGGCCACTAGTAGATTCATAAATCTCTTGACTATGACACTTTTTGTAGTCCCCTAAAGAGCCAGCTTGTATCAAAGGCACCTAGTATAAAGTCAATCAAGTCCGACCCGGAAATCGAACCTACTGCCTAAAAGTCCGATACGAGTATACATACAGCCAAGCCACAGAGGTCGTCGATGAAAATAACTTATATAAAAGGGAAATGAGTTTTCAACATCGAGTCACATGACGTTCGCCGTGAATGAACTTTAAATTAATTGATAAAATATGTAAAAAAATCGCTGAATAGCGTATCTATACTAATATTATAAAGCTGAAGAGTTTGTTTGTTTGTTTGTTTGTTTGTTTGTTTGTTTGAACGCTCTAATCTCAAGAACTACTGGTTTGATTTTAAAAATTCTTTTTGTGTTGAATAGACCATTTATCGAGGCAGGCTTTAGGCTATATAACATCACGTTGCCACTATAAAGAGCGAAGAAATAATGGAAAATATAAAAAAACGGGGAAAATTATTCATCCTTGAGAGCTGCCGTTGCGTGCGCTGCCAAAAACGGTTCTAGATACCAAAAATATATGTATGAAAGAATTAAGGGAACTTTTTACCGCGGGAAAACTTCGCATTCCCACGGGAAACCGACTTCTACGCGAACGGAGTCGCGCGCGGCCCCTAGTCATCAATATTACTGATACTTACATTTTCTTGTACGCTGATTTTCCAGGCATGCCTCAGAAAGTCTATCACTGCAACCATTGCTCCTATTATAGTTCCAACACCGAGAACTAAAAATATACCGCTTGTATTCTCCATCTGCAAGGACCCATCGTCATCGTCCTTTTTATTAGACGTGTCCTAGAAACAAACACCTTATCAAGTAGAGTAATAGTCAATAAAAACAAAAAAAAAAATTATATGATCAAGTATAATACCTCACAATTACCCTCTCGTTTTTCGGCTTTCCACCATTTATTTTTCAGTTTCCCGAGTTCAGATGATTCTTGTAACGAAAGTATTGCTGTGTCTACATACCGTTTCAACTGCGAATCTAAAAAATCATCCAAAATTTATTTATGGAGTTACAAAAAAATATGAAACATGTAAATCTATATTTATCTTACTTTTGGGGAAAGCGATGCCGTAATCCTTGGAGTCCAAAGGGCCGCCAACCATTTTCAGGTCACAATACTTTTCCGTGTAATATTCGATTCCAGTGGATTCCATAAAGAATACATATTTGCCTCTTCCACGAAGCACCCTGTCCTTACCCTCCTCATTGTTGGCTGTGTAAACTGAGGGACGGGTCGACTCCATCACGCTAAAAACTTTCTGCATAACTTTGTCTTTTGAATTCTAAAAATAATAGGAAGTTTGTTTTTATTAATTATATTCGGGTTGAACTGCATACTTTAGAGTTATTATTCGATTAGAGTTAAGCTAATTTACAACTATATCTATGGCAGTGAAGCAAAAAACTGAAAGTTTTTTTTTAAATGACTAAAATTAAAAAGAAATCAGTATATCATGTATTAGAAAGCTTTCAATTTTCAAACACTTGTTAAAGCTTAATTAAGCATCTCAATGTCTCACGTGTTTTTAGGTTTGAATATTTTGCCAAAGATTAACATCAACTCAGCGAATTGCTAAGTAAAATTTTATATAATTTCGGAAAAAAATTGTGACATTACGATGTGCGGTATCCATAATATTTAAATAGAGTCATTTTTCGTGTAGGTAATAGTAATCAACATTAATAAACTGTCAGATAAGTAAGTGTAATTAAATAATAAATAAGCTTTGAAACTGACCTGAAAAAACTTAAAGGTTGTGGCATTGTACAGCGCTCCATAGGACACTTTGGTCTGTTCGGAGAGTTCCGTGATGTCTTTGATCTCGCTGCTTCGCCGACTGTTGCTGAGGAACGTAGACATGTTGGCGGTGTAGGAGGCGGTGATGATCATCGCGAAGAACCACCACATACCCGTGACCCAGCGGGACCCACCGGCCCTGGTAAATATGACTACGTATCAGTAGATGCTATAGACACAGGCTATTGATAGTTTCTAGTAACACAGCTGTTCTTTATAGTTCTATTCCTAATTTTTGAGGTCTATTTATATTTTGTATATTAAGCTCTTTGCGTTATAGCATCGGTGAAGCGGAATTATCATTAATAGTAGGTATTTCTAAAACCACATAAAATCTGAACACGAGAGGGGCATAATAAAGCTTTCAGGGTAAAAACAACTTAAGAACGATACAATACTGTTATCACACTGAATACAAATCATATACAAACTGTGGAAGAATGTCGCAGCCTTGCGTCATAATAGATCCCATAGTAAGCCAGGAGCAATTGTATAGACTCCAGATATTTTCCAGATTCTCTGGGTTTGGATTGCACGGATGAGGATTTACCCAGTCGCCTTGGCACATTCTAAAATGTAAATAAATATAAACAGTCCAAAAATATCAGAGAAAAACAATCTAGAAGTTATTTAATTAAAATAATCGAATTGGCTTATAGATAGTCTGAAGAAACTTATTCATAAAGAAAATGTATAGTCAACACACATTATACTGGGGAAAGTAATAAAAATAAATACCTTGCACAAACGAGTAAAATAAACGATACGATAATGTAAGTGGTAGCAAGATACAACCAAACATCCAAAGCCAATGGTAGAAGGAATGAAAATTTATCAGGTGCTTCAGGATCTGGTTTTTTGAACAACATTCTTATGCCAAGGGACATAAATGGTGACGAGAAATCGACAACTTTATTTCTTTCCACCGTAACTGTCAAATCACATATTGCCATGTCTGCTTTCTGTAAAGACAAAACTATTGTTTTTCAGGAAAATATCTTCCAATAACTTTCTAAAATACTATGAAACTTACATATTCTATTAATTCGCCTATAAGTCCATTCCATTTTTTAGTTCCCGCTATCGGGTTTCCATATGCATCTTCAGCCACCCTGTAAAACTCGTACCGCCATTCTATACCTTGTTCCTTTTTAATTGTTTCGAAAATTGCTTTTACCAAGTCGACGGCAAAACCTCTAAACTCTTGAGTGCCATTTACCTCTACAACATCAAAGTAGGGTAAACCTTTTCTCGATACTATCTACAATTATAAATATCTTACGTTATACCAAATCGAAAAACAATTTAGTATTTTGATAGAAATCTTACCCGTAATAATGATTTGGTCTTTGGCGCCAAACCTCTATCAGAATTTTGCTGATTAACATATTCGAACTTCTCAGTTCTCGAATCCCAACTTCCAGCGTAGATAAACATACTTTCTTCGTTTAACTTAGACATATGCAATTTAAAGTTTGTTCTTTTTCCTTCACTGTCAAACTCAATTTCACCAGTGGTGCCGACACATTTAGTCTAAAAAATACATACTTGTAATAAAGATCTATGATTCTACATATATTATTATCTCTTCCAACTTACCGATAGTAATTTATCTCTGAGGTCTCTCCCAAGCTCCCATTTAACATCAGAGTACTTTATCAGAGGGACATCAAGGTAACACAAGGACGGAAGCTGTTTATTTTGTCGCACCTTTTGCGCAAATAAATCTTGTTCTTCGTCAGACCCAAGACTTTGCATCGCTATGAGAGAATTCTCTAAGTGGTTCAATGCATCATACATTAGTGCTGTCTCCAACTGAAACATATACATGTACATTATATCACAATTATAGTCTTATACAAATTTGAATTTTATTTTGTTTTGTTTTAATAATTACCAATGAGTAGTTTTTAAGTGTAGGCATCTGCAAATCCGTCCATGTTGCGTCGTTCGCTGTCGTTAAATGAAGTGTGGAAATATTTCCATTCCAATCAGGAATGTTGTCGAGATTTAATGTATAGGCATCAAGTGAAGTCAGGATAAAACTCTATAATAAAAGTTAAATTAAGATTGTACATGAATTTTGTTTATTAAGTTTGTTTTTACATTTGTATTAAAAGATTAAAGAACAATTAAAATTTACCTGAAATTGAGTTGAATTATCAATTTTGACTATTTCCCTGATATAGTCAGCTACATGGTCCACGTGACAGTCTAAAATATGATAAGTCATGTGTGCAACTTTAAATATATGTTTAAAAATTTCTTTGTTGTCACCTCCCGGAGTTAGCTTTCGATATAATATTGGATCTTGATTTTGAGGCCAAGTGTTTATCACTTCTTGAAGACGATAGAAACTGCTTTCATCTTCATAGAATATTGTGAATTTGTCCCAATTAAGCTCCTTTATAAGAACAGCATAAGCTTTAGATATCCGGTCTGGTGGAGGATGGTAATAAAATGTAAACTCGTTTTCAGCTATAGTATCAGGAGTTTGCCAGCCTAAAGACAAGTATGGGATCTGGAAAATATTATTCATCGTATCTTTTAAAAGAACTTGCTATTGAAACACTAAGCTGAATTTAATTTCATCGTTTAGAGTTACCATTTAAGATGCATGCAGTAATAATGTGAATACATACATTATACATATTACACAGTAAACATGTCATGTCACAGATACCCTCAGTAGGACGAGCATCTATCAGGGTTGCAACACCTGCGTTAGAAGTTTTTTCACAAACTGAAATTTAAAAAAGGACTTTACACATCGTGTTAGTTATAATAATTATTCAAATTGACATGTGACAATGTGCAAACAAATCCTTTAATAACGCTTTAACCAACTTGACTTCTATATTAAAAAAATGAGGAGAAAAGACACAGTAAATGAATTGTATATGTCACAGGCTATTCGAGTTCAGAGGTACAAATTCGCGAAAAGAAACTGCTACTTAATTAACTAAGTAGTTGCTATTTCAATAAATTAAATTAATCTTAATGGCTTACCTTCAAGTGAAGCAGAAAAACTATCTTCTACTTCCGGTCTTATAGTCGTTCCATAGTAGCCACCTCCTGTTTTGTTTGCAATTTTTTCATAAACGTCAAAAGTCTCCAATATTGTAGATTTACTGAACACGGCTCCTGCAAACAAATCCTTTAGTATTACCCTTCCAGGATTAACAACATGTATTGTACCAAATCCCTTTTACCTATAGGAAAACTGATGATTTGTTTAGCAATACACTGATTAATTAAAATCGACGTAAATATAAGATTTATCCACGCCATAGCGGCGTTTATTATGTTTGGATGTAGTTTTGTCCATGTGCCACGGAGAGCGACCACCGTCTGTGATATTTTTGGAAAACAATTTTAGGTCGCGACGCACGATTCCGTTGGAAGGACCGTTTTAAGAATCATCTTGGAAACCAATAATCCATGATAGAGTTTAACAGTCTCTGTGTTTATTAAAGGCAGAATGAACTGCAAATATTTGTTAAAATAATATGATCACAGTTTTTTGTTACAAGCGTGGATACAATGTGGTGGTTACTGTCGCTTGTATTGGTCCAAAACAATTTGGTATTTGGACAAATAGAGTTTAGGCAACACATTGAAATCACGTTTGAAATAGGTAAGAATATTTATTTATTATTTATCAAAAATGTGCTTCACTTTCCCGTGTATTTTTACGAATTGTTGTGTTGTGTTGTATTGAAACCCAAACCTCGGAATTTATTCTACACAAAAAAAATATTTACCAATATTTTTGGTTAGCCAAAAGAATTCATTTCTTTTTTGTTTGACCTTTTACATTTAAGTTTAGTTTTTTGTGGTTTTTGATATCAATATAGGTTTATATTAAATGTTTCACACTTTTGATTACACCTAAAGCCTAACGATATAAATAATAAGAAAAAATGATTTTGTATGTAGTTAAATTAGTCTTAATAGATTTTAATTTAGCCGGCCTAGCAACTACCCTGTTTAATCAAAGAATATATTTAAATACTGATTTAAGTTAGGCATGTATGTATCTATAATGTTTTAAAGCTGTCATTTTTTATACATTTTTATGTACTAAAAGTTCTTCTTGTCGAATCATGGGCTGTAAATATTATTTATTTTATTGATTACAGCTGGAATTTTCGATAAAAATGCACTTACGCAGCGTCTGGCGTTTGAAGACAGCATTTATCAAGCTCATCTCAATCAGCAACGGCTTTCACCAATAGTACTGTACCCTGCTAAGAGCGACAGCTACTCAGTTTGGCAAGCATGTAAGAAAACTAACAAATATTACTTTGACATTTAATATGTTTTGAAACAGATGTCCATAAGCATGGATGTAAGTGATTAAAGCTTTAGTAAATAGGTGGTTGATACTTTCTTGACATGAGAAAGCCTTATAAATATATATGTATTCATAATATATACATTTTCTTTACATATTATCATAGTATTTGTAATTAAAATTATATTGTATATTTACCTACAAATTAGGTTATAGGCCCTCATATTCAGGTCAGGCAAGCCATATTTTTTTTCGATTTTCTCAATTTTCAGATGATTTATTTATAATGGTTAGATAACATCAATAAATAATGGTTTTGTTTCCTTATATTCCAGTATGTTCAAATGACACCATGCGCCCGATGGCCATTTTCGGTCCGCAGCACCCAGTCGTAGATACAATCGTGAAGGAGCAATGTTACATTGCCCAAGTTCCCTTTATTCAAGCAACATGGCAACCTACGGATCCTGATCCCCTTATTTTCCAACCAGAAACATGGGACACCCAATATGATACTGAAACAGAAAAACCAGATGAACTTCAGGAAGAAGAAGAACTAGTCTACAAAAATATTTCTATAAACTTCTATCCAGACTCAACTGAAATTGCAATTGCTTACTCTCAATTGCTGAAACACTACAACTGGAATAACTTTGCTGTTCTCTATGAAGATGAATTTGGTAATTTGAGCATTTAAGTTCAAAGAAAAACATTTCATTGAATTGAAATACTAAAAAAAACAATTCATTTTGTAGGCCTTGTTCGTGTACAAAAAATATTAGCGGAACATACTCAAAAATACCCTGTCATTATGCTGAAACTTGATCCGCATGGCGACAACAAACAGGTTTACAGCGATTTCAACATCTATCTTAATTGAATTTATATCCTTCTACTATTAATAATTGAAACAAATTATAGATATTCAAAACACTGTCCAGATACCAAGACGTGTCGCGTATACTGTTGGACTGTCACGTGGATCGTGTTCAAAAGCACATGAATGATGCTAAGGATGTTAATATGGCAGATATGTATAAGGTTTACAATATTCTAATCCTTTAAAACAAACAAATCAGTAATCTTAAAGATTATTAAGATTCAAAGGTATTTTATTATGTATTGTCGATTTTCCAGCACTTTATCATAGTATCATTTGATACTACAGTACTCACTGATGTGCTTCGCCAATACCAATGCAACACAACCTGGTTGAGTATTTCTGATTATGATCAATTGCAAAATCCCCAACACTTCTTAGCTGGCAGAGTTGCAAAATGGAAAAGCGAAAAACCGAGCGATGAATCTCCCCCAGTGACAAACTTCCAAGTAATTTGGGTTTTTTTAGATACAATTTTCTATATAATACAGAAAAGAACTTTTTTAAATTGTAAACATATTTCAGACTGAAGCATTAATAATAGATGATGTTGCGAAGCATGTCATTAAGGCCATTGAAGGTGTTAAAGATATTGAAAGACCCACAGACTTTTTATGTTCGTCAGATGGTTCTCCTTGGTCTTTCGGAGCTCAATTACAACATAGTATTTTAACGGCAAGTAAAATTTAAATGATTTATTGAAAAGACATCAATTGAATATTGATAAATTATATGATATTTGGTTCCAGACAAAATCACGTGGTGTAACTGGTAATATAGAATTTGATGAATATGGCAAAAGGGTTAATTACACATTGTTTGTCAATGAAATTCATGTACAAAATCAAAAAAAAATTGGCAGATGGGAATCAGAGACGCCTGATGAAATAATTTCTGAAGGGCAACAAGCTGACGTATTGGGTAGTCATTTTACAGGAAAACACTTTATTGTGAGTAGCAATTTTTATTTACTACTTTTACAAATAATGATTGAAATTAAAAATAATGTTTCTGCCTACATCTACCATAATTACGCTTGCTAAATCATAACTCCTTCCTATTCTTGATTATGCGGATCTGGCATTTATCGATATAAATAGAGAGCAACTTAATAAACTCGAGCGGCTCCAAAATATGTGCATCGGTTTTATATTTTTTTTTATGTTTACAATTTCAGGTAATATCAAAAATTTCCAAACCGTTTTTCTCAAAAAAGGAATCGTTATGCCCTAAGAATGATGTGAAATGTTCAAATGATAATACCGAATTTGAGTACGAAGGCTTTTCAGTGGATCTTGTGAGGGAAATATTTCTATATTTGAAGGAGAAAAATTACAACTTTACATATGAGTTTAAAGTCATGAACGATCTCACTGTTGGCGCATATGATAATAAGACTAAGAAATGGACTGGGGTTATTGGACATATCTTGCATAAGGTACTAAATAAATTATAATAAAAAATATAGCTTGCCTTGTTAGGAAACTGTGTTTAGAAATTTATAAGCGTTTGACATAGCGTTAGTCATATTATTTACATTTTAGGAAGCGGACCTAGCAGTGTGTGATATAACAATAACAAAAGAACGTGAGAAAGTGGTTGATTTTTCCGTGGCTTTTATGGACTTGGGTATAAGCATTTTATACTTGAAGGAGAAGAAGAAATCACCTGGAATGTTCTCTTTCATGTATCCATATACGTTTGAAGTATGGATTTATACGGCAACAGCATATTGTGTTGTCTCTATTATCATGTTTTTCTGTTCACGGTAAGTTCATTTACTTTATTTTTAGTTTATTCAAAAAAAAGTCATGTTTATATTTAAACATGAATTTCTAATAGAAATAATATTTTGTATAAATATTTTTAATTTAATTTTAAATATAAAATTATATTCATCATAACAATTAAACATGTTATCGTTCTTATACGTATTATGGATTGTTTTTAATAATCTTATCAACAGATTATCACCGGAAGACTGGGAGAACCCTCAACCTTGTGATAAAGATCCAGAAGAACTTGAAAATATATGGAGCTTTAAAAACTGCACGTGGCTTACAATGGGGTCTATAATGACCCAAGGATGCGATATTCTACCTAAGTAAGTATTATAACTTATTCACTCACAAAAAATATTTAAATTTTAGGGACTCACCACCCCGCAGCCGCCGCAACGGTTCCGAATTGAGAATTTAATGTTAAGTCATAGGTACTGTAGGGTAATAGTTACTTGAGATTTAAACCATCCAAAAAAATATTCGATCAATACTTAATTATGAGTTGACATCCAATTCCCAATTCAGAATCCGGGGCGGTAAGCCTTTCATTCCCAAATAACTGGCTTGAAATACTTGCATTTATTGCCGACCGAAAACTATTGTCAAAATTTGATGAAAAAAAAGATTATTATGAAAACGTATTTTACGAATTGGTTTTTAACAATGCAATGATGGATTGTGAATAAAGTAAGTAATAAATGATTTTAAACCTTATTTTCAGAGCAATAGGATCCAGGTGGGTTTGTGGTATGTGGTGGTTTTTCGCTGTGATCGTGTGTCAGACGTATATTGCCCAACTGTCGGCCTCTATGACGGATGCATTAGAAACACTTCCTATCAATAATGTAGAGGAGCTGGCGAACCAAAACAAAATACTGTATGGAGTCATTGCTTCTGGGTCGACCATGGATTTTTTCAGGGTATGAAAATGTATTACATCGTTTATCAACATCGCATAGATAAAATTTGCTACGTAATATCATAGATCTAAAGAATAGAATAGATCGAAGATTAAATAGAAACCTTTTTATTTCTTACTTGGTTAGACGGATTTTCGATTGATAAACAAAGGCTACACTACACATATGATAAGATCCAATAAAACAAATACTGACATATAAACTTAAAGGTTTATGAAATTGAATTAGCTTAAAATTTGTGTAATCGTATTTATTTTTAGTAGTAAAACGCAATGAACTCTCTTAAAATGGCAGAAATAGATAATCAACGTCAGTACACTTATTTTTGCTGCTAAAAACACCAAACATTGAGTACCTTTGTATTAAACTCGCATTTGGAACTCCTTTCAGACTTCTAAAGATAAACTGTACAAGAAAATGTATGAAACCATGCAAGCAAACCCAGCAGTGTTAGTAGAAACTAATGATGAAGGTGAAAAGCGAGTTCTTAAAGGGAAAAGTCGGTATGCTTTCTTTATGGAGTCAGCCACGATTGAATACAAACTCAGAAGAAATTGTAAACTTAAGAAAGTTGGTGGCAACCTCGACTCGAAAACATATGGAATTGCTATGCCCGCTAGTAAGTATAAACCTTGTATGTCTTTAATATTTTAGAAATCCTTAGTGATAAAATTAATTTAAAATGAAATATCAATAAAATTGCGCAGAATATTGTATAATCACTTTACACTTTAAAAAATCCCTTGTTTGTCAATTCGCATTAAAAAATCATGTTTATAAAGGGCGAAGTCTGTCGAGTCTGGCTTGTGTTTACGAAACTCGAGAATGATGAATTCGGAGAGGTTTAGAGGAAGAACGGGTACTCTGCCAAATAATGACGTCTTCATCACACTTCAAAAACCACTTTCAAAGCCATTATTCGGACCTTAACCCATTGACTAACAATCAAAAACTCTATAAGCTCTATACATTTATTTAAATTTACGCTAACAATAATGTATTTAATTGTAATTGCCTCTCTACCATATTCAAAAGCAGTTTTAATGCCTAATGCTGGAGTCACACTGTTTAAAAAGGTGAATGCCCATGAACGTGACAATTATAATTATAACTATAATTTAAGGCGAGATGTGGCCTCCCAGTAATCGCAATCCTGATAGTAGTCGATAATACTCATACGGTGAACAAAATAATTGAAAAGAACCTCAATTCTTGCAACTTTAACGAACTATGTTTTTAGATTCTCCCTTTAGGTCTCTGATTAATAGAGCTATATTGGAATTACGTGAAAGGACGGTAGTAGACTCTATAAAAGACACATGGTGGAAAGAAAAATACGGGGCTCAGGAGTGTCCGGTAAGTGTAGAAAACACTATGGTTTGCGCTGAAGGATGGTGCGGGTGAGAGGTCATTAAAACGCAGATTAAACGTGAAGACCAATTTTTTTGAGCGCCCAATTTAAATTAAAATTTTATATTAAGTTATTATTATTTTCAAATGAGTCTTAGCTACTGTTTAGTAAAAAAGTATCTTTGTACCGTCCTTTAGCGCACGGAGGGTAGGTACTTAAATTTTAACACATCCCATTTATTTTTATGACAAATCATGGCACTAAGAAAACCTCTATTTTAAAACATAGATCTTAACTTGACTAAAGTTATTTGAAAAATTTAGCATCCGTTAAATTTACAGTTCATTATCATTACATAGTATAAATCCAAGTCGCTAATTCTGTCTGTTTGTTTGTATGTTTGGCTGCTAACTCCTCCTAAACCAGTTAAGGGATTTTAATGCGGTTTCCACCATCTTTTAGGTATTTTTTTCATTTAAATTTGTAAATAAAGAACAATCGGAAAAAGTTTTTTAAAGTTAGCTAAAAATCAATGTTTCGTGAGCAAGTCGGCCAAAATTACACCATTGCGAAGCGAAGGGTGGCTAGTGTTATCTATTTTATAAAAAGTGCAACGCGGTAGGGTGACCCAACGAAATTTCCCCCAGTATCTATTTGCTTACGTCATATAGCTGACGTTATCCCATCAAATGAGAGGAGTTTCCGCCTCTTCATTTCAGTAGAAATACCTTTACAGGATATTTAACTACTAATTAAGATGAAACAAGCTAATGATTGAGATTTTACTTTTAGTTTTGCATTTAAAAACGCAAATCTTAATAATTTTTAAGTTAACGATACTGGGAAAAGGAACGCGGGTTTCCGAGCATTGCGCGACTGGGAATCGAACCCAAGACCTTTAGATTACCGATCTAATGCTCTGTCCACTGAGCCACCGCGCCGTTACGGTGCAAATAACTTTTTAAATATTGTGATTTTTTTTTCCATTATGTGACGAATACACCTATGCAATGACAATTCCAGCAAGAAACAGATGAAAGCGGAGTGGAGGGAGACCTGGAGCTGGCGAACCTGATGGGAGCCTTCCTCGTGCTCATCGTCGGGCTGGTCTTCTGTCTGTTCATCACGGCCGCCGAGTTCATGCTGGAAGTTCACAACATCGTCGTCAGGGAAGGGGTAATTTCTGTTGTTACTGCAGGAAATATTGTATAGAATTTCAAAGGTATTGGATTTAGAAGAACTTGTTTACGTAAGTGTATGATATGAGGGTTTATAGACAAATAAACATATATAGGGTGATTGGTAATGCGATACATTCCTTTTAAGGGGTTAAAGTAGAGCTTATTTGCAGTCAAAAAATTAAATGAAATATTAATGTATCAAGTGATGTCGCCAAAAAAGTTAAATAATTGTTTCTTGAATAAGGCTAGGAATGGTTTGGTCAAAGTGCCTGAGTTGCATGACTGCGTTTCATACCATGATCATTGAAATCCACTAGAAATATGAATTCCATCGTAATATTAGGTACTACCTACGCGAACTTTTGATGGAACGTTACTGCATGCCATGTGCTAAGCGTCAAATATTATAGTTGGGAATGACGTTGTCCATGTCTATACGCACCGTGGAGCGTATCTTGTTGCTTTCCGTGTATGATACTTACGTTTCTATTTACGTCGTAATGTGAAACGTAGTGGTGGGTAGCGACCATTATCCTAAACAGCTGATAAGCATCATCAATCTTCTTCTTGAACTGTTCATCATTTCTTTCCTCAGGTATCGTACAAGGAAGTGACAATTGCTGAGCTAAAGTCGTCTTTGAACGTTTTCCAACTGCTAAAACCAGTTCTTCGTAACCCGAGTCGCGCGCCGTCCGTCGCTTCCTCAGACAAATCAGAGAAGAACGAACGCCGCGCGGAAGTCATCTCCAACTTCATGGAGTTTGAAAAAGAGGCTATGTAAAATAGGAAAGAGTAAAAATCGTGAACGAGAAAGTAAATTTTGTTTTGTAAAATATATCCCATAAACTGATAGATCAACGCCAGTGGAATGTGTTGTAGTTGTATTTACAGTTGATAAGTTACTAATGAATGAATAGAATTAAGAAATTTCACTTAATAAAGCTAAAAGATATTTCCAAGCAGATTGTTTACGTCCTACAATTACATTGAACTTGCGCAAACACACTGCAACCTATGACCTGCCGACGAAAATAAGTGCCCATTGATGATCAGGGTTACAAAACTGTCCCCTTCGCAATTGGATTAAATTGGACAAATTTTATTACGCGCATTGCTTCAGTCGCTTTTATTTAGCACCTACCTCGTTGATATTGGATGTCAGTTTCACTTCTCTATACATTGAAGTTTTTGTACAACAGATATCGGGATGGCTCGTGGAATGTAGGCAATGTATTTCGCATGTCGAGGCAAGTGTCAAACAAGTGTTACGTAGTAGGGTGGTGTCGAAGCATCCGGCGCGGTTTCGCACGTGGTGACAGCAGTGGCGTGAAGTCGCGTGCATGTGACGTCACTCGATAACTAACTTCGGGGCGCTCCTGTGACGACCGGGCTATCAATCCCCGAGATATTTTTATTACTTCTAACAACGCTGCATCTTTGTATCCCTGTGTTGATCACTCAGGCTGGTAATAGAAATACGGGATATAGCAGTTTGTTTTTTGTAACACAAATGTTTGCTTTAAGTGAGAAATCTCTGTAAGCGAGTATTTGGCGGCAAAAGTATTTTTGATTTTAGGTCTCTTTTGTAGGAAGGTAACCATAAAATAACTACAAACGAGCTCGGCTCAATAAATAGTTTAATTAAATAGTTTCTTAAGTTCAAAACAGAACATTAACAGTTTTGGACATTTACTGATGAAGAGGAGACTTAAATAATTTGCCTTGTGCTCCATTTAATACATTACTTCACGATAGAAGTAGACCAGCTAAAGCCTTCTGTGTTGAAACATATCGACTGAGTCGGAAGCCCGCTATTCTCTCATCGCATCGTAGACTATTTACGTCAAATAAGTAACTAACGTTGACATTTCAATCAACCCCCACTACTGTCCGCTTTATTTGAAGTTGGTAATCCTGTGGGTTATGATTGGTCAATATAGAGAGGTATATAGGATCATACCTCTATAGTCTGTATAAAATAAATAGGCTATTTTCATATAACTTAGGTAACTAAGAATTAAATAACAATACGCAATCGTTGATATTTTAATTTAATTTATTGGCGTAGATTGTAGGTATATTGTTCAATGGTATGATAATGAAATGCAATTAGGAACTTTCCCTTTATACGTAAGTATTTACTTTGTATTTCAATTATTTTATGCACCTGCCTAAACTTAATGTTATTTGTTTATTTGTTTACTTAAGTACTTACTCTTTTCATCTTATAGCTTTACAAATAAACCCACTTTTTTTGTTTTTAAGTAATCCCGCACCGTTTATCAGCTAAACTAGAAATCAGTTAAATAAGAATCTAGTACCCAACATTTATTTCCAGAAACGCTAAAAAACATTTAAATAAAAATTAAATAAAATCGTTACAATTGGTATAGACGAGTTTTAATTAATATTAACCGCAAAAGCCTTATTATTTTATTAATTTCTAGCTGTCACGCCTGCCACCCCCATTCGCGCGGACTATACCGCCGCTGCGCCTGAGTGCTAGATTGCAGAATACGTGTAATTTATTCAGAACAGTCAGTGAGTGTAGTGTCGGCGTCAGTGAAGGATGGCTGTGTCGTGGTTTGCTCTTGTGGCCGTCTTCGCGACTGCGTTCGGCGCCACTATAAGCCGTGAGTTTGAAAAAAGAATTTGATAAAAACGGTGATGTTGTACAGCTCTAGCAAGTCACTTATAGCAGTGAGTTAAAAATTGAGATGCTGCAGGTACCTACAGCTTTGCAAACTTAAATTAAAAAATTAGATAAAAAAATAACTGTCTTTTTTGAAAAAATCGTAATTTCATAGTTTTATCAAAAATAAATTAAATTACGATTCTAATGGTTCGTTATTTAAAATTGCTATTTTTAAATTTGTAAGAAGTCTCTCATGAGGTCTGTAACCTTCGGGGTTAAGTTTACGACGTATTCTCAAATTCAAATTGTTTATCTATTTTAATTCTTATCATGTAGTCATAACAACTTATTGAGTTAAAGGAACTTCGTAAAATAAACTTTTTTCCTGATACCGTACAAATTTCTGTGAATTTAGAATTTACCCAAACATTTAAACTGTATTTCCAATATTTTATTTTCAGTAGATAAAAACATATTTACTTATTCATCATTGTTTTATATTATAGAAATAGAATAATTAATAAAATTAATGAAAACTAGATAAAAACAATAAAACTATAGACAAATTGCAACTCGGCTCGTAACAATAGGATTTTTATCATTCTAATTTATTAAGTTACTACAACTTATTCTGTTTTCCTTACCCAATTGGCGTCTGCTGTTACATAAATGTGATAATCACTTGTATTTCTAATGTCTGATCTAAGTACTGGATAGATAGTTGCGTAAGCGCAGTCACTAGGCTTAGGTCTGTTGTAGGTTATTTTATTAAGCACTCTACCGATACTTGAAAGCATTGATATACTTGAAAGATACTTTGACTTATCTACAATTTCGGTGTTAGTTTTCGGCCACTGTTCACTCTAATCGTCATGGTAATATTTTGTTGGCCGTGTTTGTTTACTCCTGTATGTAAATCAATGACGTGGATTATTTTTCTATTGTATTTTATTAACTCTGTGTTTCTACTAATTTTTTCTATTAAACGTATTATACTATATCTATTTTCAATAAAGGTAATAGATGTCTTATAATTATTCGTTATATTATTATTTCATAAATTTAATAATAATTATAGACAAATTATTATTTCATTTATGAAATTCCTTATTTTATGCGTAGATATTAGGCAGGAAAAGGTATTGAACTTGTTTGATTTTATGTAACTATAAAGATATTTAAATTTTTACCTTATTAAGATAAGCATAACGATATTAAAAACAAAAAGTCACAATCTAAATTAAATTAATTTATCAACATGAATCTAAACAGGTGCTAATATTAAGATATGCTAAGCCTGATTAATCGGCAAATGATTAAAATCAGAATACCCAATATGTAAACCAAAACATCTATTTTTAAGATAACCATATTGACATTTCGTTTCCCGCATGAGGAAACTCCCACATTACAACAAAACTGAAGTGAAACAACATGACATACATATAACCTATACAGAGATATTATTATAGAACACTTCCGACTGCCATTTTAATTCCTATTATTTAACGATAATAACCGCGATAGGCAGATCAATTATTTGATTTCGTAATGACCCTACTATGTAACATATGATACTAACTCTAGAATAGGTAGAGCCTAAAAAAGGCTTACACGTAAAGAAACAGAGATTTAATTTAAAACTTACACGTTTTTTACTAAAGGTACATTTTTAGCATACCTAATACGACCGCGAATAAGACTCGAGTAAATAAAAAATAATAGGTTTTTTTATTAATTAATAAAATGAACTAATTAAATTAATTTAAATCTCCAGAACCCCAATTATGTGGTCCTAAAGTAAGTTGCAGTAACCACTTGTGTTATAGGTACCTTATAATGGACTATGGGAGAACCTAGTTACCTACACGTAGACACGAGTCAATATCGAAAAACCATTTTATAAAATTGGCCCGACCCCGGAACCCGGAACCATCCGCTTAGCAGTCCGATACAAATACCGCTGCACCACAGAGATCGTCGAGGGTTTTTTGTAACCACAATTGCAAATTCATTTGATTTGGTACATTTCATACATACAATCCTAGATTTAGACCTCTTCACATGGCCTACTTTCTGCGATACCTCAAAGACATGCTCCGTCCCTAGCCATTACCTACCAATGAAAGTGATGTTTGAATTACAGCACTCGTTACATAACCTGCGCACACGCACCTACCAATGTTGACTCACGGAACAAGACTCATTTCGCACCGCAACCTCGGAATACTAACACGACCATTACCAGGAATGTAGGTCGCAGTCTGAATCCACAATTACATCAGCTTATTTATATCAGGCACAAGTTCACGATCAAGTTTCAATCATAAACAAACAAAGGGGTTATTACGTATTGTGATTGGTAGTGGACGCTTCGGAATAGGGTTATCGGTACTTTACTATGATAAAAATACGAGGAAAAGCGTGTTTTATATTTTTTATGTAGCGAGCTTACCATCTTAAATTATTAAAGGAACTCATAACGTGATTTGCTAAAAAAATGCATAAAAGTATTTAAGTTCTAACAAAATTCGGATAAACTCTATTAGGGCAGATCTATAAGCTACATATATATTTACAAAAAAAAAAACACCTGTTCGTTCATTCATTCATTCGTTCTTTCATCACCCATTCATTCCATTTTCAGTGCGGTCATTGATACAGCCTTACCTGACGCCGACTGCCGACCCCCTCGCAGCCGTGGTAAAGTCTGACCGAATCGAACGGATTCTAAAACGTGTATGTACGTATGGGCATTGCAACAGTTCAAATTGGGAGATTTTGCACTAAAGCTGGTGATGGTTGCACTAATAAACAACAGACTTACTTATCTTCAAAGACCTAATTAAACGAGATAAGAAATAGACAAATAAGTTCATGCCGAAAATAGACTCAATTTTAAGAGCAACAACAATATAATTCTTATTAGTCTGATAAGTCCAGGCTATCATAATTGGTTATAACTATTGATTCTTGACAGATACAAATATATCAACTTTCATGACTCCCATCAAATGACTCTACATTTTTTTTGCCCTTGTTTTAAATAGAAATGTGTTATGAGTTTGTGCTCCAATATGAAAACAAATCTCTTTTAATATATTCCACGGGTAAATTAATACATTGAACAATTAGTCACAAGTGCTTTGTATTAAAACAGTCAAGGGTTTATTTTAATTACATATAACTAGTGGCCGCCCAAGACTCTGTTCGCGTGGAAATCGGTTTCCCGTGGGAATGAGAAGTTTTCCCGCGGTAAAAAGTACCCTATGTGTTATGCTGATGTATAACCTATATTACTATAAACTGTCATCCAAATCCGTCCAGTAGTTTTTACGTGAAAGAGTAACAAATATCCATCCATACATCCCTACATCCGTACATACTCACAAACTTTCATGTTTTAAATATAAGTAGGATTATGACAACCAACAATTAACAAAAACATCTAGCACCTTTATTAATCAAATGCGCATACTGTAACTTATTCGTGAAACTAATACATAAAGAAGCTTCTAATAAAACGTGTGGACGATAACATAATAAAATCGTTTTGCCGGAGAGTTACCTGTAAACAATTTTATGAGCCATAGCCGAGATGCCTGAAAGTTTTTATATGTAGCCCAGAATAAATATAGGGTTTTATCGAAATAAGTTTTATATCAATCTACGTATACAGTCTTTGAGATAGACTGAGTTAGGTACGATATTATGATATAACTGTCTGGAAATCACACGTATTTTTTCTTTACCATTGTTTTATAATTGTAGGTATGCTGTCGCGTTTTTTCTATAAATGACTGCAAACGTTTAGTTATGTTTTGCGAGTACCTATTTCAGAGTAATAACGTAATTATTTCAATTGGAACTCTTTATACTTACTTCTTTATCATGTTATGGTAAAAACTCCATGTTTTGGTTAAACCACAGATCCGCCTCTAGAGTGTTGGTTTTTTAGGTTTACAATTTATGATATTCCTATTATTCCATACGTGCATTGAAAAAATATATGATTTTATAAGCTAGCTTATCTCATAACAAGAAAAATTAGCATATCCTTACTCTTCCAAAATATATTTCTTTATTCCATCTATTTAAAACTTTTAGCAATATAAAAACGTCTATTCTAGTACATACCTATTTCTTTAGCAAAATTGAAAACCAACGTTAGACTTTGACATGGAGTCAGCCTCAAAGGGCTTATGTTCTTATTTAAGTGGTATGAAATAAATAAGAATCAACAAAATCGCAAAACGTTATACATACTTCGTGCAAATAACTTTACAATTGTAAATACATATAAAGCCAGGGACTTTGAACGTTGCACGCTTTCATGTGCACCGACAATGCTCGACAACGTTTTAAATTAGGCGCAGGCGAGGCGCAAGATATGAACACTACACGTAACCCCTGACGCATGAGTGCAGTTTATTCTATAATTTTATATAACAACATCTTTGATTGATAAGTAATTAGTGATTGTTTAAAAAAGTGCGCTCTCTTTACGTGCCTAATGTTTCATTTCTACGCGACTGTAAAATTGTCCAGAACTTTAAAATGATTAATCCTCATTTGGTAAAAGATAAGCCTACCTATCATTGACATTAAGAAGGCACATATAAACGGAATGATAATAACTGTGTTTAAAGACTCTTTAGTATGAATCGCTTGATTCGATCGTTTTGATCTCATATCCGGGGTGCTGACCCTTAACTTCCAACATATCGTCATAACATATACCTATGTATTATTTATATTTTTTGCCAATAAACTGCCTCTGGTTCTACTAACAGACTATAAGTAAAGTAAAATTACGATTGAAAGTAATTTCGTAAAAATAGAGAATGAATAAAATGAAACAAATTCGCTGCGCTTCGTTTGTTTTCGTTGTCTTTTTTTTAAATATTTTAATCTAAAGTAAAGCATTATTAAAAAAGTTTATTAAATTTCCAATCAAAACAAACAATATATTTTCCGCAATTTGCAAACAACAGTAATACTAGTTTACTCATGGTATAGCTACCAACTTTAATTAAGGTAAAGTCGATATTTTTTTTTCTTTAATTTGAAACTGTATTAAACATTTACAACAAGAAACAAACACAGGTACATCTCTCACAAAGTGAATTGTATTATTATAATTTTAAATTTCCTAAACAGACTCTACTTTATTTAACACTAGTAGCCGCTCGCGACTCCGTTCGCGTAGAAGTCGGTTTCCCGTGGGAATGCGAAGTTTTCCCGCGGTAAAAAGTTCCCTTAATTCTTTCATACATATATTTTTGGTTTCTAGAACCGTTTTCGCAGCGCACGCAACGGATGAATAATTTTCCCCGTTGTTTTCCCATTTTCCATTATTTCTTCGCTCCTAATAGATGCAGCGTGATGTTTTATAGCCTAAAGCCTGCCTCGATAAATGGTCTATCCAACGCAAAAAGAATTTTCAAATTCGAACCAGTAGTTCCTGAGATTAGCGCGTTCAAACAAACAAACAAACTCATCAGCTTTATAATATTAGTATAGATACGCGGATTAGGTTTTGGATCTTTATGTCTCTATCGTAATTAATTTCAAAAATAATTAAAAAAGACGCAAACAAATTTCAACTTTTGTTCAATTTCGGCTTCTACCTGAGACTAATCCTGCCAATGGCAATTCTAAACTTAAAATAAACTGGTCAATTTTGACAGCTGACAGCAACGTGCAAGTGCTTGAGAAGTCGAGCTGCGGCCGAGTTTGGGTGACGGTGCACTCGCCAGAAATCAAGTTCAGAAACTCGCAGGCGCCGAACCTCGTGGATGCCATCGAGCTTAACTGGAACTTCAATGGGTGCTCTACTGTACCGCGGCAGGTAAGTTTTTAATAGGATAAAACCTATGCTCTTCATATCTATCTATCTGTGACGTCTTGCAACATTTTGTACAATGGTAATCGGAATCCGCGTTTCTGGCTCTTAATAAACTTAAGTTATGAAAATGCTAGGAAAATGACACGATATGAGTAAGTATGATATTGAGACCATTTATAGTATGGGTCGATTACTCGGGATGGGAATATTACTGACACTGAGACCGAACATCTAGGTATTTAAAAGTTAAATGATACGAATATACGAATCTGTGCATCAGCAGCTTTTTTGATTAGAAATAATTTATTATGTTTTTAAATAATTAAATTAAAACAAAAGAAGTATTGAGAGCAACTTTAGAATTAGGTATAACTATGAGCTAAGCCTAGAAGAAAATACTGAGAAAACCTTGTCAAAATCCGTTACAACTTTTAAGAAAAGCAATTAACATGTTTTAACATTAATTACTATGATCATGTAAACAATTTAGTTTTTTGCAATATTTTCATGTAAATGCAAATAAACATAAATAAAAATAAACCTACTTATAAAATGGGTAACCGTTTGTTATTTTCGTAAAATTTTACTTTGTCATTGGTTTACTAATTCTATTTGGTTGTTCAAATCTTTATTGCAAATATAAATCTTGTTAAAAAATCAACAAAAAAAGAAAAATAAAAGAAAATATTGTCGTCGTCTATACTTACTTGGGTTCTAATCATCGTTACCCAATCAAATAACATTTCAAGGGATATAAGCACATACCTACATACCATAACCAATTGATTTTCAACTTTTTAAGTAATGTTTTAAGTAACTTATAACACCGGATATGTTTAATTTCAATAGCAACAACGTACCTTAACTATCTAGCGTAAGCAAATACACATTAAATATTTTTTTTATTCTAAACAATTGCGTAACTTTAACAACTCCAACCATTTCCTATAAAATATTCATGCTAACTTAATCGTGTAAATGAGTTATTAAAAATAATTACCTTAGTCTTGTAATTACTTAATGAATAAATGGCATATTAACGCCAGAGTGTGTAAAGCAATTAAAGTTTGAGTATGTGTTCACTGACAAAGATTTCATCAAAGTAATTTCTCCTAGATTACTGTTTAACAAGGTGGTAACTTACGATAATTACGCTCGTATTTAACGCCAAAAAGATTAATTATATAATATCTTAATAGCTTAGAAGAAAGCTGACAGGTACTTACATGTTAAGATTAACGAGAAGGTACTATTTTCTCAAATCCAATAAGATAATATTAAAAATGGGTAGGTACTCGGAAAGTCTTCTTTTGCTCGATATTTGCACAGTTTACGAGGATAGGCATTATGGGTTCATTTTTGCTAACAATATAGTGTTACGTAAAGTACTTCTTTGAAAGGAGAGAAGGAGACCTGTGCTCAACTGGTCGCACGTTTAAAGTTAGATATTTATAAGAATTTAAATACATAAAACTATAGTATTAACCATACCGTCAGTACTTTTCGCCCATATACCATAGTTTTCAAGTCCAATTCTAAATTCCAGATAGGCCTATTCGACGATAGACCAGCATCTTGGAATAACGCCCTATCTGTCTACGAGATCCAAGCCCTAGAAGGGTATGTGGTAACAAACGTGTCTCTGGGCCATGAGATGCTGCCTGCAGGATGGCAGACCCATGAAGGGATTAAGGGCCCACATTGCCAGTGGCCGTGGGTAGGCGCTGGAGTGGACGAGAGCATATTGGCGTACAACTGCTTGAAGATACAACCGACGTGGATGGAAGATAATCTGTAAATATTTTATTTTTATTTATAGGCTACTTTTATAACAAAGGTGAATTCTCAGTCAATATTCTCCTGAAAGGACGGATTTTAGTACCAATTAAAACTTTTGAAACCATTTTATAGAATGGTAACGTTTTGTTATTAAAATGTAGGTACACACCTGAGGATTAATATCGTCTCATTAAATTATGAATAGATACGTGTTACTTTTTTTTTATAAAGCTCTTAACGAACAGTACCTAAATTGTGTTTGTCATTTCATGCCAAATTAAACTTTTATTAAAATCCTGATAGAAAAAAGTATACACGGCGAGTAACGATTTGCATTTTATATAAAGTATGATCATGCAAATTAGTCTTGTTTCAATGACTTTATAAATGAGTAAGTATCTATTTTTATAGAAACTGCCAGTTTCTATTCAAATCTATCTCTAATCGAGTATAACTCATTTGAGGCTGAAATGTTTTTCTAATAGATCGTTTATCCCTAGAAAATAGTTCTACAAACATGTAAAACTGACTTACAATGAACAGTCTACAATACAAACATTGAACCTACTTACGCAACCCTCGCATGTATAAATAACTCTCTATCACAAATAGATCGGCCCATTTTAATCCATTTCCTCTACCGCAAAAAAATACTAAAGCTTTTTCCGTATGTATGTACGCACCCAGTAGGAAAACCGGAAATGAGAATAAAATTCCACACTGATGCAAGTTTCTCACCCTTGACGGGAAAAAAACACTCTTGCATGAGCACGCTGTACGTTATTTTTTGTTTGGCCTGGATATCAAACAAAGCCTCTTTTAATGTAGATAAGGCATTTTTCTTATGCAACATTTAACTTTAACTTATTAGGACAGCTTAAAAATAAATGACGCTTAGTTATAATTGTTTTTCCATTCCTGAGGTTTTAAAATTTAAAAAATGGTAATAGTTTGTTACTGTTCAACCATCATTTTGAACTATTTCGAATCTAACTTTAAAAACCAAACTGAATATGCCACGAGCGAGCCATGATATTCAATAAAAAACACTAGTCATTAACAATGATTTTATATACTAACTTAGCTGACGCGCTATATTCGTAACCATACGCCTTTCATCACTACCCATCATAAAACCTTTTTTATATACAACTACAACATTTCTTCAATCATGTAAAGCCACACGTTATTGACCTTTCCAGTGACGTCATAGGTCACCTGCGCGTCGGTGAACTCGCTATACCCGGAGCGCACAACGCGGGCGCCTGGAAGTTCGAGACCGAGATCAACACCGTCAGCCGGGACACCTTCGTGCTGTGCCAGGACCGGTCCCTCTGGTCACAGCTGGTCCACGGCATTCGGTACTTCGATTTCCGCATCGGGTATTACGACTTCTACGCTGATGAGGAAGATAGGTAAGTCAATTTGGCAAAATACTATGAGGGCATAATTATCAAGTCTAGGTCAGAGTCGGACTGTAAACAAAAGAATATCTAGGTTGAGTGTTTTAATTACCTAATTATGTTCATTTAGAGCAATACCTTTAATAAATATTCGGAAAAATTGTAATTTCAATTCATGAATGCAAATATAAACAAACGAACTAATATAATCAATAACAGGCAACGGAAGTGTTCTAACGTTGGTTCCCCTCAGCATTATGTGCGAAACGTATTCGATGTTCGATTCGCATGGTTTCTTCGATTACCGAGACATTGCATAAGACAATAATCATTATGAACTACAATCGAGAACACTCGGTCGTTTGAATCATTAAAGAGAATGCTAGCCTGCGATTACGAGAACAGAGGAGCGGTCTTCGCAACTTCTTGTCAAAAAAACATTAGCCATTAGATAGACTCCAAAAAGTGGCACACTAGCACGTCATATTTATGTCAATATAAGTTGCACAATTTATATCACACAAACTCTACGACGCAATATTATCAGCATTTCCATCTACTTTACACTGTCAACTGTTAGAATGATAAAAAAAGAATAATCAGTAATCGTTCAGTAGTTCTCTCACCCCACCCTAACAAGCACATATTCGATTAATGCCATTTCCGCCCGAAGCAATAAGGGACATGCTCGCACCACGCACTAATTCAGTGGTTTACAATCCTGTTACAGATACTGGCTCAATCATAACCTAATAAGAATCCGTCCATTAGTTCCGCTGCTCAAAGAAATAAAAGCATTTTTGGACACCACTAAAGAGGTAAGATTTTTATAACGTTTTAAAATAACTTGACTTAACCTTAATTTACTCATATTAACGTAAGAGGGAGACTGAAACGTTACAATTAATAAATTTAGCTTTTGTACTGCTTAGTAGTAACAAATTATTTGAAATTATTCTAATAGAAGTCAGTTTCAGCCGGTATACTAACTCCAGACATGCTCTTGACCTTACGTGTTAGACAGAAGTTATAAATAGAAATCCACTGATAAGATGTGTTTAATTTTGCAGATAGTCTTTTTGGATGCTCACCACTTTCCAATGGGCTTCTACAACCCTGATGGTACTCCAATCAGGAACGTCCATGAGGGTCTACTTAAGTTGGTGCAGAGGGAGTTATCTCCCCACATTGTGAAAGCAAATGAGTTCTCTACGGGTCAAGGAGGACCTACAGTCAAAAGCCTGCTTAACTCCAATAAAAGGCTACTATTTAGTTATGTAGACAGTGCTATTGTAGGTGGTAAGTAAATACATTTTCTTTTATTGTTCTGTGTCAAAATGTTTTCTTAACCTTATCAAATATCCTTTAATCTGACATTGTGTTACGTATCATTGTTGATATTTTTTTAACAATTTAATTTATTTATTTAGCTGGTCTGTAATTGCCATATTTTTAAAAATACCCTTTTATAACAACAAGTTAATAAGTACTCATTATAATGATAATCAACGAATAATTTTATTCTGTTCTAGATCACAATTGGCTGTGGCCAATACTACCTCACCTATGGGCGAATACCAACAAACCGTTTGAGTTATTCCAGTACTTAGATGAGGTTATTAGTAATCAACCACACCCAAATTCTAGATCTCCTCTTCACTCAGCAATGGCGCAGACGACGCCGACCGTCCTAGACATATTGTTCCTGCGCGGGAGTCTCAGAGAGAACGCAGACGCCGTCAACAGAAACGTCACAGAGCGACTATCAGGCCCCTGGCGACGGCAAGCCAACATCGTCTCGACAGACTTCTTCCTGGGGAACAACGTCATCGACGTGTCAATTGCCATTAACCAAGAACGTGGCAAGAAGTTATGACGTCACCAACCGCGCTCCCGAAGTGGCGGGCTCCTGGTCAACAAGTGGTCAAGGAACCTGGTCGGCTTGACCGTCCGTCGATCCCCGTGGCTCCTCCAGGTCGCTCAGCCACGCAACCGCCGCAAACTGGCGTACTTAAACGACCAATTGAGCTCAAGTAGCTGCTGCTAATCAAAGATATCCGCTGCGAACCCACTGCCTGACATTCCAATTTGCAGCGGACAATAGTGAGATATTTTTAGGTATTTTTCTATTTGTAGAAGGTATTCATGAACTAGTCCACGTTCCTTTAAAAGGAACACTTATGTACAGTTGTTGATTAAATTATTTATGATAGTAGAGCGTGTTCTATTATTTTCCTAATTCAAGTTAACACAACAAATGATTATTAACATTTTAGAGTAATACTAAAGTAGTGATTTTGAAATGAAATGCATGCGTTGTATAAACTTAGAATATTTAATCCTAAATTAACTTAATCAGGTGTACTTATTGATAAACAATAAATAATACTAAATCTAATTGTACAACAAAACGAGGTAGATCAAACGTGTCTGGAAGACACAAAAAGTCCTAATAGCATCATCACACTGACTGTGGTGCAAGCAGCGGGAGAAGTTCAGCGCGACTCATCCGAGACAGTGCGCGTGCGTCGAGGCCCATCGCCGCGGCCGCGCTCGTCACGTCCAGACCGAAGCTTTGCAACAACGCCGCCAGCGCCACCTCCTCACCAGTGCGGGGGTCACGCAGTCGCGGACAGGAACCATTGCATTGGGGCCAGGAACACCGCTCTATTAGCCTCCGCGGTGCACATCCAGCCCTTATATTTCTTCCTCTGTTACCTAGTCGTCTCTCCCAGCATGCTATGGCCCGAGGTAGAGACACTCCGGACACATTGATAGCCAGCCACTCTGGACGAGCGAGAGCACCATGTGCGAGGCAAGCAGGGGCGAACGTGGCTCGAACACCTTGTAGACTGTTACGGTACGCAGCCCCAGTGGAATGCACTGCGTCCCACTGTGCTCGAGTCCGCGGTGCGCGAACTCCTTCTGCCGCTAGCTGCGCCGAATCAAACAAATACTGGAAAACAAATAGCGGCGTCCGAATGTGAGCGTACAGCTGGTAGCCAAAGTAACACAACCACGGTTTATCTTTATGTGCTCGAACACAAGATGTCGGTGGTGATCCATGCCATAGCGTGTGTCCCAGCCTTGCAACGGTATCGACTGGGGCCGCTCGCTTCGACTTTGATGGTCTATCGAGAAACCAGCCCGAATCAGCGATTGCGGCAACTCGAACTCCTTGGGTGCGTAGCGACCTGCGCGCTGCGTCCGCGTAAAGCATGACCCCGGCGCCCCCAGCGCTAGATCCAACGAGGAGTAGTCTGCCGGAGAGGCCGTGGTGTTGCAGGAGTTCATTGAGGACAGCCCGGACGATGAGTCGGCCGGCGAAAGCGAAGGTATCGTTGGTTCGCTTCGTGCGCGTGCCGGCCCACATGTCGCTGGAGCAGTACGGCAGCAGCACGTGGGTGGAGGCGTGCCACAGCGGGTTGTGCGCGGGGTCGGCGGACAGCAGCGCGGGGGCGCGGCGCGCGCGCGGCCAGCGCTGCGACGACATGAGCGCGGGCCGCCGCCGCCAGCGCGCCGCGCACGACGCCGCGTCCCAGCAGTACCCGCCGCCCTCCAGGTACACCACCCAGTGCTGCGAGTTGCTGCCCCGCCTCATGTAGTACCTGGAACAGTCGTCAGTCACCTATTAGACATTTTTAGTAAATTTTATTTATCATTATCATTACATAGTATAAATCCAAGTCGCTAAGTTTGTCTGCTTGTATGTTTGTCCGCTAATTCCTCCTAAACCATTTAACGGATTTTAATGCAGTTTTCGCCAACTTATAGATATTTTGTTCATTTAAATTTGGTAAATAAAGAAAATTCTGATAAAGTTATTTTAAGTTAACTAAAATTCAACTTCACGGGAACAAGTCGCGCCAAGTTACACCATTGCGAAGCGTGGTGGGGTCACTAGTTTAATATAAACAGATACACACTATTGTTCGTCGCTTGGGGACGTTGGGAAATTACGTGCCGAGGAACGTCAATCATAAACTTGGTCTAAAACAATCATTTCAGTGTCATCACGTTGCTAGCAAGCTTAGGGTTGCCAAGGGTTATCATCTCTACATTAAATAAAAAAAACTTTAGGGTATGTCTTGTTAAAGAAAAATATTCAAATCCTTAAATCGAATCATCTTAAATTTTCTTATACATAAATCTATTTACATGATTTTAACTTGAAAGCGACGGCCCTATTCCGTATTCTTAGACACAGTAATAAATCTAGCCCTAAAGCCGCGAGGAGCAATCTATCATTAGATTTGGGATTACCTTACTTGTGACACCCGCTGAGAGCACTGCCTTACACTAAGCTAATATTTGAAAGTAACACTTAGGTATTTAAAGTATTGATTTGATTTATTTACTGAACAAAAACGTGTTTTTGTAAGTATGTTGTTGTAGTATACATCAGGACATTACTGTTTCTCGTTTGATTGGTATTTTCGTCAGTTGCATTTTATGACGTTTGAGGTATTTACCTAGGTATTTATTCCGACCCCGTGGCGAAATTAAAACAAGTGTGATTAGGTGCCTTAATAAATATATTTCTAACAATACAAGAATAAGTTTTCGCAAGAAAAAAAACTTTTTTATTACACCTAAAGAGAAAGTTTAATATTAAAAGAAAAACTTTAAAAAGCTAAAATAACCAATAAGTAACTTACCCAGCGGGTGAGCCATCGTTGCAAGTGAGCGAGGTGTTGGTGAGCCAGCTTAACCGCAAGCTGTCTGGATGCACGGAGCCATCGACTGCCGTGCTTAATAATGCCTGCGAATCAGAATGATTACGAATTCATTTAAAGATCAAATGAAACTGAAACTTATCAATGCAATCAATAATGCTAACAGAGTCAGAGAAAAATCACTAACGCACGGGTTGATGAGATTTATCCCATTTGGCAATGATACCTCTAATATTAATAAAGTTTTTTAATATTTCTGTTTAATATTAATGTTAAAACTACCAACAGAAGAACATGTTCTAGCTGGACTTTAGAGTTTGATTCATAAACGCCGACTAAGTAAAGAGGCTTCATAAATTCTCGTACAACAAAGTCACAAAGTCACAAGCCACATTTGGGCTGCAATAAAAACAAATTATTGTGGTCGTGTGGGAAGGAAAGTAATTTCAGGACGTAATTGGTAATTTTGTATTGGAACGTCTACTATGCTAAGGCAACTGAAATTTATATCTATGCAAAGAAAACATTTGGAAATAACATGACTTATGTTATTATTACGCTTATAATATAAAAGTAACCACTTGTAATATAAAAGTATCAAATGAAATACTTAATTATTTACATAGTTAATCTACCAAGGATAGAATAATAATAAACCTTATTCGTTCGTGGTAAAATAATTACGAATAGTTATTTGCAATAGTTATAGGTGGTGTTTAAAGTTGTTGTGCAGGAAATATCAATAAATATTGCAAATAACTAGGAGTTGCAAGTATGTACTAGTAGGTATATAGTTATTTTGTAGTGAATTGTTATCTATAATTTATTTATTTTGGAACAAATGTATATATTTCGATCTGGCAATAAACATAAGAAGTTTGGAATATATTTTTTTTTCACTAAAGAAATCAAATGCCAATCTGTAATAGCATTGATAAATCGAATATTGAAATCCCAGATTTCAATTGAAAATTTCTACACAAATTGAAATTAGCATAGATGGCATAACATTGCAATAGTTCATGAAATCTGGGATGCGATTATTTAAAACTAGTGGCCGCCCGCGACTCCGTTCGGGTGGAAGTCGGTTTCCTGTGGGAATGAGAAGTTTTCCCTATATGTTATTCTGATGTATAACCTATATGACTGTAAAGTTTCATCAAAATCCATCCAGTAGTTTTTACGTGAAAGAGAAACAAACATCCATACATACATCCATACTCACAAACTTTCACGTTTATAATATTAGTAGGATTGTTAGTGTAGAAATGTGTATCCTACCTACATAGTGATGAGCAATATGATACAGGAGCTGGCCAGTACACAGCAATTTTTTTGTTAATAATATTATGCTACTAGCTTTTGCCCGCGGCTTCGCACTCGTTAATTCGGAGTAAAACCCCTCTATTATATACCCCCCTATACTATGTTATTTAATAATTATAACCTTTCCCCTTGAATCACTCTATCTAATAAAAAAACGCATCAAAATCCGTTGCGTAATTTTAAGGATTTAAGCATACCTACATAGGGACAGAGAAAGCGACTTTGTTTTATACTACATATGTAGTTATATCGTTTAAGGCACATGTTAACTTAATCTATCAAAAAGTAATTTTATGGCCGTAGCTTTGCTTACGTCAACTTGAAATTTCCTGCTCATCTTTAGAAGGTGTATACTATAAATAAAGAGACGCTTTTTTTGACATTGTGTATTATTTTAAGAGTTTTAAATGTGATATTTTGAGACTGATATATTGCCTATATCAAGTTTTCACATACTAATTTATATTGTACGTACTATTAAAACAATTAGTTTATTCTTGATTAATTAAGACCATGGGTTTACAATTTCAATTAAAGCACTTTAGAATGTTTTATATGTTAGGTACCTAATAACTTACTCAAATATTAGGTACTAACGTAAATTTTATAGGTACCATTTCGGCAATTAATTAATAATCAAAGTAAGCACGTGGTTTGTAGTAAACCTACAGATGTGTGTAAGAGCGAAATGTAACAAACATAATTTAGTCACAAAAAGTACAAGATCACTCAATTTAAATAATTCTCAAGAGATTTGAAAATAATACGGTATCGTGGTCGTGGCAGGGTTTCTTGCGAAAGCCTTCTTCGGATCCGTACAAACATAATAACGGAACACGCAAATAACCCGCGAAAACGGTTTTTCAACCGGTTACACTAGAACTGATTACTTATCACATATCACTTAGAAATAATAAAAAAGCGTACACAAAGCGTCCATGTGAGGGCGAGAGCGCGGCCGGGCTCGCCGCGGCGCGGGGCTCTCATCGCAGGCAGCGCGCGCGCACACAACTACACCCCATACTGACGCGCCACCACTGACTCCCGCGCACGGTAGCACTCCCGCTGTTTACAAATAAAGCCTCTATTTAGAACGAGGGAGAAGGGCCAATCGACTCGCCGCGCGGCGTCGGACCGAATAAAGGTACAGAATAACAGGCGCGGGCGGTGCGTTTGTGCACGGGGGCACGGGACCGGCGGCGGCGAGATCAAACGGCGCGCGATCAAAGGGGCCGCCGCGCGATCGGCATCCGTCATTATTATTATGCAAGCATTACGAGCCGCGCGTGAGACGAGCGAGATGGGCACGCGAGCGGCGCGGGCGCTACCCCCGCCCGCGCCCCCCGCCTGTCAACAACACCCTCGCCCCGCCCCCGGGATTAGCTACACACATGTTCCGCTCCAACATTTTGCACCTTATTCTTTTTGTTTGCTACATCGTTCGCGAATAACGCTAAATACAGGTGCACGACTACCGCCGAGCACCTGGCGTGTTTATCTTTAAAATTTACATTTTCCACCTAATGGGCCACTCAATGGAATGATTGATTATGCGGAATAAAATCAATGTGATCCTCACGATATTCGGTGGCCGATGTAAATCAGCTCGGTTATCTTTATACTGAAATCACAAAAAGCTAATTAACGTGGCTGCCATATTAACGCACACTCCAAATTAAGTAGGTCATAAAAACGACATCAACGCGCCGCAACGAGTTTTGGGGCTTTTCGGAAATTCTATCGCATACCTATTTTTCTATTTTATCTAATAATAAAACAATCTACAAAAAGAAAATTGTGTAAAGGGTTTGCCGCCGTCACTTGTTAAAATAAGATTAGGGCCGAGGCTCCGCGCCGTCTGCTCGTTACTAGTTCCTTCTCTACTTTTTTTACAAAGCTTGATGCCGCCGCTCCCGACGTGGATCGTATTGTGCCTTCGTGTACTCAGTGAACTTTACATTGCATTCAATTTGAAATGTTACGTTCGTTTTTGATATCCCACTTACAGCTGGTAATTAGGATGTTCAGAGTCCTTTCTTTATCACAATGATTGTTTTAAATGCGATTTATTTAAACGAATGTGCTCAAATAGTCACAATTCATCGTTTGGATGAATATTTTCTTCGTAAGTGGGTTTATAAACACTTATTTTTATTCCTAAAGTATTATTATCTTTAGAAGTCAATGTACCGACTTAAAACTTCAACTTATATCATATTTCAAAGGAAACGCCTGATATAAACAGTATTTGTTATTATGTAATTAGATAATTATTTCCTGCCTCTTTTAATGGGAGAAGTGGCCGATACTCGCTTAATAAACTACCATAATATTCATGTTTTTAGAAGACAAGAAAATACTACAGACAAATATAATGAATATCAATGTTACCGAACTAGTTTTCATCTCCGTCTTGTCTATGCTTAGGTCAGATTTTTAGACGTAAATAGTACCTAACTTATAGTACTTCTATAAGTTATAAAAGCAATTAAGTTACACTCATACCTTAATAATGTGGGTATGTAAATGATATACAGCGTGATATAAACCTCCAGCCCATTGGTTCTTACCTAGTACAGAGAGCTATCTTACTGTGAAAACAAACCTTAAAAAGCTACAATTGTTAACGCCCTATATTCTAACAATTTATCTAACAAAACGATCGTTAGGTATATCAACTATCCGAACCAATAAGATATCATTTGAACTGCGAAAAAAATATTACTAGTAATTTGTCGGCAAATTCGGTTATAAAAACAATGGGAACTTTTTTGTGGAAATGTTGGGGATTCACAAAAAATAGCGAATGTTGGTAGTACTTACATTAGGAGAGGAGAATTGTTTGCAAGAATTAGATATAGTCGGGTCGTAAGGTGTTCCGAATATGATTTGGATGTAAACACTTTTCATAATAATGAGTTTGCTGTTTTTACAAACTTTTTATAGTTCAAGGAGTTTCTAAATATTCACATATTTATTTAGTATTCTTACTGTATTTACAAGTAAAGGAAAATGAAATTCAAACTGATAAAAAAGTCTTGAAATCGGTAACTTTTTATTATATTAACATTTGCGTGCATAAATCCGAGAAATGACCACAGATTGATTTGAGTGATGTGGACACCAGGCTAAGTAGAATATAATTGACGCGGCGGCGGCGCGCACAAAGGAGGTACAGCTCGACCACCAAATAACGGCTTCACACTTCATTGCCTTTTGGTTAGGGCTTTAAAACGTTTTGGCGATCAGCCTCGTGTGAGAAATGTAAGCCACATAGTGCTAAGTTTCACAGCATTACCGAAAAATTTACAAATGCAAGAAAGGTCGATTTTTTTAAACATTTCATATTTTTAAAGAAATAACTTTTTCTAATATAATAACCTATCCTGACATAAATACGCCATCTTCTCTTTTTCAAGGCTGCCCATAACGAAACCGTAAAGAATAGTGCTAAGTTTCACAGCATTACCGAAAAATTTACAAATGTAAATAAAGTCCAATTTTTTTTACATTTCTTATTTTTAAAGAAATAACTTTTTCTAATATAAAAACCTATCCTGACATAAATACGCCATCTTCTCTTTATCAAGGCTGTCCATGACGAAACCGTAAAGAATAATCCATTTAATATTATAGCCATGCAATTTAATACCATTTAATTTAAATAAAAACTTCACGGGTTTTGAAACTAACAATGAACTCTATTCAAATCTGTATTAAATATTAATCCCGACATTCTTTCATTCTAAATAACAACAAAAAAATATCTTTTATCAATCTTAAAAGAACGGAACCTACACTAAGGTTATTTCATAGGAAATAAAAAGTTTTAAGACATCCTTAATTGTATTGGAAGGTAATTTTACGGTTGCAATTTGGCTGTGGTGTAGTCTGATAATCCTGTAGGAACATAATGATTATGACCACACAGCAATAAAACGCCAGTCACCTTATTCAGCTACTTTATTACACCAGAGCTTTGAGCTTTGGAAGAAAGCTTTCGACAAAACGGCGCATCTTTTGTTAGAATAAGCGATTACAACGACAATTACGTTTAGTTTTTGCAACATACGAACTGAATTTTACAAAAACTATTCATTTTGTTGACTGCGAAATAGATCACGACTTCGTCGTATTTTATTCTTAACATTTAAAAATGAATATTAAACCGTCAACTACTTACATTTCAACGAATGAAAATTCACAACTAGTCCGTATTCTTTTTGCTATCTCTTTCGACATTATTCTATTCCTAACTTGCTTTATTAAAAATATAGTTTATAGTCGTATCGTCCTCTGTTCGTGTTGAATAGATAAAGAATAAAGTGTTTAATGTTTAGAACATAATATGTAAGTAATAAACCGCATATCATAAAAGCAATCTTATTTATTGGACGTATTAAGATCTACTATTCAATGCAGCTGGCAGTAGTTATAACTTCACACAAACACTATTCAAGTAAGTAATTTTATACAAAATGAACTTACTTTAATAGATCATAAAACTTAACCTACATTCTTGTAGGAAAAAAATAATTACTCGTATTTCTCTTTGCCTATTAAAATTTCATTCTCAACCTGAATATAAATTTTAATCATTCATTAAAATGTTCTAGGAACCAATCTGCGTGTATTTTTATCGCTTGCCTATTTGGCGTGAAATATTAAGACAAGCGGAACTGCTGAAACTTATATTTGATAATTAACAGAAGTACTTTTTTTCTTAAATTTATCATCACCTAGTTTCAAGATAATTTATATACCTATACTTATACCCGTCGAAAAGATAATTTCGAAACTCTATTAGATTGATTAAAACCATATATTTTCGACATCAATAGCACTCAGTTGACCGAACTCTGAAATTCCCTTTAAATTTCTCTATGTTGATATTATTTATGTAAACGTTTGCAGTTTCATCTGCCAATCCGACCTAGAACCGCTGACTCGACAACAATAGTTTGATAATAACCTTCATTGAGTAGCGAATGAATTGTCACCGCGGGAGCACTATCCGGGAATTGCCATTCTACAGATAAGCCACTGATACTATTACCATCTGCATAATCATTTTACTAACTCCCAAAAACTTACAACAGGCGTTTCACAATTCATTTGGGCTCACATTTGCTAGTTTCTCTTACAAGACAATAAAGCAACGGTGAACGATTTATTATTATAGACATGTTCTAAATCAATTCAGAATTATCAGCAATCTAGAACTGGGTTACTAGGTAATTAATCGTTCGATAGACTTCACAGAATCGGACACGCTTACTCGAACTAATACCATATCTCTTCCATAAGCCTATTCTAACTTAGAGTTATAGCATGTGTGCGATATAGTCCTAACAAAATGAGAGGATGATACACCGACACTGATAAATAGACCTGGTTTAGAAAATGAGACTTTGCCTTCGATTTAGTGGACCACCACTTGTCAGATGTTCATAAGTGGAAAAATATAGAAAAATATATAGATTAGATAATACGGTAGGTACTTGCAAATCAACCCAAGAATCAAGAGAGTAATGATGAACACTCCACTCACCTCCGAACACTCCCACGTCACCCGGGGGGTGCTGCAGCAGCTTCCAAAGTCCTGATCCTTGGTATGCCAAGGTTATGAACGTCACAGTCCTGGTAATTCACAAGTCCACAAATTGGATAACGTATCCTTTACACTGGGATTGAACGTCAACACACCAGCGGAGTCCCGAAACGCGCGTGGTATCCTTTATTCGACCACAGAAAATGGCGTCACGGCATCGAACAGAAAGACACAGGTTGCCTTCGCAGCGTCCAATGAGCAACTGACAGCTGAACCGGCCCGAGCGCAGTTCGTGTCAAAAGATGGTTAGAGAGAACATACGAACTACCCTCATGATTCATTAGAAATCATTGCAAGTACCGTACATACCCCCCACCGAAATCATTATAATGATTTCCAGTATAAAATATATAAGATTACTTAAACAATACACATACATACATATTTATTAACCGTCTAAAACTTTTAGAATCCTATTAATAAAAAAGACTATGTGAAAACGTTTCACTAAGTATGCCTATGTGTAAGTGTACCCAATTAGTATTGATATTAATGTAATGAAATGAAAACGTTTCATTTCTAAAAGTAAACTAAACTTAATAAGAATTAATACCCTAAAAACTATTTGGAGGTTAAGCCGCCAATCTAAATGTTAATTTGCATAAGGTAAAGGACATAGTTTGTTAACTGGACGTTTGTAGACACCGTTTTGAGTTCTTACAGAAACAACGCGAACGACATTGTCACCGCCGGGGTGAATCATTTCTACTCTACCTAACGGCCATTGGAGAGGACGAGAGAGATCGGATTTTATCAATACCAACTCTCCAACTTTAATGTTATTAGGCGACGTGAACCATTTCGCTCTTTGTTGGAGAGTGTGCAGATAGTCATCAGACCATCGCCTCCAAAAAGACTGCGAAGCCATCTGGACGGATTGCCAACGTGACAATCTGTTCAGAGGCACGTCAGTGAGGTTAACTTCTGGCACGGCCAGCAAACTTTGACCTATTAGGAAATGACCCGCGGTTAGAACGTCAAATTCATTAGGGTTGTCAGATAATGAGCACAAAGGACGTGAATTCATTATCGCCTCTACCTTACAAAACAGAGTAGTGAGCTCCTCAAACGTGAGAGCTCTATCACCGACTGCCCGATACAAATGGTACTTCGCTGATTTGATACCAGCCTCCCACAGGCCACCCATCGAGGGGGCGCTCGGTGGGTTGAACTTCCAGTCAACGTGACGCGAAGCTAAACCGTCAAGTATTTGATCGCGACGCTCTTTACAAAAGAAAGCTGAAACATCTTTTAAATGCTTCGCAGCTGCGATGAAGTTGGTTCCACAGTCCGAGTATAAACAAGTGCAAAGTCCACGACGTGCAACAAATCTATCAAATGTCGCTAAAAAACATTCACCACTGAGATCAGTTATAACTTCGAGGTGAACTGCCTTGGTTGAAAAACAAATAAACAAACATAGGTACGCTTTATGTATCTTAGCATTACGTCGCAAACTTTCTTTGACATAAAACGGACCACCGATATCACATCCAACATGATTAAACACCTTATCAGGCTGCAATCGCGAAGCAGGTAACGTACCCATAGCCGGTTGTAAAACAGTCGGTTTAAATTTAAAACAGTTACGACATTTTGAAAGAACTGACCTAATAATGCTACGAGCATTTATTATCCAGTATTTTTTATGTAAAATACCCTGCAAAGTGCGGGGACCTACATGCAGGTAGGTTTTATGAAAATACTCTATAATTAATTTAGTCACATGACACTTCTTGGGCAGAAGTAAAGGATGTTTTGCATCTGACGGCAGAGCAGATTGAGCAATCCTACCCCCCACCCTGAGGAAACCATGGGCGTCAATAAACGGTGACAACTTACAGAGTGACTTGACAAATTGATTTTATTTAAAAGTTTTATTTCATCAAAGAAATTGTTATGTTGAATGACCTTTATTATTGACGAGTGACCTTGATTGAGCTCAGTAGTAGCTAAGGGACCTGAAGCACGGCTTGACCCTTTTAGCTTTAAATTGTTTATAAAACGGTGACACCATCCTATCACTCGTTGTAAACGGTTAAAATTTGAAAAATTGTTAAAACTATTTTCTAAGTCATTATTAAAATCAATTTGTGAAGTAAATGCAAATGTGTCAGAATTTGTTTTCAATTCAGGGAGATCGTTCATCTTAGTCGGAACAATAGTAGTAGTGGGCCACTCGTGAACGTCACGGGCGAGCCACGCCGGGCCGCGCAGCCAGCGGGCGGCGGCGGCCACGAGCGCGGCGGGCAGCGCGCCGCGCGAGCACACGTCGGCGGCGTTGTCCGCGCTGCTCACGTGCCTCCACCGGTCTGACGGAACGATTTCTGTTATCTGGCTAACACGGTTAGCAACAAATGTCTTTAATTTGTAAGGTGGTGTTTGCAACCACGATAAAACCACTGTCGAATCGCTGAGCGCGATTATCTTTAAATTAAAATCATTTATATTTCGTACGACGAAATTTACGAGTTTAGCAAGCAGCACGGCTGCAAGCAATTCAAGCCGAGGTATTGACGTTGGTTTAATAGGTGCAACCTTTGACTTGCTTGTCAATAGGTTGACCTTGACTTGACCTTGGTGATTGACACTTCGTAGGTATATGCAAGCCGCGTAGCCTCTGGATGACGCATCACAAAAACATACGAGCTGCACAGAAGTACAGTCGGGAATTAAAACATGCCGCTCGATACGTAACTTTGACAGTTCTGAGAGCTCTGAAAGAAATGTGTTCCACTGTTGGCACAAATCAGGTGGTAAAGTCTCGTCCCAGCCGAGACTGAGTTTCCACAGGTCCTGCATGATACATTTGGCGACAAATGTACACGGTGAAATAAAACCAACAGGGTCGAAAATGCTAGCGAGCACTTTTAAAACTGAGCGTTTTGTTGAAACCCGATCGCTTAAATTATAATTAAACGAAAAACAATCACATGATGGTAACCAAGTCAAACCTAAGACTTTAAGCGATGACGATAACGTATCGTCTTGAAAATTAATTTGTGTTACCTGACCCGCATCCATACGGGACAGAAGTTCGACCTTATTACTGGCCCACTTACGGAGCTCCAAACCACCACATTTTAATAGTGTGGTTAGCTCATCTTGAACTTGCATGGCATCTGAAACGGTAGGAAATGACCATAAAAAATCATCAACATAAAATCCGTGAAGCAGCAGTTGAGCGGCGCGCGGACAGCGGGCGCCCTCGTCGCGGGCCAGCTGGTGCAGCGCGCGCACGGCCACGAACGGGGCCGAGCGCAGCCCGTACGTGTTGGTCTTCAGCTCGAACACGCGCACCGGCTGCTGCGGCGACTCGCGCCACAGGATGTGCTGGTACCTACACTCGGCGGGGTCTATCAGTACGCAACGATACATTTTCGAAACATCAGCGGAGAGGCAAACTTCGAACTTTCGAAAATTAATAATAATTTTTAGAATGTCATTGTGCAACTTTCTGCCCGTCAACAATGCATCGTTGAGTGACACGCCGTTGGTCGTCTTAGCCGACCCATCGAATACTACGCGAAGCGGAGTGGTAGTACTCTCAGGGCGGAGCACGCAGTGATGCGGTATCAGGTACTTGGAAGCTTCTGTGCCGGAGTACGGTTCCATATGACCTAAGGCTTCATATTCGCGCATGAAATCAGTATAAGCCTGCTGCAAAACGGGCGAGCGTGCGAGACGGCGCTCGACATGCATTAACCGTTTCAAGGCCATGTCATAAGAATCGCCTAACAACTCGTGGTTAGGTCTTAATAAGAGAGGAGAAACATACCGGCCGCTAGGGTCGCGATAATGTTTTTCGTTAAAAATGGTTTCTGCAATCTCTTCGTCTGGACTCAATGGAAGAACGCACGGCGTCTCCTCCACTTCCCAAAAACGTTTTAGGGAGTCATTAATGAGATTGTCTTCAACGGTGTACGACACCAACGAAGTTGTAGACGCTACAACATTCGATTCGCTAGAAGAAGGTACTTCTAGTCTTCCCGCTATTACATAACCAAACACACTATTGATGGCCACGGGCACATCACTAGAAAAACTAATTCTTTCGCCGTCGTAAATATGAGGGAAAATATCACCAGCTAAAATTATATCAACCGGTGCCTGTTTGTAAAAGTTAGGGTCAGCCAACACTAGGTTTTTATATTTTTTAATTATCTTTTCCGGTATTTGAACGGTAGGTAAGTCAGCAGTTATTTTAGGTAAAATTACGGCATCAATATTAAACTTCGGATTTTCATTAATGACTGGCTTTAAATTTAACGAGGTCATACCAAAGTTTTTGACGTTTTCACCACCTAATCCGTAAATATTAAATGGACATTTAGTTTGCTTCAACCCTAAGCGTTGTAAACAAGATATAGTAATGAAATTCGATTGTGCGCCGGAGTCAATAAGCACGCGACAAAGTTGATAACCACCAAACGCATCGGATACGTAAACAACAGCTGTTCCCAGTATGACTGCATAGCTACAGTGCGTAGGTATAGACGCATGGCAGGCGCTTGCGCCGGGAGCGAGCCGCGCGGGCGCACTCGCGGCCGGGCCGCCATTGTTGTTGTTTACTTCATTCATATGCAATAAAGTGTGATGCGCTTGTTGACAAATATAACATTTAAAGTTACTACGGCAATTTATAGCACTGTGATTAGGTTTTAGGCAGTTGTGGCATAAGTTTAAAGTTTTAACCTTATCAAAGCGTTGTGGTACAGTTAACCTACGAAACTGTTCGCAGCGAAAAATTAAATGATTTTTATTGCAATGTAAACAGGTTGGCTCAAAATGACTAGAAAAGTAATTAAAGTTCTTTTGTTTATTATATGTAGGTTTTTTATTCACATCTGTGTTAAGTTGTCTTTTATTTTGATTAAAACTTGTTAATTGATTGTTAGAAATTAATGTTGAGTGATCTAAAACTTTAATCTGATTGTGAATAAATAAAATTAGGTTTTCAAAGGTAGGAATTGATTGTTGATCCAACCCTTGCTCAAATACCTTCCTAGTTTGAGAGTCGAGTGCCCTCAACGCAATATGACACAACACATAGCTACCTAAATCATCAATATTAAGTGCCTGTATGGCCTTGAATGAATGCTCAAATGTTTCGATAAAAATATTTAATTGAGTAGAAGACTCCTTAGAAAGTGGTGAAAAGTTTAACATTTTATCTAAATACCTACCCGCCAACATCCGGTTATCTTGATATTTGTTTAATAAACTTTGCCAAACTAGATCGTAATTATTAGCTGTAATTGGTAAACTCTTTACTATATTTAAAGCGGAGCCTTTAGTACATGACAGAAGGTAGTGAAACTTGTCTATCTTAGGTATATTATTTTGGTTGTGAACCAATGAACAGAAAGTTTCATAAAAAGTTGTAAAATTCTCAATATTACCATCAAATTGAAATAATTCTAGTTTGGGCAAACGTGGACGAGAACCTGACGCAGAATTTTCGTCCTTACTGCATTTGACATTAGACTGAGATTTGGATACCCGTAACTTGACGTAGTAATAAAGTTCATCGAAGCTATTTAATTCGTTAGTTTTAAATGAAGAGTCGGGATTAATTTGCCTTTCTAACTCAAATATTGTAAATACTATTTCTTTGTAATTGTCACGTAGAACGTCAGCTTCAGAAGCGCGCAACAGAAATAATTGTTCCGAATCAGAATCTTGTATACCTTTTGATATATCATAAATAAATTGCATTTGCTCGAAATATCTTTCTTTACGTTTAGTTGCCATGATTAAGTCTTTGTGAATTTTTAACTCTGCAGCTTCTTTAGTCGGCGCCATATTTGAACTGTTACGGTGCCTACACAACACAAAGATGCAAAATTGAAGTTATTTGTTTTAGCTATATTATTCAAAAAAAACACAAAAATATATACTTGAACGTCAAGTATATTAATATGAGTAATGAATAATAGCTATATTGTATAGAAATACTCAGTGAAATTTAAGATTTAAACAGATGAACTTGATGAGTAGTGACGCACTACACGCACAAGAACTTAGATCAGTTATGTAATAAGTACGTAAAATACATAAAAATACAGTAATAAATATACTATATAACAGTTTCCGTCCTAAATGTAGGAATCCTAAGCTGTTTTTTAGATGTAACTGTAAATTAACTTGGCTAGATAAGCTAACTATCCAGGGTCGATGGACCAAAATTATGTGCGATATAGTCCTAACAAAATGAGAGGATGATACACCGACACTGATAAATAGACCTGGTTTAGAAAATGAGACTTTGCCTTCGATTTAGTGGACCACCACTTGTCAGATGTTCATAAGTGGAAAAATATAGAAAAATATATAGATTAGATAATACGGTAGGTACTTGCAAATCAACCCAAGAATCAAGAGAGTAATGATGAACACTCCACTCACCTCCGAACACTCCCACGTCACCCGGGGGGTGCTGCAGCAGCTTCCAAAGTCCTGATCCTTGGTATGCCAAGGTTATGAACGTCACAGTCCTGGTAATTCACAAGTCCACAAATTGGATAACGTATCCTTTACACTGGGATTGAACGTCAACACACCAGCGGAGTCCCGAAACGCGCGTGGTATCCTTTATTCGACCACAGAAAATGGCGTCACGGCATCGAACAGAAAGACACAGGTTGCCTTCGCAGCGTCCAATGAGCAACTGACAGCTGAACCGGCCCGAGCGCAGTTCGTGTCAAAAGATGGTTAGAGAGAACATACGAACTACCCTCATGATTCATTAGAAATCATTGCAAGTACCGTACAGCATGTTATAGCCACTTTTCATGAAAACAGCTGACGCGGCACATTTGCCATCGAGGTAAGTAGTTCGAGCCGTCAAACGTATATCGCGAATGATGGGAGCCTTTGAGGGACTGCAATCGCCGAATCACAATATAAATCCAAGTCGATAGGTAGTCAAGCGGCCGATAAGTAGACGGTCGGATTGCCGGCGCGGCGCGATCAAAGGAGCTGACTTGAAAGACGCCGCCAATGCGCCTTTAAAGCAGGTGCCACAGTACCTCGCGATAAATGGCCGGTCGGGGAAGCAATAATGACGTATGTAGCGGCTGAGTGATCAGCATATGAGTAACAGGATATTAGTACTGGTACAGTCGTTAGCCGGCAACTCGTAAAGTTGTATAGGTACGTACGTTGGAGTAATGAAGTAAGGTCGGCGTAATGTTAAATACTAGTTTTAGTCACGTGACATTCAAGTAAACTAATACATACATTTAGAAATAGGAAGTCTATAAATTTGCAGAAGGTTTTGAACATAAATAAACACAGTAGCCCAGACCTACAACTGCTCTGAAAAAAGAAGCTGTGTTTGGATTTTTTATTGTTTGTCGATTATGTAGTTTCTTTATACCAATCAATAGCGCCTACTGCGTTCGATCTTAACCTGACATAGTTCACATTCGCTCACTATACAATACGACCCTAAGCTTTGGCCCCGTCTCCACCGTCGCGGGTTTTATCGGCCCTTTGTCATGTGACGTATTAATTAATTTGGTTTTAATTCTCAATGGCCCTCGGAGACCAGAGTGACGACGGTTGATGGTTTTTCAGATTAGATGGCGAGGAATTTATTATTAAATGGAAGTACGGAATAGGGTATACGAAACAGCTGTGTGATTTGTTTGTTCGCATCAATTAATTGTGCTTGTAAAATACGAATATTAAAAAAACAGAAATATAATTTGCATAGTGTGTTCTTAGCAACCTCGTTAATGTCTTTTCTTAAGTTAAACATAAAAAAAATTATCATAATCGTAAATTGTCCGATATTTTAATTAATATCGGAGCGAATCGTTGTCCAATTACAATTGTGGTGCAATGGAGCCGCGTTCTTATAACGTTGTATGCATCAAGTAATAACTGGGACTTGCTAGTATGACGTATAAGCGTAATTAATTTGCCGTAAACGAATTGTGATCAGTCCGATACGTGCCCGGCGTCGGCATTTCTTTGTAGGCGAAAAAATCCACCAACAAAACCATGGGGTCTCGATTTTATGTAACATTAGGTAATATTTTTTGTGGCGTACCTATGCAACTTCATTGGTTGTATAAGATGCATTTGTAGAAAATATAGTTAAATTGGTTTATTAAAAAAAAACTATATAATTATGTAGAAATAACAAAATTTACTTATAATAATGAATGTAGGAATGCTAACACTAGGTTATACACTTTGTTTCTTAGTATTATGTAGTACCTACCCACTTTCTTTGGCAACACTTTTCCTAAATTATGTATTCTTGATACAATGATCGCGTAAATCCATGAAATTACTTTAGATACAAAGTAAAACATATTTTATTTGTTTTACAGATAAATAATTAAGTTTTTAAGTTGCCTATAAAATTAACAATAAGTAAAAGACTTATAAAAATTTATTTATTTTATTTATTTATTTATTTATTTATATTTATACAGTAATTACAATAATTGAGAGTCCCTGCAGCCTGCAGTAGTTTAGAAACTGTGGGACAGGCTACAGTGTCTTCCCCACTAAATTAAAATACAAAGTCATAACGAATTATGAACAGATAATACATTAAACAAGTTACAAGATAGCAAATCAATAAACTATAGTAACTGCATAAATATCGTTACAACCACAAAGTTATAAAGAAAAGAGTTAGTGTATGTGTATGTGAGTGTTGAGTGTGTTTTGGGTGTGTGTTGTGTGTGTGTGTGTGTGTGTGTGTGTGTGTGTAAATTTAAGTTCAATTGTGCAGAAAAAAGATAAAATTAAAATAATTGTAATCAAAAATTAAGAAAAACATAACATATAAAAGTACATCCTATTCAAAGAAAAATAATTATGTTAGGTATGGAACAGCTCTTCAGTAACATAGTAGTCAAGCTTGAACAACCAAGTCAGGACCACTTTGTTAAACTTATATTTCTTACAAAATGTCGATCTTTTTAGTTTTGGGTATACAATGTCGTATAAAAGAGGAGCGATGTAAGAATATCTTCTCTTTGCAAATTCAGTTCTACACATAGGTTTAGGGAACTTAGATGCAACAATCCTATTTCTGAGAAAGAGAGCAGTTTTAACATGGTAGCGCCAGAGACATCGGGAGATAAAAAGTTTTCTTATAGACAAAACTTTACAGGTTTTGTATAAATCTACTGTAGGATGTCGAAAAGGGAATCGCTTTAGGACTTTTAGGAGACATCTCTGGGCTCTTTCTGCTTCTATCAGGTAAGTTTTACATGCACTTCCCCACGAACATATGCAGTAGGAGATGATACTCTCAGCAAGAGATTTATAAATTTGAATGAGTCGAATATCATGGACATAGTCTCTTAGATTTTTAAAGACAAAAATCAATTTTCTTATCCTGCCGCTTACTGCAGAAATTTGTAGGTTCCATGTAAGTTTATAGTCCAAGATAATACCCAAGTACTTGACATTCGTTGTCGTTTGTATTTCGGGACAGTTACACAAAGTCTTGGTACAAGGTTTTCTATTGCACGGGAAGGTATGCACTCTTAGGGTAAATTTCTGTTTTGGTAAGGTAGCATTAGTGATACAAAATGTGATGCATTTTGTTTTAGTAGGGTTCAGTGCTAATAAACTGTCCTCTAGCCAGGAACTAACCTTTTTCAAACCACTTTCAGCTAAATTAAATGCTATCTTCCAAGTTTTGGCTCTAAAAAGAAGTACAGTATCATCCGCGAACATCAGGGTATTAGCACCTTGTAATTGTATGTCACACAGTTCATTAACATAAAGCAGGAACAGACTAGGTCCCAACGTACTTCCTTGCGGTACACCGTGTGTACATTTAGCTTCGTTACTTATGGTCCCACTAACTCTCACACGCTGACTTCTGTTTGTTAAGTAATCTTTGAACCATAGAAGGGGTGTACCTCTAATGCCGAAACGTTCCATACGGGCAAGTAATAGTGGGATCGAGACTGAATCAAATGCTTTTTGTAGGTCTAGAAATACCCCGAGACACTTTTGTCCCTGGTCAAGACTCTTTGTTACGGTAGAAGTCAGCTGTAGAACCGCATCTTCTGTTGACCTGCCTCTCCTGAAGCCGTATTGGTTTTTAGATAACAGGCCATTGGATTCAAGAAACGTAACCAGCCTATTATTAACTAGTTTCTCCAGTATTTTGGAAAGGACGTTGAGTAAAGAGATGGGCCTGTAATTAGCCGATAAAGTTTTATCACCTGATTTGTGAATAGGTGTGATAATAGCCGATTTTAAGATAGTGGGGAAAATGCCAGATGTAAAACTAAGGTTTGAAATATGTGCGATTGGCAAGACAAGTTCCAGTTTACATTTCTTATACAGTTTAGTCGGAATGTTATCATAACCTGGAGAGCTACCAGCTTTTAAGCCATCTATGATATTTATTATTTCTTGACCTTCGACTAGGAACAGGGAAAACGAGTTGACTGGAGAATGTGTATGCTTTATTCTTGACGCTAACGCCTCCTCCGTGGTTCCAAGTTTTTGAAGTGTTTTGTCAGCAAGATCTTTTCCGATGTTTGTGAAGAAGGTATTTACTTTATCTAAGGATTCTGTTTTTGATTCTCCAAGTTGTAGGAGCGCTGTAGAGGTATTTTTGTCTTGATTGTTATTTAAATTTCCCAACTCTTTTATGAGGTCCCAAGTTCTTTTATTATCACCACTATTCTTTTCAAATTGCCGGTCATAGTATATTTTTTTTGCTGTTTTTATGATATTGTTACATACATTCCTGTAGTTTTTGTAGTTTACCAAATTATCATCATTCGGTGTAAGTTTAAGTTTTTTGTACAGCATATTTCTTTTGCGAATAGAACGGATAATAGCTGTAGTAATCCATGGTTTAAGGGGCCTTTTCCTGGATGGTAGGTTTATTGTATTCGTGTTGGCTTTTAGCACTTTGTTAAAAATAGTTGTTTATTTTATTTTACTTAGACACAATTTTAATATTTTTTTCTACCACATATATTGATTGATTATCTAAAGATATTTCTGGTTTCTTTTTCTACGGATACCATCAAATTATTAATAATCTACTAAGCAATTATGTACAGTCAGACAGAAGAGTTTTAAGCAATTCTTTGTTAGTTTCTTGATCAGTATACTTCCAATACTATTTCCGTAGCTTATTTATATATGAAGTAAAAGAGCGCTTTCTTATTCACCATTTCTTTCTATTTTATTTATGGGATGACATACATTTTGTATGATATTTTTTGTGATTCTGATATTTGTTTTAAATGTGGTAATTAAAATGACTTCTTGTTATTAGCATTTTACGCCATTAAAAATCCACTTCTAAATAACTAAGCCAGCCACAATCAACACGTTTCTAAATAATTAGAATCTAGTTATTTTCTATGTAAGACATTTTAAATAAAACTCAGCATGGTCGATAATTCTGAGCATCAAAATTAATAATATGTATTTCAGCAATAAACTTCTTAAATAGTAATAAATTACTCAAGAGAGTAGTTCAATCAGCTTCTAATTTAATAACTCAGTAAATACGTTTTAAAACAAAAAGTCACCTATTTTAGAGACTTTTCAACGGCAGCAAGTAGATGTTTGGCGCTCTGACGAGAATTACGCTCCACGCTCGCTACGCTCGCTAGGCTCGCGCATGCAGTATCAATATCAATCTAACACGCTCGTTACTACGCTTCTCGCTTACCTTAATTTACTTACCCTAATATAAATAATAGTTCTTTAAGTGTTTAACTAAGTGTGGAATCAGTCACAAACGGGAAAAGACCCTATCGCTATGCAAGGGTTGGTCGGAGGAGAAAGTTTATCTGACATTAATTGCTTGTTTAAGCATCCGCTATCCGATGAATCAATAAAAAAAAGTTGAATCTCCAGACGTAGATCTGATGATGAGTTGTAAAATCCGTGGCTGAGTTAGTAGGTAAATTTGGTGGCAGGAGCTATCTTATTTTTACGTTGCTTCATTTAAGAATTGAGAAATTTCATCACGTGGCCAAAAACAAACTCTGCGTATATGTATATGTATTTTAAATGTCAGTTTTGTTTTTCTATACGTTTGTACCTTCAGGTATGGTCAACAACATATTATGCCTTTCACAAAAATCATTCATTAAGAAGACCCTTCAGAATAGTATTGGAACCTCTTTGATTAAAATTAATGTTTACCTAACACTTCTGTCTCTGGCTGTACATAATAGATACATTTGTTTGTGTCCCAGTTGTTGTAGAAAACCACTTTGCGACAATTCGGACAATTTATCCAAGTTTCTTGTGGGCGAAATGTCATTAAAATTATTTTACTTTTCATCTATAACTTATATAATTAACAAAATACTCTGAAGGAAGTAAGTACAAGAAATACTTAATTGTATACATAAGTAAGAAGAATAAATTAAATAGGGATAAAACAATATTCATGTGTAGATTATTAAAAAAATGACCTCTACAAGATGGTTTAAAATTGCCGAAGGTACAAATAAAAACAACGTTATTCAGTTATCCCGGAGTGTGTGAGGCATTATAAGCTGCTGAAAATAAAAAAAATGTAATTAGTAATAGTTTCCATAATAAACTACATATACTACTTATAAGAAATATATTGCTTTTCGCTCTATGTATAAAATAGAACTTCATGTATCATTCCAGTCTGTAAGTATCCTTACACAAAGTTACGTTTGGCGTGAAAATTTTAGATTAAAAAAAAAATTATATGTTTGTAGATTTTGAAAGAGTGACTAACATGAATTCATGCAAACCTTTACAATATTGTGTGTTTCTAATATTATTAGAAGTAAGGTAGGAAAAAGTTATGTTTTTGATGTTGTCCTCAAAATTTGCAAAAAATAAAAAATCCCGTTTTTCAATCATTGCTGCTCTGCTCCAATTAGTCATAACGTAATGTTGTTCTTATAGATCTTCCTCAAAAATTGACTATTCAACACCACAAAACAGTATTTACTAAGGGCGGGTTGTATCACAACTACTTAACGTGTCTGTAAACGTTAAAAATGGCGTTAACCAACTGTTAAGCTAGAAAACGGGTTGTTTTTGACGTACAATGTCAACGTATTTGACGTACGTTAAACATCTGATGTAAACGTCAAAAAGTTACGTACGTTAATACGTTAACCAACTGTTTGATACAACCCGCCCTAAGATTGGCATGTTCAAACAAACAAACAAATAAGTATAGACTATAAAGTGATAATGAATAATACCAACCGAGAAATGTGTTAGCCCCCATTTGTGGTATAACCTGTACTCCAATTGGCTGCATGAGGATTTATTACATTTACTGAAAAAAAAACAACTATTTAGGTATTAGAGTACAAAAGGGTAAGAATTAAAATATAAGCTTAATTTCAAGTGCCTTTTACTTATTAGGTTAGGTGGTTTACCGCGCACAATGGGAATACAGTGTTACGCAAAACTATACATTTATATTGGAATAATCTATAATCACATTGAAAACCCCTGAAATTATGATACAATAGTGACCTAGTTGTAAACAAAACTCACTCAAGTTGATAGTAGGATTGTGCGGCTGTGCTTGTAGGGTAGTGTCAATCACTGGAGGCACATAAGCTAGAAATATAAACCAAATAATAAATGAATATGTCAATTAAACGAAACCTCAACGGTTGCACGTTACTTCTTTCTAATAAAAATGAACCGACACAGTTACGGTTTCCTTTTTTATATCTCAAATTTTCCATATACTCGTAAGGTTGGTATTAAATGAAAATCTGTAGGTACATTGCAATGTATTTAGCTAAAGGATCGGCCAAAATTGAGCTTCGAATCGCAAAAAAGTTTGAGCATTTAAAACGGAAGCACTTCGATATTTAATATCGAATCATTCAGGCTACTTCAGAGTACGTTTTATAATATGTATAGACGGTATATTTATAGGTGTCCTTTTATATATTTTAAAAGAACTGCTTCCGAAAACAAAAACTGGGCATTGCTGGAGGGGTATTGGTTACGTTTTGAGCAAAAAAAGTTTTTTATACGTAATTTTCCAAAATTGCACTAATACTATCAGATTTTGCGATGATTTGAAAATAAATAGGGTTTTAATTTAATTTGCAATGTAAATAATCACACCTGAACCGACAGTTGATGTGTGAGCTATGACTTCATACGGCGAATACTTTTAAATTTCAATCCTTAATAACATTTTTAAATTGAGTTTTCTGGGTATGCTGTTAGTAAATTTAGTTACTATTGAGGCTCAAGAATTCATGGTTTCAGGCTTCGGAAGTAGTCTTTTTACACCCTTTATATACTATCAGTTACCTAGCTTAGGTGTGTAAGTGTATACTTACTGTGTAGCACATATCCTGAGCCAATGGTTTTGCAACAGCATTTCCGAATCAATATGACGCCCACAATAATGACCACAACAGTAATAATGCCTCCTACTATCCAAATCATCAATACTGCTAGTGCCCCGTCAGAACTAAAAAACACAATTTAAGTTAGGCTATACCTACTACCAAAACAACATTGCAAAAAGAGGCTCGGGGCCCGTGACTAGGGCCCTACTATTTAAGGGGGCCCCAAAGGACCAAAAATTTCTCTCATAGGCTTGTTAATCATTTAAAAAACGTGATGCTTCTTGATAAAGCTTCTAAAAAATGAACTAAATCTCATGTAAATCAAAAGGCCGTCTAGAAAACACAGATTTTATTTAGCAATTATTAAATATCACTCCAAATATTTAACTACATTATTTATACATTTTATATAAACATAAACATATTTGCGTCGTATTCCAAAACATCGAGACGACGACGGTGCCTGTCTGAACTAGGCAGAAGAATAGATTCGCGGTCCCTAAACATAGCAATCAAGAGCAGTAAATCGTTTATTGGTATGTCGATACACTATAAATAAATAATAAAATCCCTGAGTTAGTTCAATCCTTACCATGTGATATATTTAAATTAAATTAATATTTAAGCATACAACTATGTAAAATGGCTTATTATAAAATTAAATATTAAGACGATAATAAATAACTACGTTAAAGAAACCAACTTTAAAAACTAAAAGTAAAATAGAAATTTAATATTCATTGAATACTAATTAGATTTTTTGTACCTACTAAGGTTCTTTTCTTCCATAGGCCAGCGGATATCGTCGGTAACGTTAATAAGTGTGGAAACTGTGCTGTGGTCAGGCCGAAAACCAGACTGATATGAACTAAATAAGTGGAGGATTATCAAGTAAGAAAATAATACTTGGAGTTGTACCTGTCGCCGTAGTCATCGTCAAATTCACCCATTCCGTATACAAGCAGTTAAACTCTGGAACTTTCAAAACGTGATTAGTAACATAGAATAATCGAGTAACAACTTTTTCATAAGCCGACGCTATTGGAAGTTAGTGGTAAAATATATAATGTGTGTGAATACATAAATTTGTAAATAAATAAAAAGAGGTTTGACTCAATTGCAAGCTAGGCCGGCATATCGGAAGATCATTAATTAATCCTTATCAACTAACTAGTTTGAAATCCCAATAAGCCGGCAATTGCGTACGGTTATGAAATAATATTTGTAATTTGAAACCTGTTGAATCCTTGGGAAAAGTTGTAGATACCTAATCTTATTTTTTTCGATGTTTTTGTGTTATAGGTATTATTTAAGTTTTACGATACAAGAATAATATGTTAACAATTACGGGTATTGAGTATCTAACTATTCACCGTTACAACGCTTAATTAAAGTCATGAAGGTATGAGTTCAGGTGTTGGCAGTTTTTAATCGGAAATTTTCGCAATCCAAAACGTTTATTTTCACTGTTACTGTAATGTCCCATAATATCCCTACTAATATTATAAATGCGAAAGTAACTCTGTGTGTCTGTCTGTCTGTCTGTGACGCTTTCACGCCTAAACCACTGAACCGATTTTGATGAAATTTGGTATGAAGATAGAACTGAACTTGGGAAAGGACATAGGGTACTTTTTACAGCGGGAAAACTTCTCATTCCCACGGGAAATCGACTTCCACGCGAACGGAGTTGCGAGCGGCCACTGGTAGGGGAGCGAGGGGCTTGTTGTAACAGTTTTCAGTAAAACTAGTATATCTTAAGATCTATTGATTCAATTTCTACTAAATAAAGATTGATGGATACTGTAACTCTTCCTCTACCAAATCAAGTAAAAATAATATCATAACTATTGGTCATTATTTAACAATCAATTATTTTCTAAAAGAAGTGCGGTGTTACAACTTACCTCGTGCTCGGGGCAAGTTGTAACGTCTACCGGGGCAAGTAGTAACGGCAATAAAAAACGACATTAATACCTCTAATCATTTATTCTTTATTTATTTTTAACAAAATTGACTTCTTTCCAAAGTAAGAATTATGTAATTCTTATCAAAAATCAACTCAAATACACTTTTTTGTAATCAACACTTAAAAATTAAGTAATTAAGAGTTTTATTTAGTTAAACACTACTTATAATCATAATAGCACTTTTAAATCTCAGTAAGTAATTAAATTATTTATTTCTTATACACTCTATCCAATCTTTTTTGTTTGTATCTGTGTAAGCTTCACCACATACCAGACAATGCAGGGTGTAACATGTTACAACAAGCCCCGGGATTTTGTTACAACTAACCCCATGGTATGATTTTTAACATTTATCAAGATAACTTATTAAATAATTTAGCAATCATAAAAACTTTTACACAATATCAGAGATAGATAAATTTGAATGTAAATAAGATGTAGAAAATTTGAAAATAGGCAATATTAAAAACACAAACCAAAATTTTACGACAGTACAATTTTATATCACCTGGCAGTTATGAAGGGAATGCTCACATTTGCTCACTGCGCCAACCGGCGGAACACTGGCTATGGCAATATGATGTGATGCGGTTTGTGGGTTAAATCGAGTCAAAGATATACGTTAATAGTGTTGAAGATCCTGGTGAAAAGAGCCTGTTACTACTTACCCCTGTAACAACAAGCCCCTCGCTCCCCTATAGAATATGTTCCAAAAAAATCAATTCCTTAAGTGGTTAAAGCACTATGGTTGTTAGAACTGCATAGTTTTGGCGGCACTGCCTAACCAAAGTTGCTTAAGCATACAAATTATTTTCATATAGTTATTATATCTAGAATAAAGTACTTACTTCGACCATATAGTACTTAAAAGCACCGTAAAAAACGCAACCACAGTTTAGTGCAACACGAACGAATAATTATACCAAACTATTATAATAAGCTTGACAAAGAGGAAAACTGTCGCACTTCAATTTTATCATCCTTATCCTATAAGTATTTTATCTACATTCTGAAAACAATGCCTAATGAGCCTACCCGACAATATTAGCGAATACTACGGAATAGTCATGTATTTTTCGTAACTTTAATTTAATTTTAATTAAGCTGCCAAAATTTAGATGTTTGAAGTGACTCATCTAGTCAGAACGCCCGAAGACCAATTATCAATCTATTGTCACAGTAATAAAATGGGCCTAAACCTAAACCACATCATCTGTTTGAAATCGGTTTTTTGGTTCATAGTCATAAACACATTTTGCTTCTGATCATGACTTGTAAAATCGTTAAAGAAGCTGCTATAAAAACATAGAAACCCATCTACATAATTATTAATTATTAACCGGTTACTAACAGAAACCAACAAATAAAAGTTATTTACAGCTTTATTTTCTTTAACGTGCATTTATCTATGCTGTAATAGGAAATTTCGGAAAGAAAACAATGTAAATTTATTTTCAATATCAAATCGACTTTATTATAAAATAAATAATCTAATCTAATGGCCGACAAAACTAGTTTTCTGCATCGAAAAATCTCTGGCAAGAGTAACAAAATAAGATGAAATTAATCTTGAAATATAATTAAGATGACGTGTCACTAAATAATAAAGTTATATACTTAGATACGTATTGCATAAGGCACATCTCTTTATCACAGAAAATAGTAGAATCAAAGTATCTACCTGTTTTTATTAATTTCGTGCACTAAATAAATACAAATAAAAATGGCTTCCATAATGCTTGAAAGAAAAGGATAGAAAAAAAACTTTAAAAATACAGCAAATACAAAGGACAATTACCTACTTTATTCGCGAACTATAAATAGACGTTCTGTTTTCAGCATCAATTTCATTTCACAACTATAAATTTATACAGTAGTAAGTTAACTTGGTAGGTTGTTACTTGATTTTTAGCCTTTACTTACATAAAAAAGGTATCTTACTACGTCATTACGTAGGCTACGTATCGAAATATTATGACTATTTGCAATTTGGAAAATGTTTTCGTAGGTTCCAACTTTTAAACTAAGAGATTCGTTAAACAATCGACACGCTGCAAGATTTCCTGAACGTAGAAATTGATTTTGCTTTTTAACTGGCCTTTTTTTTCGAAAACATTTGCAGGATCTATCACATAATTTTATACACACTTTCACTGATTCAGAAAAAAAACTCAAAAGCAACTATTATATTACCACTGTTCTCCTAAAGTTAATATGAGAAAGAGATGAGTATATTTCAATCACTTCGACCAACATAAACAAAACTATATAATACTTTAGACTTCATCTAAAATATTGGCTGTCTCTTTCATATATTGACTCTAAGTAAGTGGTGGCAATATCATAAAAAATATTATAACTTTCTATAAAAAAATTGACGCCACTTTATTCTACTTTTTTAATCTCAGTCGCTTTAAAGTAAAGGCTGTATATTTCATATTTAAGTCTAGAATGTATTTCGGCTACGATTTCTATTCGAGCCTTGTGATTGGTTCGTTCAAGTGAGCGAGAAAAACTGCTTGCCGGGTATTTTCTGTCTCTGTTTCTTTAGGAAATCGCGCGCTTGCTTGTCGCCTTGTCTTGACTCTAACGCTTTGATGGCGTCTCCATCTGTAATTATAATAAAAATTCGTTAAAAGGAATTAAATGCAAGGTTTCGATAAAAGCAAGAAGTAAGTAATTAAAATTATTTATTTAAGGATCTTCATTAAAACAAATCTTAATAACTTTCTATTTGCAACGAATCATATTTAACATAGGAAATAAAGAAAAAATAAATAAATGTAGCTACTTATGTCCATTTTTTCCTAAATAAAACAACCATCGTAACTGGAAGTTATAAAAGTGAAATAGCTTAAAACATATTTAAGCTTAGCGACATTCATCAATATTTTTATTAAGTCTTATTTGGATGGACGAAATTAGGCATACGAAGACGCGATCTTGTAATTTTTTCAGCTGCATCTATTATCCCGACTACAGTTATCTCTCCTACACATGAACGTTTAGCAGCGGGAAGAAAGAGCTCATTAAAATAATTTTTCTTTAAAAATCATATCAGTATATTGTAAACTAGCCGATAGTATTTCTCATACGCAAGATCGTTACGTATCGGGCAGAGAATTGCAATATTCATTTAAAATTCCTATTCTCCAACAATCTTGCAAACTGCTGTAAAAAATTGACAACCTGCTGTAAAGTAGTGTGTTCTTATACAATGTACTCACCAATACTCGCCGGCCTCACCAGCGGCAACCTGACTTGCGGCAGGCTGGCGATGGGCGCGTCAGTGTCCGGCACATCGCGGAGGTGCAGGTAGGCCTCGCCCACGAACGTGTTGCTGACGCTGAACAGGTCCTTGTCCTTCACCACGAAGTGCAGCAGCCCCGCCGCCGCGCGCTGCTCGGGGGACAGCGGCCTAAGGGGATCATTGTCATCATTATCATTATCATCATTATCATTATCGTTATCATCATTATCATCATCATCATCATCATTATCATTATCATCATCATTATTATCATCATTATCATTATCTTTATTATTATAACTAGAGGCCGCCCGCGACTCCGTTCGAGTGAAGTCGGTTTTCCGTGGAATGAGATGTTTTCCCGCGGTAAAAAGTAACCTATGTGTTATTCTGATGTATGACCTATATTACTGTAAAGTTTCATCAAAATCCATCCATCCATCCATACTCACAAACTTTCACGTTTATAATATTAGTAGGATATTACTGCAAACTTTGCAGTGCAAAGTTTCATCCAAATCCGTCCAGTAGTTTTTACGTGATAGAGCAACAAACATCCATCCATACATACTCACAAACTTTCACATTTATAATATTAGTAGGATAATCATAACATAGGAAACGTAGGAACAACGCTTTTTGACAATGAAATGTATTAGTTAGAAAATTTTATTTACCACTAGTGGCCGCCCGCGACTCCGTTCGCGTGGAAGTCGACTTCCCGTGGGAATTAGAAGTTTTCCCGCGGTAAAAAGTACCCTATGTCCTTTCCCAAGTTCAGTTCTTTCTTCATACCAAATTTCATCAAAATCGGTTCAGTGGTTTAGGCGTGAAAGCGTAACAGACAGACAGACAGACAGACAGACAGAGTTACTTTCGCATTTATAATATTAGTAGGGATTGGGATAAAATGTACTTACATCTGGAACATTTCGTCGTACAGCGGGAAGAGTGTTTTGTTGTGTGTTTGTGTCTTTGGTTTACTGACGTTCGCGAACAAATCCTCGGGATATAACGCTACTCGGACGTACGAATCGCATAATCCTGAAAAAAAAAACACTTTTAAATAAGAAAAAAAAATACAGTCAATTTCATTTTTATTAGAAGCTATTCTTGGGTTTTTTTTTGTTTTTTGTAATTAAATGAGTACCGTTAGAATCCGTCGGCATTAGATTCCGAGCGTTCATAATCTCCAGTTTCAAATGGTCCGCGTAGAATTGCGCGCGAACTGTCAGCGCCATCTTGTCATTCTCTGGCGTCAACGCTTGCTGCTCCTGCCACCTTTCTAAATGATACTGATGGATCAGCTCGCTGGTCTCCATGCCGTGGATCTTCAACAAATACTCCACACGTTTCAACGTTTCGGAGGTATAAACCTCCTTGTTGTCTTGGCGGAAAGACCGGATCATGATCTTGAGGCATTCGTGCAAATTTGAAAAGAAAGACGGCGGACGGCGCTTCTGGAAATTCGAATTGTAACGGTCAGTTTTTTTCTTGAGGAGTTCTAGTATATAACAGGTGTAAAAAAACCACTTCCGAAGCCTGAAACTGTATTCTTGAGCATAAATAGTAACTGAATTCACTAACAGTATACCCAGAAAAATCAATTTTAAAAAGTTATTGAAGATTGAAAAGTGGTATTCGCCGCTTGAGGTCAACGCTCACACATCAGCAACTGGTTTAGGAGCGATGGTTTACTTTGCAAAGAAAACAAAAACACTATTGAAATATTGCGGAAATTCTATAGTTATATGGATTTTTTTGTAGTTTTCGTTTTCGGAAGCAGTCCTTTTACACCCTGTATAATACCAACACCTAATAAAAGGAAATACCAACACCAAATAAAAGGAAATACCAGCACCAAATAACTAAACATGATTCTATCATGCTTAGGTAGGTACCACAACCATAAATAAATAATAACATGCTAGTGAAATGCCTTATGTAATAAATAATCGTGCACATTGCTTGTGAAGCCTAATTTATAGTAAGCCTATATATTATACTAAAGGAACTAAAAGGTAAACTAAAATATGCAAAAGTATAATATAGTACCTAGTAATAGTTATTTATGCAAATTAAGTTTTTTTATGCTTAACATACCTACTTGGAATAACATTAAAAGCATATTTCAAAATGGACAAAAATAGAAAAAAGATATTTTAGGAAATCAGGAACATTTGTAAAACATAAATATAGAAATAACACGGTATAGTAACAACATTACATTCCTAGGGGATATAGGAACAATTACACGAACACAAACCAAGTGCTTTTTGCATTAAATATATATTGTTACCGCTTCTAAATGGGCTGCGGCCTTTTTGGTGAGTCGACGGGGATCGATAAATCGGGTTATCTTTGCCCTTCGATTCTAGTGAAAACAACAAGCAAATTAAAAAAAACTATTATTCTGAATTTGAATAAAGAAGCACCATAGAGGTGCGAAACGGAAAAGGTGCACCTACTTCTATAAAAAAGTTGTTGTCAAAATTTGATTCTGCAGAAAACTTATTACTGATTGGCAATGATTTTTTTATAAGTAGATATTGACGTGCAAAATGTGATACTAGAGTAAAACCTTGTTTAAGCTCCTTTTATGTAGCCTACGTGACAAAGAGTGTGTGTGGGCTTTCACTATAACTGTGGTCATTATTTGTGTAGTTTTGTTACACACAGACATAAATGTTGCATTATAACATATCTACAGTATAAAATAAAATCATTGCTGAGAAGTTTTTTCAATTCGACATAACTGATAAGTTACACATTTTAATAAAAGACAAGATGTTTGAAGCTACTCTATAAAATTTTGACAACATAATCTTGTAAAAACGAGTACAGTATCTACTATTTACCCGGTACAATACATAAATAGGGGCCACTTTATTTTTTCCGAAATATCTATTTCTAAACAAGCGAAAACGGGTGACCAGCTGTTCCTTCTACAAGTACAAATTTACACTGTGTTAGTTACGAAAATGTTAATTAAATACAAAAATACACTATCGAAAGTTAATATTTTTTCTAATATTGAAAGCGTTCATAATGAAATAAAGTTAACTATCATACACAAGTAGTTAAAACTGTTAGAGCAAACTACATACAAATAAAACAGATGAACAATATGCTTCTTACCTCTAAATTGGCTTGGATGAGTTCATACAAGACCTCTCCAAGCTGTTCCCAAACTATGTCTAAGGTTCTGGAGAAGTTTTCGTTGTTTAAATGTTGGTATAAAGTGTCTAGGTTTGCTTCTAGGTATCGCATAACGCGGTCCATGCTGGAGCAATCCTGGTGCAGTAACTCTGCACCTTCTATTAGGAACCTTGTTATTGAGGGCATCATCTGAAAAATATATCTCAATTGTAAAACAAAATCATCATTATCTAGATTTTTTTTATAAAAATATAATAGTATCTATTTGTGAATGTTTCTATGTTTATCTGCACACTGCTTTAAAACTATGAAAAGACTTTATGTTGCTTTTATTGTCAATTTATTAGGTTTTTTACCATTTCTACATAGTGAAAGTGTCTTTAAAAATTGAACATAAGGTAAAGTGAATATAAGGTAACTATAAATATTAAGTTATTAATTTTTATTCGTAGTTTCTCAAATACTTATAAAAAACATACAACTTATCCGGCTAATCAAATGTATCTGAAAGACTGAAAAGCCTACCTTTTTGATCATAACCTCTAGTATCTCAGCGATCTTATTTTTGACCGTGTCAATGGCATTCGCTATGACGTTCTCGAGCGTTTCTTTACATCTGAAACAAATATGTTGTACACTTTAAGAAAAAAAATCTATAACAGTAACATCAACACCGTGTTTTTGACAAAAAATAAAAAATCTTTGTTAAACATGAAATTAAACTCATTTTAACGGATTATTAAATTTAAGAAGTCACATTCTCTGAAACAAATTAAACATGCTAGTATTTGTTCTATCGTTTTAAATATTCTACGTTTCGTAACTAAATAAAACTAAAGAAATAACAAATGCTTTTTATTTATTTGATAACGAAAACCTTACTTCTGAACTTTCTTAAAAATTACTTACTCCAGTCGCTTTCTCCCCAAGAACCAAAACCTTTTCCCCTATATATCCTAACTAGCGACCCGCCCACGCTTCGCAATGGTGTAATTTGGCGCGACTTGTTCCCGTTAAGTTGAATTTTAGCTAACTTAAAATAACTTTATAAGAATGTTCTTTATTTACAAATTTATATGAGTAAATATGCTAAAAGATGGCGAAACCCGCATCAAAATCCATTTCGTAGTTTAGGAGGAGATAGCGGCCAAACATACAAACAGACAGAATTAGCGACTTGGATTTATACTATATAATGATAATGATGATGATGATGATAATGATAATGATGATCGTACCTATTGGCGTCTACCGGCGACTTGCACTCGCACATCTGCGATATGATCCGCTCCATGCCGAGCTCCGAAACAAACGGCTGCAGGCTCTGCCGCACGTAGTCGATGTTGTTTATTGCCACACACCTGAATAGTACAATAAAAAAAAAAAAAAGAATAAAAAGGAGGTTAGGGATAAGGTGGTTAGTCTTGTAAACGCGTTAGTTGTATATGCCAAACCTAAGCAATATGCATTTACAAGCAACTGACTCAGCAGTTGCTGTCATACACTATAATTCACTATAAAACCAATAGAATTAATTTAATTAAGTTAATATTGTTTTACTAATCATCCATTACTGTTATTCTGCCCAAATAAATATGATTAATAATCATCTTGTTGCCTGTAATTTAACTCGTTCCGTTTTTATACCCTACAAGCGATAACTATACTTTTACTTTATTTTAAACCATTCATTCTTAATAATGAGCTAGAACCTATTTTGACTAAAACTTCGTACATTTTGTTGTGTCAAAAAATTTATTGAGTTAACAATTTTTTTCTGAATGATCTATATTATAAACAAGTAGTTAAACATTATGTAATAAGATATCTGTAAGAACCGATTATAACATTTGTCATTTACCCATCCAACAAATAAAATACATTAACAACAATCCTATCCGATGACTATACATACCACTCGGTGGTGACTTCGAACCGTTCTTCGTACACCGTGGTGACGGTCCCAACGCTGTCCACTCGCTGCGACATCTTGTCAGAGTAGAACACGCAGCAGCGACAGATATCCTATAATATTATTATAAACTATACTATGTTAAGAAGTTATACACTTTAATATGTTAATAAAGGACATTTGTTTTTAGATCGTTTAAAAAAGTTCTAATTAGTTCAAAGTTTAAGACCGATTTGGATTTTGACACAAGTTTACATGCCGTTTTTTTATTCTCAAAAGGTTAGATATACCCACTTCAGTTATCATAGAAATCTATTACCTAAAATATTATTTAACAGTTCCAACTTACATCAACAATCTTGGCCACAAAAGTATAAGACCCCTCCACATCCGGCCACGCCAACTGCTGCCAAAATATCTTGATCTGGTAGAATATCGCCAACGTATCGACACCTGAACTGCTATATTTCACATTGGAGTCCACAGGAACCAAGTTATCTAAGTCTACAGCTTTCTCTATACGAGTTAGAGCTTTGAAAGCGGCGATGTCTAGCCATTGAGCTACGCCGCCGTAGAACCAAGAATGGAATTTGGATATAGCGTAGGAAGACCATTCGGTTTCGTTGAGGCCTTGGCCTAATCTGTTTGGAAAATTAGGTGATTAGTAATAGACATGAAAGTGAGTAAGGTACAAACTGCTATAATAACAAAAGAGTATACAAAAAGGCGTGAGATAAGGATTTATAACGTAACAGCAAGTTTAAACCCCTTCAGAAATAAAAATCCCTGTATAAACTTGTAATTTAATTTTACACACGTCTGTTCGTCCACAAATCTTTTCCAGAAATATTTTGTAGGTTTGTCTACGGTGCAAAATTTCAAAACAAAAAAAACAGCGAAACCGTTAATATTGATTAACATTCCGTCGATAAATAGGTTAAACTAGAAGCTGTCAAGTTGTATGTAAAATATCAATAATTCAATGCTCCTACATTTGTGTCAACAGAGTTCTACAAATACAAAAAGTCAATGTTTACATGGTAATAGAAGAAAAATATTGAACCACTAATTACCCGTGTCAACTTGTTTCAACAAAGGTACTTTAAATGCCTTATTGAAATGTGTTTTGTATACATTTTTCTTCTTAGATATAAAGATAACGCTCTAAAGCAGCGGTCGGCAACACGCGGCCCGCGGGCCGCATGCGGCCCGCCGACGTCTTCTTTGCGGCCCGCGAATGTATTTAAAAAAAAATATATAAAATAAAATTTCACATGTTTATTAAATTTAAAACCATTGTTTTTTTTGTAATATTATTATCACTAGTGCGGCCCGCCTTAGGTTGATTTTTTCACCATGTGGCCCTTGCCTGCGAAAAGGTTGCCGACCGCTGCTCTAAAGTGTAGTTTTATAGGTCATGCATCTAATGTATGTAAGTAGATAACAGGTTAAGTAAAAATATAATTTATACTAAAACAATTATACTCGTAATTGTTTGGATTTAAAACTATAACTGAAGACTTCATTTCTTTTACATTATCCTCGAAACCAACATAAAACTTTAACCTCTTCATTAATTATTTATAAACAGCCATCTCTGTCAACATTTTGACTCAATTTTATAAACTTCTGACAAAATTCCTACCTTTACCATTCAACGCCTTTGTTACTTTTTCAAACCATCAAATAACATTAAAATCTTTGATATCATCACAAGAATACTTACGTCAAAAACCTCTGCAGCGCCAAATACAGTTCAAACAGGGTGGTTCCCATAGCCAAAGGTTCTGAACCGACATCAGGAGTCCCCATCCCAGTTTCTCCAGTCAGGCCCCCCGCAAGAAACACGCTGTTAGTTGAACCCTCGTTGTATTTTAACCGACGAAGGCTTTTACAAACTTCAATTACTTCGGGCTCGACGAGAGAAGCTATTTTGCTCTCGTAAAGACCGTATAAGGTTTTGGAATAAGGGAAGCCCATTACTCTGAAAGTTGAAAAATATGTCGTGAGTGAATAAATTGTGCAAGTTAATAACTACCTCATATAGAGTTATGCAGCATAAGTATACAGGGACACTGTCGTCTCTAAGAGTATTAAGAAGACTTTAACTATCTTGCCCTTCTAACCAAAATACAAAAAAAAAAACGTTAAGAAGTTGGTAACCATGAGTCGCAAAAAAATATTTAAAAATCTAATTTGGATTTAAAGTATACTTGCAGATAATCATTACTTGATTCAACTTCAGACAAAGTCAGCTTTAATTTAACATTGTATAAACAGGTCATTATTATAGACATTTTGAAGTAAGCAATTCGACTCGTCCATTAATAACAAAAAATAAGATGTCTTATCAATGTAATACTTACTCAACAAATATCCTATCATAGTACTCCACAGCTCTTTGTAAATCTGATCGCACCAGCTGTATAACTCTGATCAAGTGTTGTAACCTCGACTCTTCAGTCTTATCCTTACATTCGTTATTATCCAATATATGCACGAACCAATCCGACGCCCCTTGTATCGTTGCTTGGTCTAACACATTATGAATCGACAAAGATTTTTCATCTCTTAGCCAACCGTATAGATTACTAGGAAATAGATCTATCGTGCTTGGAGGTTCTAATACCGAGATTTTGTACAGGATTTTGAGAACTTCGCGTAGAGTTTTCATGACAGTTTTGTCGCCTGCGGTCTTCTTGCGTAGTTTTCTGACGTGACTGTAGCAAGTTGGTAATAGTTTTTTAGCAGCGTCCCAGAATAACTTGACGTCCTCTTCTTTTATTTGACCTAAAAGTATAGTTTTATGACAGTATAAAATGATCGTTATATTGTTATTGTTCCAAGAAGTTTATTATTCCTAGAACATTCAATGTGTTAAGTACTGTAGTTATGATAATAAGAGCTACTAAGTTTAGAACGAGATAATGGTTTTAATATGTTTTAAATAGTATAACACAACTTGTATTTACTCTTATTCTCCATTCGTTCTTATAAAATTCTTAATTTTCAATCCCATTTTTTGTTTATTCGAGTTACATTACTTCGATGACACGATACCTATCATTATTTACATTGAAGAGGTAAAAGAATCGTCCTATCCATTGCAGATTTTCATACAATTTACACCATCATAAACTGAATTGAGTCTGAACCTTTAAAATAATTGCAAGTTTTTTATCCACCAGTTAACTCAAAGCCTACCTGACTGCATCGGCTTGGTGAGTCTATTAGTATACTCTGAGTCGAGTGCTGCGTGATGATGGCCTCGGCTTATAATATACTCGTAACTAGCAACCCGCCTACGCTTCGCAATGGTGTAATTTTGGCGACTTGTTCCCGAAACATTGAATTTTAGTTAACTTAAAAAAACTTTTTCTGAATGTTCCTAAAATATGGAGAAAACCACATTTAAATGTAATGTAATGATAATGATGATAGTGATAATGATGATAATGATGATAATGATAATGATAATGATAATGATAATGATAATGATGATAATGATAATGATGATAATGATCATGATGATAATCATAACGATGATAATCATAATGATAATGACAATGATGATAATGATAACGACAATGATGATAATGGTGACTAACCTGACTGCATCGGCTTCGACAGTTTATCCAGCAGGTTGTTGAACAGCGTGAAGCTGAGCGGGTGGTCGGCGGTGACCCCGCAGTATACTACCCACTGCGCCAGACTACAGTCGACGCCGCCGAGTCCGCTCTGCGCCGAGTGCTGCGTGATGATGGCCTCGGCTGCCGACGAGAAGTTGCCGCTCCACCAGTAGGGGGCCACCTGTAGGGTAACAGGTACTTAGTCAATATGACTTTTATATATAAAACCTACACTTCCTCCTTCATTACATAGTATAAATCCAAGTCGCTAATTCTTTCTGTTTGTATGTTTCGCCGCTAACTCCTCCTAAACCAGTTAGGGATTTTAATGCGGTTTTCACCATCTTTTAGGGATTTTTTCATTTTAATTTCTAAATAAAAAACAATCGGTTTTTTTTTTAAAGTTAGCCAAAAATCAATGTTTTGTGAGCAAGTCGGCCAAAATTACACCATTGCGAAGCGTGGGCGGGTCGCTAGTTTATACATAAAACCTATACCTCCTACTTATATTATAAACGTGAAAGTTTGTGAGTATGTATGGATGGATGTATGGATTATGGATGTATGGATGTTTGTTATCTTTCACGTAAAAACTACTGGACGGATTTTAATGTAACTTTACAGTACTATAGGTTATACATCAGAATAAAACATAGGGTACTTTTTACCGCGGGAAAACTTCTCATTCCCATGGGAAACCGGCTTCCACGCGAACGGAGTAGCGGGCGGCCCTAATGGCTCTATACTAATATTATAAAGAGGAAAATTTTGTTTGGTTGTGTCGAATAGGCTCAAAAACTACTGGACCGATTTTAAAAAATCTTTCACTATTCGAAAGCTACATTATCCACGAGTAACATAGGCTATATTTTATTTTGGAAAAAAATATGGTTCCGTAAGATATTTGGGTTTTTCGGACACAACGTGTAAAAAATCAACCAGAAAAGTTACTTATTTTACTTACGTACGCTGCCTTAACTATAAAAGATACATCTTATAAATATCTAGAAAAAAGTCCGCGACACACTATACTTATCTATGTCGAGTGAGGCACAACAACCATTTTTTTATTTAAAAATCTTGAATTTTTGGACTACATTTAAACGCGTTCATTTTACTCATGCTATTAATCCTTATCAAAATAAATTATTTCGTCACTAAGTACAGTTTATGTAGATAATATTTGGTCTTTGAATGATTAAAATTGGACGTTTAGTTTTGAAGTTATGGTGAAACTAGAGGCCGTCCGCGACTTCGTTCGCGTGGAAACCCTTTATAACAACGTAATAATATTGTAAAGCACTGCAACGCCCTTATCACAGGCATATTGTAAATACTGCAGTATAGGCTAACATGGCTTTCACTTAAGATATATATAGGTACTGCGAAGGGCTTTTTTTGTAGGTCTATCCTTACTATAATATAAATGGGAAAATGTATGTCTGTCTGTCCGTCTGTCTGTATGCCGTTTTTACGTGAAGCGAGAACGGCTGAACCGATTGTCTTGATTTTGGAATAGAGATAGTTCGACACTCAGGGAAGATGAAAATACGATAATTTTACTGCGAGAAAAAGCCTCATTCCCACGGGAAAGCCATTTAGCTGCGGGTGAAACCGCAGGGCGGAAAGCTATACACTATAAAACTAAAGTGTTTGTTTATATGAACGGGCTTATCTCAAAAACTGCTGGTTCGAATTGAAAAAATATGTCTTTGAATTAATATAAAAGCTGTTTTTATTTAGAAAGGTAAGTATACACATAGGCTAAAGGAAAAAAAGACTTGCGTACGCTCCGCTGCGTAAACGGTCAAAGCTACGCAAAAACGAATAACTTTTGAACTAAACTGCGGGGCACAGCTTTTCAGAAACCATTAATGGTATGCGTAAGCGTTATCCGTTTTAACTAGTATAATTTATAGATATGTGCGAGTGAATCTTAGTAAGCCAATTTACTTTTCTCCAAATTGAAATCAACTTCATCATTCAACCTTCATAATAATTTCTGTCAACATTTGTGTAAATGTATGGAAATAAATTGAAAAAAAATAAGTCAAATTGATTACACGAATATAGAAAGCGAGTTAATATCAAAATGAAAGAAAATAATAAGGGGTTCATTAATGTCTAGCCTTAACTTCGCAAACAGACGCTAAGAGAGCTTTAAATTTAATGAAATATTATAGGATACGAAAATAAAAATTAAACAATAAGTTAGCCCAAAAAAATTAACTCTAATCGTTATCGATAACTCTTCTTTTTTTATTCTTAAGCTCACCTTAGAATGTTCTAACTCATGCAGCAGCAATATCCTCAATAGATGTCTATGTTCCTGTGCGGCCACACTCTTGTTTTTCTCCGAAGAGAAATGCAGGCGAAGTTTCACCACGCCCTGTCTCCGTAGCTTGCTCTTCTTGCTTAGGTTAAACCACATTGTTATACCACCAGCTGGTATTGACTGTGATAGAAATAATTTCTAAGTTACTACTAATATCTAAGTTATTACTAGTATACATATATCGAGATAGAATTATTGGAAACGAGAGATTAGATATAAGTTTTGCGAAAGGAAAATGGGTTATTTACTTGTTAACACTTGATGTTTATACAATGATATAGGAAAATTCAATAGAAAAGCTTAATATCATGGCTATATTATCGCAGGATATAGGTTTTTTTTTCAGCAGGCCTGGAATACGTACCGTTGAAATCGTTTTAAAATAAATGTCTTAGTAAGAAAATAATAAATGTTTTGAATAGTTTTTATATATGAGCCGCTTAAATATAAAAAAATATGATGATATAAAGAACCATACAACAAACACTTTTAAATATTTATTACCTTTTTAAGCTATATTGTTTGCACTGTTAATATTTTTGCTATTATCAAAACAAAACACAACTAGGTAACTATACTACATTATATACTAAAATTAAAATAACAAAACGTTTACTAGCAGTGTTCACACAAGACTTACCTTCAAAGGAATATTAGCTGTGCCAATGAGTTCATTATCATGTTTTCCTGTAGAAGCAGTTATTGCTATCTCCTTCATTAGTTTCCGAAGACCTTTCACACCTTTCACTTCGAAGATTTTAGTCATTTTCTCCTTCACCGTTTCCGCTGGGTCAAAGTCCCTTATAACAGAAAAAGATAATGAAAATACAACCTCTAACGTCAAAGAAACCTTATTCAACTGTTGAAAAGCAGTTCTCTACAATGACATGATTTTTCCATTTGTATACTCAGCTACTAAAGCGAATTTTATTTAATGCAAAAAAAAAGATATTTGCCCATATCTTTAAGGGCTATTTTCAATTGACGCTTACTTTGTCGCTGAGTGTACTCATTAGGAATAATGAACCACCTGTTATTATGGAACCTTATGCGGGCAATAATCACAGGTGAGTCGTAAATATTTACATTTAAATATCTAGCGGAAATATTTATTATCTGTAATAACAAATTACCTACCCGGCTTAAGGATTTTTTATTTATTACCTGTCTGTAAAACTTTGCCAGTTTATTTCCTTTTACGCACAGTTATTAAATAATGATAATTTGATGAAATGTAGCTTAACAAGAATGACGTTGTATGTAGCCATAGCTTTAACTAAACAAAATGTAATCTTAATTAATACACTAATTAAATAAACGGAACTGATAACCCACCACACTTCCAAACATAATGAATCTTCTTGCAGATTTTCAGGCATCGGTCTGTAAAAAAACGTAAACATTATAGTTTACATAGCGGTGTGGATAATTTCTTTATGCGTTATAAATCCGCTGAGGAAAATCACTAATGAAACCATTAAATATTTTAACGACTAAGGAATTCGCCATCAATTCCCAAAGGTGATTTTATAAACTATTAGTTATTTCGGTATCCTTATTTGGAGTTTATAAAAACATTAGCGGCCACGCTTCGCAATGGTGTCATTTTGACCAACTTGTTCATAAACACTGAATTTTGACTAACTAAAAATAACTTTTTCAGAAGGTCTTTATTTACAAATTTAAATGAATAAATTATTTTTATGTGGCAAAAACCGCATTATCCGTTCAGTGGTTTAGGAGGAGTTAGCGGACAAACATACAAACGGACAGAATTGTAATGACCTTCTCATTCAGATAAAAAGCAATTTATTGAACTGCATGTAGACAAAAAGTTAGGCTGCAAAGTATTTAAACTTTTTCATCAGTGTCAAACTTTAGTTTGTTTTATTAAGTAAGACGTAAATTAATGTAACTGAATGAATCGTCATGTGTTTTATTCTACGTTCTTGGACGCGAAATAGCAACATCAATAAACGCTTAACGATTCCATCAAACATATTGATTCAAGCTTGAGTAACCAATCAAGACGGCTTTCGTATCTGTAAATTCTACAAAATACTTACAAAGAAAAGTGTTCTTCCCAACTAGGATTCAGAGATCCCGACTTCACGGAAGTATTGTATCTGTGTGACGAATTCGACATCAAATATATCGTCACAAACGGGTCACTTAACCCATTCGGATCCTTTGGCACCAAGTCTTTGGCTTCTACGACCTCCACGTTAAGCATTAGCTCCGGAGGTTCCTTCGCCTCTGCTTGAACTAGTAACTCATTATGCTTGTCGTTGGTTATTTTAAAAGCCTCTTGTACGTAAGACAGCATCGATTGCTGTCCTACCTCACAGCCTACGTCACATCCGCCGACATTGTGGAGGATCTCGTAGAGAATTTCAGAATAGAGTTCGTCAATCTGAAAGGGAGGATAAACGTCAACTGGAATAGATACTGAAAGATGTAAAGGTTAAAAAAAAATTGGGGAATTAGGTGACTGTGAAATGAGTTTAATATAGAAGGATAATGTTACTCTAATATTACGTTTTTTTACTAAGTAAGCGTTAATTCGTAATTAAAAAACTACCTTTAGCCAAAGGTAAATGGCAAAACTTATTAGATAAGAGGGAAATCATAAATAAAAACTAAGTAAACCAATATTATCTTAATGAAATACAATCAACTAAAATTTAGACAATTTTGCGGTAAATCAGTTGGATGCCTGCGTAGTTTCACTAATGAAACTTAGTTATTACTACGCTGTTTTACAACATCATTAACAGTTTTAAGTGCATAGTAAAAAAACACATAAAAATTTTAACTGACAAAAGTCATAATAGACTGAAACCCAGGTTAGGCTGAGCAGTTCAATAATCAAAGATATAATGTGGTTTGGTTATCATCCCCATGAACTATTTCTCTTTCATTTTCAATTCAACTCAACACTAGTTATATGAAGGTGATAAATCATTTTCCAAACGATCAATACGACCACACGAACAATAGTTTAAACCTATTATTGCAACCATCATCAATTCCAACAATAATTACGAGACCAATCATTTGTTAAAATCAAGACAAAGTTGACTCATAACGACACTAAAGAAATTCCATTTATATGACACCGAGACGGACTTATTTTTATAATATCGTCACTGTCTGCATCTGCAAGGATTACCACTGTGCCGGATAAAGTTTGCAAAATCTTAAAAAGTACAAAAAAAAGAAAAAACTTACTCGAAAAGACACTAACGAAATAAGTTGACTAAATAACATTTTTATGTGTTTGAAAAATTAATGCAGGTAGTTGCAAATAAACAATAACTACAAAATAAGACTTTTATTAATATTTGAAAAAACATACCGTTGAGTCATAGTAGTAGCGCAATTTCATTTATAACTTCAAACTACTGGTTGAGACATTCTCGTAGCGACTAAACCTACTTTTAGTGGTGCCTTTCTACCCCTCCGTTAAGGGAGGCCGTTGCCAAGGAACTACCGGCATAACCACAAACCGACCAAATTGAAACGAACAGACGAAACTTTAAGCCCGCCAGCTTTGGTGAAGTTTTAAACGGGGCGGATTATGTAGACTGACTATCAGAAAGATATTGATCGGGAGTTGCAGGGTTAACACGGTAAACTTCATTCTAGATGCTATAGTAAAGATTTCATGCGAAAAACAGTTATTTACGACAACGGCTTACTGACTTATGAATGAAGCTTTTTATAATGTTTACACGAAACGATGCCTTAATAAAACCATGTGTCCAAATTCGCAGAAGTTGTCGAGATTATCTATATTGATAAGAAAATGGTTGTAGGTAAACAAACACAAACTGTCATTGACTGAATAATAAGGCTGGTCTGCCGCTCCAAAAACTCCTTTTTCACACCTCGGAACTTAGTCCGTAACGTAGCTGTTCCATTCATCGTTATAAACAAAGTAAATATCACGAGTTTTTTTCTGAAATAGAACTTTTATCACTGAAAATCTTCTTAGAACTCGTTACATCATACACACTAAAAACTTTTTAAACATTTGGATTCACACTGGCCACTTATAATGTATTCCATATTCGAAATCGCGGACCGGGCGGGGTGCTGGCCAGTTCAGAAACAGATGTTCCCTCAGCCAGTCACCACTGCACTGGCAGTCAGATCGGGACTCACGGGAACTCGCGGTGCGCAGCCAAAATCTATTTTTGCAAAGCGCCGCCGGCAGTGACGAATGCTAACTCGACCAAATAATAAAAAATACGTCAAGGTATTGTACGATTAGGGTTCATAGACAGGAATACCCAGAATAAAGCGGAAATAGAATGTGTGACGGAGGACTGTCCAGAAGTGGACGCTGCAAGACGCAAATGACGTGCGAAATATAATACGAAACAGTATAATAGCAGGATATTATGTATCGCTATTATGAAAACGAAGAAACATAAATAAAAATTTTTTATTATAAAAATATAAAATCTATACCCTCCAAAAATACCTGCCAATTATCATGACCCACATCTTTGTTACCTACCTATCTCACTTGTAAATATTTCATACACAATATGTGTGCTAATGGATTTTTTCAGATTTATAACCCTATAAAACAGTACATTTTAAAGCTAGTATAATCATAGGAATGGACACTTGAAACGGCTGAAACAACTGCCGGTAAAATGGCATAATAAATTTAATAAACGAGTAATAAAACAAAATAGTTTTTCTTTACTCACTTGTAGAAAAAGCATATTATATATCTACAGGATAGAGAAAAAACATTTCCCAAAACAGTAGGCAAATGGAAGGAAGTACGAAATCGCAAATACAGCTAAATGTTTATAATTTTAGCACATCTGGAGAAGCCAAGGCTCCAGAGGTTAACCGGTATCCGCGTGTGTTTAATTTTATCAATCAACACAAACACTAATGAACACTGGAAGTTAACTTATTAATAGTTGCTGAACTGTAAATAGACTATTGAAATCTCCACTTCAATTTATTACAAAGATTAGATAGTCTTAGTACTCCTTTTAAGACAAGAAGGACATAGTCATTTCATTGTACTTGCATAATTTTAATTGTTTTAGTTTTTAAGTTTCCTTGTATTTGTATGTACCTACATAAATTATAAATAAATAAATAGCACATGCAAGAATATGGCTAAGTTACCTAACAATATGATTTCCTTGCATAACACTCAAATAGTCGAAGTTTTAATCAAACACAAATCAACAACAAATATGACATACGTTTATGAATATAACATGTTTCATATTTTATACACTTCAATAACTGAGACTGTATAAAGCTGTAGTCTAGAAACCAGACCAGCCCATTGGAATGCTCTTATATCTAAGCCGGCTTGTAGCTTGCTGTTAGTCTACAAACATCAAACAATGATGACTGATAGAAGGCATGAAGTAATACAGATAAATAACACGTTTATAGCAGGCGAACTGTAATCTAATGCAGATATGTAATAACTCTGCAATATTCCCTCCTAATTTTGGATAAACCGGAAGAGAGTTTATCGGTTACTTGTTTGGCCATTAACAACATATTTTCCAGAATTCTCCTTTCGAAAGCAAAAACATAATATAAGCCATAATTTTGAGAATCCATTGCTGTTTACAATATGTAAAGTAAACATACAATCAGCATAAAAATCGATATTTTAAACCACATCCATCCAAACCTTGTGGTGGACAAAATAACTTGTTAAAAGAGTTTTGGCTAAGTGCCACATACGAAGATAAGAAGTGAGTGAAATGCACGTAACATTATCCAAAAAAATGTATTGCATTCGTAAAAATACGATGAGTACTTTACTTGAAATAAATATGATTGATGCGCGTGCGTGACCAATCTAAATTGCTGTTTAGTTAACTGAAAGCGATTACAAGTTATGTAGCAAAACTTTTTGGCTTAAGTTAGACACCATTCTTAATCGGTCAAGGACACAACCAACTAGCAATTGTCAAAGCGCAGAACCTGACATTAAACCCGGTTAGCAGATATTCTTGGACCGATGCCCACACGAAATGAAAGTGTTTCGAAGGTAAATGTCGCCACCGCGTCTCTAACTATGAACTATTCATAACACAGCAGTATTGGAATGAATTAGGTGAATGTCTAGTTCATTCGACGAGATAATGTACGATTGAAACACCTATTTGTGGAATTCCATACCTATTAATGTGGAGTTTTTATTCTATTATAATACGATAATGGACATAGTAACAGTTAGTTATCTAATTGAAAGGTAAATATTTGAAGACCCAAAAACGAATGAAAAGTACGATACAAAGAACCAAAGATATGCATCGAATTAAGTAGTAAGGTACAAATAACTTAAAAGTTAAAGACTCGAATTACCTACACGGAATCAAAAAAGCTGTCGACTTGTGAAAAATACCGATTTACCTACTAACGCCAAAAGTATGTATGCAAGTTTATTAAGGAAGAACAAAAAAAAATCTTGTAGATTAGTATTGTAGCTTGGTCAATATAAAATGTTTATGCGCCACTTTCTTACAAAAAAATCTCGAGAAAAGTGCCAAAAGCCCTTCGCCTTCATATCATGACGAATGTTTACACGATTGAATCGGGTCAAGCGAAGACGGAGTTGTAAATAAACAAACTTTTTCAGTCTATTATGACGATTTCAACACGAGTAGTGTAGGTATTTTGTTAGTACAATTGGATAATAATAAATGGATAAAATAAAAAATATCTCCAAAACAAAATAAACAAAGTCAATTCCGCTTTGTTATGATCAACTTCAAAAAATGAGGAGATAATATTTCAATGTTCAATAGTAAGTTTTTTTTTTTAATAAATAAATAACTCACGTTCCATCCTATAGCCTGTTCATAGAGATCAATTTTCTCCGGATCATCCGGCTCGGAGTCTGTATCAATTAAGGTCTCGTTCCCGCTATCAGAGTCCCGGGCCAAACTCCTGCACTCTCCCTGGAGGTCCGCTTCACACTTCTGCTCATTTTCATGATCTTCTATCTCTTTCAACGGAGCGAGAGGGGTAGACTCTTCGAGAGCGGCCCTCTGCGACGCTTGTTTGAGAATGGAACCGAACTTTTCGAAGAAACTGTCGTCGACTTCTTGTATTCTGAAAGAAAAAAATAATATAAGTAATTGTAATGTAAAACATAAAGATTAAAGATTAGAGTATTTTTAGATGTGACAAGTACCTGATAGTGAAGTGCTTTTAATCTAGAAGACAGGGTTTTATAAATAAAGTGGAATCAGAAATAATAGTACAATGTATAGTTGTACAATTTATTCACATGACAAAAATACTTATTAAATAAATAAAAATATTTGGTTAATTAATTCAAAGTATAAATAAACCATATCTGTGCATAAAGCTGCTTTAAAATTAAAAACATTAACAATAATAAATAAAAATGCAATGTAAATGAAAAAAATAAATGACACATAAATTTTCTACACATCATTTTACAGCCCTATATTAAAACTAATATGAGAATTGTAACACAGTTCCTAAAATAGTTGTTATATTTTATTGGAAGACTGGAATCGTTTTATATTTAATCTCAGTTAAAAAATACACATTAAGATATGTTTTGAGCTTACTATGACTACTGCAAATGTTTGAAGACTTAACAGCCTTTAACTTACTAGTTAAAATTACATGGTTATTTTAACAAACATTATTGTCATACAGCTTTTAAACTATTTGTATTTAATTATTTGTCTAATCCTGACAAAAGTGTGTATTTGATATCTGTATATTCTAATACTCCATGCAGACTTCCCTCACGTCCTATACCTGATTCTTTGATTCCACCAAACGGTGGCTCTGCCGCTGATAAAATCCCATCATTGATTGCAACCATCCCAAAGTCTAAATTCTGAGACATTCTAAACGCTTGAGCCAGATCTCTTGTAAACACATAAGACGCCAACCCACTTCTTGTGGAATTGGCAATTTTCAAAGCCTCTTCTTCATCTTTGAACTTTAGACAAACTGCTACAGGACCAAATATCTCCTCCCTGTATATCTGCATATCTGGCTTTACATTTATCAGCAATGAAGGCTCATAAAACTTACTACCAAGATTTTCAGCTAACCTGCCGCCAATCAAAGGTTTGGCACCTTTGGCAAGTGCATCCTTAACCAAATCTGACACCTTCTTTACCTGAGCATTATTTATAAGAGGACCAAGATTCACACCTTCAGCAGTACCACGGCCCATCACACATGTTTTGCCAATACGAGTCATGAAAGATTTAATAAACGCATCATAAACATCTTCATGGATAAGGAATCTATTAGCACCAACGCAGGCTTGACCATTGTTCCTGAATTTAGCACTCATGGCATTTGTCACAGCATCCTCGATATCGGCACTAGGGAATACTATAAATGGTGCATTTCCACCTAACTCCAAAGCTACCCTTTTGATCCCTTTAGCTGCCATCCCGTACAAAACTTTTCCAACCTGTGTCGAGCCTGTAAAAGATATGCATCTTACATTGTCGTCCTCGCACAATACTTGTCCCACAGCCGGAGCATTTTTCCTGCTTGTTGTGACAACATTTATCACTCCTTTTGGCACTCCAGCCTGATCAGCCAAGTCTGCTGCAGCCAATGCAGACAGAGGCGTATCCTCAGATGGTTTTATAACACAAGTGCATCCTGAGGCCATCAGGGCAGCAACCTTGCGAGTAATCATGGCAAACGGAAAGTTCCAAGGGGTGATAACCGAAACTACACCAAGAGGAGGCCTTGTTACCAAAACTTGCTTATTTGGCCATGGACTAGCAATGATTTCACCATTTATATGTCGAGCTGTATCAGCATAGTATTCTATAAATGAATTTCCATATGTTACTTCACCTTTGGCTTCAGCCAGAGGTTTTCCAGATTCAGCGGTGATAATAAGAGCAATGTCATCAATGTGTTGTTGACAAAGATTAAACCACTTTCTCAAAATATAAGATCGTTCCTTATGTGTGGTTTTTTTCCACGACTGGAATGACTCGGCGGCATTTTCCACCGCCGTCTTGGCATCAGCAGGATCCATATCCGGCACTTCTGCAATCATTTCATCCGTAGCCGGGTCGAAGACAGGAAACACAACGTCACTGGATGCTTGAATCCATTTACCATTAACATAAGCATTTGTTTTAAGTAAATGCATACTTCGCGTTTGACGAATAGGCAGATGTTTAATAGTTTTCACAATTCCAACTCTTAATAGATCCATTACTTCTCTCCGATCTTCGGCAAGTGGCTAAGATAATAACAAGCACTTCAATGTCAACCGATCAAAACAATTCACTCTTGTGATAAGAATACGACACAAAAACCTCTGAATATAGATAAAATTATTTAAAACAGCGTATGTATTCACGAATAAAGCTGCGAGACGTTCAGACTTAGTTTAATAGAAAAATATTGATGTAAATTGGATGATTGATCTATTTATTTACGCCGCGAGCGCTCGCTTTGTGTTGCCGAGTTATATTATCACGATTGCACAAAATTTTGACATTACATTCGTGCCACCAATATTAAAATATTTTGTCTCTGGTATATACGAAAGCTGTCACTTAAGATTAAAGGAGACAAATAAACATTACCTTAAATAGAGGTAAACTGAATAAAATAAAAACAGTTTTCTCAAAAAATTTTTAAAATAAAATTATAAATTTCTAGTACCCATTAATTGGTAACATTTGTAAATTTGACATTTGGATGACATTGGCATTTACTTTTGCTCGTAAAAGCAGGTAAAGTAACTGTGCTATACGGCCCGGACTTTTCACTATCTTTAAAAAAATTACAGACAAGTAAACTACCTAAAACATTCACTCTAATTATCTCGGAGTAATAACTAAAGTATAGAGAGACCTAAAAACTTTGCTCATAAGACATTTTATCGTGTGATAAAAAAAGATAAGTAGATAGATATTTGACAACTGTGAGTTTTTAGAGCTACCCACTTCTCGTGCCATGGTAGTGAAGTGCAGTTATTATAAAATATCGATGATATTGTCGTGTATAAAAAAAAATAAGCTAGTCGAGTGTAAATAAGAAGAAGTAAGAGTTTAATCATTGATAAAACCCGAACTTATCATAAGTAACGTACAACAACTATCCCGGAAAAAAAACGGAATACGCCATCTCGTAACATAGCGCTGAACTACAAGGTTCCGTGCGACGTGACGACGCGACGGTAATAAGTATAAAGCGAGTTTTGAAAACTTCGTAAAGAGTTGGCAAGCTTTAATTTACTTCATAATTTATTTGATGTACCTATAAGTGCACAGTTTTTTTTTAAACTTTTAGGTGATATTGATAAAAATAACACCAGTTACAAATATAAAGGATGTAAGTAAGTAAGTACCTACATTTTAAGCATAGGTATGTATGTAACCTAGTTATTGGAAATACATGAAAACATTTTAGACCCATGTAGCCCATGTACCTAAAGGTAGAGTTAATTAATATATTAATTATAAAGGGCTACAGTTAATTAATATATTAGCATTTTTTTAGTTTCTTTTGATTTTTATATAGGTACCTTTGTAAATAATATCTTATCTTACTTTTTCAATTTATTTTATTATATATTCACAGTTTAACTGTTATTTATCTGTCCATTGTATTAAAAAATATTAGGTTCTTTGACGCGTTACAATATTAAACGGGTTAAAGTTTTGAAATCGGTCGCCTGATTTAGGGGTTGTGGGGGGTTGGGGGGGGGGTGGGGGGGAGGGGTCTGAACCCCCCCTGATCATTTTCAGCCGCCGGAAAAGAACCAAAAAAAAAAATTTTTTTTAAACCCAGTAGCCCTCAATATGGCGAACTTTAGTAGCCAATTTATATGTATAAAAACTCGCTTCAATCATGAGTCAACGGACTCCTTTTTCTGGCAGTTTAAAAACAGTAACCTAACTAACCTAACCCATTGATGTCGGATTGTGTCAACTCGGAGTCAGACTTTGCTATTAATTACCTAAGAATTATGTAAACACACTTATTAAATACAATATGATTACCTCGATTGTATTTCCAAACAGAGTCCAAAAACGTAGCCAAGTCGTAGAAAAACACACAAAACAATACGGAAGAACACATTTACATATACTCGTAAGCAAAGAAATGACGCGAGCTGAGCTACGTACAAATTTGACATAAGAGCAGTCAATATCATTCATCCAAGATGCTAAATGCGTTCCGATTCACGTTAATCACCAAAAAACATTGACAAGCTGTACTAAAGCAAGAAAAATACGTTCCGATTTATGCAATTGTGCAAGTATTTAGGAAATTTTAATTTTTTTTTTAAAATATTTAGACGTAACTTCGGCAGCCAAAATTACTTGTAGGGGGTTCAGACCCCTCCCCTCCACCTCCCCCAACCCCCCACAACCCCTAAATCAGGCGACCGATTTCAAAACCCAACCCAAAATATCCATACTGCACTAAACAATTATTTACTTTTTTAAACCAAATAAAGAAATGTTCTCCAATATTTTTTTTTGTTGCAAATACTCTTTTATTATTATTATCTTTAATTAGGCATGGGTAGTGGTAATATTTAAAAAATAACCATTATAAACATCAATTTAAATTTGAAACCATTGTAATATAAAAACTTACTACTAAACCAAATCAACGTTAATGTCTATATCAATAGGAAAACAGAGTAGGTATTCGTGACTTTACCTGCCGTAGAAATTAACACTTCCGGAATTAATTGACCTAATCTACTGACACTTATTCATTCATGTTACTATACTTACAAAATAGGTTTCTACAATGCTAAAAATAACCGTCAGTAAAATACAGTCGGTATCCTTACACTAAGCTAAGAAAATACATTTATCAGATTCACAGTTAGAAATAGACGAGAAATCGATAAGGATTGTTTTACAAAGAGGTAGGTATTACTTACTTGCTATCATGAATTCGCTCCTCAACAGATTTCTGCTGCTGTAACTTGTCATAAAAACCCTTCCACATGCCTTCTTCATCCATTTCGACGCGGTTTGTTTGTTTATTATAATTTAAAACAATTTACGCGCACTGGCACTCTTTTTGATGTTTTATTTAACACTAAACGCGCCGGCGCAGCCTACCACGTAACCATAACAAGATGCAGATGTAAATGATTCATGTACCAACAGTCATAGTTAGTATGACGTAAACACCAAAACCAAACACGATTTCCAAGCTTAACGCTCTTGAGAACCAGAATACGATCGGAAGAGCCGATCGCACAAAACCACTTCGCCCCACAATTGGAGGTCAATGACACTGAATACCCGAAGAAATTGCTCGCTTTGCACTGTTGATGTATTTGATTCACACAAATTTTAATTCACAGTGGATTAGCGTCGATTGCAGCGCGCTTCAGTGCGTAGTATTATTGTTTTGGTCGCTGTACCGCGGAGCGGAGACCGAGTGACGTAATCGTCTGTGCGGATCGACCGGCATACAAAGCAGCTGATGGGGCACGTGGTTGGTAAATGACTGCACGACGACACATAATCTAAATGTAAGAATACCTCTGTCCATTTACAGAAAACATAACACATTACCTACGTATGACGGTCAACTCTTTTGTAAACTGTGGACAACGATAAGATAGTCGCCAACCAGACTAATTACTTTTAAACAGCCTTCTTTGCTTTTGAGGAACAGCTAACGTTCCGCAGCTGATTAGTACTTGGTCTCAAATTTTTAGGACACAAACAAAAGTATTTTTCCTGTTTGCATGACCATATCGAGGTTGAGTTAGTCCGCCTACTTTGGCTGGCTCTACCCACAGGTACGTCTGATTCATTTAAACCTAACTAATATTATTCTATTGTTTGTTGATTGCAGCAAATCTTAGTATAACTATTTTAACGTCATGCAAAATTAACATAACGATTAGCGTTGAAGAAAGGTTAAGTCATAATTTATTTCGTGCAGTTAAAATTTGACCTTGATTTGTGAATGAATTAAAGAACCTTCGCTTAGGTAATATTTACCTTACGTTTCCGATGAATATTTAATTGAACATCAAAGGTTTTTGGTCAGCATGTGTGTGTACCTACATATTTTTGATGTTTTAATGAGTTTAGTTGCAGCAATCATCATAAATGATCTTTCTGAGGTAAATAAAGTATTGGTGAACTTTACACAAAATAAACTTTCACGGCAATACAAACTTATTTCGATACATAATTTTTGAAATGGAGTCTAAAGATAAATTACTTTTTGAATTTTGTAAAGAAACAAACGTAATATCAAAGGGAATATGCATGCTTAAATTAAACGAAGAAATGGCTAAAACTTTCAATTAATATTAATTGTAGATTGTCTCTTAAAAGAATTGGACTACATTTTAGAACGCTTTAATTAAATCTAAACTATGCAAGCAAGCGTAAAACATAACAAAATAATGTCGCTAAGATAAGATGAAACCTTGCTGAACGATTTATCTAGTTGACAAGCATTGCACAGAGTCTTGAGTTAATCATTGAACAAACAATTAAATCATCTGCTACTCTTAATGATAAAGATGAATCACGTGATTCATTACATCTCAACTTGTATAAAGGCTACGAACGGAAGCATAAGATTCCTACTTGTTTCATAGATACAGTCATTTTCATTTATATGCAAGTAGCAGCCTATAGAAATAGATAATGTACCTATTCATATTTTTGAAAACAATGTACTTGGTGATGACTCAATCAATACTTATATTTATTTGAAAACCTAATAACGACTTTCGAATTTAAGTTTACACTTGTATATCTATACTTATAATAAATTTGTAGAGGTCAATTCTGTGCATGAAATATATTTCTAAAATAACTATAAGGGGGTGATACTGATGCAAAAATGCAATCAGTAAGTTTTTTGTCTGTCTGTCTGTATAACCTTTATAAAAACAAAAACTTCTCGACGGATTTTTACGCAAATTGGTACAATTATTTTACATACTCCTGGGCTGGTTATAGTATACTTTTCATCACGCTACAATCAATAGGAGCAGAGCAGTGAAGGGAAATGTTCGGGAAACGGAAGAAGTTACTCCAGTTTTTAAGCTTCCGTCGCGTATGCAACCTTAATGGTTAAAGCTTCACAGAAATCATATATGACAGAAATGTTTTCCTTAAAATTAAATGAAAAATAGCCCACGGCAGCATATGTCTATCTGTTATGGTTGACTCACAATAACACGTGTAACTCCCGATAACTTAACAGTTTGAAGCTTTCTGATTATATTTGTCTACCCTTACGTTTATAACACTCTCAGTCATCCCTAATTAAAAGTTAACATGATGATCTATTCCATAAAAAAGAATCATAGAAATCGGTATAGAAGCAACAAAGTTATGTAGGGTACTTTTTACCGCGGGTAAACTTCTTATTCCCACGGGAAACCGACTTCCACGCAAACGAAGTCGCGGGCGGCCACTAGTGCAAGAATAATTGCTCAAAAATATGTGTTGTAAGCATAGGTCAGTTTTTATATACAGGGAGATTCTATAATGGTTTTCGAACCGAAGTAAATAACCGACAATGAGCTGAATTCATTTTAAACTTGAAATTAAACTCATTTTAACGGGTTTTACGCGTTTATTTTATTATTTTTGATTTTCCGACGTTTCGGCATTTTTGCAAATGCCGTGGTCACGGGTAGACTGAGATGTTTGACGTCTTCATAGAGTTAAGTAAAAAACGATTTTTCGAATTCACCGCCATCTGTTTCGTAATTTTCTCGCATAGTCGCTCGGGTTCACGCAGTAGACGCTGACAGTGTCTTTATTTTTCTGCTTATTGGTCTGCTGGTTGTTCTTTTTTATTTTGCTAAGTATTGGATCCCACGTTGGTGACAGCTTCCAACCATCTTCTCTATTGAAGTTAGGGTGTTTTTTAATTTCAATAGTTTCTCTTACCAGCCTAGGAATAAAATGTTTCTCTTTTGCTAGGATTTTAACGGTATCAAATCTTAGATAGTGGTTGGGCTTATCCATGGAATGCTCACAGACTGCAGATTTTGTATAGCGACGGTTTTTTACATCGGCGATATGTTCTTTTATTCGAGTAGACACGTTCCGTTTCGTTTGACCGATATATGAGAGCCCACAGTCACAGTCAATCTTGTATACGCCTGGGTCTTGTAAAGGGATGCTGCTTTTTACTGGACGAAGATGGTGGCTAATCTTGCTGTGTGGCTTGTATATGGTTTTTATTGAAGCCCGCGTCGGAAAATCAAAAATAATAAAATAAACGCGTAAAACCCGTTAAAATGAGTTTAATTTCAAGTAATAATAATCGCGTAAATCTAAGAAGTTCATTTTAAACATCTATATTCCCTTATACTTTTTCTATGTCGGTCTTTACTTTTATACAATATTTCGTACGCTTTTGGGTACAAAACTGTGGACGGCCACACAGAACTTACCAATTCTTGTAAAAAAATAATGATAACAATAATAACATTGAAATTAAATAAGTCTGAGAGGGACACAATATAATCATCTAAGTATCTTGCTTGTAACAAGAAAATTAACTCATAACAAGTTCAAAGTCTTGTTTGTTTTTCATAAAGCTACAAATATGAGCGAAAGATGGCTTATTTGATGTTAAATTATGACCGGAAAAATGCATCTCGAGCATTACTATTTTTTTTCTACATATTACTGGAGGAAAGCCGTATTTTGATAACAGAAAATTGTTTTCTTTAACAGATGCTAAAAGAGTAACAAATTGAAAATTACAGAATGTGAGGCTAAGTGCAGTCCCAAATACATAAAATACGAGTAGGTACCTATCACATTGAATCAATTTTACATAAACAAATAATTAGGAATTTTAATATTTGAATTAATTAGGGCATTATATAGAACAGGGAGACATAAGATAGAAATGTTTAAGTATATTTTTCGTTTCATAAAAGTTTTAATTGGAAACCAGTAAACTTTTAACTTTGAAAGAAAAACCCAGTTTCTACACATTTTTCATGTGTTAAAAAACACATTTGCTAAATAATAGAAACGACACATAACTATGGTTTCTAAATTTCTCATATTACAAAATAACTGGAAAATGAGTTTGCGTTCTTTTAAAGAATACACTTAATCTTAATTATGTAATCATAACAATAATGAGAAAGTAAGAATCGCAACTAATGTTATATATTATAGTTTCCTTCCTTAATCAAATATTTGATGAAATGAGGAAGTTATGTTGACTTTTCACAAGAACTAATTGCATGCCACAGGGTAATATTTTGGGACCTTCAAAATACTTCGTGTTTTTACAAGTAAAGTTCAAAAAATCTTACTTTTTCCTGCTTATAATTTCTCGTTCCTGCAATTTCTTATACACAAAAGACCAAGGGTCGTGTAATTTCTTGGATTCCATTTTATTCACAGCACTTTATTTTATATAGTCTATTCATAAACAAATCACTGTATCACACGTCCGCATTTGAAGATAATTAACTTTAATTAAAAACTTCTACAAAAAACTGTTAATTTGTGATTAAAACGGCAATTTGGCTTGAATGTTTTCGTAAATAATAATTCGTGATGATAAAAATATTTCATACTATTTGTTTACTGTTTTCAGGTTACGCGAATAAAGTTCAGCTATAGACTGACTGAATAACTGGCGGGCTTTAGGTATATTGTTTGCATCGTAGCACTTGCCACGCAAATATTTTTGCTATCAACGATAGAAAGAGATGAAAATATACAGAATGTATAAATTTGTCCCTTTCCGTGTTAAGAAGCACGCCAAGCCTCAGACTGCGGTAAAGCCAATGCGTCTTGCCGGCAAATCCTACTCCAGTTTTTAGAGATCCAAGGCCAATTGTAGGAAACTTTTTTTAACGCAAACTATTGTTCATGAATGGTTGAATTTCGTGTGTCATTGTCTTTGAAATTGAGTTTGCCAACGAAATAAGTATTTGGGAACTTAAACGCAAATTAAATGCTGAAGCCTAAATCGAGATAGTCATGAACATTACCTTGATATATATTGTTATCAGGATACGCCCAACATGATTATTCTTTTTTATATGATTTATTTTACTAGTGTTCTAAAAGATAATAAGATCCAGGTTCAATTACAGTTTTCATTGTATTTTTAGACAAATTACAGTACGTTACTTGAACTCTCACCTTATTGACGGTTATGTTGTACGTACATTATCTTATTCTCTCTATCATCGAAATATATTAATAGGTCGTTTGAAATTTTAAAACCATTCTATACAGCCGCAAGGTTTTTTTTACATTAGTAAAACTTTTAACACTTGCCCTTTAATGCAGGTAGGTATGTATAAAATAGCGAAACTTAACTTTGGTATTCTCTATTTAATGTAAGAACGTAAGGATTAAATACAACAAATTGGACCGAAATTATCCTATTCAGTAAAGATAAAAGGAAAGACGAATTAAATTTGGACAGCCGGAAACTCTATCGCATTAATAAATAAATTAATAAATAAATGACTAGAGTAAACTGCCAACAATAACAAATTTCCTTACTATCTAAAGGCCCTGGGTTCGATTCCTAGTCGCGCAATGCTCGGAGACCCGCGTTCCTTTTTCCAGTATTAGTAACTTCAAAAATTTAATAAATTAGCATTTTAATTGCAGCTAAAAGTAAAATCTCAAATTTCCTTACTTTCCTACTTTTTAGAATCTTAAATCAAGAACGAGGCCAAAAAACCCTTGAAAGATGAAAGGATGACCAATATTGACTGGTTAAATACAAACTTGAATTACTTACTTTGCTGTTTATTTTATAAAGTGGTGGGCAGGGATTCCCTTCTTAAGTGTGAAACCCTGATTCAGAACAGAAACTTTGTTGCTATTGTTTTAAAAACCTGAGATAAAAACCAGTGTGACTGGAAATTATAGCTAATTAAAATCTACGCAACAAGTAAATTAAATTAGTATATTAAACAATAGCTTTATGATATAGATCTACAATACAAAATTCTGAGTATGACAGCATATATTACCCAATTGGGGTCGGTGACATTTCGGACCAAAAAAACTCGGACACCTTCGCCAATGTATGGAAAAAAATAATATTAAAATTGAAAATCCATACACTGGCGAAGGTGTCCGAGTTTTTTTGGTCCGAAATGTCACCGACCCCCCAATTGAGTAATTGTTTTGCAAACGGATTATCCAATAAAACAGAACTATCTTGTCTTGATGATATAAAGATTGGGGAAAATCATAAATCATTTACATATAAAAATGTGGTATGTATTTGGCATGCACTTATTCTATTTGAGACATACCTACTTAATTGAACAACCATTTGATAACCATAAAGGTACACAAACGCGTCGTTTAAAAAGATTAATACGTTACAATATTTAAATTATACGTATACACTTTTGCCACGTGTAGTTTTAGAGATATTTAATTTTTATTTTAAGTATTTGTATTTAATTTCTACTGAATTAAATCCTAATTATCTAGCACAAATTACAAACTGTGTTACAAATTACAGTTAAAGTATAGTAATTCTGTCGTCAGCTATAGTAGATACTTCAAGCAATTTAACATTAGTCATGCGTGGTTGCATTACTTCAATTGTGTAATATCACAGACTTAATACTTTTACGGCATTACCAGTTTCATGGCCGCGGGAAAACACACTGTCAACAAACGCATCGGTGTCTGAGTACAGCGAATTAAACGATTTTAAGTTATCATTAGTTATTGTTGAGTCTACATTGTTTTATTTGATTGTTGGGTCGGTGCATGGAAGATCACCGCAAGGTTTTCTCTATAAACTTTACTACTTGGCAAGCTAATCTTATCGCAATAATAGCAATTTCGTTATAACTTTCAAAGACATTAATTAAAAAATTACATAGCTGTCAGAAGAAGATGAAATTGTAAGTAATTGTTCTAAAAATAATTAAGTACATGATTAAAAGAGTGGATTTTATCAGAAAACAAAGATTTTGCTAACATGTTACAGTCGTCTTTATAAAGTTTTTTCGTTCATAAATTTAATGTAAACATGACGTTTGCTGTTTGAAAAATGAAAATAGTAAATATAAAACCTATTTTAAAAATGTGGCTGTTGTAATGTAGAAACATTTTATGTTTAAAACACGGACGTATCGGTAACTACCTCCATTCGACCTACACACACAGGTACTATTTTCGAAGCAAAATTACCAAATAAATGGAAATACCCTATTTCATTGATGTATCTTAGTCACTCTTAGTAGAGAAAAGAGTGGTAATCTTTCTCAGTAAAAACCAAACACTGCTGAGTTTATATAAAAGACTAAGTTCAGTGCACCTAACAGTATCACGGTAGGTACTAATGGCTCATTTGCATAAAACAAAGACTCTTTAATTCGACTTCATTGCAATATGTACACTTGCTAGAAACACAGCTGTTGTTTATTTAAAAGATAAACCAACCGTCGTTTGTACTCACGCGTTGAAGCAAGACCAAATCTTATCGCCAGTAATGAGCTACAAGTGGAAAAGTTAATGGCTTTAGGCTTTAGCTACTTTTAAGCTTGATCAAGACAGATCTTCTTACGATTTTATAGTAGATAAAATTCCCATAGGTATCACCTTGCTAACTTCCTAGTAAATAATTTTCGAAATTAGTACTTATGGGGTAGAAAATGAAGTAAAAATAAAAAGTTTGAAAAAATCAAATAGATTGAAAAGGTTCCTGAGTTATTCATAAGTAAAACAAAATAGGTAGGTACTTAATTAGGTGCTTAGGTAGGTAAGACTAAAATAAACATTTAAAAACTGGTTATTGGAAACTGAAAATGCCAAAACGTTCAAATTCACACATTATAACAAACTTCCTGTAGGCACTGCATTTTCGTTACCAAAATTCCAAGATTTCGCGATGGCTCATCAAAATCAACATAGCGTTCTTGTTTCGTTTAAATTTTAAGTCATGATCCTTATCATGATGTTTGAAAATCCGCTCATGGAATTAAAACCATGGATTAAAAAAAACTTCCATTACTGCCATTGTTTCGGTGTTTGATGATAATGACCAAATTCAGGGTCAGCCGGTGGTACCAAACTATAATTATAGTGCGTAGGTTCGTTGCTAAAGTTTTGCTAAATTAGCACTTATTAGACTGGTCCAGTCTACCTATCTATGTAAAGATACTTTTAACTGACGTAACTGTTGATAATAATAATTTTATAAAATCAAGTACGCATGCTACAGATAACCAAGGTGACGTGAGAATTAATTGTATACAAGACCTATTCGCAAAAAGATTTGTGAGACCTTAACTTAATATGTACCTATAAAAAGTACCATTTTTCGTTTATAAGTTTTGAGCAAGAGGGTAAGTATCAAATGATAATTATGTTTACCTAATACAGTATTATGTATAAAATTTTTTTTTTACTGCATTTCATTGTTCAAAAGAAAATCGCAAGCAGTCAATCTTGTAGCGCCATCTAGCCTACGCTGCGAGCACTATAATGATTTTTCTTAATAAGTTGCCTGGATCATATAAAGATGGCGTTATACTCGTAAGGTTTTGGATTAGGAACCATTAATTTACGTACCTACACCTTAATTTACTGCACGTAACATGCAGTTATAATCTGGATTAATCTTTAAGTAATAGTAGATATTTAATTGTTCATTGCTAAATAAGAATACAATTAATAATCTTTTCAACCTTGAAATATCGCAACACTAAAACTATTTGCCTAAATGTTTTGATGTTTGTGTTGGTGTTTTTCTTATTCTTTCTTATATATATCAGGATTGAATATCTGGTTTATTCTCAAATTTTATCTATTTAACCACAAATGCCTACCACTGACCAACAGTTCAAATCACTTATTAACTCTTACTTGACATTGAAACCCGCAGATAATTATTTTAATTGATATGACTTTTGACTATTTTAAACTCGGCTAACTTACAGTTGCGTTAATCTTTTATGAACTGTGTCATGATATCAGAAACAAAATGTGGTTTCATTCCTCTCAATAGTAACCTAAGTTAATATTGAATATCAAACGTTGGAAGCTTATATTCGAGGCATGATGAGCATATATTTATGTTTATGACGTTCCAGATTCTAAGCAGAACCGGCTTATCAATAGCTTCTTTATATTACAAGTACATTTAATTTCTTATAATAGAGTAAGAACAAAGTACATATAAATAAGGGGTAGCTATATATTGCCACATTATTACTAATTAAATTAATGTGACTCACCTAGTTGTAGGAGACTTCTGTGTTTTTTTCCCGCGCCATCGGAGCAGACAATCAAACGTGCCCTTCCGAAAGTTGGGCTTCAACATCTTCCATCGCTTTCTAGAATCCAGGGTCTTCGAGTCGAGAGTATCACCACTCGAACTCACACTAAGAATATCGGGCTCGGAACTACCCTTCCGTATATCATTGTTATACTTCGTGCACTTTTCGAAATCGATCACTGACACAGAATCACTAGCGGGACACGTCTTTCGGTGGTTTTTTGGAGTACTTGTAACAAATTCCCTATGTCTGATCACCACACCACTATCACTTAGGTCTCTCACTTCGATCCCATCTTCGGATATGCTGTGGAGTTTGTTGCGGGGTGTTTCCACGGCTTTGGAGTTGAGGATGCTGTTTGCTTCGAAGTTCTTGCTTCTGACGGCGCGGTCGACGTCGACGAAGGCCGTGATATCCTCGAAGCTCCTGGCGTGGTACTTGGAGCCGCCGGACCGACGCGGGGGCGGGCACACGTCCGCACTCGGGTCAGGGTTGTCACTCATAGCACCAACACTCACCAAATTGTCCTCACTTTTAGACAGATTTTTAGATTTATGCAATTTCTTTTGTCGCTCCGGACGCACGGGAGGGTCACGTTGTCGAGTATCAATAGCGGTGGAGTGTTCGTCCGCTCTCTTGTTGGGTCTCGAGTACTTTGCGATAATTCTGTTTATTTCAGCGCTGTTTTTGCGTCTGTTTGTGTGCCTCTGAAAGTTGAGTGGCTGGTGATAAGAGTCGGGCAGGGCTGCGCGCGCGCCGCTGACCCGCGCCGACCTCTCGCGCCACTCGCTCACTTTGTCTTCGATCACTCGCTGCAACTCCAGGGCGCGCATCATCGGGCCTAACTCTGGCATTTTGGCAATTTCTTTGGACTACGTTATGGGTTATGAGTATTCTAGTTCTTTGGTAACGTCGTAGCTTCGGGTGGAGTGTGTGTCTTCAGTGCATATTTTCGTTACTGGAATAAAAAATATCAAAGTTTAGAAGCAAGTAAGTAAAATCAAGATACCTACAATGTCAAGTATCCGTACCATGCAACTTTTTTACTGTAGAGTTACTTAATATTTTGCATTTATTATAAAACATGAACTCTACTTAAACACAGTTAATTATGACTAGGTCAATATCCTGTTGACATGTCTTAATTATCTCCTGTATAATTCCTACACTACACACACACACACACACACACACACGCAAGAGGCCGTTGTGTGATGCAACATTATTTAATAATCGTATTTTGAAAGACACTTAATGTTTAAAACTAATATCAAATTCTACTAAAGAAAGCTCTTATATCGACTAGCCTAATCAGTGTTTCAATTATTTAAATGAATTAGGGATTCAATTAAAATTTCGGCACCGTTTATTGATACGATTATAAGTTGGTCTGTAAGTAGGTACTTTCCTTAAAGGTATATGGATACAAGCTAATGCATGGGCTAATGTGAACCTAAATAATCTACGTGAATTTTGCGGACTTAGGTACTACCTAATGGATAAACAACAAGTTAACATAAATCTTAATGTTACGTTAAAAACGATTTAAAGATATGGTGTAAAAGCTTAATATAATTTTAAAAAACCTACGTTGTAAACTTTGCCATGTTAATATATTAGACTACTAGTGGCCGCCCGCGACTCTGTTCGCGTGGAAGTCGGTTTCCCGCGGTAAAAAGTGCCCTATATGTTATTCTGATGTTTAACCTATATTACTGTAAAGTTTCATCAAAATCCGTCCAGTAGTTTTTACGTGAAAGAGTAACAAACATCCATCCATCCATACTTACCTACTCGCAAACTTTCACGTTTATAATATTAGGTAAGTAAGATTATTATTTTGTAGGATTATTTACTAAGTAGGATTATTATTTTCTATTAAATTACTTTATTAGTTTCTATTACAGGCACATTTGTAAATAATTGTTCTTCGAAGGCTGAAGATTGCTCAATGAAGTTGGTAACTGGATAAAAAAACGCATTAAAATATTTAAAATTTACTTAATAGTGTTTTTATTGATTTGTTCATGTTTATAAGTATTTTATTAAGTGTATTTTACATGACTTTAAACTTGTTTTTAATTAACAATATAAAAATTATTTTAAATTCGAAGAATGTTAATAAAACAAGAAACGTTTCAACTAACCTTACAGTTCGTAATAAACAAAACAACATGTGCTTAAGGATAGACTGACATTTTGTTTAGATAAAAGGCTATCAATGATCTCATTTAACGAAGCATCTATTGCGAATGCTGTTTATAAACATGAGTTAGTAATCAAAAGTTTCTAGATACCTAACCGATGCACTAACTGTCTTGCTAGTTTATAAAGATCAAAACACAAAGTTTCTTACAAAGATTGGAAAACCTATAATAACTTCAAATATTGATGCCCAAACAAATAATTACGTAGGATGCGATAACTACGTCTAAACACTGCATGCCGAACAAATAGTTTCCTTCCTTGCATTACTGATCATAACATTCATGCAGGTACACCTCACCCAACTACTCGAACCTACATAACAAAGAATCTTATACAAATATCGAGCATATGTATTGTAGAGTGTACATATGGTACTACCCGCATCCTGCGATCACAGATGTACTTGCAACTTACCTATCAATAGATGCCCGTCACAGGAAACTATCGCAACTGATCGATGCCGATCTTGAAAATTGGTTTCCCATTTTGCACAATCCACAATTACAACCAATTACCTAACATAACACGTAACTTTGCACGTTAAAATAACAAGGCATATTCAATGTAATATGCTATATTTTTTTTCTTGTATACAATAGTTTTCACACAAACATTGATTACAATAAAACCGCTCACTTCACTAACAGTTGTATTCTAACTGTAGGTAGACACACATTTTTGAAACCTTCTCTTACGCTATTTGGGTACAGTCACCACCATTCTACAACTGGCTAACATTCACGCGATCAGTGTCAAAATGTTGGCTCATGAATCAGAACTTGCGTTGCTTTGTGTACATTATCAGATAGGTACTGATAAAGATAACTAAGTGTGAGAGCAATGATATAGACATTGAATCCTATCCTATCAAGGGTACAGTCAAAAGCATAAAGATATTATAAGACAAGATAGTCAAAAATATCTTTGGGTGAAAAATTCAATTTTATGTTAGTGTCATAATAACCATATCATTGTAACCAAACAAAGTTGACATAAATACGAGGGTGGATTGAAAAGTTCGCGGCCTAGTCAAGAAAACAGAATAAAGTACATACAAAAATATTTTTATTTTTCGACGTAATCTCCATTTAGCTCTATGCACTTCTTCCATCTGCTTTCCAGAGCTTCCATACCTGTTTTAAAAAAAGATTCCTCAAGGTCTTCAAAATACAGGTTAACAGCGGCTTCGACCTCTTCATTTGTTAAAAATTTCTGCCCACCGAGGTGTTTTTTCAGGTTTGGAAACAGATGAAAGTCCGAAGGTGCCAAATCAGGAGAATAAGCTGGATGTGGCAACAATTCGAAACCACAATCACGAATTTGAGCCATAGACTCGACAGACGTGTGGACTCGGGCGTTGTCCTGGTGAAACAACACTTTCTTTCTCAGTAATCCTGGGCGTTTCTGTTTAATTTCTTCACGTAAACGGCGCAGAAGGGTGCTATAGTACGCAGAGTTTATTGTTTCGCCTTTCGGAAGGTAGTCCACCATAATGACACCCTTAGCATCCCAAAAAACCGATGCCATCACCTTGCCAGCCGACAGAATTGCCTTTGCTTTTTTCGGAGTTGGTTCACCTGATTTTTTCCATTGTTTGGATTGTTGTTTTGATTCTGGGGTATAGTGGTGAACCCAGGTTTCATCCATTGTCACAAATCTGTCAAGAAAACCTTGTGGATCAGCCTCGAACATCTCCAAACAGTCGCGAGAAATCGTGAGTCGAATTCGCTTTTGCTCTACTGAAAGCAATCTGGGGACCCACCTAGCCGAAACCTTAGAAAAGCCGAGTTCATGGACAATGATGTTTTGCGTTCGTTCATATGAGATGCCTATAGTGTCTGCAATTTCTCTGATAGTCAATCTACGGTCTTTCAATATGAGATCACACACTTTACTGATGTTTTCTTCGGTCGTAGACGTCATTGGCCTGCCGGAGCGAGGGTCATCTTCGATGTTCTCTCGTCCACGTTTAAATTCTGCAACCCATTTTTTCACAGTGGTATAAGACGGGGCAGATTCCCCTAATGTTGTTTGCATGTCATCATGGATCTCCTTTGGTGTTAATCTTTTTTTAAACAAATATTTAATCACAGCACGTTGTTCAAATTTCTCCATTAGTGAAAATTTGTTCTACACACGTATTTATATTGTTCGTAAAATTTTATTTAAACAAGATATCAAATTGAAAATTCGCAGGCTGACAATTGAATAATGACAGTTCAAAATGACGGCAGAAAAAAATAACAAAAGTTTTTTTTTAGTGGCCAGGCCGCGAACTTTTCAACCCACCCTCGTATCATCGCAATAATTTGCAATTTTATATAACGCATCAAGATGTTCAATATTATGTTGGCATAAACACTATTCATTGGTATCTAAGCATTTTATTTTTCAAAAATATCTTCGCGCTTAAGAAAAATAAACTCTATGACTTAAGTCACAGTAATCATCTTTATTTATCTGTTTCATTTTATGCATGACGTCATTGACGTGGCTTTTGTTTAGAACTGAATTAATCTTTTATAATTAAAGTCGTAAGAAAATAGTATTTTGAAAGAAAGCCCCGCCCGCGGTTTTATCTGAAATTACACTACTGGAAAATGCCTATAGTGTAATGGGAGGTAAAAATCTCCCATGGCACAACTAGTAGTGTCAAGCGGTAGTGCCTAAATAAAAAAACGTATTCGTAACCATTAAACGAATTCACTGATCTCATTGACTAAGGGATTGAGTTAAAAAAGGCGAAAAAATAACACCAATAATAACTTATAAAATCTAGTGTAAAATAATAATTACCTACAAAAAAAAGATCACTTCTCTCGTTTCTGTGTGATTTTAAATTTTCTTTTCTTTATATTTTCTGTTTTTTTCTTTACTAAGTATGTGCCATTAATGTTTAGTTAAGGTTAGAAATATATGACGAGAAAAAAAAATATTTAATTATTGATTAAATGAACCGACAAACCTATTTCTTTATTCTATTATGTATAGGTAATCAACATGACCAGTGACATACATTGTCATAAATAGTATGTTTTTTATTGTATGTCAATATGACATAACCACGCAATGAAAATCTTCAGATAAGAAATAATTATTTTCAAATAGTAGATAGAACTTAATCGAAAAACCACTTTGGAATCTATAAACATAGATAATAATAGTTCTGACATTCATGTCATTGTATTGGAAATTAATAAAATTGTACTGCAGAATATTTGTAAAATTCTATCATCATCGATGATCACCATGAATCCCGAACTCCAGAATCATTGCGTACGCATGTCATGCAAATATGGGATTCCCTGCGAGGTGTTGATTTCTGTCAAAATGCTGTATTTCTAGATGTCATCTATGCAGAAGGACGATACACAAGATTTTAATTCCAAGTTCAATTTTTTTTTTATTTAATCAAAGGGTTTTAGTTTGGTTTATAATTCATGTTTTATTTTTATTAAATAACTAACGCAATATACGTAATAACGTTTTCTTCATGTAAATAAATTTTAATAAGTTTTTTAGGGCTACTACAAAAATAAGTACGTTTTTCTTTTGATTAAGGGCACTTTTCCTGTCACGTTTTATTTTTGTAGTCAAGTTTTACACGATTTTTGTAGGATTCCACATGTTATGGCTACACTACTAGCTTATGGACATGTGATAATAAATCTTTGCAATAATCATTAATTATAAACCTTATGGCGAAAGACTTAGAATTGCTTGTACCATGTAACCGAAGATATTTTTGACTATTCTGGGCGCTTAGATACCAGAGAATGTTAGGCAGCCTATATAATACAGACTACTTTAAAAGATACGATGTAATTGGACATTTTCAACCCGCAGATATTAATGATTCTTATACTGGTGACAATAATTTGATAACTGTATATGCCAAAATAAAATTGAAACTTTGCAACTAACATTTAATTGTAGACTCTGATACATTATATATTTATGCTTTTGACTGTACTGTCTATTGCGAAACTTCTTTAAACGTCAAGGATTTTTTTACCTTATCAACAGTTTTATTCGATATTTATAGTTTTTGTAAACAAATGGTTAGTTACCCTTTCTATCAGGCATGCCTCCGTCTCGCTATGTAAACTTGTGACTCACGCAGGTTGCATAACATGTAATAGAAAAATCTTCTATGGAATCTGCAAAGCCTACAATCAGCACCACACAATGCCTCCCTCCCACACAATGCATTGAACGCTCTACTGACTATGTAGAACCAATTTATTTTTATTCCCCCATTTTGAGATAACACAAAACATTCGGATGTGCCCATCAGCTGCGTTACCAGGATGATGGTGAAGTACAGATTCTAGATAGATCAGGAAACCAGCATATAGTTAAGATTTGATTGGTAAAAAGAGTTAGAGAAAACTTTTAAAGTAAGCAATTATTTGGTAACGAATGTCATTTTTATCCTTTCTCACTTTACCGGTTTATTAAGACTGAAATATACTTAGGTTAATTTAAGCCAGACAAAAAAGGAATGATATTTTTTCAGATATCAGGATGCCTGGCAGCAGTTTACGAACGAAATGGCAATGATTCATCGCAATAAATAATCTCATGTGAAGCGGCTAAATTTGAAACAAGTGCCAATCTAGAGATCATGGGGTGTCTGGCTGGTTAGAAGATATTGAAGTAGGTAGGTATACATATAACCGACCTCTTTGGATTGTCTTTAAAGTTTTTTAAGGGAATATTCGAGAACTCAGAGCGAAAGTTTAACTTTTGAATCTTTAAGGGCCAGTGTCGATAGAGCTTGCGTTTCTTTGTTGTGTAAGTACTCGTAGGTATGTAGGTATTAACCTACTCTTATCTATGCAAAATAAGTTCCTTCTTTACTTACTTATTTAACCACTAGCTGGTGCCCGCGAACTTCGTTTCGCCAACTTATTTTATCAATATTTTATCGGAAAACAATAAATACCTACTTTCGTAAACTTTTCTTATTATGGCAGTTTGAATGACGTTTGACACTTGCTGCGGTGGCATTGCGATATGAAGAAAAAATTTAGTTTCACACTATTTAATATCTGCACTTTCATGCCAAGCTAAACTGAACAGGCAAGGTACCATACTGCCTTGTCTTAAGTTCAAAATTACGTTCCATATCTAAAAGATTCGTCACGATAATTATTTTAAAAATCAAAATAGGTAGGTAAGTATGTTGGTTTAGCCTATAACGAAATAACTTTGTCTACGCACGGGGCTTTCTGGCGGGAGATCGTCAAGTGATGTCGTGCTTGTTGTTAAATTTTAAATTTATGTATATTTCGGGGTTTGATTCACATTAGTGATAGTATAATGAGTAGCAAACACCTGTGAAAGTGTACAGTGATTGAAGAATTCAATAAAAAGCATAGCCACTTGCCGGGCTGCTTTCCAAGAAGTCACAACAATCTGCAGTTTCATTACTATCGTGTTACTGTGGGTGGATTATAGATAGGAAAATCTCCTATCCAACACTGTTCATGTTCAATATGAAAATGTACAAGAAAATAAAGAAAGAATAAGAAATGAGAAACATGTTTAGGCTGATGACCCAGATGTCAATGCCTTAATTTAATAAAAAAAAAATGTCTACGTATGCGCAATGGATGGAGATGAAGCAAGATGGAAGCAAGAAGGACGGAAGGAATGCACATGTTTTATTCCTTTCATTTTTCGTAATATTGTTATGGTTTTTTGGATGTTTGTGTGTATTATCATTATTTATCTTAGAAAATTATAGAATTTATATTATTATTAGATTAGATAAGATATTAGATAGATTAATATTATAATTATTATGTTGGTACTTTTTCAAATCTCGGTTTCAGTGTAGTTTGCACATCATACTACCACGCACCCCTATGAAATTCACGTGCAAACAGATTTCAAGTTTTTGCCAACCCCCCCCCCCCTTTTAGGGGTTGTTTTTTTTACCCTATAACCTGGTCCATAATTTTCTCTACATAATAGTAAAAGTTTCATCAAAATCCGTCCAGCCGTTTTCGCGTGATGCTCAGCCAAATAAACAGAGAAACAGATAAACAGATAAACAGACAAAAATTCTAAAAAGTATTGAAACGTGTTCTGTTATCAATTTTAAGTATCCCCAATATATTTTTTTTCGAATATCTTTTATGTACAGACTTTCCATCCTCTTCAGCTTTATTATATGTATAGATTGCAGATAGATAGTTGATGTATGAGGGAAATTAGGTAAGTATTTAAGTTACGTAAAATAAAAAAAATCTTGCCTATTATAAATGAGCGTTTGTAAAATAGAAAATAAAAAAAATAAACTTAAATAATCACAATATTATACTTACATTAGATTCCATCAATGGCGATGTCCAAAAAATATTTACGTACACTATACCACAAAAAACTTTTTTTTAATGGCACTGACACAGTTCTTCCATACAGCCTCCTAAGGGTGGGATCGCACTGACTATTCCTCAGGTGTTGGACCTGTCAGCCACGCGTGTGAAGACAACACGTGTAGCCTCCACTGTGAGCTATCATGCGTTCCAGACGAACGCTCCTGCTAAACTATCAGCCCAACTTCCAGCCAATTACCGATCAACGAACGAGACAGAGCTATGCAAAAGTACGTCGCCATCTCGCTCTGTGAAATGATTCTGAGCTAAAGTTTCTAAGTGCACTTGACTCACAACCATCCCAAGTATAGTATCAATAGAAAGAAATTAAAAGCTCTGATACATAGAAATCATAATAACACCATTTATAACGTAGATTTGTTATTCTTTACATGCGCATAATTAAAATCTTTTGCGGGAGCCAGCTGCGACTTTACCTACGTATAAATATTTTCATAATCATTTACCGCATTAATAAAACATTATGAGATGTAGAAATCTTAAACTTGAGTCATAAGCTCATAGAACTAACACCACTAACCAACATGAGCAATTAGCGTGAAAATATCTATTTTTAGAAAGAAATTTAATTTCAACAGTGATAGCCTTTTTACCTGCAACTTACTTCAATTCGGAGTCATATAGCTTGTCTTAGATATTTAATAAAAAATAGTATTCGCAAATAGTTGAAGGTACTTCCTATAAGTACAAAAACTAATGGTTCAACAAAAACAAATCCATTCCATAGGATTCACACCCGTCATACTCATATTTCATTAAAATGTGTGCAGCTGTTTAAAATAACTACTAAATGTTTACTTCTCGAAAGCCCTAATAATTATAGCCACACTTCCAGCTCCCCAATTCTCAATTGGACTACTATTTTATAGTCAACAATGCAAGTAAACAATGTATCTGCGAGCCCTACATCCACAGGGCATTGTCTGTCACTGCAAGCGTGACTGCAACTTCCTACAGAGTACTAACTAAAGTTCATTGTCATGTCGAACGATGCATTCGTGCCGTTTGTCCCGGTGACGTGACAAGGGCCTTATTTTTAATGTTTATGTGTGAAATAGGCACTTGTTTTTATGTTGATAACAGGAATTTGCGAACGCAGTGGAAAAAAGTGGAGGCCAGAGCTCAAGTTGAATTTAGATTATGCGCCTAATATTAATCAAATTCTTATTAGTTTTATAAAAAAAAAACTGTTTATAGTCGAAGGCTATGGGTCCAATAATTGGGTTTAGCCCAGTTGGTAAATAAATTATATTCAAAATTAACTCGTGTTTGAAAGTTTCTCGACGTGCATTTTAGACGCTTATATGTATAAAAGTTGCGGCTATCTGAAAATTTATTTGAGGTTATTGTACCACGGCATAAATACCTAGATTGACTAACAAATTATAGCTTTGATTCATGTTCTTTATGAAAAAATGGTAATTTTTGTATAATTGAGAACACTTTCTTCAGCGTCACAAAGTTTTCCAAGCAAATCCTGAATCTAGAGCAAATTAATTACTATTTCGTTGCTAATTATCATTTACTTGGTCACGATCTGTTAACCTCTCTTTGTAGTTAAAGGACAACAACTTACTCTTATTTGCGCAAATAAGCAGTTAATTAGACAAACAGTTATTATAACAGTTTTTAAAAATCATTTGAACAATTTAACCGCTAATCAATTTATGGTTACAATAAAAGGCCATTACGTTTTTTAAGATAATCAGAAGACTTAAGGGGAAAACCTTTATTGATACGATGTTTTATAGGTACTACCTACACATATTTAACAGGAATGTAGGTAAATATGCGTGTAGGCACAATTTTAGAATGCAGGTTGGACCTAAGCTATTCATTTTAAGTATTATAAATAGGTCAGTCTATTTATAATAATGTGAACTAACCTGGATTCCATAAAGGTACAATAGGAATAATCAATGGCTTCACAAATTGTCAATAGATTAGGTACTTACTACTTACATACTTTGCATCAGTATTTATCCTAAGGTTAAGGTTATCCCTTACTATTCCGTTAGTTTAATTATGTACTTGCCAAAATATTAATCAGATAATTTTGAAGTATTTCTGTTGTTATGTAATTGAACGTTATCTTCATTATGAGATATTGGCACTGGCCACTTAATCAATAATTAGGTCAAACCCCTTGATACTGAGGCGTAATGTCAACACCTCTTTAATGCAAGGTCGGCCAATGATAATTTTGTCAACCACGTTTTTTTATATTTAATTCTTTAATGAACCAAAATATATATGTATACATATTTTGAAGGTACATCTAAAAATACTTCGCCTTGCATTTTCAACATTGTTTCACCCTTTTTAAGTAAACTATTTTATTATTTATCCAACTTGAAAAATATATCAAAACGACAATGACAAACGTATTAAAAAAAGGATCTTAGCGGATATACAGCAAACAAGCAGCTATATTCGTTTGTGAAATAAAAAAACTTGACTATATAACTAAAGCTTCACCCTTTCTAACAGTTTCTTTTATTACTACTTTTTAATAAGTGCCCGATAGGTTCCTTAGTAAATGAAAACATATTTTAGCAAACTAATGTAAAAAGATTTAAGAGATAATGTAACCTTAGATAGTTTTAACTACTTTTGCATGTGTTTTGATTGGTCGTTAAGTTTGATATCCACAAAGTACTACTTACTGTAACATCTGTTTTTTATCAAATCGTAAATAAATACATTATTTTAGAATTATTAACAAATGATATTATGTTTTATATATTTAATGTAACACCGTCACATATTTAGATAACCTTATTTAAAATATCTTAGTAATTTTTATGAAGAAAGCAAATCTTCCTAACAACTAACATCCTGCTATCACTCTACTGCTTAATTTATAGACTCTATCACATAAAACATACGGTCGAAATTACGTTAATTATCTCTGAACCTGTCTTAAATGATTTGAATTGGTTTAAATGAAGGATGAGCACATAATGTACGTTCCTACAACAAGGATAAAGACTTAATTAGCACACATTTGTTTCTCAGAAAGTATTACAAAATCGGCCAACGATCTTTCTTTAATTAGATTAACATTTGATTGACTTAGAAAAGTAAAGCAAAGTCAATTCTATTTGAGTTTATTATTAACTTAGCGTCTTAAATTTCTGTATTTCAAACTCCGACCATTGCAACTCGATGACCGTTTTCTAATTAATTAATTGACTATACAAAGTTCTTTATACAGTCGTCACCTAATTTTCTAATCGCCCCATGACAATAGGACGTCCGCATTTCATCTGCTATTAGTATTCATGACACGGCTCCTAACTGTACAGTGTGTAGCATTGTTTTGTCCGAGCGTTTGATTCTGTTTTGATAAGGCGAAAGTTTTTATTTTAAAACAGATATGTTTTAACTGTAAAAAGTAAGAGTTTACCTCCTTTTTTGTTGCTGTTATTACATTTTACCAAGTATAAAAATCTACATGATTGTGTAAGTATTTTAATGGACAGATGTCAAGACTGCATTCATAATGGTACTTCAATTAGTAGGTACAATAGATAACAAACAGTAACTTTAATTACTTTTATTTATTAACCATAAATACAACTAAGCAATAAATAATTATGTTCTAATTTATATAATTACAAATAAATACTTCAGACTAATCTCAATGGCACTTATGTACTAACTAGTAAATGCCTGTAGGTTGCCTTCTGAGGACAGCTCAACGATTTATAGTTGCATTCCTGAAAAATAATAAATATAAATGACTTTTTTTATCTTCTTTCATTTTATGAATTCTGTATTTAAATTTTACTACTTTTACTTTTATTTAACGGCAACTGCAATCAAGGGTGCAATAATAATTTTATAAATTGCATTACAATAATAATTTGCTTCGTTATCTTACACTTGTAAGCGCATGTAAGTGCCGTTAAAGTCATATTCCACGTGATTTACTTCACTCAAAAGTAAACATGTAAGATTGCTTATATTATCAACAAAACTATGATATACAAACACAGGTATTATCGACTTTATTCACCTCTGTAATAGGGTTTAAATTAGTAGATGTTTTCGACATATTAAACACAAGTTATATCGAATTTAATAGGATTGAAATTGGTAGATGTCTTTGACATAATTAACATAGGTTATAAGAACTTTATTTACCTGTAATAGGGTTGAAGTTGGTAGATATTTTCGCGATTTTAAACATAGGTAATATCGACTTTAATTACCTGTAATAAGGTTGAAATTCGTAGATGTCGTCGACGACCCGTCTTACTCGACACGGGACTCCGCAGGGAGGTTGCTGTCGATTGTAGATCGAGATTGCTCTTTCAACCAACTGTTGGATAGATGATAGCTCCACGACTGTGGAAGTTGAGAATAAGATTCAGTCATTACTATATACTGTGTTTTTCTAGCGATTTAAATAAGCGATAAATGTCAAAAAAGGACTAATTCAGTGCCCATAAATTTTAAAACTTGTCAAAAAAAGGTTTGGCCTTAATAATGATTAAAACTTGTAGTTTATAAAGAACCAGCGACCCGCCCACGCTTCGCAATGGTGTAATTTTGGCCGACTTGCCGAATGCGGAAAATTGAAAACTGTGCGGATACTTGCATAAGATAAAATTACATGTGTTACATAATTGCAAAAAAAACTGCGCGTTGATAAACCTCGGTGCGGACGGGCCCTAAGGAGTTTTATATTTTCATAAATTTATCCAGATACCTACTACTTAGAACTGACATTAAATGTAACTTCGTAGATTGATTATGTTTTTTGCTTACCATTACTAGTTCTGAATGACCGGTCTTCTTCGTCACCGTCGTTCTCACCGCCGCCACCAGAGTTCTTGTCTTTCTTGAAGCTGATGAGTTTCGGGATCACCAACAACATACACACCACCGCGATCATCGTCACTATCTTCTTGAAGATGAAGAACTTCAACAACAACTTGGCCATCGTAAGAATGTCCAGCTTCAAAGCCAACTTGTCCAATAAGTTGAACCCTGGAGCCCCGTAGGGTACTCCGTACGAGGGTTTCTGCGGCGGTGGTCCGTAAACTGGCGCGGGCTTGGGGGCTGGCGGTCCGTAGGCTGGAGCAGGTGGGCCGTATGCGGGCGCTGGCGGTCCATAGTTGTGGGCAGGAGGACCGTACGATTGGGCAGGCGGGCCGTAAGAATGGGCAGGTGGTCCGTAAGAATGGGCAGGAGGACCATAGTTGTGAGCAGGTGCAGGGGGACCGTAAGTATTCGTCGGCGCGTTGTACGTAATCTCAGACTCAAACTTCACAGGAGTCCCGTAGCTTGGACTCGGCAGGTAATTGTTGGAGGGTCCACTGGAACTTGAAGAGCTAAAACTGGAACTGTCACTCGAGAACGGCGGCGAGTAGTCGTATCCAGAAAAACTGTCCTCGCGATTGGAGATCTTCTTTTCACCGTCTTTTGCTGTCACTATCACCACTCCTTGCTTCGCCTTCTCCGCGTCGATGCGGGATTTAGAGTACGCTTCTAAATACGTGTCCGTTTTGAGATTGGACTTGGTATTGTTCGGACCTATGATAGCCGAGACACACACACAAAGCGGCACAACCGCCAACAAACTCCTCAACACCACCATGTTTAGTTTAATCCTTTAGCTCCTGCACAGGAGTTGCCTCCATCGATCTCAGTTGTCGAATGACAAATAACTTAACCTCTCATTCAGTTTTCACTTTTGACTTACAGTAAAAGAACCTAAATATGATAATGGAGCACAATTAAATTCTGTGTGTGTTCCGCATTGCTCATGGTAAGTAGGTGCGGAGGTTGCTTGGTGAATAATAATGGTGGTTTAAAGATATGTCGCGTGCCTCCGCAAGTCACTAACTGAGCAGTCAAATATCAGGACCTCTCGACTTGTGAAGACGTCCCCACGGCAACACAATGATCGTGAAAGTTTTATTACCCCCCAAGTGTTATTATTTGCCCAAATTCGGCGTAATGATCTAATTGTTACTGACCACCAGGTAAAACATAACGTGCTTGTAGAAAGCGGCCTTACCCAAGCATCTTTATGAGTGAAAATATTTCATAAATCTGTCAGCTGAATACTAATCCCAAAAACGGCGCTAAATCGAGGTGACATCCAAAATTTTGGCTAAATTAACAATGTCGCTTGGACAAACGCCAATACAAAATTTACAACAATGTACCCACAAATAACTTGAACGGCACAGATTGTATTCACACTGCCGCCTGATTTCTACTGATTGGCAATCCGAAAGCAACACATTTTCACTTGCAAATACTCACGTAGGTATATTTAAAAGGTCCTGCTTTACGACTATCGTTAGTTGCTTTTAAATTTAATCAGCAGATTATTCAGTATCTGTAATTTATGCACCCACTGCATTTACATTACAGCGTAGGAACACATTATTTTCAACTACCCATGTTTAAAAGATGTTCTAAGAAATAATTACCGAAATATGTCAAACATTGATTTATTGTGTCAGCATTATAAAATTATTCTTATCAACTAATTAATCAAAGTCGTTACCTACAGTCAAGGATCTTTCTTCGAAGAACTTGTGTCTCTTTCTAGGTTTTTCGCCGTCATCGGGTTTCGCTGTGAAAAAGTTCGTGATGGCTTTAGTGCCTTTTGGTTTTTTCTTTATATTTTCTTCTTCTACGTCTTCAAAGGTGCATTGAGCTGCTTTTTCTTGAAGCATATTTTCTGCTGTAGACCAACTGAATCTAACAAGGAGAGGATATCCAAATATATGGTCGATTTGCTCGCGTATAAACTTTTTCGTGAGGGGATCTGAAAGAAATTAAAAGATAATTGTCTTGTATCACAGAAACTTTATATTAATACTAGCTATGTCTCGCGGTTTCACCCACGTTATTAAGAAAATTAACGTTTATAAAGCAATTTTAGGAACATCAGACTATGATCAGTAAGCGTTAGGGCAGGATTTTTTAAGGAAAAACTATTCGACCTATACATGGTATATTTAAATCATAGATTTATTGTCATGTCTTCGCTCTCTCTCTTACGAGATGGAAAAGTACTTGAATGTTTGAAGTATGTTTGTACTCCAATCTTGAGAATTATAACGGGCAGTAACATCAAAGCAACAGAATAGACATTTAAAAACGTATTTGCGTACGAATTTGAGACTATTGTTTTTTGATATTTTTATTTTTGCAGGAGTATTGTTCCCGAAAAATATTTTAAAATGTCCTAGTATGATTTTTTCAAATAAGTGTTATACCATATTGGAATTGCAATAAAATTATCTATCTTTTTAAGTTACTCGCCAAAGTTGCGTAGTACTTTTTTTTTCAGTACGCTTGGAGGAAGTTGAGTGAAATCGTAATTACTTAGTCCTTGACTGGACAAGAACTTAATTTTCTTTAAAATCTTGGTTAGATATGTATAGTTTTTTTTATTTCAATTTGATAAAGGGTTATTGACGATTACATAACAGCATTTTTTTCAAATACAGCAATATTTGTAGGTACAGTAAGCAGAATAGGCCCCCCAAGGTTTAAAATTTTTAATTTTTTTGGTGACCCTTGTGACCACCCCTACCACCCCCCTTCCCAGCTACATTACCTTTTGGGACACCCTGTATAATATAAGTGCCTGGTAGCCTAGTGGCAACAGCAACGGTCTACTATACCGAAGGTTCCGGGTTCGATCCCCACTAGGGTGTACCACTAATTTGGTCTTTTTCAAATTATGTACATGTTCATCACGCACTAACGGTGAGAGAAAAACATCGTGAGGAAACCCACATGATTGGATGATAATTGACCCGCACCGAGTCAGCGTGGTGGATTACGGCTCAAACCCTCTCGCTATCCGAGACGGAGGCCTATGCTCAACTATGGGACATATATAGGCTATTTATTATTATTATGATTATTAAGCCGGTAAAATTATTGAGTTACTCCTGCGGCTTGCCGTGCCGTGCGATTATAGAATTAGAAACTTAATATACTTGTGAGTTGTTAAAAACTGACAGTCCCCAGGTATTTTGTTCTTACTCAGCAACACCAATAGTTAGTGTTCAAAGTTTATATACACCGTTATATTTATATTTAGTTATTTTTATATTTACCTCCAGGATATCCACTTCCAAATTGTGTATGGCTCATATCTAGTCCTTCTTTAAATTCCCACACTTTGAGGGCATGGTCTCTGGTCACCTTTGCCACTATACTGGCTGCTGATACTATAGGATAGATTGAATCAGCCTTTTTGGCAACCTAAAAACAAATTTATGTAGACATGAGTCAACTAAACATAATGCAGTGATGGTTTTCTGTAATTGAGTCTATTTACATTTGTGTTTAATTGGCCTTTGAGTTTATAACACTCATGTATGGAAGTTAGATTTGATAGAAACTGATACTAAGTTCCAGAATAGCACCACAGGTTGGAGTAAAAAAAAAGAAATAATACATTGCTTTCAATTAGGGTTAAAACTTTTTATAATTTAAAAAAAAAATGCCCTGGGAAGTAGACTTATTTAACTAGCAACTTTGCATGTAAATATGTTTTGGTTTGGTTAGTCCAACATTTTTTAGACATATTATTTCTTGGTCATCTCTGGCTAGCAATTATTTTAATTCATTAAAAAGAATTGTTATTCAGGATGCTGTAATGATGCATTAAGAAACACTTTTTTATTTAATTTTCAACTTACAGTTATCTTATAATCAGGAAATATTTCTGAGAGCCTAGCTTGATATTTCTCTGGAGGCCCCACAGTATCTACATACACTTCTGCAATGTTCGCTCCATCCGCAACCACTCTCTTAATTAGATTAATCGCTGAGATCATTGAAACCTGAAAGTTATATAAATACAATTTATTTAATTACTATTTTATTGCTGTACATTGCCATTTTAGCTGCAATAATAACCAATTATAGTATTTTTTTTACAAAATATATCATTACATTGTATAAAAAAATACCTTTATTGAGCTCTCCGGGCCCAACTAATTGAATAATTTACCTCATTTAAAGAATGTTTAGCCCTTCTATACATAGAGTTCGAAATGTAGTTTGGTGAAATTACTTCTGATGCCCAGCCTACATACTTTAAAGCATCATCCTCAGTCAACATTTTTGTTAATATTTCATCACGCTTCTCTTCAGTTAAAGCTTTAGAATCAGCACAACCAAGTTGTTCTAGAACAGTCTTTTGATCTAGTGGACAATATGCAACACCATAAACCATTGGGCCTGAAATATTGAAACCTATTAGCAATTTTAATTAGGTTACTTACTACTTACAAAACAGTTACTTCTTAAAATTATACTATTCCAATCTATCATAACTTACCTAGGACTGGTCCCCGGCCAGCTTCATCCACTCCCAGCATGCAAGGTTCAGATTTGCAACAATCTGGTACTTTCGAGACATTTACAAAGTTATTGACATTGTTTTGGCTTTTGATAAATTCTTGAAGATCATTCAAAGATTCCATTTCGAAAGTAATAACTAGAGTTTTTCCTTTTTCTACTTGACACAGCCTGAAAATAATACAGGAACAGAAGTTGATTAACAAAAAAATATTTGATTTTATATTGGCGCTCAAAAGTAACTAAACAAACAAACACAATGAAAATGATTAAGTACAACCATGGACATGGCATTGCTATTAAAAATTTCATCTTTTTATGCTGTTATAAACTACTTCTACATTACTACAATATAATATATCAAGACTTGAATACAAACGGTTTTTACTAAAAATAATAAATTCCGTTCAAGCAAAGTATGAAATTATAATAAATCTCACCTATTTTTTTCATGAAAAGAATTTTTGTACAAAAATGGCTACCTTACTTACTTACCCTGCATAGATATTGTATTAATTTTGATAATATAAAAAATAAACAAGTGTGACATCTCTTTTAGTTACTTAAGTCATTGAGACTATGACATTGATTAATTTGACAACATTGTATGACAGTTGTTATAAAAATTACAAGCAACGAAAGGAATCCCTTCCAAAATTGCCCAAAAGTTGAAGTTGAAAGGAATCCCAAAACTTTGGCATTAACTATTACCTATTTTTAATAGATTACCATTTGGTTTATCTAGAGGCAGCATAATAAAAATGGCAAGTGACAATGACAGTTCTTATATTGATGTATTTTGGAATCAATCGATATCGTAAAATAATAATCAAAAATACAGGCTAACGTTTAACCGTTTAACTAAATGGAACTAAATATCAAGGGCGCGTCGTAGTAGAAGAATTCAATAAGGGTTGGTGAAATCGATTTTTTACATTTTCTGATAGCGCAAATCATTACGCATCTTTTGGTCTATATCCGACAAACGAACACAATTATCCTTTACCCTAAAACATCACGAGAGTAATCCTAATAATATTATGAACGTGAAAGGGAAACCTGTTAGTGGCCTTATTTTAAGTTCAATATTGTTAACATTTACTTTATAATATCGCTGTTGTTTTTCTAATAAATAAATAAAGTTTGTGAGTATGTATGGATGAATGGATGGATGTTTGTTACTCTTTCACGTAAAAACTACTGGACGAATTTTGATGAGACTTTACAGTATTATAAACCGACTTCCACGCGAAAGGATTCGCGGGCGGCCACTAGTTGTATTATAATCGATTCATGTATTCAAATGTGTCGACTTTGCGGCAGCGTTGCTAGCTTTTTGCTTATTGCACATTTAACGGAAAAGAGACATTACATTTAATAAGAAAACATTTATGTTTGGATTACGATCCTGAATTCCTTTTTTGGAATTTAAACATGTATTTACTGAATAATGAAAATATGCAAAAGGTAAAAAATATTGAATTAAATCAAAATAATTGATTAAAGCAACAACAAAAATACATCTGTTTTCGATCTTTTTCCTTTTTCTTTGGCATCACTAAACATAATATTTTTAGATGTAGGAACAAGTGTCAACTAAATTTTGTTTTCCAAATTATTTTATCATCGTGCTAAAAGGTAAATATATTTCTTTATATAAATGTGCTTATCGTTGATAAAAGTCATATGTAATAATAAGATACTCGTTTATAGGTTAGTATAGTGCGATCTAATATGCAGAAAAACCCCCAGGAGCTTTCATGGCAGGCGATTCAGGCTATAGTGGGGGTTAAACTCCCTACGAATGTTCTACGGTTTGATGACATCGGGTTTCACTTATCAAATAATTCAGCTTCTAGTGCTGAAGATTCAGATTCCGATGTAGAAATCATTGAAAATGGTTGGGAATCTGATAACAACGCATCATCGCGACCCGAGCATTCAGACAATGAAAAAAAATCGTCTCCTGAAAGAGAACAGAGTGTGTCGCCTATTCTTCAACTTGTGGAACCTGACAATAATAACTCTGAGAAACTTTCTCTAGATTATAGAGAATACTTAGATAAAATGCAAGTAGATACCAAAGATATTTCAGACAAAGATTTACCACAGAATGATGATCCAGATAGCTCCAATGGGAATGTAATGTCAATTGAAAACTACTTGGAAGTGACCTTGTCAACAGACCTGGAGGCTAGTCACACATGTAGCCTATGTAATCAGATGTTCCCCAGTGAGCAGTTGTTGTCTTCTCACAACTGTAGTGCAAAGCCCACCAATGAAAAGAAATATCCCTGCAATGTGTGTGCAGAAAAGTTCCCAAGCTACTGGGAACTCAGAAAGCATCTCAACACACATTTCCCAGGGATGCTGGACTCAAAATCCAGTTTCTGCCACCTTTGCCAGAAAGATTATACTAAAACAGGGTTTATGAACCATCTTCGTAAACACACTGGTGAAAGACCCTTTGTCTGTGAACTCTGTCATAAAGCTTTCTCCCAGTCTAGTTCACTATCTATACACATGAAGTTCCATCTCAATGTACGTAAACATTGTTGCACAGTTTGTGAAAAGAAGTTTGTTACAAAGAGTGAACTATCCCGACACATGACTGTGCATACTAAACAGAAATCCTACTACTGCAGTGTTTGTGATAAGGCATTCACTCGTTCTGATAACATGAAAAAACATGAGAAAACTCATGGATAGCTTTAGGATTGAAGTGTGAGTAGCATCACAGAACAATGCATTTTATTAACCTAAATATATCTATTTATTTTTATATAAATCACAAATAAGTTTACCTGTCAAATGGACTAGTTAAACAGCTTTGCTGTGATGCTATTTTACTTTGAATTCTGATTCTCCAATTTGCCAAATATTTAGTCAAGTACTTTATTTAATTTCACTTTGTTGATACCAAATCCAAAAAATAACTTTCTAGTTCATAGTTTTTAGTCATTATGGTGTGTTTAGTGAGTTTTCTCACAGTGTGTGCTGCTGTAGTTGCTTTTGAGTTTTTGATTTAGGGTATTTTTTAATTATGATTTATACATATAGATGCATGTTTGGGATATCAATAGGAATAAGAATAATTGCCTTGGCAGGTGCTGTTACTGTAAAGTTGATACATATCTTGATCTAATGTTGCCTTCTAGATATGATAAACTTGTGGTTGTTATGTAGGCCACATGTCCAAAGATTCAATATACATGAATGTTTACATTAGATAACAATAAATTTGAGGCCTTCTAGTAGTATGTCACAAAATCTATATCTCTACTAAATTGTTCCTTATATTCATTATAGAGCTTTAAGTATATTTTTATATTATAGTGAATTAACATCCAGTTGATTAAATACTGATGCCAAAATTTAGCCTAGTTATCAATTTATAATGTAATGTGCTATAACCAAAGCAATAATTAATTGTTAAATGTGCCTAAGGTTTAATAAGTAACTATTTCTTAATTCTGTATGGTGTGTGTTTATTTTCTAAAAATGTTTTCTAGACTTTCAATTATTTGGAGCCAAAGTCAATAATTGTGTAGATAATTATAGTTTTTCTGCTTTTTTGGTCTCATAAAAGCCTAAGCCATGTCATAAGAACAATTAGTTAAGGTTGGTAAACATAATTAGTGTGAAGTGAAATGAACTGATGATATTTGGATTGATATTTTAATTAACATCACAACAATGTGTCCTAGTGAGTGATTTACACTATTTGTATCTTGTCTAATTTACCCAAAGATTTAATTTAATTGGCTGAAAATGATGGATAATGAAACCAAAGCTATTTTTCAAATGTGCCACTGTCAATGCCCTTTTTAGTTATTTAGAATAGAATTAGCTAATAAGCAATACATATATAACTATTATTTATTTATAGATATTCAACTGAATTGATAGTAAGTAATGATTGAGCCAAAAACAAGAAAATTACACATCAATCCACAAGACTGACAATAATATTCAGAGTAGATATATACATTTGAGCACAAATTAAAATTAATATTTATTGATGATTGTAAAGATTGCAATTTTTTACTATTTATGGAAATGCACCTTGTTATAGACTCATCATGACAATTAGCATAAGAACCAATTTTGATATATAAAATGTTTTATGGAAAAATGTAATAATTTGTCGATTTTATTAAAGAGTTGTTTGTTTCAAAACATGTTTTATTTATCAATTTAACCTGCGTTTCCCTTTGTTCTAGGTTCAGTTGAGATGTCGGCTCGGTTGCGTAATCTCAATCCATATGAGTTGCATAAGTACCTTGTAAATGTTTATTGTCTAAATAAAAAAGGATCCACGACTACTTTGAAGCGAGATACATCCAAAGATAAAACAGATCTCGACGTTATAAGGGAGAACCACAAGTTTTTGTGGGAGGACGATGACATCGCCGACACTTGGGAGAAACAACTCGCGAAAAAATATTACGATAAACTGTTCAAAGAATACTGCATCTGTGATTTGACGAGGTACAAAGAAAACAAAGTAAGTTCCGTAACGCTGCCTCCGAATTCCGCCGACCAAACGTCGCACCCGAAATAGATTCTGAAATGAAGGCGTGCGTCTTAGAACCACGACTACCTACCTAAATACCTACTGTGACTCATATCAAGTCTGCATTACAAGGCTTTGGCAAATCACCAAGCCTTGGGCCTAATCTGGTTCACATACACATCTCTAACTACCTATATCATACAATACGCAGAATCGCGTCGATAAATTACAGCCTGCCTGTAGCATTTGAAATAGAATCCGTTTAAAACTGGTCTGCTCTAATACTTAGTATGCGCAGTTGAAACGGTTACATTGAAGATAAATTATGTAAGCATGATCGCCCCTTTATTAAGGCTGGGATGGGGACGCTCCCCTGTGTGACTCAATTGCCTTTTTTGCCTCAGAGACCTTCTTTTGTGTTTATTCGGGGAGAGCAACAATAGCGCTAGGGCCTTTCTGTAGGCTAAATATAGCGGCCCCTGCATTTAAAACGGTAACGCACATCTGTCTGGCGCTGCCTACTGCAACTTTTCCAGTGTATCAATGTGAATGTATAACGGCGCATTGATATTATAATTCGATGGAGCGTGTTAGAATACGTTAGTTTGTTCAATGCAGCGGATAGGTAGGTGCGGCGAAAGCCTGTTTTGATTCACGGAGGCTGAATTTAAAAGGTATTATCTTATCAAACGTAGGTAGGTATTGACTGATTTACCATACCTAGATATAGAGTAGGTACTAACTAACATCAGATTGCGTAGATATTACGTAATAAATAAACCATGTGCGCCTTAACTAAATAAATTGTCATTTTAACTTAATTTAAAAATAATAAGTTTAAAGTAAGTTAAGACTTTACTTCAATTTAATTCAGACAATTCATTAAATAACATAATTAACTTTGGCACCTAAACACAAGCGCTAAAGTAAACGCTTGTGTTGTGTGTGGGCCACATATTTGTTGTGTTAGTAGATAGATAGATAATATAATTAATAATTTAGTAAAAAAACTAATTCTATCCAAATTTTCCCATGGACACAGAAAAATACAGTCGAAATGAGAACCTTTTTTGAGGCCTTTAAAAAATTAATAAACTAAGACCAGAAATAATTTGTGTCCAACACTTGGTGTAGGTAGGTACAATGGTCACCTGGGTATAAGTAATGGTCGTCTTCATTTTAATTTTTTCATCTCTTTTAAATTTTAATGAAAGTCGTTGGTTCCAAACAGGTGGCCCTGCGATGGCGAATAGAGAACGAAGTAGTTTTAGGCAAAGGGCAATTTCAGTGCGGTAACAAACATTGTCACAACGCTGAGAGTCTGAAGTCCTGGGAAGTCAACTTTGCTTATCTTGAAGACAAAGAAAAGAAAAATGCCTTGGTCAAATTGCGTAAGCCAAATCAAAACATTTACTTAAATCTTAAGTAAAAAAAAGTTAATTTAACGACTTCCCAACTTATTTGGTTTTAACCTAGGTACCTACATTCAGTTAAGATCAAAGTCGAACCATTAAATAGGTTATACACTGCATTAATAATTAAAGTACCTATACATGAATCTAAATTGCCTTAGATATCATGTTGTTTGTAGGATATTTGTAAATGAGGAGGAACCGACCTACGTACCTACTATTCTGTTTATTTGCTATCACGCCTTGACCTTATGTTCGATGTCAGTCGTTGCTACACTCCAACTAAGTACCTACCAACGTCACAATCATTTATTTAAATAATCTACTGCAATTCATAGGATTATGTCCAGACTGTTCGGGCATGTTGAACTACAAGTCCAAGAAACGTGAAATCAAAAGATTGAAGAAAGACCGTAAAAGAAAAAGCAAACAGAACGATTCTGATGAAGAAGGTGGTGGTGATAAAAGTCCAAAGACACCTGAAAATGATGAAACAGAAGTGGAAGCGACCACTTCGCAACATGATGTAGTGGTGGAAAATGATACGGCAGCAAATTCTCTGTGGAAAAAAGGTAGATAACACACAGGTTGAGTCGATATTTTGCGAGCGAATCTTCAACGACGGTTTGAAACTCTCTTAAGATTTTTCGAGACTTTGCTACTTTTGTTGTAATCAGTTATAGCGATAACATAAATGTTTTTTTAAATTCGAGAATTGCCTCTTGGTGTCAATTGCACAATTAAAAATTTACTGTGTACAAAATATTTTCAACTTTATTTCTCTATTTTTTCCATTAGTCAGAAATTAAAGACCAATGTTGAAACCTACTTCTTATGACGCTATATCCTTTTGAAATATCGTTTTCATTTTATTACAGGAGTTCAAGAAGTAGAAGAGAAGTCAAGAGATGAAGAATTTGAAGAGTATCTGGATGATCTTCTGTTATAAACTAATATCGTTTACATTCCGACAAAAAATATAGGTCTTAGTTTAAGAAAGACTTATATACCTCTGACTCTAACCTAGACTAAGTTTTAGCCCAGTGTTTTTGTCATAGTTAAACTCTTAGAATACTTAATAAAACAAATAATTTGAATAATGTTTTTTTATTTTAAATAACTACTTTTGTGTGATTATAAAAAATGTGACAACTATCTACAGTTACATTTAATTCACAATTCAAATCACTAAACGTTTTGTACACAATCAATAACACATTATTTTAGGCTACATTATTAACATTTAAGAAATTGGGGTTTTATGAAATTTATTTTTATTCACAATAAAAAAAATACTCTCTTACACAAGCAAATTAAAAACACAAAATAGGTATATTTGGAATTGATCCATGATTGGAAAAAGTGTTAACATATATTATATACCTATTTAACAAAATACCTATGCATACTGTACCTGCATCATAAACATAATTTAACAATAAACATATCTACAGGACTCATAAAGCAAGCAAGCAAACAAAAATAAAATCTTTGCATATTCAACACAAATAAAAAACAATATTACCAAACAACATGTTTTAGCATCAAAAATAATCACACAATATTTTGGAATTGTTTTCAAAAGGTACATAATTGACTGAAGTGAAAAATAAAATGACGACGAAGCACTTACAGTAATTAAATCGTCAACTTAAAACAAAATATTATAACAATTTTTTTAAACAGCGATTTAAGAGGGTATCTTAGACTGAGAGGTTTTCAATAGTTATCTACTTTTTTCTGGTTTATTTAAATTTGCTACATTACTTTTCAATATACACATAATTTGACAATTCGTGGCATTGACACAACATTCCAAAGTATTAACATTCACGATAATGAATCGCACAATCGCAATTGACATGTAAACTGAACGCCACAGCTCACAAAATGTGCAAAACTATTTGCAACCTTCCTATTGAAATATCACTTCATTTCCTACCCTGTGCTTTTTTATTCCAACCTGTAGGTATCTAAACGTCTAGCGCATGACTATAACACTATATCGCTACAACACTAATTTTGTTAAAAGACTATTGACTGAATCCCGACACTCCCTTAACTTCCGAATCTTAACAACTAAAACATCATCCACGCTTATACTAACCAAGCATTATTGCGTTTGACTTATTCCATTTTCGAATTTCCAAACCAACAATAACAACAAACAAAAACAAAAACGACATTGGCCCCGATTCCGAAAACACTCTCTAAAACTAAATTAAAAGTATCTCTGTCACTTTCCCATGCTTTGTATTAGAAAAAGACAGGCACATTGGTCTCACTAAATTTAGTCCACATCATTGTAAAATTGAACGAAATGAGCTGAGGACTAGTCTAAAATTGCCTTCGCTATGTCATAATGCACAAAGTTTTATTTAGTTTGACAAGACTAAAATGATTAGGGGAGCGAGGGGCTTGATGTTACAGGGGTAAGTAGTAACAGGCTCTTTTCACCAGGATCTTCAACACTATTAACGTATATCTTTGAATCGATTTAACCCATAAACCGCACCACATCATATTGCCATAGCCAGTGTTCCGCCGGTTGGCGCAGTGAGCAAATGTGAGCATTCCCTTCATTTCTGCCAGGTGATATAAAATTGTACCGTCGTAAAATTTTGGTTTGTGTTTTTAATATTGCCTATTTTCAATTTTTCTATATCTTATTTCCATTCAAATTTATCTATCTCTGATATTGTGTAACAGTTTTTATGATTGCTAAATTGTTTAATTAGTTATCTTGATAAATGTTAAAAATCATACCATGGGGTTAGTTGTAACAAAATCCCGGGGCTTGTTGTAACATGTTACAACATCCACTGTGGTATGTGGTGAAGCTTACACAGATACAAACAAAAAAGATTGGATAGAGTGTGTTAGAAATAAATAATTTAATTACTTACTGTGATTTAAAAGTGCTATTATGATTATAAGTAGTGTTTAACTAAATAAAACTCTTAATTACTTATTTTTTAAGTGTTGATTACAAAAAAGTGTATTTGAGTTGATTTTTGATAAGAAGTACATAATACTTACTTTGGAAAGAAGTCAATTTTGTTAAAAATAAATAAAGAATAAATGATTAGAGGTATTAATGTTATTTTTTATGGTCGTTACTACTTGCCCCGGTAGACGTTACAACTTGCCCCAAGCACGAGGTAAGTTGTAACACCGCACTTCTTTTAGAAAATAATTGATTGTTAAATAATGACCAATAGTTATGATATTATTTTTACTTGATTTGGTAGAGGAAGAGTTACAGTATCCATTAATCTTTATTTAGTAGAAATTGAATCAATAGATCTCTTGATATACTAGTTTTACTGAAAACTGTTACAACAAGCCCCTCGCTCCCCTACCTGTCTCTGTCTTATACTATTGATAAAAAAGTGATGGCGATAGTTTTAATTTAGTTTAGAGAGTGTTTTCAGAATTGGGGCCATTGACATTCCAAACTGACAATGACTTTGACATTGACACTTTCCCCGAGTCGTAAGTGTAATAAGAGTCTATCGTAAGTGTTGCTAGGTCATCCACGCGAATCTCGTCCTTATTGTGTTGGTGGTGCGGTTCTATTTGTTGTGCGGCTTGTCGTCGTCGTCGGAGCAGTCGTCGTCGTGCGTGTGCGTCAGCTGGCGCGGGGTCTCGGGCCGCGCGTGGGGTAATACCCCGTCCTGGGAACCAAGGAATAGTATATCATTACATAGTATAAATCCAAGCCGCTAATTGTGTCTGTTTGTATGTTTGGCTGCTATCTCCTCCAAAACCAGAAGGCGGATTAAAATGCGGTTTTCGCCATCATTTAGGTAGTTTTTTCATTTAAATTTGTAAATAAAAATCATTAAGATAAAGTTTATTTAAGTTAGGCAAAATTCAATATTTCGTAAGCATGTCGGCCAAAATTATACCATTGCGAAGCGTGGGCGGGTCGCTTGTTTCAATACAAGTGTGGAAAGGCTGTCATTACAACGAGTTCCGACAAATGTCTACCCGAGCCGAGGCACAGCCGAAGGCGAGGGTTGGCAGGCGGGACGAGTTGCAATGACGGTTCCGCACGTGTACTGAACGACTATTTTTAATACAGTTGCGAAAAAATAAAGCAATTTAATAAAATATAAAATTAGGATCGTAAATGTCGAAATAACTCATTTTGTGCAACAAACAACTAAACCCGCAAAGAAAATTTCTGGAAAATGGCGCCATTTTTTCTTTACCTATTCGGTAGGCAATGGTTACTATGCCCATACAGCCAAGTCTTCAGTAGATATTTTTTATTGATATGAAATGAAAATGAAATTTAATGAGATAAAATGAAATGAAACCAACCACACTAATTCAATCAAATCATTAAATCTGATATCGAAACAAACTAGTAGCTTTTTTTAGCAATATACCTACGCTACGTAAGTAATAACATGCATCATAAAAACTTTTTTTTTTAGTAAAAACTTCATGGTTGGTTAATTTTTCTTTTTAATAGACATTATTTTGACAGTTGGGAAAGTGAACGCACGAGTGTGTAATAAATAGCCCACATCCCGAACGCTATACGTTCCTGCAATACGCCACTTTTTGAGCAACTGTATTAAAAGATAGTTTAACATCGAATATTATTTTAATATTGGAATAAAAATGAAGTAGTAAAGACTGAATGATTTTTTTTTAATATCGGAAATACTGGAAAGCAAATTAAATTGGCAACACTAGGGAGAATTACGATTCTCAGCAAATATATTTTTTAGGAATCAGGAAATTATGTGAAAAAAAAAAACAAATTAATTGTTCAAAATATGATGATACCAAATGGGATTAAATAAAAATAAGTCTATAATCTAAAACCCAAGTTTAGCATGTTTTTCAAATAAAGTTCTAGCTAAAGAATAAATTCTTAATTTTCTATAGAATAGAATTTTTCAGTAAACTCCCACCTTGTCCTCGGTGTAGGCGACAGCCTCGTGCTGCGCGTGCGCCGCCACGCCGAGCGCGCGCGCAACACTCGCGTGACGAGATCTATGGACGAATATTATATTACATACACATTATGAAACATTTAGTTATACCATACTACAGTCTAGAGTTTAATGATGAAATTAAAATACATGATGTAAATTGTAATTGTAATAAGATACATATTATAAGTACAAGGGGAGGTCCAAAAGTTCGCGGAATGAAGGGGATGGAGTGGGGGTAGGAGTACGTTTTTGGTGTCATAGGAATCGGGGACTCTTATTAAGTATAAATATCAAGTTTCAACCCTATTGCGTCATACGTTTTCGAATAGTGGCCTCTTAAACAAGTCAATCCGGAAGTGAACTGAAAGTATGGAGAAAATCGAACACCACGCCGTAATAAAATTCCTTACCAAACCAGGAAAAATGCGCAAACCATTTTGAATGAAATGGAAACCGTCTATGGTGAACAGTGCCCTGGTAAAACAATGATTTACAAATGGTATGGGCTCTTTAAACATGGTCGGGAGTCAATCGAAGATGACCCCCGCCCTGGGCGCCCCGTCGAGGCAACCACTTCAGAGATCGTCGAAAAAGTTGAAAAACTTATAGTGGAAGATGCCCGTCTGATTATCTGAGAATTATCTGCTATAGTTGGAGTATCAGATACCACGATTTTGCGTATCTTACATGATCATTTGGGTATGACAAAGGTCAGTGCAAGATGGGTGTCCAGAATGCTCACGCCGTCTCAGAAAAAGCAGCGAGTGGTGCGTCTAGGCACTTTTTGGACTTGTGTGGGGATGAACCTGCACAGATTTTGGAGCGAATTGTTACAGGAGATTTGACATGGGTTCATCACTTTGAACCTGAGTCGAAACAGGAGTCCATGCGATGGCATAAAGAGGGCACACGACCCCTAAGAAGTTCAAGGTGTCAGAATCGGCCGGAAAAGTGATGGCTACAGTTTTTTGGGATTTTGAGGGAATATTACTCATCGATTATAAAGAAAAAGGTACCACAATAACCGGAGAATACTACGCTACCATATTGAAAAAGTTAAAGGAGGCAATCCAGGAAAAACGGAGAGGAAAATTGAGCAAGGGTGTGGTGCTTTTGCAAGATAACGCGCCGGTGCACACGAGCCGAGTTGCAATGGCTGCTTTGCACAAGCAGGGCTTCAAATCTTTGGTTCACTCTCCCTACAGTCCAGACCTGGCCCCCAGTGACTATTTTCTCATTTCCAATTTTAAAAAAGAGTTGAGGGGAAAGAAATTTTCCAACGACAATGAGGTCAAGGAGGCAAATTTGGCTCATTTTGTGGCGAAAGACAAAATAATTTTTTTCATCGGTTAAGAAAAATTAATTCAACGATCTAATAAATGTTTACAGCTTCAGGGAGATTACATTGAATAAGAAAAATAAATTTATTGTTTTATTCCACTTGCAACCTTTCCATTCCGCGAACTTTTGGACCTCCCCTCGTAAAGTATTTAAAGAAAAGTCAACATAAATAGGGATTTGGAAAGTTAACGAAAGAAAATTATCTTATACTATGTAATAAATTTATCAAAAGCAATCGTCTATGAGCAATTTTTTTTACCGTTATCTATTCTAAAATGTTAAATAAAGAACGGACAAAGTTGCAAATATCTGTCTATAGAATTTGCCACCACCTCCAACTATCTAATGATCTAAAACCCTTGTACCTAATGTACATTATCTAAACGTTTTAGTCAATCGAACATTTCATAAACTAAAGTAATACTACACATGTAAAAACAAATGCTAACCAAAAACCTCTACACACTATATAATAATAACAACATAGTACATGCAAACAAAATCAAATAATAGATACGTTTGTTTGTTTCTTAGCTGCGTTCAGTCAGAGTCTAATACGAGATAGGAGTAATTCATCGCCCTAGATTTTGCCAGGAGTTTTTCTCTGTTTAGGCAAACAAAAACGAGGTGTTATAAGTAAGAATCTATAAGTAATAATTCAGGTGAAAAATATTTTTTTTTGAAATTTCTGTAGTAGACTTAAATGATCATTTAACGCTTATGTACTCTTAACTGAATATTATTTTCTAAACTTTTGAGAACATCTAATTCTTTCTTTTCTTTCTTTGGCAAATTTAAATCAAGTATAGGTAGATCGAAGAAATTGGCTTCGTGTTAGTGTTGGCCACACCATTGCAACCATTTGGTACCTACGTAGAAAGTTACAGAATTGCCCATCTGCTCATGAGTGATGATGCACAACTTTTTAACCTATGTTTAATCCCATAGTGCATAGCATAGCGACACTGCTCTCTACTAGTTCAATACTCGCTGTAAACACACTGGCCCCGATTCTCAAAACACTCTCTAAAACTAAATTAAAAATATCGCTGTCACTTTATCATACTTCGTATTAGAAAAAGACAGATACATTAGTCTCACTAAATTTAGTCCATATCATTGTAAAATTTACTAGCCTAAAATTGCCTTCGCCGTGTCATATTGCACGTACATTTTAGTTTGACAGGACTAAAATGATTACCTGTCTCTGTCTTATGCTATTGAACAGTAAGTGATAGCGATGGTTTTAGTTTAGTTTAGACAGTGTTTTCAGAATCGGGGCCACAGTGTCTCACCGGTCGATGGTGGGCATGGTGGTGGTGAAGCTCTGCTCGTGGGCGACACTGCTCTCTGCTAGTTCAACACTCGCTGTAAACACACTGTACTCACCGGTCGATGGTGGGCATGGTGGTGGTGAAGCTCTGCTCGTGGGCGACACTGCTCTCTGCTAGTTCAACACTCGCTGTAAACACACTGTACTCACCGGTCGATGGTGGGCATGGTGGTGGTGAAGCTCTGCTCGTGGGCGACACTGCTCTCTGCTAGTTCAACACTCGCTGTAAACACACTGTACTCACCGGTCGATGGTGGGCATGGTGGTGGTGAAGCTCTGCTCGTGGGCGACACTGCTCTCTGCTAGTTCAACACTCTCTGTAAACACACTGTACTCACCGGTCGATGGTGGGCATGGTGGTGGTGAAGCTCTGCTCGTGGGCGACACTGCTCTCTGCTAGTTCAACACTCGCTGTAAACACACTGTACTCACCGGTCGATGGTGGGCATGGTGGTGGTGAAGCTCTGCTCGTGGGCGACACTGCTCTCTGCTAGTTCAACACTCGCTGTAAACACACTGTACTCACCGGTCGATGGTGGGCATGGTGGTGGTGAAGCTCTGCTCGTGGGCGACGGTGCTCTCGTGCGGCATGAGCATGGCGGGCGCGCGGAACATGTAGCAGAACGGGTAGTACATGAGGTTGAGGAACGACGCCGCGTACAGGTCCGCGTATCTCACCACCTGCAAGTAAACGGAATAGTATATTTCAATACAAGTGTGGAAAGGCTGTCAATACAATGAGTTCCGACAAATGTATACCCGAGCCGAGGCACAGCCGAAGGCGAGGGTTGACAGGCGGGACGAGTCGCAATGACGGTTCCGCACGTGTACTGAACAACTATTTATAATACAGTTGCGAAAAAATAAAGCAATTTAATAAAATATAAAATTAGTATCGTAAATGTCGAAATAACTCATTTTGAAAATGGCGACATTTTTTCTTCACCCATTTGGTGGGCAAAGGTTACTATACCCATACAGCCAAGTCTTCAGTCGAATTTTTTTATTGATATGAAATGAAAATGACATTTAATGAGATAAAATGAAATGAAACCAACCACGCTAATTCAATCAAATCATTAAATCTGATATCGAAACAAACTAGTTGCTTTTTTTAGAAATATACCTACGCTACGTAAGTATTAACATGAATCATAAAATTTCTTTGTTTTTTTTTTAGTAAAAACTTCTTGGTTGGTTAATTTTTCTTTTTAATAGACATTATTTTGACAGTTGGGAAAGAGAACGCACGAGTGCGGGAAAGGTATACTATTTCAATACAAGTGTGGAAAGGCTGTCATTACAACGGTTTCCGACAAATGTTTACCCGAGCCGATGCGAGAGTTGATAGGCGGGACGAGGTATACTATTATTTCTTGTTTTTTTTTTACACACGCCTTTCCGATCGGCCCTCTACTCCGATGATACCTGATTTTGTTTTCAGAATTGTCGTTGTAACGGCAACAGAAATACACGATTTGTAAAAAAACTATTGCCCAACCATCACGATTCATATTCATAAGATACAGCCGGGCGCCAGAGAGACAGACGGATGGACAGCGGAGTCTTAGTAATAGAGTCCCGTTTTTTACCCTTCGGGTATGCGACCCTAAAAATGCTTTTTAATAAAATAAAAGTCTGTCAATCTTTAAGAACGTAAATGTTTATTAATTTATTTAGATTACCTATTTTATAGAAACACACAAACTTTATCGTTTTAGAGACTAGCTTTCTATCTTGATGTTTTATTAGCGATCATTGTTTTTACCGTGGAACCGTTATTTCCCGCGGTAAAAAGTACCTCTTGTGGTATTCAAGGTTCAAGTATGTCCGTATATGGGTCAGAATATCTCAGCTGAGATTTGTATTAGTGTAAGTGTTCGCCAGAAGCAGAGTTAGGCAAAAAATCTGAGGACACGGTAACCCATTCTCGAAGTGTTTCGCCGTGTTTTTGAACCCTCATAACTTGAGTTTGGATTATACCAAAGAAACGGAATCCTCGAGTTATAATGCCAATAGTAGACTTCAAGTAGACTTCACAAGTTTATATTGCGTAGATCTTATACTTTTGATATGAAGTGCAGAGGGTGCGTAGGGAGACAAATGCCGTGTAAACCGGTTTAAAAAAAAAGCAAAGAATTCGTCGCGCTTGAGGTCTGACTTCACGCCAACACTATCTGTATACACTTACACTAATGCAAAGCTCAGCTAAAACTAAGCTAAACACTATACCAAGTTTCATTTAAATCCGATTAGTCGTTTTTGAGGGAAAGAGGAACAGACACTTATCCACCGCCACATAGTCGTCGTATTTTAATTTATAAAGTTAGTTTGACAGGTACCCGATGGGGGTTATAACTTTTTAAACTAAACCATAAATGATAATATCACTTAAACAACTTTTTAGATTGTTTTAGGTTTTTTCCTGAATTTTTCATAAAATAAATAAATAAATAAAAATCATTTATTTCATCATTTAGTAACTTAATTACATTCGATGAAAGTCAAAATATCGATCATCAGCTTATCATCAGTGGGCCGAGAGCAAGGCAAATATGAAAGCTAAGATACAGCAAGTTTACATACTCACCTTAATGACAGTTAGGTTTGCTCTCGAAAATACCCTTTATATAAATGGCCGCGACTCCGTTCGCGTGGAAGTCAGTTTCCCGTGGGAATGAGAAGTTTTCCCGCGGTAAAAAGTACCCTATATGTTATTCTGATGTATAACCTATATTACTGCAAAATTTCATCCAAATCCATCCAGTAGTTTTTACGTGAAAGGGAAACAAATATCCATACATCCATCCATACATACTCACAAACTTTCACATTTATAATATTAGTAGGATTGTGTTTTTTTTTGTTTCTTAATTATACACGATTTAATTATCAGACTTTGGGATGATTTTAAATATAATTGTGTTTTTTTGCTATGTAAATTACCGCTCATGCGCATCAAAGATGTTTGAACGTTTTGACCTCAAGCAGCGGACATTACTTTTCAATTACTTTTATCTCAATTCTGAAAACAATACATGGTTTCAGGCTTCGGAAACTGTCTGTTTACACCCTGTGCTATTTTACAAAAAGTAACGGATCACGATTTTTCTTTGTATCTAACTGAGGTTATGTCGTCAATTATTCTAAGATCATGCTCTACGATATCCCTCATAAATATAATGCCTCTCTTCACAATTGCCACTAACCTGTGAAGAGAAGAACGTCTGTCTAGACCCGGACCGGAACAGCGACCCCAGCATGCCGTAGGCGAGGTCCATCTTGTGGGTGACGTCACGGATTGACAACCGGAGCTTAGTGATGTCCGGCTTCTCTTTAGTACTGGAGTCTAGGTCTCTGGGGGGTGGGGGGTGTTTCGGATTAGAAATGTTGATAAAAGAAAATGATATTCACCATGATATTGCGGATTTCGACCAAAAGTCGCTATACATGTCACATGGCATTGTACAATTTTATTATGTACTGTGCCATGTGACAACTTTAGAACTACTGTCAAAATAATATAGTACCATAACTTTCGTTTGGTTCAGAAGCCTCTAAAGAGCCGTGATGACTAAGATCGTATTTTTTTCAGTTGGTTACAAATACATGATACTCGAGAACGTAAAATAAAATATTTTATTTCTTTGGATAGATAATAATATAAGTATTTTGACATTATAGTCTTAGTATTTTATATTCAAATTCAAAGATTTAATATTATATTAATATATTTAATCCATAAATTTTTTGACAACTCTCATGTCTTAAAAGCATATTTACTACGACTTACTTGTACATATCACCGAGCTGTATATCCAAGTCTTGCAACTGAGCGAACAGCGTACACTTGTCTGTCCATACATGTAACTCTTGCACCAACTCGGGTACAATCAGGAAAGTTCGCCATCCACCGATTTTCTTAGACTTCAGGATGTCACCGAAGATGTGGTCTCCGATGTACAGCACATCTTTACCTTTGGCACCGATCAGCTCGGTGAATACGTCGCAGGAACCTACACAATAGGGGATATGCATAAAATTTTAAATGGCCTAAAATATTTTTTTCTTGAATACTTATTATCGTTATATTATAATACAAAAGTTTTTTTTAATTTATTTATTATTTAAACCCCTAAAATAATATTTAAAAAGTGCAAAATAAGGGAGCGAAATTCAAACTTCCAAAACGCGCCATCATTGGTCGAACGTAATGTGACGTCATCTGACACAACATTGCATTCATCAGCGTCGAAACTTATACTGTTTTACAAGTTTTTGTGAAAAAAATAAATAAATTTTATCTATATTCTTGTGCTGATTGTAATGAAATTTAGTTTAGATTGGTAGTGAATCTTTGACGATGACTGAAGCTGGTTCTGTCATAGAACATTAGGACAATCTACCGAGAACAGGTGCATTTATGATAGCATATAATTTTGCATCTGTCGAGTCTCCAAGGCGCGATGTGGGTTGTGGTGGTGTAGCAAATGACAACCCCAGATTCTTCTTTGATATTCGATTTAATGTGGTTTACAATTTGATGTTGCGTGTTCAACGGTTGGTTGGCAAGTGAAGTTATACAAAGAAAAGAAACAAAAACTAGACCAAATATGTAGTTGAGACGTATTGCTATAGAAAAGACGTAGGCGCGCAGACAGCATCGAAACCCGATTATACGAGCGCAGAGATCAGAGGATGTTTCATAGTATATTTAAGACCATAATATAGATTTTTATTCATAAATGCACACAGCAGTTTACTTAAAATACACCACAACATTTACATATTGACACAAAAATATATGAGGCAAAACTCCTTTCTTCAACCGTAGAGTACATTTTTCTCCTTGCTCTTTTGTTAAATTGTATTCAATATAATTTTCTGTATCTTCCTTAACCTGGAATATCAAACAAATAGTAAAACCATAAATGGAATAAAGTTTTTATAGAAATTTATAGCTACTGACCTTTTCTTATAGGGTAGGTTAATTTTATACCGAATTTCTAATGTTCAATAGCTAATGCAAAACTTACTTTTTACTAATTCACATTAAGCTGTATATAAATAAAGTATACTTTCGTTAAAATGATCTTCAAAACAATATGAACAAGATTTAGGTGATATATTATCCCTTCTCATCACCTTACACGACCGACTTCGTATTTTCGCATCACTTGAAATACGAAAAAAACACTTTCTCGGGTGTTTTTCGAATAGTATTTGTGCACTCCGGTACTATGCAATACTTATAAGATAATTTTTTGGCTTCTTCCATGGTTTTAAAGCTATTAAAACTGTAAATATGTATGAAATAACTGAAAAGTTCATAGTAAAGTCCCACTGGACGTGTCGTGTGACGTCACGCAAAGCGCGCGCAAAATGGCGGCGTTTCAACTGTTTTAATTTTTTCAATGTTTTAAATTTCGTTTTTAAAAATATCTAGAGTATTTTGAAGATTTTTTCTATTTTTTTCTATGTTATAATGTCGTAAACTATTAATTTAAAGCAAGAAAAAAAAACATGAATATCCCCTATTTATATTTTATTGTCGTGGTCCGTTAATAGAATACAGTTAAAACGTTGGTAAGCGTGCAAACGCGCCGTACATAAAACATTTCATTACTGAAAAACGTTAGCACTAAAATCAGTTTGGTCCATTTTTTGATACGAACATGTACTAGAAAGTTCTGTCAAAACGACAGTTAATATGGGTCAGTGAGTTTCAATCAAATAAACACGTAGTCCGAGTTATGTAAATTGTTTACTCTCACTACACAATATTTATCTGAGGTCATACATTCAAGTTCACTATGTAGGTTTAATGTCTATAAATACCTAGGTCTACATGAAAGTAGGACTATTGGGTCATTTGTTTTACTGTTAAAACTACTGGGAACCAGAGTTCACAGAGGTCTTTTTTTACCAAATTTTATAAAAATGCATTTTAACTATCAGATTTTGCGAATGATTTCAAATTAAATAGTGTTTTAATTTAATTTGCAATGTAAGTAATCGCACCTGAACCAACATTTGCTATGTGAGCGATGATTTCAAGAGCCGAATATGATTTTTCAATCCTTAATAACTTTTTTAAATTGAGTTTTCTGGGTATGCTTATAGTGAATTTAGTTACTATTGAGGCTCAAGAATACATAGTTTCAGGCTTCGGAAGTGGTCTTTTTACACCCTTTATTTATTTTTGACAAAAGACATTTTGACAAATTATTTTAATTTACTGTCAAAACTATTTAACAGATGTCCGATAGAATATTGAGAAGGCAAGGCAATGTTTCAACTTATCTAATATGTGTATTAAACTTGTTTCATAAGTTAAAAAATGGAGTATGATTCATTGAAGAAAACAAGAAGATTAAGTCGTTATTAAACTATACTAAACTATACTAATAATACATCTGACTAACCTCCGGAATACACAAACTTCTCATGCAACGGTCCCACGTGATGTCCCATCTTCAGGTCTCCAGTCATAGTGTCGACTTGTCTCAATGTAGTTCCCTCACCGAAGAACATCGGCTTCTTAGCATCCACCACAATCCAGTCGAAATACGTCTTCCAGTTGCGATGAGGCTCCCCAGGCTGTACAAAGGTAATAAAAAATGTAAAAAAAAAACTTTAGATAGTATGAAGTGTGACGTAACAAAATAAATCATACAAAAAAGGTGTACCTCAAGGATCAACTATAGGCCCAATGAGTTTTGCTATTGCCTTCCAACCCTAAGAAACAAGAACTCTATTGACCTAAAGTAATCAACGAAACTAATTAATTTTAAAGGTAGAAATCGTGTCGAAACCTCACCTTGGCTCCGTGTGGGAAATCGAACAAATAACTCATGATTTTATCCGTAAAGTTGTATTCGCTGTTTGTCAATAGGAATAGTTTGGCGCCACTTTCTGTGATTCGGGACAAGAACATGGGTAGTCTTTCGTCTTTCTTTAGGTAGTGATCTAAGTTTTCTATGGTCTTTTGTTTCAAATCTCCGTGGATGTGGACGTAGTCGACTGCGTTTCTGACATCTTGAAATATCGATTTGAAGGACATCGCTAGGTCGCCACATCTTACTCCGGCTCTCTCCCTGAAAAAATATTTATTATAAAGATATAATCAATAGTGCATTAATTTTTACCAGTGAACTGATTACTAACTTTGACGACATGACATCAAAACTAATTAAACAAAGAAATAACCTATCATAGAAATATAGTGAATGAGAGTAAATAGTTTCAAAATCTTTGAATGGTTTGAAAGTTGTTAGTTATACATAAATACGCGAAGACTCTATAGTCAATGTTGTAGACATATGGAATCAGGAATGTCACTTAATTTAGAAGTTCAAATACCGTAACATAAATTGGTATCGATCCATTTGCGATGTGTATTTCTAATACAGGTGCAACATATGCCATTACCAGTACATAATTAACGACAGACATATTATTAACTCAATTTCTATACTACATATATATAAATGTACTTGCGGTCACACAATATCACAACTATAAATAGCATACACTTATAAACATAAACAACGTTACAACATATGATTTTCTGAAAGTAATAAACATCATTGCTTTATCATGTTGAAGAACAAAATTTTCAACATTTAATCTCTGTTTATACATTTCAAAAACAATAATATACCTAGTCATTATTATTCATCTGTACTTTTTGCAGCTGAATCAATATAAGTTTCAATCTGTTACTATTTTATGTTGTTGTTTTACATAAATTTATTAATTAGTTTAAGTTTTAAAACTATCATGGTTTTTATTATTCATAACACCTTTCACGGGATATTTACCATGATCATTGACTAATGGTCAATAACTACCCACTCGCTAAGTCAGTTATTCCGTGACCATAGCACTTGAAATTGTTTGACTATGATCATGGTAAATATCCCGTGAAAAGTGTTTAAATATTTATTGGTTTATTTTAAATTACAGTTTTAACTGTTTCAAGCATATGTTGTAACCAGTAGTTTACACGTGTGTTTTCAGCATTCAAAATGTGTAAATGATTCGTTGTTAGACATTTTGGCAAAGGGCTGAGTTTTATATTGAAGATAAATTCTACGGCGACATGAAGACAGGCAGGTATTGATTGTTATACAGGTTTAGTCACTACGCGGTGGGTTCGACTTTAATGGAAATTTATTACTCGTGTTATCGTTATTATGTTTGTCATTTAATATGTCATAACAAGAGCTCAGCGGTTTAGAATAAAATCTTTAGCTTATATAAAAACGACATGATAACAACAAAAGTAATATTATGTGAAATAAATATTCGGTCGATGTCTAAATAAGTAACCTATTTTGACACGATTTTGACATTTTGAAACAAATATTAGTCAACTGTCACGAGTTTTTGCTTTTCTCCATCTTAAGTCTTGATTACTTGGTTGTAATTTTTACTTACTGTAAACAGATTTCATCTAATCAGGTTAAATATATTTCGAATATAAAATTACCTGGTATATTGTGGCGAGTTTGTGAAGAAGTCAATAAGACAGGCTATCAGGTAAGTCTCAGGCAGATTGAACAATGTGTTTAGGACATAAACACGAGATTCGTCCAGTGTTAAAAACTTATTGGGATACAACTCGTATACTTGTGAACTGAAATAAAAATCAAAACATAAATCAATATTACAGTAAACACAACATAAATAAGGTACTTAGACTTAGAAGATACTTTATAAAGTCTTCAATAGTTTCATTTTTACTTACTGTTTCAAAAATTCGAATCCATGAACGCAGACTAATATGTTGCCATACGCGTCTACTTTTAATAAATTGCCGTATAATGTGTCAAACCAGAGACCTCTGTAACAAAAGAAGGTTGAACCAAATTAAAAAAGAAATGTATGATACGACCAATTAAAAATATGATGCTGGCCAAAAATAATTATTTATGTCCTATAAAAGTTTTACCTGACAGGGAATGACGGATCATATTCGAATTCCAAAATTTCTCTAGGATAACCTTTGTGTACCAATCTCTCTTTAGTTAAATTGAATCCGAGTGTCTCATAGTTTGGCGATTTGTACTCTGCAAAAGTGAAAGGTAATTAAATGCATAAAAATATCGATTACTCGTGTCACGATTAAACCTTGAAACTACGGAAGTTTTATATAATAAAAAACAAAAAGCTTATAAGTAAGTAAGACAAACATAAACAGAAAAGAAAATGTCGAATCTCTAAAACATGAATATTTAATATTGTTCAGATAAGTAGATACACATTGACCTCTTTACATAGGCTCATAGTCAACAAAATACGTCATCTACTAAGCAAAAACAAAGCGGCATTGTAAATGTACGTAATTCCTAAAAACAAAAGAGTAAATAACGAGTTTTAAAAAAAACATACCAGCCAATGTGTAGTCCATATCGAATCCGTAGAATTTGACATTTTCGAGATGCAGTGATCTGTTTACGAAGATTCTAAAACAAACATAAAACATAAGTTATAGGTATACATATTGAGTCAAAATAAAGTTATTTTTTCTTGTTTCCTCAAATATTTTAATTTTACCCAAACTGAAGATTATTTGTTAACATATTGGTACGGTTACAAAATAAAATATGACCTATGTTACTCGTGGATAATGTAGCTCTCGAATGGTGAAAGATTTTTTTAAATCGGTCCAGTAGTTTCGGAGCCTATTCATTTCAAACAAACAAACAAAAAATCAAATCTTTCCTCTTTCTAATATTATAGTATAGAAGTATAGATTGTATATATTTTTCTCCTAATTATTTTCTAATAAAGAGCATATTTTATAATTTTCCTTTTTTTGGAAGGTGTAATTCTACTTATAGAAGCAGTAGGTATTCCACGGTACTATAATTGCACTTCGCATTTATCTGCAAGGTAGTCGCATATAGCGTAGGAAGGGAAAGCTGGATTTATGTTCAGATTAATGTCCAAATCTGGACGTAAACCAGAACAAGATTTGCGACGGCTTAGCGTGGATTAACTAACTTGTTGCCATAGTAGATATCTAGCGAAATCTTGCACGCTGGCAATTTCCAATAATCTCAGGTTTAACTGATTGTGATAGATAAAATAATCTTTACGCAAATCACTTAGTGACAGAAGCTTAATCAGCGGAATCCTACTAATTGGAATCACTTTAGGGAACCATGAACCTAATATTGATCGGCCAACGTCCTCAATATAACAGATGATTTTAAATAACTACCTACTATAAACAAGACTAAAATAGACGCATACAAATCACACGCGAACTAGTCAGATATTGATGTTATATCGCGATAGTAGTGTTTACATCTTCGACTTCATAATTCTTTTTAACATTGTTAAGAATCAGTGTGGGTATTTTAATTATCTTTATGAAGAGAAACTATGCAGATACTGCAACTAAACATTGTTTACACATAATATTTACTGGAAAAAAAGGCAAAATAGCAATCATAAATAATATAAACCCTTAACGAATGGTTAATGAGACGCAGCTGAAAATTTATTTGAAGAATGTTTGATAGCGTCAGTACCTAAAATTGACCGTGAAATCCGCTCGAGTAATGAATATGTAAATTCTATACAAAACGCGCATATTCAAAACATTGCACGTGCAACTACGCGATGACATCCATAATTCATAGTTAATGGAACCAAGGGACGATATTGACCGAATTAGACGCAGAATTTTAACACATGCACTAGTTAACTAATATAACCAATAGGTAATATAAATAAACTAGCTTACCGCGCTACGGTTTTCGGAGCTAAATTGCTATTACCGTGGGAATTTCTTTGTGCTCAGGTCAATTATAAAACACCTGTACCTAATTTCATGTCCTAACTTTAATAGTTTACGCTCGGTGATGATGAATCAGTCAGTCAGTCAGGCCTTGTTATTTTATAAGTACCTATAGGTAAATAAATGAAGGTATAAAGTTCCACGGACGTAAGAAGGGTTGTCGACAGAATGGCAGCTCATTCATCACAATGTGCCCACTTCAATTCTACGTATGATATAATAATAAAGTTAAATTAACTTTCCTTCTAGCGTTACATAAACAATTTGTGCGTCAACATTCGCAGAATGACCGATTAGCAAATTTGGCTATAGTATTTTTGAAGCATTGTTTGCAGTCAAATGCAGACTGTATTAATGTTTAATTATTATGGGAAAAGTAAACTCCAAAGTAAATAGTAAAGAGTCTATGACGTTATTTAAGATAAATTAAAATTCTCATATCTATTACATCCTATAATTAAAAACTTGCTCTTGACAACTGAAATCTATTTATTACACGGTTCACAAATCTATCACACGTTTTATATCTTATCTGATATTTACCCTTGAATACTGACTGATAAACTTGAATCACGATACAATACCATATCTACCGTGACAATTTATTTTACAATAGCGATTCATATAGAAATGAAGTTATTTCATTCAGTAGAGTCAAACATGGCGTGTATAAAAAAGAATGGTACTATGCCCGATAGCGTGTTACAGTTAAATCGTTAACTGCAATCTAGAAGTTCCCATGGTTTAATTGTATAGAACACGCAAATGTGAAGATACAGTTACGTATGGATATTACTTTAAAACTATTTAGATATTTCAGTAGGTCAAATAGGGAGTTTGTTGTTTTTAGATCTTCGAAATTCAAATTTTGTTTCGTTAGGTTTTCCATCAAAACCATATGTCGGATACCAACACAAATAAAAAAAACCTGACGTAATATTATTTCCGTCAGTTTCCTTATTATTTCTGTTTAATCAATATCACACTGCCCAACGACGCAAAAGTGAACTATTCAAATAAGTTTGCATTTACAAATACAGTGTTAGATAACAATTACATCAGACAGACAGACAGAGCTCTGACGTGGTGATAATGTTAATTAATTTTAGGAAGTAGAATGAATTAGCTTTTGTACGTGAACAAGATGAGTTCATATAATAGAAACGCAAAGTACGTTGTTTCAACGAATACTTTATGTATTCCAGGAAACCTATATGGTTAAAATTATGTAGATATCGGAAATGGTTAGATAGATAGTTATTATAAAGAAGAACAGAGAAATAAAAAAATAAACAATATAAAAGCACTTCCAAAGCGACGATGCAAATAAATTTATTTACTCCCGAAACAGAACAAACAAATCCAGCATTTCAATTTGCTGAGTTTGCTGAACCCACTCGAGTATTTAAATATCCTACTAATATTATAAACGTGAAAGTTTGGAAGTATGGATGAATGGAAGGATGTTTATAACTATTTCACGAAAAACTACTGGACAGATTAAGATGAAACTTTACAGTAATACAGGTTATACATCAGAATAACACATAAGGTACTTTTTATCGCGGGAAAGCTTCACATTCCTACGGGAAACCGCCTTTCACGCGAACGGAGTCGCGGCGGCCACTAGTATTTAAATAAATGCAAAGGCAATTCTCCTCCCGACTAAATAAGATTTCCGTGAAAGAAAACTACGCAATTTAGTTATCCAAGACTAGAAAAAGGTTGTCTGAAAAACATTTATTTTTACAAGGTTTAATAACCAAATTGGAATTGCATTTTGGTACTACCACTTTGTACCAAAATGCAATTCCCAACTACTGAAGAAAGATAGTATGACTACTGCTACGGCGAAGTAACACATGTTAATTTAATTCCATGTAGGTAATTTTAGATTTACAATTGCAATAAACAAAGATCTTTGTCTGTTTCGTGACTCACAATTCTTAACGCAGAAACTGAATTACTCAAAGCAAATATGCACACACTGAACTGTAACTAGTTAATGATATTTGTAATTCGATAACAGAAATCAAAAGTTAAATATAAACAATTGCCTTCTCCCGTCATCTCAAGCTATTAGCGACGATTTAATAAGTGTTTCATGGTATTCCAGTGGCATGACCATGTGTATGTATTAATAATTTAGAAATAACATCACTAACTGCAGTCTCATGTAGTAGAGAGGACACGAAAACCACCCACACATACTACAAGCATCGCGCTGGAAATGTATCTACGTAATTCATCGGACTCATCCTGTCATATATCAAAAATAAAAGAATATCAACGACTTTCTATATACGCGTGGTAGATTATGCTAATTCTGGACTATTTTGAGAAAGTTTATGTATACTTTCGAGTACTAAACTTATGTTTTATATGTGTACCCGCCCGCGACTCCGTTCGCGTGGAAGTCGGTTTCCCGTGGGAATGATAAATTTTCCCGCGGTTGCCTGTTTTTACCCTATGTGTTATTCTGATGTATAACCAATATTACTGTAAAGTTTCATCTTAATCCGTCCAGTAGTTTTTCGTGAAATAGTAACAAACATCCATCCATACATACTCACATACTCACAAACTTTCACATCATTATTACATATAAATCCAAGTCGCTAATTCTGTCTGTTTGTATGTTTGGCTGCTAACTCCTCCTAAAGTACGCAACGGATTTAAATGCGGTTTTCTCCATATTTTAGGATATTTATACATTTAAAATTGTAAATAGAGTACGTTTAGATTTTTTTTTTAAGTTAGCAAAAATCCAAGTGTTCGCGGGCAAGTCGGCAAAATCACACCATTGCGAAGCGTGGCGGGTCGCTAGTTTATAAGTAGGATATACTAAAAAAAACGCGACTCAAATCTTCACAAGCAATATCTATTGCAGGTCATGTTATTAGTTCTCAGTATTGATCAGTCTTTATTCCATTTTTTTAATTAACAAAAACATGGTTTAATCAAACCCGACCTTTCTATAGTGTGTTTGACGTTATGCGGTATAATACTGACGAAACCGAACGAATAGGTGGGTAGTGTATACCTATTTCATTTCAAACGTCATTAAGTATTTCAAACACGAACATATGGTGAAAAGAAAAAATAAATAAATTGCCGGTCAATTCCGCTATGTGTTCATAAACGTAGTTATTCGAATTGAAGATCGATTAGCGCCAGCCAAGTTATATGTTGACGTCATTGCAGTCCTAATTAGCTTACTCACGCTGATAACCACGGAAAAATTACATCATTACTGTGGAATTCAACTAAAATATTTGACAATAGGTTAAGAAGCATATATTTTGTGTTTGCGAAACATGTTAAGTTACATATTAAAAACAAACATTTGGCACGAGTCATATTTTTATGCTAGCGCTTTCTAAAACAAAAAGTGAACTTACTCATTAGGAGCAGCAGAGTATCTGTCATCTTTACCAAACACTGAAGATCCGTTCATACTGCCGTTGCCGAAATTTGCTTTGGCTGTACCATTAGCCACAGACTCTGGCTTCATTGCACTATTTAGTTCAAAACTTATCTTGTTGCACAACCGGCTTAGTTTAACCTAGTTTTACTTTATGGTAATATCGACCCACTAGATACGTACTAGGGAACTGATACGGCCCTTGTGAAATTTGAATGTGAATAGAAGGCGCTGGCATACGATACTTACTGAGCGGACAAAAGGAAGCATTTAGATGAGTTATCCTTGACATTAACAAGGTCAAAACGACCGGTTAGAAATAATACCACACATGTGTACAATATACCTGCACTAAAAGTAATCGTACACTAGCGTGCTAAATTCTTATTTGTGAGTGTTATACGCGAAGTAGATATATCGACTATTCGAGTTACTCGTTAGTTAACTTTCATACATTTGAACGTATGATTTTGCAATGAAACTGTACTCTCATGGACGATTGTTTTATATTATTGTGCAATCTGTCTTGGTCTAAAATTCGTGACACACCAATGTATCATTAATTCTAGCCAGTGTTATTTGAAGTTCAGTTTTGTGCAGGAATGTAAATAGGTTCTAGTTAGGGAGCAGAGATGACAATAAAGCGCATGGGGGAGTCAGTGCCAGGAAACTCGCCAATCGATAGAACTCCCCTCTAGACTCGCTACCAGGAATTCATAACTACAAGTAGCTGCCTATAACCAAGTCGATGCACTTTGCTTGGCATTATAAAGCACCTTTCATCCTTATTTTTTCAGCTTTAGCAGCTCTAATTTTATATACAATGAGACTTTAACAACGTCCTTTGTGTTGGTATAAATAATACGCAATTAACATTGGATTTTCACGTTTCATTCATGCATGTAAACAAACAGCTGGTCATAACAAAAGGATCTCGACGATGCTAATAATCAGCTGATTTTCAAAACAATAAAGGCATTGTTTTTGGTGCATGGATGATTAGAATATATTTGGTAATATATTGTTTAATGAGTAAATCATGTAAGTGGCTAACATAGGTGGACTGATTTTTTATGATTTATATAGACATGACACGAATGACAATAATATAAGTAAAATTGCACACATCAGAACTTTCTAGAGACAAAAATGCGTAGGCATAACACTCTGAGACGTATTTAAAAGCTGCAATAGTAAACAAAGGCCAAAAACCGCTCAGCGAGCGGCATATATCACTATTCACGTTCTAATTTCTAACGGCACAAGGTTCTTAATCACTGCTTACAGATGACAAGTTTATCGCGTATAAAGATCGCGTTGATTATGTTATCAGACAGGTGAGTATTCGGCGCGTACTACCGCTGTAGGCTACCGAAACCAACTGACGCGGTGAAGGCAACCAAATGACCGGTCTCGCTTGTACCCTCCCCCCCCGACGACGCTGGTAAATGCCATTCAAACAGCTGATTCACAAAACAACTGTTCGTAAACACGCACCAACCGAATTATTCGCGATAGCAAAACAGAACGCGATAGTGCTAGTGTATTTTATTAACCAAGTCGACTTTGGTATTAGGTATCAGACACATGCATAAACTGCAAGTTGCATACCATACAACACGTATTAAGTTTAGTTATCTGTATAAATTAAATTCTATTAAAGTTAGAATTTATTTACTATCAGCAAATTTTGTTGTCAGCAACAATTAGTGTTTTAATGTTAGAACTACTGGACCATTTTAATAAAAAATATTTACAGCGTAATAATAATTTTATCGAAGTACTTCCGTCTGCAACTTCGCTAACAACAGTAACTTTTTAAAGTAATTTTTGTTGTTGATATTTGCGAAATATTATTTAATGAAAGTAGGTGTGTAGGTCTACAGTTGCTAGCCTGTTCCTGGTCATAGTATGACGTTAAAAGATTAAGAGCTTTTAAACTTTTTATCATTTGTTTGACAAAATGCGTTTTTATTACTGCTTGTTATATAAAGCTTCATAGAAGTATTAACGTCAATTTAACTTTTGAAGTTATTAACTACTAAATTAGCGTACAAATATAAATAATTCAACTAACCTTTTGTTTATTTCGTCTTGCATTAGAAATTAGCATAGTATTTGGTGTCCCAAAACATGTCAATGGAATTATTTTACTCTAAGTAATTATTTGTTATTGATAAGTCCTAAATAATTCCCAGAACATTATCATTAAGAAGTAAGTATTTTTCCATAAAATAAATATGCTTTTTGTCTAACCTTATACACAAGAATATTGTTTTAGAGAGAACGTAATAGCTGGCACATTTTTCAGCTTATTGAACCCCGTAAAATAAGGGGTGTTATGAGTTTGACGTAGTTACTTAGTCTCAGTGCGTCTTTCGTTAGAAAAGTAACGCTTTGACGTATATTCCTTTATTTGTTTTGAATGTGACAAAAATAAAAAATATTCTAAGATTTTAAAACAGTTACAGGATCCCTACATATGAATGCTTAGTTCTTTAAAATTAGGCAAAAGATTTGAATTTTTTTTTAATAGATAAAGTGATTCATGAAAGGGAAAGTGGTTTCACTCCGAATTTAACGCGTGCGAAGCCGCGGCAAAAGTTAGTAATTAATAAAACAGAATATAATATCCCCGGTTTTTAGTTAAAAACGATGCAAACGTGTCGAAAGTATTTATGTGGGTTAATGAAAAGTGTTAATGGTTCTGCGTAAAACTCATTGTAGCTTAGGACAAAATCAATGTAGGTACCTGTGCAATCAAGATTTAAAAGTATGCAAATTAACTTAAGGATATTGAATTAGCAAATTCTTTCTCTGATTTTAATAACTCTAAAGTAAGCGGCACTTTGAATAGTTCTCGTATATGACTCTTTAAATAAAATCTCGAATCAAAAATCATATAAAATTCCTTAAGAACTTATATATTAACTCGTAAAAGTAAGATAAGATTTAAATTGGAATGTTGCATAAGCCGTTGCTGTCAGCGAAATTAAATTATCTACGACAGCGAGATATATAAGAGTTCGAGAACGTCACGCAAATGGTAATGAAATATCACGTAAACTGTAAACGACATTCGCTTCGTAAGACGGTAACAGAAATAGATTGAAATCACCTGTGTTCGAGTTCTCGCTTGTCGAACCAAGTGCTGTGCATCGTTGTAAGCGACTCCGCAAACGAGTCGAGCTCTGCCTCGCTCTTGTCGTTCCTCACTAAGGGTTTACCAATACCGACTTCAGATTTATCCGGAATTTCAAAGGCTTCATCACCCGCCAAGAACGTTACCGTAGGCTTCTTTTTTTTCGACGAGGAGTTGGCGCGTGCGCGAATATCTTGCGGATTCATATTCGGTGTCAAAGGGTAGGCACTCTCAAACGCGTCCGGCATTTTTACAGTCTATCTCGTACAAAAGTTAGAACACAATTGACCAAGCCAACGCTTCAATTTAACATCTCAATTGAGATTACAATATGACCCCCCACATCCTGATAACCCCTGACAGGTCAATTCTGATGTAAACGCTACTGGTGTCTTAACTTAATAATGTAAACAGTCTGTAATCTATTTAAATCTGTCATGAATTTGATTAATGTTATTTTAATGGTATTTGCCTGAAATAAAAACTAACCAAAGTATTTGGCTGCTGGACAAAATGTTTGAAATGAAATAACATGGTGAATGGATTTTTATACAAATGGAGAAAGTATACATAGTAGTTTATAGTATTTTCACTTACCTATGCTGAGTTTTTCGGTAGTACTTTTTACTCTGCAGGTCTGCATTAAACTTGGTCAAACAATCCATTTTTATACATGTAGCCATCTTTTTATGAGGGCTTTGGAATTTATTTAGTAAGAATGAAGAGACAGACCTAATTTGTATTTTTAATATGTGTGCTGGTAGTCTCATGCAAATATTAGAACCAACCTGAAACAAAGGCTTATCTTACTCATGTGATTATGTACTGTATATTTATGTATAAATCTAGGGTTTAAAAAATCCACGAACAATAGCCATTTGTGCATTTACAAACATTATTGTAATTATAATAATTAAAATTTAATTTATTGTAGGGAACTGTAGAGCACAAAAATAACACAAATGAACACTGCCCCTTAGTAAGTTTTACTTTAAAAGAGTTTTAAACGAATGTATTGTTTGGTTTTTGGTTTGGCTGTCTGGATAGGAAAAATAGAAATAGGATTCAGAAGAAGCCACCGGAATTGCTAAGACTTTAGACACAAGAAACAAGGTACTGCCCTGATCACAAAGTATCTTTTTCAGTAGATAGTCTTCTTTGTGAATGGATCCTATAGGTATTTACTTAGTGATACTAGATTTATCCTATTTTATGTAACCACGTAAAGCGTATAAAGTTCAAATACAAATTTCAGGCTATTTCAGTTACATGACTCATATTTTTATTTACATACCTGATTGGTTCTTTTCCACGGAATGGGATTTATGTATGAACTCTAGTCTACTCGAGCAAAAATCTATTAATTTTGTTTTTTGAATACAGTGCCAAAAATATCCAATGCAATTCAAACAAAAATATTTCAATGACATTACGTATGACACTGAAGGTGACAAATCACAGAGCGCTGATTGACAGTGACAAAGGGCAAATGAGTGCGTTCCGAGCTACAGAATTGTTAATTTTTGCCCTTTAAGTCGGTACATTTTTTTTATCTTATGCAGGTTTAAAATACGTTTGTCGATGAGGAAGTAACTATTTTAGAATTGACCTGTCTTAACCATTAGTAAAAATTCAATGAATCTCCCACTTGACTTGACATTTAAAATAAATAGTGTGAATGCCAAGTTTTCATTATACAGGGTGTTTGGAGGGTGAGTAGCCAAATAAAAATGGTGGATAGGTGAGACTACTAGCTATTTACTTCCACGTATTAAATTGCGTTTTGGTTCAATTTTTAGAATTTATTCGATTTTAAGATTTTCTTAAGTAAATCCCCGATTTTGTCATTAAAAGTCCAATATTTTTTTTATTTACTGTCGGAACCAAACGAAAATATTTTTAATTCAAACCCTAATACTGTATTATTCAGATGCAATCATAAATTAATACATATCATCGCAGTTACAGTGTGTTCATAAACGTGGAACCAGTGGGAAAAAAGTGTTCAGTCAACTTTGCTATGAAAAAAAAAGAGTATGAAAATTTTATTTGCTTTTCAAAAATTCTTCTGTTAATACACTTTTTAAGATATGCTACATGTAACATAAATAATAAGAAATCTCAACAGAAATAGTAAGTTAGTACTCAAAGACGCCTGGTAAGGAAGGTACAAACCTGTTAAACTACGTATGTATTTAAAAACTTCTGTCTCATTCTAACAAAAATATGCCTATTGTGTTATCTCATTCGACTTCCTCTTCACTTTTCCTGCCTCGAATAGAAGAGGATTCTACTATCTCCCATGTTTAACTCCGCTCCGCTATTAAGCCTCACCTATTCGACATTTTCATTTGGCTACTCACCCACCAAACACCCTGTATAAACAAAACATAGGAACTTCACCTTTGTAGGAAACTTAAACTTCAACTCTCAGGTAATTTTCTAAGAGCATTTAACCAAAGGAGATGGCAAAGCAGGCCTTTCCCCTCAGGCAAAATCTTGGTCGTAGCGATGGTCATAATCGTCAACAAAAGTACTACGCACGGTACTTGGTCATTCTGTGTCGCTCTGTTACATGTGTATGTGCTCCACAAAATGGTGAATTATTCGGATATATCGTGTAAACGACGTTCAGAAAACAGTAGTTCAGAGTACATTGCATTTCATATCACCTATCAGTATTTTTGGCAATTTACTACACTAATTATTATTGATATTTTCGAACTTTAACCTTGATCGTAACGACACTTTACGATAGCAACTGTAAACAACAAATACCATATTAGGGAGTCAAGCTGACAACCGCAGTGTTGGGATAATGAGAGTGAATTGATTTGAATGATTGTTAGGATGAATGGTTCGAAAAATATAAAGTTTAGCAGACATATAAGTATAATAAATCGCGCTTATAGGTTTCAAGCTAAGACTTGCGAAGATGTGGACTAAAAACCAAGCTAGTATTAAAAATAAACCTTATTATTTGTAGTTTCTCTTGTTAGATAAATCGAACCGAACCAAAAAAATCAAAAAAGGATTTAACTAAACACTTAAAAATTTACAATCATAGTAGTATTAAGATGAAAAGTTAAATTTAATGATTAAATTCAACTAAAAAACTGCATCCGTTCAATAAAAATACCTTTCATTTTTATTTTCACATCACTTTTACAATCCTCGTCCCCCACTAAAAGTGCCTGAAAAATATGTACGGTAAGTTGCAAAAGTCCATACCGAGTTGATAATAGTATATTTCAATACAATGGGCTTAGCATAAGCGGCGTGATATCGAGTATTTGACATTTGGTTGTGAGAATATCTCGATTTTTTTAATTCGGTAGCAGGACTGCACACTATCTCATCGCAACTCACGGTGATGAGTGACTCACATACGTCATTTGGCTCTCACGTCGTAATCGGTAGCATGCACGCCCAAAAACACACGTTTCTTTTTTTTTAATACGAGATAATTCTCTTCCTCAAATTTTGACGACGAGAAGCTGTGAGATTGCTTTACTGAGATTGATTGTGTCGAATTATGCTTGCATGCATCATCTATATATAGGTACCTGAGTTTAATTAGCTGATAAGTGTTAGAACTTTTAATTTTTTAAAGAATTTTTAATGTTTAAAAATTAAAAAGGTTTCAACACTGTACACAACTGTCATTGCGTCTGGCATTCGGACCGAGCCCGTCCTCGCGAGAGGGCGTTGTAGATTGAAAAATATATTGTTGTGAAACTATTTTTACTTTGTTAAATTAATAAATAATATAGAATTCAAGAAATATCATTTATTGCAGCATCCTGAATCTAGTATTATAACATAAGGTAAAACCGTTTGTGATTATTTGAAGTATTATGGCAGTCCCTTACTATAATCATATGAATAGTAGGTATATACTAGTGACCCGACCACGCTTCCCAATGGTGTAATTTTGGGCGACTTGTTCCCGAAACATTGAATTTTAGTTAACCCTTTGAAACCTTTTCTGAATGTTCTTTATTCAAAAATTTTAATGAAAAAAATACCTAAAGGAAGGTGAAAACCGCATTAAAATCCCTCAACTGGTTTAGGAGGAGTTAGCGGCCAAACATACAAACAGACAGAATTAGCGACTTGGATTTATACTATGTAATGATGATGATGAGCAGCGGGAAAGAAGGAAAATTGAGCGTAGGATGCTGAGGGAAGTGATCCCTTTGACATGGGGGATCACGAATGATGTTGAAGTACTTTTGATATCATAATATTTATTCACGAAACTACGATTACCTATCCCGCATTATTTGTTTTGTTTACTAACTCCACCCACAGACTACAGACTAGTAAGAACATACATACTAACAATAGACAAAAATACAGTGGTGGCTATTTGTAAAAAAATAGAAATTGAATGAATGATGATGTTAAATTTACATAAATAGCAACACTCTCTTCATCACCACGGAATCGAAACTCGACGTGAGTTTTCTTCTCTCACAAAGGTCATGCTACCGGTTTCGACATAAAAATAGAGATCGATTCGTTCTCCACTCCCACCCACGGAGTATCTCGATACCGGTCATGCTAGGCCTACAAGTGTGGAAAGGCTGTCATTACAACGAGTTCCGTCAAATGTCTACCCGAGCCGAGGCACAGCCGAAGGCGAGGGTTGACAGGCGGGACGAGTTGCAATGACGGTTCCGCACGTGTACTGAACGACTATTTTTAATACAGTTGCGAAAAAATAAAACAATTTAATAAAATATAAAATTAGGAACGAAAATGTCGAAATAACTCATTTTGAAAATGGCGCCATTTTTTCTTCACCCATTTGGTAGGCAAAGGTTGTAATGGCCATACAGCCAAGTCTTCAGTAGATTTTTTTTATTGATATGAAATTTAATGAGATAAAATGAAATGAAACCAACCACACTAATTCAATCAAATCATGAAATCTGATATCGAAACAAACAAGTAGCTTTTTTTAGAAATATACCTACGCTACGTAAGTATTAACATGAATCATAAAAACTTCTTGTTTTTTTTTTAGTAAAAACTTCATGGTTGGTTAATTTTGCTTTTTAATAGACATTATTTTGACAGTTGGGAAAGAGAACGCACGAGTGCGGAAAAGGTAAAAATAAAGCACGCGTGTGTAATAGCCCACATCCCGAACGCTATACGTCCCTGCAATACGCCACTTTTTGAGCAACTGTATTAAAAAAATTATAGCATCCAGTGGTCGCTTCTACACACACCAAGACATAAATAAACGAATATTTTACTACTACTTCTTAATATCAACCTTAACGCATCAGTTTTAAAGCTCAATATATTTTTGTAAACTATTGTGGTTGTTAAAACACTTTCGCATACGATGTTTTTTTCGGATGAACCTACACTCTAACCGACAACATTGATACTACTTGTTGCGATAATTCTCAACCTTAATCTAAGAGTTTTTATTTATTTTACTTTTTAAGTTGTAAGAAATACTAACTAAATGAGGGTAAATAAATATAGAAGGTATGGTAGTAAGAAAACAGTAGATAAAAACAGTAATTTATTATAACTTGTAGGTATATAGGTATTTAGGTAATGCTTGATACTTAATTAAAATAATGAATACTTATTTCAAAAGATAATAATAATTACAGGCTATATTTCAAACTTCCAACAACAAACATTAATGTATTTTTACACTTGTTTTACTTTTTAAGGTTAGTTGTAGCTTAAGTAATCGTTTTCGTAAAGAAAAGAAAATTGAAGCAAGCTAACCATAAAAAAATACATTGTAATTGAAAAATGTTTTACTTACGAACTTATATTTAATTACTACTTTAATGAAATACTATTGGTAATTAATATACCCTCCCCTGTTTTCAATAACCATAAGCTAACGCGCACCGTCACATTGATTTCACTATATTCGAACAATACACAGTTCCACTTTAATATCCACACTTCCAGACACTTCCATTGGTAGAAAATGCCTCTGTAGTCCTTTCATTTCGCATGTTCCATCTCTGCGCCATCAACATGGAACTATTACTCTTTCGAGGCCATCAATCCCCATACATTTAGGTTACATTGATGTTTTGAACTATTGAAAATCCACCGTTTTACGGTTATCTACTGAAACAAAAACAAAATATGAATTAATATAACAAACAACAAGTTAAAATAGATACTTAGTTATGCAACACACGCTAAATTTGTTATAATAATACCCAATCAAAGAAAAATAATGGATAAAAAAACACTATTTTCATTCTTACGGTAAATATTATATTATATCATATAAATGTATGCTTTTCGATAATACGCACTCTGTCCTGCATACTAATACATATTGACTTGCATGTTATAGAATTTGGAAATCAACTTTATCAAACACAACACTGGCATCTTTGCTAGCGAACCAGCAACGATAAAGCGTTTAGCAAATAATTCAATCATTGTGTTGGATTCTTGCATGTTGAGGGTAGTATTTCTACCCTGCACAAATCTTCGGTAACTACCCTCGGCTGAAGTCGAGTGTTGAGACGCCGTCGAGAGCGTCTCTGAGTAGAGTAAAAGACTTTGAACACGTTGGTCGTTTGTGCATGAGCTCTTGTAGTGCCGTCCTATCACGCATTTTACTGACGTTCAGTGAAGTGTTGGAGTATTGCAACGATTGTAATACTGTGCTGCAGCAGTGTTTGTGACAACAGACGCCCTCGGACTATACCCTAAAACCTTGGTGCTCCACTTACGGAGGCTGGTGGTGGAAGCTTGAGGTTTGTGCAACTTTGTATATTATCTTTAACAGGCAAGAGTTCGTAATTCAGCCGCTCATTGAAATCATTGTAAATTCCTTGAATTAAATACCTAAAGGTCCTTCGAATCAGCGCATACTTTGACCAGCCCGAACATTGGCCTTCGAGCCGGGATTCCTTAATTTATACCCTTTTAATCGGTCTCAGCACCGTAACATCATTTAACTTTCAATAGAACGTTCTAGCTTTTCGTTACCTACCTACCTACAACTTAGAAAAATACTTACTATAATTCATATTAATTCTTTCAAATAACGTCATATCTAAATACCTTCTAAACTTAACCTACCTAAATAAATACCTAGCAGAACCCTACTTATTTACAATAACTTTAAACTTAACTTTTAGTTACAACTTTATCGCTTAAAATGACTACCCCCAGTCAAAAAGAAGTCAAGACGGATAAGTCTGATAGTGAACTTTTACTTAAAATCAGCTCTCATAACGCGATCAGGGAAAGAATATTTTCTCAGATTCAACAATTATACGACACTACATTAAAAATTAAATCTGATCCTGAATCTGTAGATATAGATATGTTTTTACTCCGTGCCTCTGAGATAACAACCTTACGCGAGAAATATGAAAAAGTAACCTTGAACATATTTGAATTAGAGGTTCAATTAAACCCTAAAATACAGTTTTGCCATAAGGAAATAGAAAGTTTCGATGATTTATATTTCGAAATCAAAACTTGTATCAAAAAGGTCGGTTCACAGAGTGAAAATAACTGTTCTTCTAACTCCCGCAGAGAACAAATAGAATGTCGTCCTAGGTTACCTAAACTTGAGCTTATCTGTTTTGACGGAAATATAGAAAACTTTACTACCTTTTATGAGACCTTTTGTTCCTTAGTGCACAATCAAAAGAGCATGTCGAATATTGACAAGTTTCACTATTTATTATCGTGTACGAAGGGTTCTGCGCAAAATATAATAAAAAGTGTACCTATTACGTCCTCTAATTATGATGTAGTATGGAAAGCATTACTTGATAAGTACCAGGATCAACGAATGTTGGCCGGTAAATACCTCGATAAAATGTTGACCTTTACACCTATCTTAAAAGAATCACCTGTAAGCCTAAATCAATTCATTGAAGTGTTTGAGAATTCTTATAAAGCCATTTGTTCACTTAACATTCCTAACTTACATAGTTACGTTATCTGCCATATCGCGTTAAAGTCACTCGATCAAAATACTCGTAAGTTATTTGAACAAAGTATTGATCAAAAAACTATTCCGTCTTATGAAAATCTTATTGAGTTTGTACAAAATCACATTAAAGTTTTAGAACATTCACAATCATATCCATCTGAGTTTACTTCGAGCATCAGTGGCACACAACGTAACAAACAAACTTCGAATTATAACCTTAATAAAAACTTAACTGCACGTAAAAACTATTCGCAAATTGCAACCAATAAATCAACCTTGAATAATTTTGCATGTCTTCACTGTGGGGAAAATCATATGATTTTTCGTTGTAGTAAGTTTCGTAAACTTTCACCAAAACAACGAATTAGCCGTGCTAATGCCCTTAAGATTTGCCATAATTGTTTGAAGTTAAATCATTCAGCTGTCGAGTGCCGCAGCGAGTTTAGGTGTTTCACATGCGGAGAGGCGCACCATGCGCTGCTGCACGTGGACTACTGCGCCGCGCCCGCCGACGCCGGCCGGGGCTCGCTCCCTGCGCCCGCGCATACCACCCCGCCACATCCTATTGTTCACTCGTCGCAAAACAACTGCCATGCGTCTTCGTTGCATAATAAAAACTATGCAGTTATACTAGGCACAGCTATAGTGAATGTTGTTGATGTTTTTGGTAATGAACAGCCGTGTCGTGTTTTGATCGACTCGGGCGCACAGTCTAACTTTATAACAATAAGTTGCTTAGAGCGTTTAGGTTTACAACGTTTTAAATGCCCTTATAATATTTATGGCTTATCAGGTGAAAATGTAAAAACGTACGGTATGACGTCATGTACGGTTAAGCCCCGGAATAGTTGTAATCCGGTGTTTACAATTGATGCCGTAATACTTGCAAAAATAACTTCAGATTTACCTACATTTGATATTCCCAACAATGTAGTTAAAGAATACAATAACTTAGTTTTAGCGGATCCTTTGTTTTACAGACGTTCTGCAATTGATATTATTTTATCGGGAGACGTTTTCCCACACATCTATGATGGAAATCGAATCGTATTCGGTCCATCACTTCCTTGTGCATTAAGTAGCATATTTGGCTACGTAATTACTGGGAAGTTAGAAGTACCGTGTACTTCAAATAATAATTGTTTGTCGATGACGTCAAACTTAGTGTCGTACGCTAAGGATGATGACGTCATTGATACATGTCTTCGGCGATTCTGGGAGATCGAGGCCTCACCGTGTGAGATACCAGCCGATCCTCTGGAGCAACAAGCCGAGGAGGTGTACTCGTCGCGAACATACCGCGACGCCAGCGGCAGGTACGTGTGCCCGCTGCTGCTGCGCGAGCGCCGCGGGCCGCTGGGAGACTCCCGCGCCGCCGCCGAGCGCCGCCTGCTGCAGCTGGAGCGCCGCCTGGCCCGGGACGCCGCGCTGCAAGACCAGTACGTCGCCTTCATGCGCGAGTACCAGCACCTCGGCCACATGGAGCCGTACACCGGCGCCGAGCCCAGCCGGTACCTCATACCGCATCATGCAGTGGTCCGCACCGCCAGCACCACTACGCCGGTGCGTGTCGTTTTCGATGGTTCAGCGAATACTTCGAACGGCGTTTCATTAAATGATAACCTCTTGTGTGGTAAAAAATTGCAGCAGGATCTTTTAAAAATCATAATTAATTTTAGACTTTACGATATTTGCTTTACAGCTGACATTACAAAAATGTACAGATGCGTTTTGATAGATCCAGCGGAACGTAAATACCAACACATTTTATGGAGGGAATCGCCGAGTGAACCGATTCAAGTTTTTGAATTAAAAACGAACACCTACGGCTTGCGTAGTGCACCGTTCATAGCTGTGCGTACGTTACGCCAGCTGGCGCACGACGAGGCGGAGCGACACCCGCGGGGAGCGCGGCTGCTGCAGGATGGCTTCTACGTCGATGACTTGTTGGGATCTACGCCCACGTTAGAAGATGCTTGCACGTTGCAAGATGACGTCATCGATATACTTAAACGAGGTGGATTCGCGCTGAGAAAGTGGGCGAGTAACTCGCCTGAGCTGCTAGCTAGGGTCGGTGCGGAGCAGTGTACACCTATCAACTTTGATGAAGACGCGTCGTCTTCCATAAAAATCCTTGGGCTGAAATGGGACCCAAAGGATGATTGTTTTTCATTTGAGTATAATTTTAAAGATAACACATTTACAAAACGTTCGGTTTTAAAATTGTTAGCGAGCATTTTTGATCCTGTAGGTTTTCTAGCACCGTGTGTTTTCTTGGCTAAATGCCTCTTACAGGATATATGGAAACTTAGTAAGGGCTGGGATGAACCCATGCCGTCTCACCTTCGCGAGAGGTGGGAATCATTTATTACATCTTTGTCATTTTTGTCCAACCTTCGTATCGAGCGTCACTTGCTCATTAAAGACTTTACTGACGTTCAGATAGTCGCCTTTTGTGACGCTTCGACGCGTGGTTACGCTGCTTGTCTTTATGTCCGCAGTGTTGACAAAAATAACCTAGTTAAAACTAGATTACTTGTTTGTAAAACAAAAGTAGCCCCGATTAAACCACTCTCCATTCCAAGACTCGAGTTAATGGCATGTGTTTTACTATCAAAAATAATTATATTTTTAAAACAAAACCTTACAGAATTAAATTACAAGGTTATAGCTTTAACTGATTCCAGTGTTGCACTAGCGTGGTTGCAAACGCCACCATATAAATTAAAAACGTTTGTCAGTAATCGCGTGGTGCAAGTTGTAGAAGTAGTGCCGCCGAACTGTTGGTATCACGTGGGCAGCGGCGACAACATGGCAGACGTGTGCTCGCGCGGCGCGGCGCCCGGCGCGCTGCTCGCGGACCGGCAGCGCTGGCTCCACGGCCCGCAGTGGCTCACCCGCGACAAACAACAGTGGCCGATTACCACATTTTACGTTAGAGATGAAACAGATATTTTAGAACTTAAATCGAACACTGAGAGTTTTAATTTAGTTACAAATAGTGAACCAACTGATAATGAAATATTTTTAAAATTTTCTTCTTTTAATAAATTGCAGCGTGTCACTGCTTGGTGTTTGCGTTTTATAAATAATTTACGTAAAAATAAATCCGATAGAAATTTTAAAACTTTGACAACGGTTGAATTAAATACTGCACATGACCTTATAATTAAATTAACTCAAAATCAATTTTACTTTAACGAAATTTCATCGCTTAAAAATAATAAAACTTTTATACCTACTTTGAAAAAATTATCACCGTTCTTGGATGGAGCAGGGTTCCTCAGGGTGGGGGGTAGAATCTCTCAATCGAATCTACCCTATAATCAAAAACATCCTTTACTTTTACCTAAACGTAGTCACGTAACAACATTAATCATTGAAAACTTACATCGTACATATTTACACGTAGGACCTCGTACGTTACAAGGCATCCTTAGCCAGAAGTACTGGATCGTATCCGCTCGTAGTGTGATCCGATCGGTGCTGTCACGCTGCGTCATGTGCTTTAAATGTAATCCACGCCTGGCTCAGCCGAGCATGGGTACGTTACCTAAACCTCGGTTAGAACCAAACAAGGTTTTTCATCACGTTGGTGTTGACCTAGGTGGACCTTTCTATGTAAAGGAGCACAAAAGACGCAACGCAAAGGTATACAAAGTATATCTTTGTCTGTTCGTTTGCTTTTCTACAAAAGCAGTACATTTAGAGGTCCTCACTGATTTGTCGTCAGACTGTTTCCTGGCTTGCCTGGATAGGTTCGTCGCGCGTCGTGGCTTGTGCTCAAGTTTGTACTCAGATTGTGGTACAAACTTTGTAGCAGCAAACAAGCACTTAAAAGACGTTGTAAAATTCTTAAAAAACCAAAACGTCTTACAAGCTTTGTCTGATGGTTGTTCACTTCGCAACATTACGTGGAAGTTTAACCCTCCGAGTGCCCCCAACATGGGTGGTCTCTGGGAGGCCGGTATTAAGTCGGCGAAGTACCATCTATTACGTGCCGTAGGTGATAAGTCCCTCACGTTTGAGGAGTTGTCTACCGTTTTTTGCAAGGTAGAAGCCGTGATGAATTCACGACCACTTTGTCCACTTTCTGATAACCCCAACGAATTTGAGGTTTTAACAGCTGGTCACTTCCTTATAGGCCAGAGCCTTCTAGCAGTGCCTGAGCACAATCTAGAGGACGTTCCTCTTAATCATTTATCTAGATGGCAACACATACAAAAATGTTCACAATCGTTTTGGAGGCAGTGGTCACATGATTACCTTCACACTTTGCAACAAAGGTCGAAGTGGCATTTGTCACCTCCTAATTTAAAGGTCGGTGACCTTGTTTTAATAAAGTCAGAATTAACACGCCCATTGCAATGGCCATTGGGTAGAATCTTAGAAACTTTTCCTGGACCTGACCGCGACGTTCGTGTAGTCAGTGTCAAAACTGCCGGTGGTTGTTTTAAGCGACCGGTCAATAAATTATGCCCATTACCGTTTTCTCATTAAATACTTTGCATCTAACATTCGTAATGCTAGATATTAGATATTTTAGTTAGTGTTAAGTTTACATTCTATTACTTTGATATAAAAACTTTGATGAGTCTTTGAACTCAAATACCTTATTAATACTTTGAATTTCATATTTATCTTTGATTTTCCTTTATGTGGAAATCATTACAATGATTTCGGTGGGGGGTATGTTGGATTCTTGCATGTTGAGGGTAGTATTTCTACCCTGCACAAATCTTCGGTAACTACCCTCGGCTGAAGTCGAGTGTTGAGACGCCGTCGAGAGCGTCTCTGAGTAGAGTAAAAGACTTTGAACACGTTGGTCGTTTGTGCATGAGCTCTTGTAGTGCCGTCCTATCACGCATTTTACTGACGTTCAGTGAAGTGTTGGAGTATTGCAACGATTGTAATACTGTGCTGCAGCAGTGTTTGTGACAACAGACGCCCTCGGACTATACCCTAAAACCTTGGTGCTCCACTTACGGAGGCTGGTGGTGGAAGCTTGAGGTTTGTGCAACTTTGTATATTATCTTTAACAGGCAAGAGTTCGTAATTCAGCCGCTCATTGAAATCATTGTAAATTCCTTGAATTAAATACCTAAAGGTCCTTCGAATCAGCGCATACTTTGACCAGCCCGAACACATTGTATGATTTTGGATATTTTCGTTTTACCCTCAAATTGTGACATTTGTAAGAAATGTTCAAATGTTTTCTAATTTTACTCGCAATTCGACTAATATTTTTAAAAATGTGTTTAGTCTTAAGCCTTTTATGTTATGGTTGAAAATAATTTGAAACATTTAATGTCTATGTGTGTGTAATTTGCATGCAAGCAGTTATAGACCTTACACTCAGTATGGACTTTTGCAACTGACCGTACGTGCTAAAATGCTCTTGTGTTAAATGCTCTAACTGAGGCAATTTTAGCTTCTACAGGGGTAATCCTACCTATAGGAAACTTGTCCCTGTTAAAACCTGACAGTCAATCAATTTTTATTGATTCTCAAACTGTCAATCATCATTTTGTGATACCAACTATTGCATTATAATTTATATTTATACACAGTATGGTCAATATTTATGTATCAGTTGAGTCTTAATTAAAATGATTAGCAATAACATGTATTTTTGTCAAAGGTAAAAAAATGCTAGATAAACTTCAATTGTTATTTAAGTTGAATTTGATCATCTAAATATATTGTCTTCGGAAAATTACTATAACTATTTAATCTGCAAATTTGGCTACATTAAAATAAACTAGAAGAGAGCAAAGCTAGCAACAGCAACCTCAGTTTGTAAATTTGCAAAGAATTTGTATTAGATTAACTGCGATTGTTATTGTGGTGTATTAGATAAACATTGTCTTTACCGACACATTTCAACTAGGTGTGTGTTAGAGTAACTTACATGTGATGGCTTATACGGAGAAGGTGTCCATCAATGGCACCGCTTTATCATTCCTTCTTTACGAATGCCTTAGCTCTGCTAAATGTCAGGTGAGTTTATCAAAAGCGTGGTTATTATTGCAGCCATTTATACAAATCTTTAGATATGTACTTTACACTATCTATCTTTTGCAGGAAGGATTTCTAATTGGGGATGTGACTTCAGAGATTACCAATCACATATCAGACTCACATAGTGATAATGCACGTTTGGACACGCAAATAATGATCAGAACCGTGTTGCCACTACCATCAGTCTCACTATTTTACCTTCCTTCTGGCAGAATAAAAGAAGATGTTTTGGCAGAGTTGCTCTCCAATACTGCCGCAGAAGTGGTTGGTTGGTACAAATATCGTGAAAACAGTAGTCTTAAACCAACATTTAGAGAAAAACTAATATCAAGAGGATTACAAAAGTACTTTGAGAAATATCATGCTAAAAAACATTTTGTGACATGCAACTTATCCAAACGAACATCTGCAACATCTTCCACGCACACATTGACCTACAGATTTGGTAAAATTAACTGTCTTGACATGTATGAATATATAGAAGATGTGACAGCAAACTTGGGTGAAAAACTCCCAGGTTATAAAAAACCACAGAAGTTGGCTCCCCATAGTATATTTAACAAAATTATAAGGGAATGCAATATCCAGGAAAATTCAATGAATGATGCAATTTTTCGCATACAGGATGCAGTAAATAACAGGTTATCTAAAGAAGCTGCAATTGCAGTTAAAAATGAGACTATCATAAGAGAACTGGAAAATGAAATTGAGCATATGACTGACATTTTATCAGAGAAACAAACAGTGGACTTAAAAAATGCACATGAAAAGTTGATTGAAGAAAAATTTGCTAATAAAGAACAGGAAATAGCAGTAGAATGTGTTGAGGCTTTGAAAACACCTATACAAATAGATATGATCAATATCTCTAACACTTTGAATAGCAATCACAAGTCTGATAGTGAGGGTTCATGTCAAATCATAGATTCACCGAAAGCACGGAGTCCTAGCCCTGTATTAATTACAAGCTCAGTGGCAAAAAAGCCCACTTTAAACTATGCAAATGCATTAAAAAATAGGATGGAATGCCCATCAACAAGTGTAAGTTAACTCAAGATTTTTCAAGTAAATGTATAAATTTGTAGTCAGACTGATGCAATTTTTTTATTTCTTTTACAGAAAATGAATCACACAGAAGATTTAATTTGTTTTGATGTGGAGGACAAGCCAGTGAATAAAACAATTTGCAGTGAGGAAGTGAAGTGTCTGGGAGAAAGCTCTCCTGAATATTAGCTCTGTGCCTTTTCTTCTTGAATTAATCTAAGAGGTTATTGTTGAATAGTTACCATATTGTAAAAAGAATTCAAATGTGTATCATTACCTTTGTATAATTGTTATTTTTACAATGCCAGATAAAATTTTTCGCTATTACTAAGGGAAAATAAAAGCCTTTCTTTCTACAATACATAGTGTATTATGTATAGTTTTCATATCCATGTAACTTATCATTAAATGTTCCTTATGTAAATTGTTTTCAAATTAACTCAAAGAAATCTAATGTTAGTTGCATAAATATTTTTGTAATAAATGTCAATATACTAAGATGTATTTTAATGGAAATCCTTAACAACTAAAACATAAAATATATTAAATCAACATTTGATTTAAAGAAAATATTGTTGTAAAAATATCTTTTTAGTAAATAATACTAATAAAAAATATGGAATGTCATAAAAAATAACGACTAGATAAAGGTATCATGGCAAGTTAAAGAGCATTTTAAGAAATCTAAAATTCATACTCATCGACATACTTGTCACCATCTGAGCTTGGCAAAGCATGTTTTAGATTAGTTTTTTTATTTTATATCCAAAAGTTCTGCAGCTACGCACAACCAAAATAATTCTCAAGTTTTACAGTTAAATGAGTTCTGTGGCTATTTGCGAGTTGTCGCCTGCTATCTCTAACACGGAGTGAGCTAGTCTTCTGGCTTGTTGAATAGCGGTGGATGCGGGGAGCAACCCAAGATGGATGCAAATAAGCTCCTTCAATGACACATCCTTTGTGTCGTTGGGGAATGACAACTCTGTCAATTGCCTGCAATCAAGAATAATACAATAAAAATTTGGCCTTACATTTAATTAAACCTACACATAAAATAGTTAACAAAAGTAACTTTATTTTTAATTATTTTGTTATTTCTAGGTAATTGATACATTTGACAACGGTTGCGATTCCAAGATGATTTACTTAAAACTAAACTTAACTATAAATTACTATGGCTAGCACTTACTCATCAACAACATAAGAAAGAGACAGGTAGTCATGTAAGTATGAGTTTGCTGGTTTTGAAATTGATTTTTAAAGTTGTTATTACAACAGTCAATAAAACAATTAGGATAAATAAAACCATTCCAAATATGATTTTTGGATTGGAAAGGTTTTAGAATCGGGGGCACTATTAAACTAGCAACAAACTGTTTAATGTCTTGTTCTCTAATATTATTTTTTGGTTTTCTTATGTTTATGTTGCCCTGCCGCTGGCAGCACACGTGGTAGGAACTGACGCGCCAGCAGCGGCCCGTGTAGCTGCGTGATATAGTGACCTGTAGAAGGTGGGCAGTATGTGTACGGGCGGGGTCAACGCCCTCACGGCGGCGGGGTGCGGCGGCGCGGCGGGCTGCGCGGGCACCGAGCGGCGCTCCCACCACCGCAGGTAGCACACCTGGTAGGAACTGACGCGCCAGCAGCGGCCCGTGTAGCTGCGTGATATAGTGACCTGTAGAAGGTGGGCAGTATGTGTACGGGCGGGGTCAACGCCCTCACGGCGGCGGGGTGCGGCGGCGCGGCGGGCTGCGCGGGCACCGAGCGGCGCTCCCACCACCGCAGGTAGCACACGTGGTAGGAACTGACGCGCCAGCAGCGGCCCGTGTAGCTGCGTGATATAGTGACCTGTAGAAGGTGGGCAGTATGTGTACGGGCGGGGTCAACGCCCTCACGGCGGCGGGGTGCGGCGGCGCGGCGGGCTGCGCGGGCACCGAGCGGCGCTCCCACCACCGCAGGTAGCACACGTGGTAGGAACTGACGCGCCAGCAGCGGCCCGTGTAGCTGCGTGATATAGTGACCTGTAGAAGGTGGGCAGTATGTGTACGGGCGGGGTCAACGCCCTCACGGCGGCGGGGTGCGGCGGCGCGGCGGGCTGCGCGGGCACCGAGCGGCGCTCCCACCACCGCAGGTAGCACACGTGGTAGGAACTGACGCGCCAGCAGCGGCCCGTGTAGCTGCGTGATATAGTGACCTGTAGAAGGTGGGCAGTATGTGTACGGGCGGGGTCAACGCCCTCACGGCGGCGGGGTGCGGCGGCGCGGCGGGCTGCGCGGGCGCCGAGCGGCGCTCCCACCACCGCAGGTAGCACACGTGGTAGGAACTGACGCGCCAGCAGCGGCCCGTGTAGCTGCGTGATATAGTGACCTGTAGAAGGTGGGCAGTATGTGTACGGGCGGGGTCAACGCCCTCACGGCGGCGGGGTGCGGCGGCGCGGCGGGCTGCGCGGGCACCGAGCGGCGCTCCCACCACCGCAGGTAGCACACGTGGTAGGAACTGACGCGCCAGCAGCGGCCCGTGTAGCTGCGTGATATAGTGACCTGTAGAAGGTGGGCAGTATGTGTACGGGCGGGGTCAACGCCCTCACGGCGGCGGGGTGCGGCGGCGCGGCGGGCTGCGCGGGCACCGAGCGGCGCTCCCACCACCGCAGGTAGCACACGTGGTAGGAACTGACGCGCCAGCAGCGGCCCGTGTAGCTGCGTGATATAGTGACCTGTAGAAGGTGGGCAGTATGTGTACGGGCGGGGTCAACGCCCTCACGGCGGCGGGGTGCGGCGGCGCGGCGGGCTGCGCGGGCACCGAGCGGCGCTCCCACCACCGCAGGTAGCACACGTGGTAGGAACTGACGCGCCAGCAGCGGCCCGTGTAGCTGCGTGATATAGTGACCTGTAGAAGGTGGGCAGTATGTGTACGGGCGGGGTCAACGCCCTCACGGCGGCGGGGTGCGGCGGCGCGGCGGGCTGCGCGGGCACCGAGCGGCGCTCCCACCACCGCAGGTAGCACACGTGGTAGGAACTGACGCGCCAGCAGCGGCCCGTGTAGCTGCGTGATATAGTGACCTGTAGAAGGTGGGCAGTATGTGTACGGGCGGGGTCAACGCCCTCACGGCGGCGGGGTGCGGCGGCGCGGCGGGCTGCGCGGGCACCGAGCGGCGCTCCCACCACCGCAGGTAGCACACGTGGTAGGAACTGACGCGCCAGCAGCGGCCCGTGTAGCTGCGTGATATAGTGACCTGTAGAAGGTGGGCAGTATGTGTACGGGCGGGGTCAACGCCCTCACGGCGGCGGGGTGCGGCGGCGCGGCGGGCTGCGCGGGCACCGAGCGGCGCTCCCACCACCGCAGGTAGCACACGTGGTAGGAACTGACGCGCCAGCAGCGGCCCGTGTAGCTGCGTGATATAGTGACCTGTAGAAGGTGGGCAGTATGTGTACGGGCGGGGTCAACGCCCTCACGGCGGCGGGGTGCGGCGGCGCGGCGGGCTGCGCGGGCACCGAGCGGCGCTCCCACCACCGCAGGTAGCACACGTGGTAGGAACTGACGCGCCACGAGCGGCCCGTGTAGCCCTCGCGGCACGTGGACAGGCAGCGGGAGATTATGTGGCGGAGCTACAACAAATGAAACTGTAAGGGCAGTGGGGTTAAAGAACGAAGTTTAGAATCGATTGGACTCGATTCTAAAACACTCTCTTACTAAACCAAAATAAAAACATCGCCGTCACCCGTCAACCTGTTGAACTATTTGCGTGCAAGTTAAGACTAGGCAGTCGGGCGCATCACGATATGATAACTTGCAATGATATATTTTATTAGGTTTAGAGTTAGAGAGTGCTTTTTCAACTAGGGCTATTACCTACTATGTTGTAAATATGGAGTTCCAAATACACAAATGAGATTTTATTAATTGAATTGAATTTAAATGTTTGCTTAAGGAGATTCATTAACGATAACCTTGAGTAACGTTATACGTTTCCGATGAAATTTTTTCTCTTACGAGTTTCCGATGTTTTTTTTTGCGTTTGATTGTTGCCTAATTACTAAAACACAATTGCATTTTAATGTCTTGATTGAGCACTTGAATAGGGGATATTCATGTTTTTTTTCTTGTCTTAAATTAATAGCTTACAACTTTATAACATAGAAAAAAATATTAAAAGGCTTTAAAACACTCTAGATATTTTTAAAAACGAAATTTAAAACATTGAAAAAATTGGAGCAGTTGAAATGAAACGCCGCCATTTTGCGCGCGCTTTGCGTGACGTCACACGACACGTCCAGTGGGGCTTTACTATGAACTTTTCAGTTACTTCGTACATATTTATAAGTACTGTATAGTACCGGAGTGTACAAATACTAGTTGAAAAACACCCGAGAAAGTGTTTTTTCATATTTCAAGTGATGCGAAAATACGAAAACGGTGGTGTAAGGTGATGAGAAGGGATAATATATTTCCTAAATCTTGTTCATATTGTTGTGAAGATCATTTTAAAGTAAGTATACTTTTTTTATATAAAGCTTATTGTGAATTAGTAAAGAAAATTCGGTTTAAAATTAACCCTATAAGAAAAGGCTACCGAGCTTATAAAAACTTTATTTCTTTTGTGGTTTTACGATTTGTTTTATGGTTTTTGATTTATTCCAGGTTAAGATACAGAAAATTATTATTGAATACAATTTTATGAAAAAGCAGGGAGAAAAATGTACTCTATGGTTGAAGAAAGGAGTTTTGCCTCATATATTTTTGTGTCAATATCAAAATGTTTTGGTGTATAAAAAGTAAACTGCTGGGTGCATTTATGAATAAAAATCTATGTTCTTAAATATATTATGAAACATAATTAGCTTTCACTCCTCTGATCTCTGCGCTCGTAAAATCGGGTTTTGATGTAAAAATTCAATATGCTGTCATCATAAAGTTCTCGATAGATTGTCCTCTTTTGCTATGACAGAACCAGCTTCAGTCACCGTTAAAGATTCGCTACCAATCTAAACTAAACTTCATTACAATCAGCACAAGAATATAGATTAAAATTATTATTTTTTTCACAAAATCTTGTAAAACAGTATGAGTTACGACGCTGATGAATGCAATGTCGTGTCAGATGACGACACATTACGTTAGACCAATGGTGGCGCGTTTTGGAAGTTTGAATTTCGCTCCCTTATTTTGCACTTTTTGAATATTGTTTTAGGGGTTTAAATAATAAATAAATTAAAAAACCCTTTTCATTATAATATAAGGATAATAAATATTTGAGAAAAATATTTTAGGCCATTTAAAATTTTATGCATATTCCCTATTGCCCCAACTGCCATCTATTGAATATGATCTAGATTTAATTGTCAGTTTCAGGGGTAATGTTTTTGGTATGTTTTATTCCATCAGTTTTTGTTTAGTTATCAATTTACTAACTATCTTCAAGTATACTTACAGTCTCCTTCGACAGCATATCAGCACAATCCACAACATCGGGCGCTATGAACCGGCCCGTGGTTCTGTCCACGTATATAAAGTGGATCAGTCCGGGGAATTCCTCAACATACTTGTGCAGGGTTATGGAACCCTCGGTGTCGCCAGTGAAGACAGGACATTAAGCGAAATTGTTGGATGAATGATCATATACCAGGTGGACAAGCGGCACACGGATTGTTCGAGAACAATTCGAGATACACCAAAAGCAACCTTTTGTTTGTATTTTGTATTTATATGTTTGTAATTTAAACAAAACACTGCAACAAGACAAATGAATAGCAAGCAAACAAACTATAAGCTTTAACAAAGTTTAATTTTACGATTTTAATGTCTATTTTTTTTTTTTTTTTATATTGATAGGGGGCAAACGAGCCTGCGGGTCACCTGATGGTAAGTGATCACCGCCGCCCATGACTCCCCGCAACACTGTGGGTGTTGGGGGTGTGTTGCCGACCTTCTAATACGCGTTTCATGATTTTATTATTAACTAGTGGCCGCCCGCGACTCCGTTCGCGTGGAAGTCGGTTTCCCGTGGGAATGAGAAGTTTTCCCGCGGTAAAAAGTACCCTATGTCCTTTCCCAAGTTCAGTTCTTTCTTCATACCAAATTTCATCGAAATCGGTTCAGTGGTTTAGGCGTGAAAGCGTAACAGACAGACAGACAGACAGACAGACAGAGTTACTTTCGCATTTATAATATTAGTAGGATTATCGGTCAAAAAGGTACACAAGCACCGATTTTTAGGCCCCGATGATATATTTTTTCTCTTACTTTACATAATCAGCCTTTTAGAAATGGGTAACATTTTCATTAAAACCGTCAAAAAACCGTCAAAAACATCAAGCCACTCCAAAATAAACACTCAAACAGTTATGAAAAGGATATGATGCAAGTCCGAAGCACCTCAACGCCTTGACCTTCAGAAACTCCACATACGGAGCCAGCACACTCCTCAAATCTGCCAACGGTGGTTCCAACCGCACAAACGGTATATCTGGCTTCAGTTTTTCTGTAACTGCTTCTAAAGCTGTATGCATTGCCGTTGCAGTAGTCTCCGGTGTTAAAGGAGTGGTTGTGGTACAAGATTTGCGGAGTTCTAGCATTCGGGCAGTGAGCCGGGCGCTAAGGTTCGAGTTGAACTTGCATTTGCGAAGAGCGTCATTTGTCTGGTAAGAAAATGTTGTAAAAAAACTTAAATTAAGCAATGTAAATAAGAAGTGACTGCTCAAGTTAGTAAGTCACTATAACTTTTTTTGATGGTAGGTCATTGTTAAATTTACGCTTTATATCTATGGTCAAACAAATGTAGATATAAATACAATGCCTGTACTATAGCTATATAGTACTATACCTTTTTTATAGCAGCCTCTAATGAATCCAGTGTACTCGGTAGTAATTCCAAACTTCGTTGTAAAAGTAGTCTTCTGAGATTAGCCAGGATTTGGCTTGTCATGTTGGCAGCTAGACCTACTTCTCTGTTTAGTACCATAAAAAATAAATTAATTAATGTTCAACAAGGAATGTGACAGTTTCTTTATGAGGTAAGTAGGTAGTTTTTGGAGGTACCCGTTACCAATTCATTATTATTTACTAAGTTAAAATAAATAGCTCCAGAAGCATGGTCTGAAAACCAACTTAAACATCTTCCATCACATTAGAGTAAACTACACCTTGTACCTAGTAGGTGTAGAAGTGTAGGTACGACCTACTCTTAACAAACATTTATCACTAAAACCAGCGACCCGCCCACGCTTCGCAATGGTGTAATTTTACCGACTTGCTCGCGAACCCTTGCATTTTTGCTAACTAAAAAAATCTTTTTCTGAAAGTTCTTTACAAATTTAAATGAATCAATTCCCTAAAAGATGGCGAAAACTGCATTTAAACCCTGTTAGGAGGAGTTAGCAGCCAAACATACAAACAGACATAATAAGCGACTTAGATTTATACTAAGTAACTAGCGACCCGCCCACGCTTCGCAATGGTGTAATTTTGGCCGACTTGCTCACGAAATATTGAATTTTTGCTAACTAAAAAAAACTTTCTGAATGTTCTTTTTTTACAAATTTAAATAAAAAATTACCTAAAGTACCTATTGTGAAAACCGCATTAAGATCCCTCAACAGGTTTAGGAGAAGTTAGCAGCCAAACATACAAACAGACATAATAAGCGACTTAGATTTATACTAAGTAACTAGCGACCCGCCCACGCTTCGCAATGGTGTAATTTTGGCCGACTTGCTCACGAAATATTGAATTTTTGCTAACTAAAAAAAACTTTCTGAATGTTCTTTTTTTACAAATTTAAATAAAAAATTACCTAAAGTACCTATTGTGAAAACCGCATTAAGATCCCTCAACAGGTTTAGGAGAAGTTAGCAGCCAAACATACAAACAGACATAATCAGCGACTTAGATTTATACTAAGTAATGATAATGATGATGATAATGATAATGATGATAATGATGATAATGATGATAATGATAATGATAATGATAATAATGATGATGAATCCGCCACGTTCTCCCCACCTGATATCCATGTCGACAAGCAACGCTAGCACGACCCGCGGCGCCACCTCGGCCACGTGCAGCGAGTGCGGCGCGCACGGGGCGGCGGCGCCCGCGCACATGTGCACCACCGCGCTGTTCTGTTCCGACAGCCCTGGCGGGTTTTATGTGAAAATGCAAAATAACGTCCCAAAATACCCGTGACCACGGATGTTCTGCCCCCCTACCGCGTAACTAGCGTCGATTTGAACTCGACGTCGACAACTGTTTTCATAGGCTAAATTGTTAACAATGGCGGGTCTCTAGCCAATGAAAACAGTTGTCGACGTCGAGTTCAAATCGACGCTAGTTACGCGGTAGGCCCCCTGTTCCGACAGCCCTGGCAGATTTTATGGGGAAAATGGAAAACGTCCTAAAATACTTGTGACCACGGCTGTTCCGTTCCGAAAGCCCTGGCGGGTTTTATGTGGAAAATGGAAAACGTACTAAAATACTTGTGACCACGGCTGTTCTGTTCCGACAGCCGTGGCGGATATTATGTGGAAAGTGGAAAATAACGTCCCAAAATACCCGTGACCACGGGTAAAAACGGCGAGACGTCGGAAAATAAATTAATCTCCAGACTAACACACCAACTGTGTTGCCCTAAACTAAGCAGAGCTTGCACTATAGGTATGATTATAACACACAATGGACTAGGGGTAACTTAGTTACACCCAGACACGAGCCAATATCGAAAAGAATTTTTTAACTAAATTGGCCCGACCCTGGAATCGAACCCGGGACATTCCGCTTAACAGTCCGGTGTATATACCGCCGCAAATAGTATAGACCCTGCTAACGAAAACATTCTCAAAAGCGACCTAAAAATATTGTTGTCACTTTTACATAGATACTTATTATTTTAAAAAATGGCAGAAAGCCTGTTTACACAAAATTTGGGACAAATCATATTTTCGACGAAATGCACTAAGGGATTGTCCTTGGGTTGCGTTGTGTTAAATTGCACAAAAAATTAAGGTTACCGGAATACTCGTCTCTGTCTTATACTATTGCTGAGTACCTAAGTGATGGCAACATTTTTAGTTTAGTTTAGAAAGGTTTAACACGGAATCTGTACCATTGTCTTTGAAGTCGCAATTTTGTTTTCTTCATTTCCTAGAAAGTTACAAGGGTAGGACCCTTTTTTTAATAAGGAAAAACAGCAGTATGTTTTATTTACTAAATTATTTTAAAAAACAGAGGTTTTATTGGCAGGAAGCCTATAGGGCAGGCAGTGTAAAACTCGTAACTCTCACTGCGAAAGGTCTAACAAAAATATATTAAAAAAAAAAATTGAGCTTTGAATGAAGTTTAGTTTTAAAAAATTACTTACAAGGTAGTCTTGTAGTTCCAGAGCTGTTATCAGAGTGGTTTTGCCAGTATTCTTGAGCTGCAATGCACTGAATACTTAAAAGTATTAGATCTGGAGAGGTTAAATCTTCACTTCCTCTACTAAAATACATAATCAAACAATTAATTCCATCCTTAAACTTAAGGTTTAATATGATCAGTTTAATGAATTACAATACCTTGAGTAAAGTGCCAGAAGCTTGTCCCCGACATAAAGTAATAAGTGATAGTGGGAGTGGGAACATTTTATCTCCTTGGAAATTGACTTTAGAGCATTGAGAGCAGTGGCGGTGGCCCCACTTTCTCCGATGACTCCGCTGGCTCCAGGTATAGTGTCTCCTTTAGTCCTGCTTTCCAGAAGTACAGTCAACCATTCTTTGTAGATAGGAGAGAGTAGTCTGAAAAGTATATCCATATTATGGCAGCGGTAAATTTTCCTCTTACTGTAAAATTATTAAAAAAAACTAAAAGAACATGCAACAGTTATGCAGATTAAAGCTTACTCTAAAATTTTACTACAAAGATAGTTTATCAGTTTTAGAATAAAAATTATCCCTATCAGTTTTAGAATAAAAAAAATGTAGTAAAATTCTCAAATAGCATACCAAAGTATGACACAACTTTTAATTCTTAGTTCAGAAACCAGCTATTAGAATTACAAAACCAATCTTACAATTGAATGTTAAGTCCGCAGACATGCTGAGCCAGAGTCTTGCAGTCTAGGAGCTCTCTGTGTGCATCATCCACTGTGTCTTCGCCAATGATCATAAACACATGATCTAACCACTACAGAAAATATAGATATGTGTATTCATTTAATTAATGTACTAAAGATTTAATGTGTTGAAATATAAATAATATAAATAATAAACATTATTGTCACTATATTTAGATAACATAAATTACTGTGCTATTAAGCATAATGTCTTACCTCCTCAAAAATAATAGATGTACCATCTTTACATTGCATAGAAGAATAAGTGTTTCCAAATTGAGCAGCCATTACTCGCTGGGATGTAATAATTGGAGACAAAAGTTGGGAGACATTGTGGCTGTCTGTTATATTATTATCTTGAGCCTCCTACAAGACAATTTAACATGCATCATTTTCAATGGATATAAAACTTTCTGCACATACTATCTTATGAAGAAAAATAGTAAAACTGCAAATTGCCGCAGGTGTTGAGTCTTCGAATTTTTGTGACAAAAAAATTAATGAAATTTAATGACAGTAATGTTAATTATCTTTAAGGGCACTTACGCTTTCCCCAAATGCCTTCATTCGTTGAAGAAACTGGTCATCCCACTTGTGGTATAACAAGTTATTGGCGCTGTCGAATATCAATACTGCCTTCATTTTCACGTAATATTACTTGTAAAATAGCCTTTGGAATATTCGGGTTATAAAAACAATTGCCAACTTTATTTTCCTAAAATATCGGGATTCTAAAGTATTTGGAGTGGACTTGAGTGGAGTGTTTTGGTTTGGTTTCGACGATATCGAATCGAAATTATCGAATCGACGACCAGTGTTGCCAACTCGGATTTTGAAAAAGGCGTAGGCCTGATAAGAAAATTACGTAGAAATAGTACCATTTCCGTATGAGAAATACGTAGATCTACGTACTTTTTAGCTAAAAGCAAATAAAACGTCAATTTATAAGATCCTACAAGTTGCAGACAGACAGCAGATAGATAAATCTGATCAGAAAGATATCCCCGCGAACAATAATAATAATAATAAATAAATATTCCAGTAGCCGGTTAGTTTTTACATTATCTTTATGACTACATACCACATATGAAACCACCACATACAGATAATTTAAAAAGTTTGCTACTTCCAGGGTCATCGATTTATTTTAAAAATAAGATAAGGCGATATAAATAAATAATTAGAACGTTTATTCACTTTTTTTCTCGAAAGTAACGGAAATAATGCCTATTCAGTCTTACAAGATATGTTATTGTGCAATTGAATCATTTTGATAGAAAATACGTAGATTCTGGGACTAAGTTCGTAGATTTGTGTGATAGGCTTAAAATACGTAGATCTACGTAAAAAGACGTAGAGTTGGCAACGCTGTCGACGACAGCGGACAAATTGACAGTTGACATTTATGTTCTCAAGGGTGCGTTCAGTAGGAGCCTTTGATTTGAGTAAAAGAACCGGTTAATTTTGGGGAATCAGAAAACGAGCGAATAGAAAATAACAACTGATGATGACATATTGTTATAATAACTTAAGCGGTATGAATTTGAGTAAGCGATAAATTTACTAAACTAACGACGAATATTGATGATAATAATATCCAGAACGAGCTTACAAAAAAAGGGTTTTGATTTAAAAAACTATCCATGTGACCGCGTTACTAAGTGAGCGACTGGAAATACGGAGGCGGCAACTTCAATACTTATTAAAACAGATTCTATTTTTCCAATTGAGGTTTTATATAACGATCTACTAAAAAGTTCACTTTTAGCAAATTTTTGTGAGCTGCTGAAACATTGTTTTTTAGCGAACTTAAAAAAACTTTTTCCAAATGTTGTTTATTTACAAATTTAAATTAAAAAAAAACCTAAAAGTTGGCGAAAACCGCATTAAAATCCGTTTAGCGGTGTAGGAGGAGTTAGCGGACAAACATACAGAATTAGCGACTTCGATTTATTTATACTATGTTATGTATTATGTATATGACAAACATATGACGTTTTATAGGAGCCCGTGCACTAAGCAGCAACGATTTCCCATATTTTTTACAGGTTATTTAACACGAACGCTATGAACGCGCCCCTGAACTTTTCTGTAATATGACAACTTTAAAGGTAGGTGAGTATATAGTTTAGATGTTACGGCTAATACCTGAAGTGCGGCTACACCTAGTTTTAGCCGGTTAGTAGTCTTTTTTATATGGAAAACTGTAACAAAAAATATATACTTATATGTATAAAAACCGGCGTCAATCATGAGTCGACGGAGTCTCGCTACGCGGGATGATGTTCTAACCGGCTAAAACTAGGTGCAGCCGCGCTTCGGGTTTTAGCCGTAACATATACTTACCTACCTACCTAAGACAGTTTGTCAGTTTTGAGTTGACTTTGGACCGCCAATCAAATATAGGGATGTAAGAAAAGAAATGTCGATAATTTTCTAATATAAAATCAAAGATAAAATAAAAATAATGATAGTATAAAAAAAAAGGAGACGGATGCCAAATTCTTTCAACTAAGGTTACGAGATTAAGATGAGTCAGACATCTTGTGGCGAAGGCTCAGGCCAATCAGGACAGATTAGGTTTTAGTTCAACTGGGTGACACGACAGTTGTCCAGATTTGAGTCCCACACCCACAAACACCCCCCGCCATCCTGGGGGGTACGGAGCGTAACTAATTTCCATTTAACAAACAAAATAAAAGGAAAGGAAGAGTCAGGCGAATATAATACAATAATGTACCTTTTAGGGCGCAAAAGTTAGTACAACATCCTAAGACGTCTAACTACCACAAATTGGGGAGCTTCACCTTCTGTTTTACGAACGAGTGGACTTGCCCTTTGCTACTCTGCAGGCGAATACGCGTGCCCAGTGTGGTCGCGATCTGCTCACGCTAAAGAGATAGACACAGCCCTTAATGAGACATGCCGCATAATTACTGGTACTCTTAAGCCAACTCCACTCAACCAACTTTACCCTTTAGCCGGAATTGCGCCACCAAGTGTTCGCCGCTATGTTGCTTCATCACTTGAGAGACAGAAGCAAGGGGCCGATAGAAGACACCCACTCTTTGATCACAGTCCTCCCCCAGTTAGATTGAAGAGTAGAAGGAGTTTTATGGGCCACAGTAAACCCTTGCCAACCTATAAAGACCCAGCAAAGGCAAGGCTTGAACAGTGGGAAAAAAAATATCCGCCCCTTGCAAACCAAATTCCGCCTTCAGAGAATCTGCCCCCAGGACAACACCTCCCCTGGGCCACCTGGAAGTCCTTAAATAGGCTCCGAACAGCTGTTGGAAGGTGCGGAGCTTGGGGATTTTCTGGTAGCGACAAATGCGTTTGCGGGACTACCCAAACCATGAGCCACCTGCTATCGTGCCCAAGTCTGCACCGTGTACAACGGAGGACCTGATAGCGGCAAACCAGCGGGCTGTTGACGTCGCCAATCACTGGAGGTTGATCGTGTGATACCATTGACACAAAAAGAAGAAGAAGAAGGGCACTCACGAATTAAATTCTGAGTTTTTGTCTTTTATGTAGCCTAGCCTAGGGTTTAGTTATATTAATAAAAAAATCAATATTTTATCAAATCAAATATCGGATCAAAAATATCGACTAAAAATATCGATACTTTCAACGTTTCTATTCCTACCTAACCTATAACAAACAATCACAATCAAATCAAAATATTATTGGTGGATGTGGGCGTTTCTAATTCTGGATTATCTGAACTAATTAAACGTTTATTAAAATGACTACCAAAAAAGCGGGGGTACGTTCTGTTGTATAAAAATATTTTAATATTTAATACATAAAACACAAAATATTTACTTAGCTCATATTATTATCAAATAATAATTTGAATTATTCCATAGGATAAATTAAAGAGTTTATGTGTTATAACTCTTGGTGGAGCAGCTGCATATCATGCGATTTATATGAAGAAAGACTTTCCGGGGTATTATGAAAATATTCTCCAACCAATAAGCCAGTACCTAAATCCTGAATGGGCCCACACAATAGGAGTAAAAGCTATCAAGTATGGCTTGTTCCCTGAAGAAAAGTTTCAAGATCCCCAAATACTGGTTTGTTCTGTGGTTATAAATGTTTTAAGAATAGGATCCAATATTCCTACTTACCAATACAATTATTTTCCAGGCTACAAAATTATTGAATTTTCAATTGAGCAACCCTATTGGGATAGCTGCTGGCTTTGATAAACATGGAGATGCCATTATTGGTCTCAGAAAACTGGGATTTTCAATAGTTGAGGTAGGATCTGTTACTCCAGAGCCACAAGATGGAAACCCAAAACCCAGAGTGTTTAGACTTCCAGAAGACAAAGCTGTCATTAACAGATATGGATTCAATAGTGAAGGACATACTGCTGTTCACTCCAAAATACTTGATTTGGACAAAACAGTACTGGATAAAGGTCTTCTAGGTATTAATTTGGGTAAAAACAAACTTTCCGAAGATGCAGTCAGAGATTATTCTCTTGGTATTGAAAAGTTTCATGCTGTAGCTGATTACTTTGTTATTAATGTTAGCAGGTGCATAATTTTATTTTTACACCTCTCCTTCATAACTAATCGAGAACTTTTAATATTCATTTTTATTATATTTTTTTAGTCCAAACACCCCAGGCCTCAGATCTTTGCAACAGAAAGGGGAACTGCAGCATTTACTGACTGAAATAAACAAAGTACGAAAAACACTTCCAAAGGACAAGAATCCCCCATTGCTTTTAAAATTAGCTCCTGATTTGAATGATGATGAAATCAAGGATGTAGTTTCTGTGGTCACTAGCAAACACAGTAAAGTAGATGGTCTTATAATATCCAACACCACAATTGACAGACCATCACTGATCAACAAAGTTCATGCAGCAGAAACAGGTGGACTGAGTGGAAAACCATTAAAGAATAAGTCTACAGAAATGATCAAATCCGTCTACAAACTCACCAAAGGTGGGTTGAACTTTTTATCTAAAGTTGTTTGAGAATGTTCTCAAGTTAAGAATGCTGACTTTTTTCCACCATGATATGCTGATGATCGATATTTTGACTTTTATCAAATGTAATTAAGTGATGAAATAATTTATTTTTATTTTTTAAACAAAACATATTTTTTTAGGGAGAATTCCTATTATTGGTGTAGGAGGAATATTTACTGGGCAAGATGCATATGAAAAGATTCTAGCTGGTGCCAATGCTGTTCAAATTTACACTGCCCTTATTTATCATGGTCCAGTAGTAGTAACAAGGATCAAAACAGAATTAGCTAAACTATTGGAAGAAAATGGTTACAACTCCATCAATGATGCTGTAGGAAAAGGAGTAAAATGATACTGAAGCTATACAGTTTATTTTGCATTATGTAGTCACTTTCTACTTCTAAAAATAAATATTGATTATAATAATTAATACATTGCAATATATGATGTTATTCTTACACATGACTATTTTCTGTTATTTCACACTTGGGCAGCTTGGCTTTGAGATATCCTACACACTCTTTTATATTCTGTACATTTTCCAAATTATGTAATGTAAGTTTCTCCAAAAGTGCAAGGTTTTCCAATTGTTTAACACCATTATCTGACACATCCCTGACATTGGAAACAACTACTTCTTTTAATGTAGATCTTCCATAAGCAAGTCCTTGTAAAGCCTTGTCTTCTATATAAGAAGACTTATACAAAATCACTTTCGTCAACTTTTGGCAACCACCTGCAGAATAAATTATACGATTAATGTAAACCTATAGGTAATAGGTAAATTGATTTTGTGCACGCTCCTGCGTAAGATAAGTATTTACTTAGGTGCGGAAATCCATAATGGGATATGGACGATTCGGAGGCATCGATTACTGCTACTTTCGGCACAGGAACGTTATCAGCAGGCAAACCATTGAAATCTGCGAGTTGCTTGCCATTTTCCCAAACTACCTTTCCTCCGTTTCGCAACACCCACTCGGCGCAAGCCCGGTCTGGACCAACTAATTTTAGCCGTTGCGGATCTGGCCTATTAAACATCATATTAATATATCCCCAAAAATATCGTACCTGCCCAGCTTTTTGCTTGAGATGAACATTTTTACGCGTAAAAGACAGAGCAAGCATCTTGATTGTTATTATGAAACTAACGTTTGTTTGACAGGCTAAGAAAGAAGGGATATTTGTTTTGATTTTACTTTACTAACATTTGATTGACATTGACAAGTTGTTCGACAGCTTGCTTATCAGCTGTTTGCATAGATCTTATGACCTCGGCACGCACCTAGGATATAATCTGCATTGCCTTTTGAACATTTTGACCATGGCGTTTTAGCGAAAATAAATTGTACAAGCGATTTTTGGTGATTATGAATATATGTCTATATTCGAGGCTAAAAACACAAATTCCTAGTAAAATAGTTACCTACATGAAGTCGTTCTTACAGTTAAAACTTTTGATAGTTTCTAAATAAATGTTTTATAATTTGGAATTATTTTGGGGAAATAGATAACTATGGGTAAAAGAAAAAAAATCATCAAAACACGATATGAATATTTTTTACTTTATGACCAAGCAGAGAATATCTATAAAAAAAGAATGTATCCTTTTTTATTCCGTCTAAAACAAGATTGGCAATTTTGATTCTGGCGAAAAGTTTAAAGTTACGTCTGGCAGCCCCTGGATATATTACGCTTACACAAAACGAATAAAAGAGTAGTATAGGTTTCCGTCCTATTATGTTTAAAAGTTTATAATATTGGATAATATCATGTACGCTTTCGTCTTTGTCAATTAAAAGATGCGTTATTTTCCAGTAACACGTTTATTCCTTTCGAGCGAATTAACCGCTCCACAGTCAAATAAAAATTCACATCAGAAATAAAACAAAAGAAACAACTCCTTTGACATTTCTCGCTGCGAGCCTCTGAATAATGTATCCAAATCAGTTAGGTACTTCTTATTTGTGAAAATTTAAGTAAAAGAGTCAAATTAGCAACCCCTTTAACAAATAACATTTATAAAGAACGGCTTATTATCTACAATTTACTCATCGAATTTATAAAATAATACTCGTGCGTGTCCTATATAATAATCATAGAATAATTAAAGACTATACACATACAGGTAGGTACTTAACCTAACAATCGTCTCATTAATGATATACCTACCTACAAGGTTCATAGTTTGTAAAATTGAAATGGTGGTTTAGTGCTAGACAGAACACAGGTCTATCTAGGACCAAGCGGGGCCACTGAGAAGATTTCGGAAGTCGTATATGTACTTAACCGCGTTGAAATGTTGATAGCGCGATATAGGTTTTGCCATACATTTCGGTGTCATTTGAATGCGTACCGCCGGGAAAGAATGTTGGCGACGATCAGCCACGGTGAGTCGGGATGAGGTGGCTGAGGCCGTCGTGTCCGTGTTGCGTTCCTGTACCTACAACGCTGTCCACGGTGAGTCGGGATGTGCGGAGGTGTTGTGGCTAGGATTCAGGTTTCGTGATCTGCACGATACGTGTGAACCCTACGACCGAGCTGCGGGACTGGGGCGAAGAGAGGAATATCGACGCCAACATTAGATCACGTCGGGGTCACCTATTTGGCGGTAAAAGGGGAGATCTCCCAGTGCTAGACAGGACACAGGTCTAGGGTCAAGCGGGGCCACTGAGAAGATTTCGGAAGTCGTATATGTCATTTGTATGCGTACCGCCGGGAAAGATTTCTTGGTCCAACGGAAGAATCAGATGATAGGATTTCGGATTTTTTATGTGTTTGCAAATTAAAAAGCATAATTCAAATGATACAATTTTTATTGACTATAATGATTTTGTCTTTAACATACTTATTACAGATAACATTTTTAACAAATTATAAGAATATTAATTACCTACTTCGATTCTCGAATAATTTTAAGTCTATAGATCTTACAAAATTAAAGATCTTTAAATTGATTCCAACTATAATATCCTCATTAGATTGATTGATTGACTGATAGCTAGACAAATTTGAATTTACTGTTGACTGACATATACCTGTCACCAATATCTGAAATGATTGAAAAGTTTTTCCTGATCACATATTCCACTGTTTTTGTTTTCTATCTATTTAGAAAGTCAAATTCCACGGAGTAGCCTGTGATTCAGTGTTATTGTGCTTCTTTTGGCGTGTTAGCAACAAAATCATTGAATCATGTCTGAAACTTACGGTACATATCTGTTTATTTACTTTTTGTGTGCTGCTATTTGTTTCTGCAGTTTTCACTTTGTACTTATTTCTATATATTTTTTTCAGAATATTTGTTTAAATTTCTGGTAATTGGAAGTGCTGGCACAGGCAAATCAAGTTTGCTAAATAACTTTATCGGAAATAAGTGTAAGTAATCTATTTGTTTCATAAATTCAAGAACAAATAGAATTTAAAGTTTTTCTTATTGCTTTTCAGTCAAAGAGGATAGATGCCACACTATCGGTGTTGAATTTGGCTCGAAGATAATTAATATAGGAGGAAAATCAACCAAGTTACAAATTTGGGATACAGCTGGTCAGGAAAGGTTTCGATCTGTGACTCGTTCCTACTATCGCGGCGCGGCTGGGGCACTGCTTGTGTATGACATCACGTCGCGGGATTCATTCAATACCCTCAGCAACTGGCTGAGAGATGCACGGACCCTGGCCAGCCCCAACATTGTAATACTTCTGGTTGGAAACAAAAAAGATATGGAGGAATCTCGTGAAGTTACTTTCAATGAAGCAAGTCAGTTTGCTCAAGAAAATGGTATGTATACTATTGTTTAACAAATATTTTTTAACAATTGTATATTCAAATGTATGTATATTTGTTTCACAGAACTGATGTTCCTTGAAACAAGTGCAAAAACTGGGCAGAATGTTGAGGAAGCATTTCTGAAATGTTCTAAGACTATATTGGCTAAGATTGAAACCGGTGAGCTTGATCCGGAGAGGATAGGGTCAGGCATTCAGTACGGAACAGGCACTTCCAAGAGGTTAGCTGCTCCGAAGCGACCCACTAGGACCCCTTCTGAATGTGCTTGCAGAGTGTAAGGTATCACTAAAGTGTTTTTCTCTCTATAATTGGACATTACTTGTATAGTATGTGATATATGATTCTCATAGCTTAATTATAAGGATAAAAATTATTTTATTTTAGTAATAAATATTAAAGTACTAATAATGTCATTAAATGTAATAAATATAAAAGATACCTTTATTAAGATTTGGATTGCAAGAAATTTTATTTGATATGTTTGGTTATTATTTAGACTGGCCTGGTTTCTAGGAATTCTAGGTCAGAACAAAAGGTTTTTTTATTACTTTTACTTGAGTTAGTAAGTAGCTTAACATAGGCATTTGCACATAACACTAAATATTTATTATATAATATAATCAACCAACAATTAGTTTCGAATTCTAAGTTACAATCTGCAGATATTTTTTTTAAAAATGCAGTCTTATTCATAAATATTTTCAATATCCACCTACTAGTGCATCAGCGAAAATCAATACAAACATGTATTACGAGAAGTCAAAGCACTTGTGTCTGTTTTTCGTTTCGGTATTGACGCAATTACGAAAATTATGCTGAACTGTTAAACAATTATTTTAGCAATTAAAATAATATATAAATTTCTTACTTAAACGACTGAGAATTCAAAACAAAGGTACATTTTATATGATATGATTGTCTTGAGCTACGCCAATAAAATAATATGAAGTGCTCACACATTCGGGACTCAAAAAATAATTTGATGCTTAATCACTTGATGTTAAATTTTGAACAGAACACAAACAAGTAAAGAAGTGGGTACTAACCATGAACTTTTGTTTCTATGCTGCCCTACCCCTTATAAGTTACTAGTCACCTGCCTGAGCTTTGCAGGAATACAATTTGTGACGACACTTGAACTAAAGATGGAATATCGCATATTTTATTTTTCTGGATCTATACAAAAACTGCTGATTAAAAGTAAACCGGCCAAATGCGAGTCGGACTCGCACACGGAGAGTTACGTAGAAAGCCGTTAGCAATGCAGCTTAGTTCAGTTACAACATACGGTTCATGATAACCCCCAATACGTTCAAAAAATAAAAAAAAATACGAAAACCTTATGAATAGTGACTGTTATTTCTAGTCACCCTATTAAATGACGTATTGCTAACATATCTACTTTCATTTATTTATTAACATGATTTTGTTTTTACCTTTTCTTAATTATGGTTGGAATTGATTAATGTTTTTACATTGTAGATTAAAAAATATTATTAATTTTGAAAATTGTAATCCAGTTTTATTTTTGATAAGTACTTAGTAAGTAAATATGCTATTTTGTAATATAATGCACTGTTATAACACGAATTCCATTCAATAAAGTTGTGAAATTATGATGTCAGCAGAGCTATTACGAAACTCGAAATTTCGGGAAACGGAGAGGTTCAGAGAAAGAACGGGTACTCCGTCAAGCAATGACGTCATCATCACAGTGCAAAAATCACTTTTAAAGCCGTTATTCTGACGGAAACCCATAGACTTACATTCAACACCTCTATAAGCTCTATACATCTTCAAAAAATGACACTAATCCATAGTGTATTTTTGTTAATTGCCATCCTACCATATTCTAAAACAGTTTTAATGCCTTGAGCTGGGGTCACACTGTTGAAAATGGTAATGCCCATGAACGTGACAATTATAATTACTGCTCCACTAGATTTCTCTAAAAACGCAATACATCTTCCATTACTCTCCATTCCTTATCGTAGCATATAAAAGCATAGCAAAGGGATCACATCCCTTTGCGCTATCGATGCACACGTACAAAACGTAGTGTGCCCGCTTGATCGCGATAATTATCGCTATAATCATTATGATGTGAAATATTCAGTAAAAATAATACTGTCAATACACACATCACCATTACTTAAAAAAAACAACTATTCATTTGACATGACTTTTAATGTCAAACCATAATCAAAACAAACAGTTTTGAATTTTTTTCATATTTCTCATTTCTTATTTCACCAACTTTTCTTACCTGCTAATATATTACAAAATCAATTATACACAACAAAAAGGACTAGGATTTCAGTTGTTATTCCTTAACTATCTTCTATCTAAAGAATGAGAAGTAGTTATCCTATTCCTGATATAACTCAAATACCGGCAATAGAGAAGAAGAATGGTCTTAATTAATTTAGTGAGCTAAAGGAGGCAGTTGCTATAACGTGCAATTGAAGATGGCATCAACAAGGTAAAGGTATCGTATTGTTTTATTATCATGAGTTTGTTAATGTGAAATAATTTGCTTATGAAAACTATTCCAAAGCTTTTTTAATAACCTTAGCGAATTTATATCTGTGTTTAATTGTCCATATTTACGACTATCTAGCATTACACGTAGGTACTAACAAAAAACTATATATTTTTAATTTGTTTTAGTTTGGTATCATCAAAGGATTAACCTATAATCTACACGAGGCCGTGCAAAACAGCAGAATTATCAAGTATTCTGAAGACAATTGAGATGGAGTACACAGGATCATATATAAATATTATACCTATATGTACCTTATTATTTTTAAATGTTGTTGAGACCATATCGTTTTATTTTATTCATTTTCTATAGATTTTTAAGTAGGTACTTACCTATGTTCATTACCTTTCTACAGTCTTATACTTTTTCATAGAAATTAAAAATTTCATAGAAAGTAAATATCAATTTATTTAAGTTTAAAATTTCTTTTACTACTGCTTTTTCAGAGACACGTTTTAAGATTACAGCGGTACGATGTAAGCGTTTTCTCCGAACTTCACACTAAACTAAAAAACTAAGGAACCTAACCTATATTAACTGCAAAATAAAACTCTTATACCTCTAATATTAATTTTATTTCAATTAATAATATTTATTTTCAAAAAGTGACATTTTATATGTTCAGATGATACATGGATCAACAGAATAATAAATGAGTTGTTATTTTTTACTGCGGAACTCCAAATATTTCAAAAGTATTCTGTAATATTACCATTTAAACAATTAGCCAACTAAACAATTAGCCAAAAGCCATTCTGATGGATGGTCTTCCCCACAGGACACCAACTGAAAAGCGGCAGCTGTAGCGACTGAGTCTGTAAGTCTTGATACATGACAGGTTTATGCGCACCTCAGCATGTTGATCTCTGAAAACCTTTCGATGTCGATGATTTTCGGTCCCTATGCGAATGACAATACTTAATTTTCAAGTTAAAGACACTACACTACTACAATTTTTTGACAAAAAACAGCTATTTGGATTGTGATAACTTAGTTTATAACCCAAAATAGAAATATAAGGCGTCACCTGTAGTTGTCAACGCATGTGAAGCTGCGGGCGTTTTACTCGTACAACATTTAATAACAAAAAATACAAATTTATTGATCTTTTAACTTTATGTTGGTGGGAAAGCTACGAATTACACTACAATGAATTTGTGCTACGGAAATTCCATAAAGGACTGTAAACACCATAAAACTTAAGTTAAAATGCCTAACAAGTTTTATAAAATCTGTTCAGCATCATAGGAGAGAAAAGATACTCCCGCTTTGATAATGTTTATGTGAAATATAAACGTGAATTGATATTGAAAGTACATACCTAAAATATTTGAATAGGCTATTTGCCTATTTACGCATTCATTCTACACCTTCACGCATTTCATACCCAATTTCGAAAGAGGCTCATCGGCGGTTTGCTGGCCCATATTTCTCAGTTTGACCTTCTCTATATTTAGCACAGTGCAGATTTTACGCTTAAGCTTCCTGAAACATGCTTAAAAATGTTATTCTGAATCTGTAGTAAAGCAATTACCCAGCTGATACTTGGCATCTCCACCACCACGCCTTTATAAAAGTGTGTTGTACCTAAACACTAGCTGGAGAGTTAATGACAGGGTTTAAAAGCTGAGTAGGATGGGTTCTGTGGTAGAAAAAAATGGATATTACAGAAATAATCCTAACCAATGTATTTTTTCTTTGTGTAGGTATATAAAATCAGTCCAGTTTTTTATAAGAATTAAATCTTTCTTTGCCCTTTATAATAAAGTATACGTTAATCTGAAGTAAAGTTAAGTTTAATACTAGTATTTCATATGCTAAGACAAACCAAAATCAGTCCAGTAGTTTAAAAGTACGCTCCACTAGGCTGGCTCAGTACGGGTTAGAGTTAAAAATAATCAAACCATGGGTTTCACTCATCGTAAGTTAGTGATAAATCCTAACTTCCTTACTTTAAATGTGAAAATAGAACTTGCTCATGCAAGGGCCTATCCTGTTTTTATTATACCTTTAGTTAGACAATCATTAAGATTAACAAGGGGAAAAAGGAGTAACTTATTCTTTCCCTGGATCCAATCTAATTAGGTAAACACTAGATTGATAGATAGAAACAAACAGTTTGTGGCACTAACATTTCTTCTTCCATAGTTGAACGATACAGAACTAGGACAAACTTCAGTATCGTGCAAAAGATTATTGAAACATATTTAAATAAAAGTGTATTCTTTGAATAAATCGTTTTTCATTTTATAATATAAGTAAACAGTGGTCGTTTGATGGGAAAAGTCAGATTTGAAATATTGTCAATGGGTTTTTTTTATAGCTCAAGTGAGCGATTAGAATCTTTCGGAGTGAATAAAAAAATAATGGCGCGTAATTTAAATTTAAGAACACAAACCAATCTTAGGAGATCCGTCCGAAGCTCGAAACATTTTCGTAATAGCAAGCCTGTTTATTAAATGCGAGGGTTATTTTAATAAAAGCAAATACTTTTGTAATATAAATTTATTTTCAAATACGTAAGTAACATCTGCTGGCATATTCATACCTATTTAATCTATCAACAATTACATTTCGCAGCTGTTATGTTTAACAAGTATATACCTTTGGCAGGCAAGTTGTTAATCTAAAAAATATAATTGGAAATTCAAAGCAGGTGTCGTTTCGAAAATATTGATATGTAAGATCTACCTTCGGAATTTATTGCAAAGTTTTACTTAATATTTTTCGAAAGCAACCAGAAAACAAGAGGCTGGAATGTAGTCTTGCCATATGAATGCAGTGAATTCCAAATTATTATTTTATTGTAATAACGCGAGATATAGCTCCAGGAAATAATTTTGAGCAATTTGGATGTGAATTAATCTATGAATATCATATGTTTGAGGAAGTATCCACAGTTATCGATCAGGGTAAGAACAGAAACATTGCTTTCAATAACGCATACGACAAAAATATAAGATTAAGTACGTAATTAAATTTAAGTAACGTTTAATGAAGATTACAGTACCCTGTTTTTGTATAGGTTAAAGTTACCCTGATCGCTAATCCATACAATAAAGTGATATAATTTCTACAGTTCAATATCTCAGTTTCCAACGAAATGTAAATAACGGAAATCCAATAAATAAGTATAATTTACATGAATTCCAACACTGTACAAATTCTTAAATTAATTTATTACAACTAATTATAATTAATCTATTTGTTACACAGCATGCAACAAAATATATTATAACTTAAAATGCACCTATCTTTATTTCTAGGAACTATACTGATGTGATCAAATCAAATGAAAAAAAGAAGAATATCCTTAAATAATGGTTGTGCATTTATATTTTTATCATACAAAAATATAACACAATAATCACACAATTTCTAATATCAGGGACGTAAAACATTTTTTTCGGTTTCAATAATACCAACTTTGACAAAAGGTAAACATACCTACTCTAACCGAAATGGCAACGTACATTTTTAATGATTTCAATAAAATAGTCCTAGATCTATCACAGTAAAATATCAAAACACTAATAAGAATATTTTTCTTATTATAATACAATATTTTTTATAAATTTCGATTTGATTATAACGTTTTTATTGTTTAGGTCATCAAAATCAAAATACGTATATCAATATGCATATAAAACAGATTGTTAGATCGTTCTATACTATAGAATAGAATCTATAGGTATAAGTTCAACGATATAAGGCATAAAATACAACTTTTTAACTTATCTTACATATTGAATTGGATATTTACGTAGAACATATTATTGCAATAATGGCGATCGACAAATGGAATGATCAAATTATACTACAAGATATAAATCATCACTGAGATTCACACATATAGTATCTACAAAACATTCTAACACTACGTAATTGATTAATTTGAATTTTATTCCAAAATATTGTATAACAGCGAATAGTAATCCATATTATTATAAAGTATATAACAAACTAATTAAGCTTTCTCTCTTGTTTCTACAATACCTAGTGAAAAAAAGAAATTGCAATAGTGTTTGCCATCATGTGGCATTAAGGTTTTTAGGTATATTTAGACCTGTTTCGATAAAGTCAGTCTTTAAATAAGTAACATTAGCAAATACAAGTACGAAACCAAACGAAGAGAGAAAGTTGGGGATTTGCGTTTCTTTTGTGACTAGACTAAATACATAAATAAGTACCTTAAAAATGTGTATTCGAGCATAAACACAGCAATTGATAAGTACTATTTAAATTAAGGCATTTCAATCGTAAACAAGTCACGAATTATCCTCGATCGCCATTACCATATTGCAAACGAACGACCTACGCTACAGCTAATATAACCCGATCCGAAATAAAACACCACGAAGTTGACGATGATGCGACTGTCAAGTGTCAAAATGACAAGTTTATCTTGGGTCTAACTTCGGAGATGTTTTATTAGAATGGGTAGGGTAAATGGTCCAGCCACAATACCTATAGGTTGTGTGGTGCAAGCGTTCTGTTCGAAGGCTTCGGCGGAGATCGCATGGTGGAGTATTGATAAGTTAGACGGCTTGACGACAAGCCACCGCCGCGACTAGCGCCGCCCCGCGACCGCTGCCGTCTTCTGACAGCATCAGGTCAAACTGGAAATAAGATAAATACCTTATAAAATATCTGTTAAGTGTCTAAAGACATTAAAAAAACTGGAGTACATCGATCCTTAAACTTTCTTATGAATATTTTTCAAAAGCAGTGTGTACACTTAAACTTATTCTTATTTTTTAATATAGCTCGCTTTCATACTTTGTCAGCCTAATCCAGCAAATTTGTCTTTTCTTAACGGCTTTGTCGAAAATCTCGGAACAACAGTAAGTGGGTATGATTTTTATACTGCGTTATTCTTTGAGTATTGTGAAGGCTGTCTGTCTAGCTTCGCAGTTTATTGACTTAGAATAGAAGGTAAACCTTTACAAAACAGACTGTTAATCAATGCCTTGGGACAAACTAAGTTCTAATTTAGGTAAGTTACGAAAGAAAACAATGTATCTAATAATAGCTTAGTTATTTATTAAACAGTTTTTGATCTTGACCCACTTTTGATTGAATAGCATTGAAATTAATATTGAGCAAGGTATCAGAACAAGTGTGAGTAAAAACGTCCTAATATTTTTTATCTAGTTCAATTTGAAGGTTGTGCGGTACATGATGTTTCCTCTATCGCAATGTGTGCTAATCGTAAGTAAACAAACTTACTTCAAATCCATTAATAATAATCTTTGAACTTTAGACTTAGCGCACAAAACAATGATGCAATCTGATGATAGGACCTTTTGTGGCGAACTTTGCCCGTTATTCCTTTAGATCTGCCACACACGGGCCACAGGCCACGGGCCACAAAACGCCGCCACTGGCATATTTCCTGTTATTTGCATACATTTTATATGAACTCGCCGCACACGGTTGTCGCCGGTGGCGGCCACACGCGGCTTAAGAGGCCTTACGTTTTTTCGAGACGGGTCAAAATAGGTATTTGACTCGCACCCACACAAACGCAGCAGCTCTCGGACGCGTGTGTGCATTGCGTAATTCGGAGCCGTCGTTATCTAGTACGATTTAACGGTTTTGATCTTTTGATAGTTTGGATACTTTTTGTCTTTAAATGAAATTATATTGGGAAAATAAAACATAGCATTGATTAATTAATTTATAACGTGTAACAAACATAAAAAAACCTAAAAAAAATGACATAATTACAATTCACATATTATTATCTTCTTCTTCGTCAACTTTTCGTTTTTTAATCATTTCCCTTTTCTTGATTGCTTCTAAAATGTATTCGGGCTCTTTTAATTCCATTTGCCGGTCTAATCTCGAATCGATAGTTTCAGGTCGAGAGAAAACAGTCGAAGTAGATTTTTTTCAGTTTATTTTCCATGACGTTACATAACTCCTTATCTTTCTCTATTATTTCGATTTTCATACTTACTTGAATACTGTTTGTGTTGGTGGCATTTTCTGGTAGCTTATCCGTATGAGAATTTTTTAACGTTTTAATATCTCTTGCATGATTAAGAAATTCAAGATTTGCCCTTTTTTCTTTTTCAACTTGAATTCTGTTCTTTTATTGCCCATTCTGATTCTGATTTGATACCTACAAGTATAAAACTTCAATGAAGTAAAAAGCATAAACTAAATACATACAATATAATAAATAATTGCACACGCTAATTAATATTTATTTTGAATACAATACAATTATCTTAATTTCTGACAATCATAGTTCAGTTACATGCATTAATTAATTGTTACTTTGCTCACCCAAGTATCAAACAACGTTAGGCCGCATATAACTTAAAAGCACGCCGGAATGCATAACAGGCGCGCGGGAAACGATGCGATACGTCCTCTCTCCTGAAGGCCTCGGCCGGGACTGATTTCACGCGGCTCATGCGCTTGGTAATAAGGAGCTCATGAAAGTATTTGTTAAAAAATATAATGACTTTAATTCAATATTTTTATTTTCAATTTAGATTGTCCATATTTTAATGTATAATATATATTAAAATCATTGTTTATGGAATATCTGTTATATGTCAAACATCACGATGAAGTTGAACGATTATTAACTTATTTCGACCGTTTTATTCAATTATTTTAGTAATGAAACAATAAATATTTGTATATTTTTCTCTGTCACTTCAATGGAACACTGTATGAAGAATTTAATAGATATTTTTATTTGAATTCAAGTTTATCACTTTAGTACCTATCGAACGGCATAGAAGACCATATTTTTTAAACTGCGAAAAGGGTACGAGAAAAAACAGTTAATACACAAAATAAAAGAAAATAACCTGATTTTTTCTCTGTCACTTCATTAGACGAATAAATTTCCTATACTTTAGGCTAATATTTACTTGTACAAATTTAACCATTCTCTCGTAATTGAACGTCGAAAAGTATGAAAAATCACGATAACTGCGTTTCGGTGGAGAAAAAAACGTAAGGCCTCTTAACAAAATGTAAGAAAATATGCCAGTGGCGGCGTTTTGTGGTTGTGGCCTGTGGCCCGTGTGCGTATTCAAATTTTAAACTTTGTCTTCATCCTAATTTCTTGTTATTGAACCCTCAGTTATTTACATTCGCAGGTCGATTACATTAAGAAATGGGCGTGTTGTGTTATTATTAAAATGGCAAAATATTTATTTTTAAGAATTGATAAAAATGTTTACTAATTTGCGATATCTTCTTTTTCGTCGTTATATCTGGTCAACTTGAGTTGGACTTTAGCTAGGGGCTCGACGGATTTGTTTATTAAATTATTTGATAACAAGTTTAAAGTTCAATGATAAGGAAGTTCCGTCAAATGTTAGATTTAACGACAGTATTATTGCTTTTAAACTTCGATAAGTCAAAACTACTAGAAACTTGCAATCGATAAGACTTGCCTAGCATACGGATTTTCCAGAATTAGATAGCGATTGTGCGCATATTTATTTTTCATAAACAAAGATAAGTTAATGTGCGTATTATTGTCGTCTTTAGTTTTTCCTTCTAATTCTCAATGTAGTTATAAACAATAAAGTGATTTTCTACCATGACGTATCGACGTAATGATTTGTCGAATCGATTCGCGTCGTCGATCCTCGACAATCAGGCGCGATGACTCGATAAGATTACAGTTTGCGTCTATCAACCCACACTTAGTTTCGCTTGTTAGATTTATCTCTAGTGTGTAACTATCGTTTTATCATGACATGGATTATCTTTTACGTTAATAAACGCATTGTCAACAATTTTCAAAAGTGATGATGATATTTACTTAGTACGATGTTACCTAACAGTTACCTATTATGATAGAGGAAACTTAAGCTACTCATTGTAACAAAATTACAAAGTGTTTAGAATTCTTGACACTAGCCTGACGTAAAGTCTTTAGCAATTTTAGGCCCAATTGCAGGGAACGTTTTAACCTCGGGTTAGCTAACTCAGATTTAAATAGCCATCGATTGTAATAAGAAGTAGTTACAATCGATGGTGGCCCCATTTTAACCTCAGTTAGCTAACCCGAAGCTAACCCGAGGTTAAAACGTTCCCTGCAATTGGGCCTTAATGAGCTTTTTTCTGGCCTTTATCCATTGTAAACTCTTCGCACATTCCTACTCAGTACTTACGCCTTAACCTATAACAATCTCACCTGCAACCCCGGCTCGACCAACTGCGCGATCTTCTCCGTCATGAGCGCGTGGAAGTGCGGGTGGAACCTGTACACTGAGCCATCAATCCCGACCGTGACTCGCGGCTCGTTCATCTTGTTGAGCAAGGTTGCTATCCCCGCGGAGACCAGGTGGGCCGCGCGCCGGGAGACGCACTCGCAGACGTGGCGGACCGCCGCCATGTCCGCGTCGGTGGCGTGGTCCAGACCTGGGGACAAGCATCATTATCATTATCATTATCATTATCATCATCATTATCATTATCATGATCATTATTACATAGTATAAATCCAAGTCGCTTATTCTGTCTGTTTGCACGTTTGGCCGCTAACTCCTCCTAAACTACGAAATGGATTTTGATGCGGGTTTTGCCATCTTTTAGGATATTTACTCATTTAAATTTGTAAATAATGAACAATCGTAAAAAGTTTTTTTAAGTTAGCCAAAAATCAATGTTTCGTGAGCAAGTCGGCCAAAATTACACCATTGCGAAGTGTGGGCGGGTCGCTAGTTAGGGTTAATACAAGGAAAAGTGCCTACAAGTTGTGGGTACGACCATGTTTTGTGAGTAAATCCTGGCGAACGGGTTAAAGCGACCATGCCATAATTTTTGTTTTAATTTTGATTTAATTTTTGATTTTAATTACCTATTTTTGTCTTTCTGCCAAATGCTGAAGTGTAACCAATGAGTGGAAAAGTATGCCATGAATTAATTTTCATATTTTTGTTTAGAAATAGGAAAGGAGAATAAATATTTTTTGCTGATAATGGTTAAACAATATTGCGATATTTAGATATTATAAAATTAGGCTCGGAGATCATAGTGAATTTAATTTTAAGATGGATGCGATTTTTTTTATTAAAATTCCATTGAGGTGGTTCATAACATAAGTATTAGTTTATTAGGCAAGTAATTTGAAAATATCTTAAATTCTATTTATATTAAGCTTCAGACGAAATTAACCTTTCCGCTGTTATTTAATACTACACGTCCATTTCGTATTCAACAAACTTGAATCATTTGCATACAAATTCATCTGATATGCGGATTTTCCTCAAATAACGATCATGTGATTTTTATGTGCATTGATGAGGACAGAAATAGCTTTTCATTGGTTTTATTCAAACAGTAGAAAGTGAATTCGCAGATACAGTAAAGGTGAAGTTTTTTACCGACACTCCAATCAATCAATCTTGTTAAAAATAACTGCTGACGCAAGTGATCAATCATTTTAATGAGAAAATCCAATGAATACGAAACTGAGATAATTAGATTAATGAAGATAATTAGAAAGGTTTCTAAAACTTTCCTTACTATTTAGGCTCTAATACTGATTGATATTAGGTAAGTAGGAAGATTATACAAATGTTTTGTTATCGCCAATTACCAAGTATTTTAAATAAAAAGAAGCTCTAGTGCAAAAATGTCCGCGTAAAAGCAACTTGTAAAGACCGCGTATTTGCTTTTTGATGATTTTACAGGAGGAAGAAAAAACTTAAGCCAATAGGCGTTTAGAGTCGTCTGGCAATTTTGCGCGTTTTGCAGTTCCGCGGTACCTATTTACAAACTGCTCTTACGCGGGTTCGCACGCGCAGCGACGATATGGAAATTGACTTAAAAGTCTTCATAAAAAGTTTTAAACAAAGAATTGAAATGATAATTATGGTTTAATGATAATTTTAATACTTACCTACTTTAAAGCTATTCATCTGAGTAGGTATGAAAATAGTAAGTGAAGTATTGTAAGCCCGGCGTACCAGCAAATCAAGTTTTTTTAAACGGGTTTTTAAATCGGTATTGAATGGCGGAAGCGTGCAATAAAATATCAAGGCGAATATTTCGCCTTTCAATAGTTTGGAATGCAAAAAGAAGGCTCTTATATAAACGAGCCTTTTGTTTCGTCACTGTACTTAGAGCTTAAAAATTAATATAATTATAGGTATGTAAGTACATACAGAAACCTAAATTGCATCATGATAAACTTAAAACATATCCTACTCTCTAACTTTTATAATATTTATTTTTAGAAAATGCAAAGCGAACAAAACCAATCGACGTTAAATGTATTTGTAAGAATCCCAAGTTCAATGAACTGCGTACCCATTGAAATGCATGTAGGTCTGGGTTTGAAGGAAATTTACGAACGAGGCTACTTAACATACGCAAATTGTAGCCACTTCATGAATAGGTCATTATATATGAAACATCGTGGCGCCAGCGGCTTTATAAAACAACAGAAGGATTATTTATAAATCAAAGCACCTAGCACTAGTATCATAAGTAATTAAAAGAGATTAAGATAAAAACCTCAATTTCATCACTGATCTGAGCTATGTGGATAGTCGATATAATTTTGTTTGACCAAGAATCCGTTAATCAATCACGTTTTATAAGTAAGTAGGCACCAATACAGAGTTATTTATATCAATTTTATTTCTCTGAACTTCCGCCAAACTAAGGTGTTTACGTTCCATCAACGATATAGATACGGTTTTGGTGTAGGAAAATTGTTCCGAATTTTATTTACTAAAAGAAAATGGAAAATTTCACAGTTATAGTATGGTAACGCCGGCATTACATTTAACGGTTACTTCCTTAAGTTAAATTCTTACCTAATTCCTCCAGAACTTCCATACAGCTAGTGAAGTCTCCGGCTTTGTCCGACTCGATTTCCGACACGTATTTGGTGAAGAACTTCCCCCTCTCGAACAGGAGATCAGACCCTCGGCCGCCGAACAAGAGCCCCATCTTGGTGAACTTGACCAGAGCAAGGCGCACCAACTCGCCCATGTACATGCCGGAGATCATCTTCTCTTGGCTGGAGAAGAAGGAACAGATCTAAGAATGGTTTTCAAGGTGTTTGATGTTTCAGATATGGAGATTGCCGAAGTGCCTTGAGATAGGTAAGTAGTGTTAGCTGTAAAATAAAAATAATCGGTAACTGGACATCCCTAGCATTCGATGGACATAACTGGTTCGCGTCACTGCCGGTGGGCGCGGATTTGGATTGAATCTAATGGCGGCTACATGTTGTATTTTCTACTAATTCATATTTAATTAAAGAGATGTTTAATCTAAAGGCCAATAAATATTATTACTTTATAGTAGATAATTATAAGGGTTCATTATTTAGTAAGTAGTAGCTAATCACAGATAAATGTAAACAATAGTTAGCATATTATTACTTCTATTACTAGAATATTATTTTGAATAGTTGTGTGTGTCATTGTGGTTTGATATTACATTGCGAACAGGAAAACCAAATCGAGCTTACGTGATAGGTCCAACGTTCGACTTACTTTGAATCACCTTATTTAATATCAGATTATGTGTAATAAAACAGACAAATGCAAGTGATAACTAATAAATAAGTAAGTCACCAAGTTTACAGGTACACGGATAACGGTTATTAGGATACAAAAATCGTCACAATTTTATAAAGAAGTTTTATACAGCGATGGAAGTTGCAAGTCTAAATATTGCGGACGAAGAGACATGTTTTTGTGGTTTCCTGTTTCAGTTAAAGGGGAAGTACCGGCTACATGAGGAAAATGTAACGACAATCTCAAACGCTAGGCACCTACCTAATCTTGTTTATTTATTCATAAATCATAACATAGACTCATTAAAACCAATCAGACCTAAATTACTTAGTCAATCATTTTAATTACCTTCTCTATTGATAACGATATCTGTTTGCTCATGATTTACCAATGCGTATATCAATATCAAAACACGTTACGTACTTCCACAATCGATGGATCATTATGTCATGTCTAAATATTGTTGTGACACTTACATTTGTTTTCCAGGGTTGATGGAGTTTGAGTCGACATCTCTGTCAAATTCTGTACGGACGAAGTCCAGGGCTCCATCGTCACCGAAAGCACCCCATTCGGTGTTGATCAAGAGTTCATCTTTTCCTGCTGCACCATCGAACAACTCGCAGTTCTCAGTCTTCTCTACATAGCACGCATTACTCCCAGTACCTATATACAAAGGTAAACTTGAAACTTTATACAAATTTAAGCCTTATCTATTGTACGAAAAACAACAAACGTCATGTTTATTTTCGCAGATTAGGATGATTAGTGAAGACACAAGACTGTTAACGTAGGAGTGTTAAACAAAGTAAGAAAAGTACTTAGTGACGTTGTTTAAAACGCAAGGCAAAAACACAAATTACTGACGCAATTGAATGCAATAACACGGTTAATATAATTCATTAGCTGCTTACCAAAAACCCAATCGTTGTGATACTAATCGACATTTTCATATAATGGTTTATGATAACATTAACCACCTTTCATGACGTAGGCCATTGTTATAACCATGCAACACATACACACGACACACCAGTTAATAAAGCCAATAATAATTCAGTACATATCGATCGAAAATTGTCATGTTAAGTGGACATAAATGAAATCTGATAAGACAATTTAAATCTATTTTGTGCACAGTCGCCCAATGAATTGGCATCATTTAACGCATCGATATGTACAAGAAATCAGTCAGCTTCTGATCACCAATAATGTTTATGTAATACATACACAATATACTTATGAAACACACACACAACCACTCGGTAAATAAGGTAAACCTACCAACGATGAGTCCTATTTTGCAGTTATGGTTTTTCCACGCACAAGACATCAGCGTACCCGTTGTATCATTCAATATAGCGCAAATGTCAATCTGTACGTCCTATAAGAATGAAAATTCATGCTTTTAATTATAGAGTTGGTCATTCCGAAATCAATGGAGTTATTTGATCGATTGATGAACAGAGCCGAGTTATGTTGAAGATGATAGTAGAGGCTTTCCAATAAACAACCCGACTTACGTATCATGTTCATTTGAGTTTATCAAAATTTATAGATCGGAGAAATAATGTGTGCATTCTAAGAAAGATATACTTCAGGCCGTGCAAGATTAAATGGAGAAAGTAAATGCAAATTTAACAACTTTCATTACAACAGCCTAAATTATAGAAAGGAACTACTTATTTATGAACATAACACGTAAAGTTTTTGATCTGCAACACCTTAACAGACCCAATGATGAAAGCCTCTACATTGCTCTCGTATTTAGGTTTCATGCCTTACAGATCTATGTAGGAGAGAGCGTTATCATCATCAACTCACCGATTATAATCCCTATCCGGCAATAGGGGTCCTTATACGCACAAGCCATTAGCGTGCCAGTGGCGTCGTTAAGGATCCCCATCACAGATAAATCAAGGTCCTGGAAATTTTCGGGCTTTACGAATACGAGAATAATGCTCGGTGCTTTTAAATTGGCTAAATAATCGAATGATTGAAGTGATTTATTTGACCTAGAAGGGTCATCGTTATAGTATGATGTAAACAATGGGGTCGGTAGAGTAGGATGTTAGACTTACCCCACGTCTCGCGATAGCGTCTTTGAGTCCTTGAACTACATCTTCGCCAACAACTCCAGAACAAGAGAACCCTTTAGTCCACCGTTGTAAGATGCCCTTTGTGAGACCCAGTTGTCTCAAGGGGAAGCTGAATGTGAACCCTAATGCTAAACGCTGCTCATATACGTTGTGTTCCTGCAATATGAACACTTGTTATGACATATTCGATCGATAACAAAATCACTTTCCTAAAATCTGGTTTCAATAAAAGCGACACTGAAATTTATAAAACGGGTTATGTAAATAAGGCAGGCACTGACCTTCATAAAATTAGCTAAACATTCTGCAATGTGATCAAAAAGCGCGACTCCAGTGCCGGTCATTATGTGATTGGGGATGGCATAGATTTTCGACTGCATATCAAAGTGGTTTTCTCCCAGGTTAATGATCAGCACTCTGAAATTTGTTCCTCCTAGATCCAGCGCCAAAAATTTGCCTCGTTCTGTAAATGAACAATAGTCATTAGTCATTGTAAAAAAGTGATTTATTTTTAGTGTTATTGTATCGTGTTTCGTAACCTTTCAGTACTACCTTGGCTGCTGTCTGTTGTCCATTTGTTTATTTAATGAACAAAGAAAGTTCAACACATCTTATGCAGGTCCTTAATATTTAATCATAATCAAACTTTTCTAGCAATAACAACCTAGTGTACGATGTAAAGTAAAGGTCAAAAACAAGGGTAATCACCTTTGCCATTCGGTAGGTCCTGTATATACGTGATCCAGCACTTGACTATGGAGTCCGCGTGCGAGTCCTTGCCCAGCCCCTTGACCAGGTCGATGTGCAGCCTGCGCATGATCTCCCGGATCTGTTTGTCCGACAAGTGCAGATTCTCGCATTCCTCGCGGATCTGTAACAACATGTAAACAATCATGAACGTCAGTTTTTATATTACCAATGACATTACTAACTCCATGACGCTGCGAAACTTGGCACGAGAGGTGTTTTGCTAGTTTTCAAAAGAAGCTACACTGCACTATCATTTTTATTTTTGTTACGTATCTAAAGGAAAAATTAAACATGGCTTTAACACAAGTTAACACTAAAAACGGCATATCTCACGCAACACCAAAAAAAATGTTTTAGACGTTTTGTAACTTAATCCTATTCATTGACAAGGAAGGGCGATAACTTTTTGTTCGGCTATCATAACCGGAAAACGTCCTACCGGAACAAAGTTAACGTTGTTTTTATAACTAGATGTTAAAATTTATGAAGGTAGGTATAGATATCTCAAAAATTAAATAAAGTTATGACAGTACCTTCAATTAAAATAATAGGTTCTACTAGTAAAATATTACGGCCGTTATCACTTCATTGTTCATAGTCATGGAAAAGTAATAAATAATGCAAATTTCCTAGCATCAACCGTATAGATTTGCGACAAGCGTTAGTATCGCGAACGAGTCCTACAAGGTCAAAACGGTCATCGTTACAACACTATCGCCGTTGCTTTCCAATCCCTTACGGAATAAACTATATTTCAATTAAAAAACAATAAACTCACCCGAGGTAAATTGTTAACCGCCATACCCATTTTTATTACACTGTTACACAACAAATTTAGTTTAATAAACTAGCCAACACTCGACCGGTGTATTGTACGACACGACTTGCCAAACCCGCAATGAAGTGTGGAATACATCTACGACCATCGAACGCGCTCGTTTTCATTCATGATAATATTCTATCGTCGTCTCGCTCTCACGTGTTAAAAGCCAGTGCGCTAGAGTAGAACGAGTAGCGTCTCGTCCAGCGGTGACTTATATTGATGAAACTTAGTTTTCTGCTGAATTGTAACGACATTGCATTGTAATTGATGGTGAATAATGTCTTATTGTGTTTTTATAGCGTTAGGCTTCATAAGGTCATCGGAATTGATGAGGTCTGTTGATTATGCGCAGCTTATCGTGGTCAGACGCGCCTCCTGGTGGAACTCTGTGATTGGCGCACGCGTGGGCACGGTCTTGACGTCACAGAAATTCCTTTAACGCTTTCTATATTTACATTAATTGCATTAGTATTTGTGATGAGTGGTGTTTGTGTGCATATCAAATAAATCATAAGGGCATAGGTGCCCGCGAAGTCAAATAACGAATTAGTGAACTCGTTAAAATAGAGATTTCCCTGAATTTGTTATCTGCCTTCATCGTCCGCAATCTTAGTACCTGTTTCCGACTGGTTTTTCCGCATGGCATTCTCATTTGGTCGTGGTTGGATTTTCTGGTATTTAAGGATATTTGCATCATTTACCTTTTCTTGGTCATGACAAGAAGTTTGTTTTGTATAGGTAGTAAAAACGACTAATGTTTTGTTACATTTCAAGCACGTAAATAGGACTTTTCTTGGCACAATCAGTGTTATTTATTTTGGAGATGCGTCTTGTGACGAGCGAATAAGAGCAAGCAAATAATTTATTTCCACTCCGCTCTATAAATAATATCAAAAGAAAACATGCGAAAAAATAACAGTAAACAGATATAGATAAAGTTAAGAACATGACTTTGTATATGTATACCTAATAACAATTACTGGAAAGTAACCGTTAAATTGTATCTGGAAATAATAATTCGTTTCATTATTTTTTTGAGATAATAAGTATGAATAGGTTTCATAGGGTTGTTTACACCATCTTAACAATAAAAACACAGTTTATTTCGATAGTAGGCAAGGAAAAATTTGAAGGTAGGAAAAACTTTTGTAATTGGAAACAATAATTAGGAACTATTCTGTGGTCGAAGCATGTATGTCCTACTGTTAATATCGATATTTTGACAGTTATCATCGTTATTACTCACGTAAATTAACGAAACTAATGTCAGATTAACAAAATTAACGATCGTTACAAGTTTTGTGCTTGAAGCACTGAATCGTGGGGGTACTCGTTAAAAACGAAAATAAATGTTAAAAAAAACGTCTTGTAGATTAAGATATACATGAAGTCTACATTCTGAATGCAAACGATATTTTGTTTACTTACTGGTAGGTATGTCATAACTATTGCAACATTGCAAAAAATATTTTACCTACATTTTCCTACTAATTTTCCTACTAATATTATAAACGTGAAAAGTGAGTATGGATGTTTGTTACTCTTTCACGCACAAACTACTGGACGGATTTTGATGAAACTTTACAGTAATATAGGTTATACATCAGAATAACATATAGGGTACTTTTTACCGCGGGAAAACTTATCATTCCCACGGGAAACCGACTTCCACGCGAACGGAGTCGCGTGCGGCCACTGAAGAAGTGTTTAATAAAACGTTATCAAATTTTATACAAAAACATGGGTGCGCCAGACTGCACAGTCATGCTACTTAAGTCTCAAGTGTTATCTCTTTCGGTAAACTCATTTATAAAGATACGCTATCAGCCGCATTTTATTGCGAATCACTATCGGATATGAACTGATGATTTTATGTTTCATTGAAATTAATAACTGAAGAAAGTGCTTTCTTTAACAATTAACACCTATCGACTGGACGTATTGTTAGGTTTGAAACTGTTATTTTTTTAACTCTAAAACTTCAATAAGCCGGTTAGATGATTTGACAAAGGACAAGGTTTACAACAGCATAAGATTTTATCTTAAAATATAAAATTACAACGTAGTCTCAGTAGATAAGGTTTATTCACTTCCTAAGAATCAAGTTATGGATGTAAACAAAGTAGATTAATAGACAAACGTTATAAATGGATCATGATTACAGGAAGTACTAGGTGAAAGGACAGAACCTTGCAGAGCGAATCATTTTATATCCCTATGTGTACAAAGTTTTCCATAAAACAAGATCTCAAAAACTGTTAATAATGAGAAATCCAGTTCAAACCGCTCTGTGTTCCTATACTTACAATCAACGATTTAAATATAGTTTCGACGCGGCGTGCGCTGAACATTTTTGTACGCGAAACTGGATAATACCAGTATGTACCGGTTCGGTATCTGGCTATCTGTTAATCAGTGGTGTCACGAAACGATGACTATGACCGCAAGTGACCGCCTAAGCAGTTGCTAATTCTATATTGATGGAGTACTTAGAAAATAGTATAAAAAATGTACGTTACCTTAGTACGAGTTGTTTTTCTTTAAGAATGCAACTTCAGGAATGTTGTTTTATTATGATTAATTATGTAGATTATTGTTTTTTATCATTGTAACGTTCTTTAGCAAAAAATGTATACCGCCTGCAAGTCTATACCTACGTTTTAAATTGTTTTCATTGTTTTAGTTAGTACCTATTTTACTTTAGTATTTTAGTATTTTTCCTTATTCTCAGGTTTAAATTGTTCCTGTTACAGCTTTTTTAAGTTGTTTGTTTCGAGCTAGGTGATAGCCGCATTCTTGATCGACAACTAAACCCGTTTGCGATTTAAAAGTTCATCTATAATTAAAATTGATAAAGTCTGCCTCAACCTCAAGGACGTTCCTTTCCGCTGATATAACATCGGCGTTACTCAAATCAGAATCAAAATTTGACAATGAGGCAACATTTATTATGACATTGCAGTTTGGTAGATAAATGTCAAATTATTCGTTAAGTAATAGTAATTTTGGTTCGTGTCGGTTTAGATGATATACTTTTGTAAACACATGGTTTCTAACCATGTTATGGAATAAGCTGCTTAAAAAAACATTAGGTAGGTACAAAATATCCCTGAACTCGCAGACAGGTATGTAATTCAGTTAATTTCCACGATTAATGTAATTGGAATACCTACGTATCCCGAAGGGCAAATATTTGACATTCTTTAATAGGTACTCACGATGTCTCGCGCCTGACGCATATCGATTCGTCTTGTCAGTTGCGACGACTGAGATAAAAGGTGATGAACGAGGAGCGTTGGGGTCCACAGGGTGCTGTCATAAATTCACCGGTTGCAATAAATACGTAGATATCCGCGTCGGAGCGAATACCTCGGTATCAATGAGTGTCGCACAGAACCTCACAGAAGTGAAAGGAATAGTTTGAGGTACGCGCGAGACGCTCGGAACACTTGCTCAACGAGTCGCGGGGTCACCTTGAGCGGGAGCGGCGCGCATGTGCACGACTCACCACACCCTCCGCGCCCGCGTGACGTCACGCCCCGCCCGCGCCACCGCGCCCCCGCCCCGCGCCCCGCCCGCGCCCCCGCGCGCCTGCCTGCCTCCGCTCACGTGGCAGTGACGCCCTTCATGCAACGCCGCGGATTGCGATACAATAGCACGCATATTATGAAATACGGCACCGGCTAGAATGATTCCGTATGATGTAAATTAAAGTTAACCTAAAAATAAGTTTAACTTGTTATCAGAAGTTCATAACCGTTGTTTGCTTCTTTAGAATAAAATACTAACCAAATAAGTACCAGAACGAAATATACGAGTCGAATGTTGTCGTCGATCGTCGACGTGATCAAGCGCACGCGTCTATACCGTATTGGAATTCTTGGTCCGATTTGTAATGGAAGCGCAAGTGGAAGTATTTTAGGTGATGTTACTATTGTGTTAAAAAATACTAAGTAAAATTATGGAGTCAGGTTCTGACTAATCTTAATTCATTCATTTCAGTGGGTTCGATTCCCAGACGAAGCAAGTAATTTTTTTTAATTCTTTAAATGCAGAATTACTAAGTTTAAAAAAATAAAATAAAGTCTTCTTTCAGTAAAATATCCTATCTACGATATTTAAGGTACTTTACCTTGATGTACCGTAGTTTTGGGACGCCCTGTATATGTATATTATACTTACCCAAAAGGGTAACTTATCAGTGAAGTAGCTGTCTGAGGAATTTTAATTGTTGGCGCTAACCGGATAAATCGATTAAAATATACTAGTTTTTTTCTCTATGCGTCTCAACGTAAAGCTTTCGATCCGAAATACACATTGGAGTAATGATAAAAAAGTTGCAGTTACTTGAAATAGGTTAAACTTAAGTAGAACATTGAACTTCCATGATTCCATGACTAACACCTACGTGAGTGAATGTCGATTCGTGAATCAAAACAACGTTTGCTTTTTCGCACATGTGAATAACCCAGCCAAAATTCGATGGGTTTTTGAACCTTGGTTCTATTTTGATTGGCTACCAAAAGTGCTTTAACTAAGTATGTTGTGTTAACCTAACCTTAATTGGATATCTTGGTATAAGAAAAAGTGCGAGTGCGAAGAGGATTTTTTTAAAGAGGACATGAAGAATTAGAGTATATTTTAAATCATTTCAAGTTGGTTGAACTTGCAAGCACAGACTTGCAAGCGAAGCAAAAAACGTTTTCTATTAAGAAAAAGTACCTTCTTCTATTTAAATAAAGCATTCCTATTTCTCCTATGAAATTGTTATTTTTCGGAGGGATTGGTTAATATTTCTTTCTTTCTTTTTTATACCTTCACCATAAAGTGAATATATAGGTACTCTTTATTTGGATATACCGGTTTTAAATAGTGTTCATGTTGCCTTTGATCTCTGTCTCTCAAAATAAAGATGAGCACAAAAAAAGGATTTCATACGCCAATTAGGTACCATATCTAAAATACAAATGGATAAAATATAATCGTCGGACTAAAAAGATGATTATTATAAAGCTGTATCTTATATTTTATCGCAATTGAAAAATAAAAAGTTCGTTAACATAATTTATGCAGATACCTACTAATTAACTGATATCAAGACGTATATTGTTTTGCTTTGATAAGATACTGTTCTCGTGCAATATGCGTTTCTTTCTACATACATTTAAATAGAATTTAACACAAATCTCCCCACAAGTACCTCACTAACTATAAAATATGCCCAAGGTAGTTTTTATTACCAAAACGAGATAAGAAAACTATAAAACATTGATAAGCAAAATAAAACTTGTCGAATTGTGTTTCTTTGTATATTTTTATCCATGCATGACTGTCAAGTCATCTAGTCGTAATTAAATGTTCCTAACAACGCTAATTTACTAACAACATGTCTTATAACATTTAAAAACTCATTGTGTTAGACTGTAGGTACTTAGTTTTAGATACCCATTGTTATAAATGGCTAAATAGGCTTATGACGATATACGTGTGACACAGATGACAATTTCGCTGCATTGTCCGCGACATCACGGGGATTCCCCTTTACATTTTGTCCTTCTTACATTAAAAATTATAAATTATCAAACGATAAGATTAGTCCACACTATACTACAAAACAACCGAATAGTGAAATAACCTAACGATTCCGATATAAAGAAAGTACTGACTAACTTACCTACCTATAAATAATTATACTTAAAAAGTATTTAATCCTTTTACAAGTTTCCATACCTACCTTATCAAAAATATTTATAAGTAATAAAAGTTAATTCATGATAGGTAAGTTAAAAAAGATAAATTTCGAATAAATACGCATAATAGGTTGTTATTTTTGATAACTGATTAACTCGGGTACTCGTTTTTAAGTAAAAAAAAGGTTTTGTCCTGCATTGTACAAATAATGACGAACAACTTCATGACTTATACCCAGCTGATGCAAACCACGCAATATTTAACTGTTTTATGTAACTCAACTACATATTTAAATTCGATTGCTAACGCACATAATTGCAATTAATTACTGTAACTATTTGATGAATTTAATTAAATACATTTTTGTTTGGATTTGGGTTAATTTGGTGCAACAAGATTCGTATTTACCTAAGAAATGAAACGTTTGGGTAGAGTCTATGAAATTTCCTGCTTTTGACTTAGTGGAGTAGTGATTTCATACAAAATTTCGTTTAGCCCTAAGTCCTAAAAGCAAAAGCTAAGTAATGTTCCACTTTTTTTCTCTAATAAAAAAGACTTTGACGAAACGCAGCTTCAAAACAGTAAAAAAACATTTTTTCAGTTCCCTTTGTTTAGAAAGATTTCAATGTTTGCTTGCATAACAACTTAGGTACCTACTGTTTCTTTGGTCACAATTTGAAGTACATTTTTAAATGTTTTAAATAAAAAACTAAAGTAACACAACATACTTCGCGTTGATTTTCTGTTTAGGTACCTACTTATATTTACTTAACAGTTGTTTTCGTTTTGTTAAATTTATCCTGATCCTTTAGAGAATTTTACCAAATTGCTTTTGGTAATAATAATCCGAAATGTAAGTATAGGAAAGAATAGTTTCGTAAAATTATTGTCTGGATTTAAAAGTATATTGGAAAAACTTTTATGCACTATTTGAATAAATTTAAGAATGTCTAACTCTTTTATTTTGCCTCTTTTTAACAGCATATTCGCTTCAGCCTCTTTATAATCAAGTATATAGTTTGTAATATTAATTCAATTGTAGTAAATTACCTTAATATCCACTAAGTCCTGAGACATTTTGTCCTCTGATGTATGTATGTATGTGGGAGCACCTGCTATCACAACCACAGTATATCTACAAATGACTTGACGACGTAAACACCGTTTTCTATAAACTTCCTACAATAAACCATTTATTGCACCAGCGTAGTTCGGATAATACAATCTTTATCTAAATTGACTTGTACATCCGCCGCTCTTTGACTGCGATATGAAATTATAAACTCGACAATTATGCTAAGACCACGGTAAGACCGTATGCATTGTTTTCGAAGGAAAGTTTATGTACCAAGCGATAAGGTAACTAATCCATTTTGATAACTAGGCGTTTTATTGTGTTTTGTTCGCGGTGGTCTTACAACTGAAGTCGAAGGAGTTAGGTAACCAGTTGCACTTTGGCTCACTGAGCCAGGAAAATTGGCTAGCGACCAACCAGAACTAGCGGTGTGAAGATTTTTCTAAGAATTATTAGTTTATTGACCAACGGTTGTAAATAAAACCCATTGTACTCCTAAACATTAATAGGTACTTACGTTAAAATCAATATAATATGGTATGTCCATGTCATTTTCTTAGTGGTTCCGGCTTGTTTGATTAACGAAGATTTCTTTGAAAACTTTTAAATAGATTTGGGTTATTTGTTTTCTCGTATTTTTGCTAAGAATTTTTTGACATCGTATTTGTCATGCAAACAAATGTGGGAAAACGTTCAACCTTTGAAGAGAGTTGCGTTTTTTCTAGCCACTGTTCTAACTTAAGGGACAATCCCTAAACCTAAATGTTAAAGGGGACTTCCCTAGCAAAAGTCGTAATAAAATTCAATTACGGGAGGTACAGTACCTAGCTATCTTCTCTTTATCTATTATTGGTTTAAAGCTGTTTTAAAAGAATAAGATAATATTATCCACTTATAGAAATAAGTAGATAGATATGTTGTAATGGTTTAATTATTGGCATATCTGTTCCCAGTATTACTTACATTTAGAGGGCTGGATCGAGAGGGGGCATGGGTTCCTCACCTACCGGTTGGCGCAGGTTTTGTCCGGGCATGGTAGCTTCGGACATTTCCTGTGCCGGATACGGAGGGAGGAATCCACGGCGTGCCACCACTGTGGCGCGCCGGACGACACGGCGCGGCACACCCTGGCCGAATGTCCGGCTTGGGATGTGCAGCGCCGTCGCCTCCAGGCGTCCGTAGGCCCGGACCTCTCGCTGCCCGGCTTGGTATACGCCATGCTGGGCTCCGAGGCGGTCTGGGTCGCGGTGGCCTCCTTCTGCGAGGACGTAATGTCGCAGAAGGAGGCTGCGGAGCGGGTGCGTGAGAACGATCCTCTCGCGCCCCCGCACCGCAGACGTCGAAGGGGCCGGACGAGGCGCGATCGCGCCCAAGTCCAGCCTGGTGGTGGCCAGTGGGCGGGGGACGTGGGAATCCACCTGCCCGCATTGCACGCTCCACCACCGTCGACGGGTGGGAACAATCGGGCGCTCCCGGTTGTTCCCACAGGCCCCCCTTCACCGCGGGGGGGGTCAAAATGGGCCCGTCGTGCAGTAGACGGGCCCATCGCCGGTGAAGTCGTGGCGTAGGGCCGCCGGTCCGGGCCCCACGGCTTCACCACAAAGGCGAAGACGGAGCGCCGCGGTGTTTTAGTGGGTAGTCCCCTGGGCGACGTGTCAGTTGCTCAGGCGGGAGTCCCACACACGCCCCCCGCCACCCCGGTGGGGGGTACGGTGCGTAAACGCATTTCACCGCGAGAACAAAAAAAAAAAAAAAGTATTACTTACATTTTGCATTTATAACTTAATACTTTTATCAGGGTAAAAATAAAAATAAACTTACTTAATATTTCTAGATCTCTATGCTTTTATCTCGTCTCGTAAGTAGCCAAGCCACGCGGTTTCTCGAAGAAATTTTCAATTCGAACCAGTAGTTCCTGAGGTAAACGCGTTCAAACAAACAAACTCTTAGGCTTTATAATATAATCATAGATAGAAAAACATGTTTACTTAGTAATCTATCTGCAAGACTGTAGGTATTTGAAGTTTAACTTAACAGAATCAAGTAACAAATATGACGAGGCGAATTATTGTTAAGGATTATATTGTTACTTTTAATTAAATAGATTTAAAAGCAGTTCGATATAGGCAAAAATAATTAAAAAACCAACAAAAAATACAAGTGTGCGCTGATTAAAAAATCAATAAAGTTAGATCGAAAAAAAGTCTAAATGAAGCCAGGGCACTGCGTTGATGTCTTTTATTGGTAAAAATGAAGAGTGAATTCAAAAATCATTATTACAATACAACTCTATGTTTCATACTTCTTATTTTTTATTTTTGTTTCACATTGAATCTGTGACAAGTATGTTTTTAGATAAATAGTATTTTTTCAGCTGTTATTATTGCTGTTATATTCATCAAACTGAACGTTTAAAGTTAAGTTTTAATGAATACGAATTATACACAAAAAAGTATGATACATTTCTTCAGTACCGAAGTTATTGAAAGATCTATAAAACAGATAAACATGTCTGTTGTAAACGCGCACATATCGATTAATGTAGAGCAGCAAACTTTTAAACTTCCGTAATGTATATTAAATAGATAATTATTTATTTCCGTATCAGTACCGAAGTTAGCTTGTGAAGGTTACAAGGTGATACACATTGATTGAGGTGTTGCAATGCAACAACCTCATATGATTTATATTTTTCTTTATCCGACTGCTAACGCCATCTATTAAATAATGACGACACTAAGACGTAACCGTAGCATGTTTGGTTGTATAGATATCAGCAGCGGCGTTTTGTGCAGCTTACGTTTTAATCAACTGTGAAGTTTTTCATTAAAATATAGATGGCGCTGTTAACTACTTCTTGTTATAATAAGTTGTGCATGCAAGATGTTCGTTATATGATTTGGGTATAAAGCAAATAGAAAATTAAGAAAGAAATATCGCTATCATTTTAAAATAGAATACTATAATTAAATAAGAATTAATTTTTTTGGTTTTCAATGGAAGGCAGACCAAAAGGTAAAAATGAAACACGACACACGACCAATCGTCGATTCCTGAATTGATATTGAGATATTTTTAATAACTTTTAGTTACTAACACAAGTTTCTTAGAACTTATTCTTAAAAAAAGTGTGTATGCTGAATCTGTTGTCTAAAATTCAAACTGGTTAAGTAGGTACTAAGTTTTATAAAATGAAATTAAACTTCATAATAACATACTGAAAGAAGAAGATGAGAGAATCATAATATAAAATATCTGCATCTAACATTGTTAGGGATTTAGGAAGAAGTTGTTAAACCCGAGAATGATTTAACTAATAAGCGTTGAGGTCGTCTCAATTTACTTCGAACAAAGCAACTGAATAGGTAGTAACATTGCTCGAGTCACAGATAACATGTTTCTTTTTATAACTTATCAATACAACTGTCGTATCCCGAAGTGACCTAAAAAATCAAATATTAAAAGTGTAAGCATATTACAAACGCTGCGTTATTTGGGTCACGGTCAACTAAAAAATCTTCTCATTTCAAACGCTACTAAGCTAAATCTATCATAAAGTTGTTACAACATTCCTCTGCAGAAATAATAAAATATTTCAACATTTTTAGAATTTTACTACCCGTCATCCAATCTAGAAATAGGGTTATAAAAATCATAGAAAACAATAAACTGTATCCTTTGAGCTGTGGGCAAAGATATGCGTATTCGTGCGTGGGAAGAAACTCAGAATATTGTATAGAATCGGCAGTTAAATTAATTGAACGTTCACTGCCTGTAGGTACTTACTTACTCTTTGTATGATTGAGAGGATCTTGTTAGTTGCTCTGAGATACGATGAAGGAGACTTTATGGGAGATCAAAAAGGTTAAATTATAGACGAAATGGAAAGAAAGCCGCTTTCATTTGATGATATACACCTAATCTAATTGGTTTTGGTTTAGTATTTAAAAATAAAAAGGTAATATAAAAAATCAAAATAACTAGGAACCTTGTAATTAACAAAACAATATAAAAATAAACATCCTACTAAAGAAATATAAAAGCCTAAATGTATTTTCCAAAGCCAAGGTGAAAACTAATTAAACGAGCAGGTAAAAATTGTTCCGTAGCATGTCGTAGCGCGTAGCGCTGCGCGCGCAGCCCCCAGTGCAGCGCTAGCTTTCGTCGAGTACGCGCACATCGCGCACGCGCGGTAACATGATTTACGCGCCAAACTTTCAAACTTCGAGCTTCGAATAGACTGGAAAATTTGAACTTGTTTTGTTAAAGTGAAGTTGAAAGAAATGTTGTACAGTGTGTTAGAGTTTTGACAGCACAATGAGCGAGTGGAATTGGCACAAATGGCTAGTGCTGCTCGGATTGGCTTTGTCCGTCCGTTCAATTGGCGGCGATTACGTCTCCGTCACCGAGAGATTTGGAGCGGAAGCTGTGGCGAAGTGCAATGAAAAATGTCCATTCCAGGTTCGCAATTATACTCTCTGTTTACATTGTTGTAACGGTCTTATTTGCAAAACCCTGTCTCCAAAATAAAACCGTACAGTCAATACAAAAATCGACAGACATTGAAGTAGTGTAGGGTGTAGACAGACATAAAATGATTTTCCAGTTGTCTTTATTGTTTAATAAACTTGTATTTAGAAGTTATTGGAACTAAATAAATTAACTATCTATGAGTTAATGAAAGCAGCGGCATTTTAATGAGCATGCGCATCTTTGTTTCATTGACAATTGTTTTCATTCATGACGTTTAGATCAATGAGTTATCGCGCTTAGTCTGCTAGCCGCTATCTGATCCAGTTTAGTAATTAGATACTTCACTGTTTTTGTATCACTGATTGAAAGCCAATCAGGCTTTTTGTTGTTGATAAATGTAAAAGCATAGTAAAATACTGACAAATTCAACGTAGGTACTGACAGCGATGCTTCTTTTTAACTGTTTCTATAAGCCTTTTGCATAAAGTGTAGGTTCAATATAAGTTTTGGCCATGCCATAATTTAACGATTTTACGAGTAATAAGTATTTATTGACGGACGATATGAAACAATTTAGAAAACTTTCAGAATATTTACCTAAACTTCGCACATTCGACAGTTCCAAAGATATCTTGATTAAGACATAACTTACAAACATAAGTTTCAGATCACCAAGTTTAAAATATTTTCAACTAGAAACTTACCCATTAATATGTATTTGGCAATTGCCTCTAAGTTTACATGAAGCCTAGTCTCTTACGCAGGTTCAACGCACATGTAATTGTGATCCGACAATTAACAACAGTTGTAATCAACGCATGCGCGCTAAAAATAGATCTATAGATCATTGTTGTCCAACATTTGCTCTGGCTTGCAAATTAAACAGAAGAATTAAAGGGAAAAAATATCTGAATCCGTGCCCAAGTATCAATTCTGCACAATGTTGCAAACAGGAAATTTAAATTACATTATAACAAGAATTAAGCTATTATTATTAGCTACTAAGTACCTATATTTATATTCTTCAATGATTGCAAGTGCAAATATCCAAGCTGCGAGGTTAATTATTTATCAATAAATTAATTAATAATTATAATGAGTAAAATATATAACATTTAAACCCTAAGAAATGTTTGCCTCAATTCAATATGAGTTGGTGCTCACATATTTTTATGATGCATAAAGATTTCATTGAATATAGTGACATATAACTATGTAGGTATACTAAAATAAAAAACGAAACCAAACATATAGAAGAAAACTTTCTTATGCTCAAATCTCATTTCCTCACGAAATTTCAAGGAATCGCAGAGCTTTTTTCATAAGATTCTTGATATTTTGTTGTAGAAATCGTTAATGCGCTTTCATTAGAAAATGTAGTTTTAGACTACTTTCTTCTTCTCTTTTACGTTTAGATAAGAAGCTTCGAACAAAAAATGTTCGATGATGTAGATACGCTTTTTAAATTCAAAATTCTGGCGCCATTAAGTTTAAAGATTTCAATTAACACAATTATTTACAATTTGTGAAAAACATCTTAACGTTAATGCCGGTATAATTATTGTGTTGTTGCGAAAGTAGAAGGCGAAAGTAGAAGGCCGTCTACGCTTCGCAATGGTGTTATTTTGCACGACTTGCTCACGATACGTAGCATTTTGGTTAACTTAAAAAAACTTTTTCCAGATGTTATTTAAATGAATAAATTAACTCAAAGATGTCGATAAACGGCATTAAAATCCGTTACGTAGTTTAGGAGGAGGTAGCGGACAAACATACAGACACGATTAGCGACTTGGATTCATACTATGTAATGATAACCATGTACTTCACATACCTAAATACTATGTAGGTATCCATATACGAAATCTCTTGTCAAATGTTGATCTACACAAAAATCCAAGACACGTATAAACGCATATTTATAAACAAGCTACAATAATAAAGGGCAGATAGACAGTTGGTTTCCTTCCTAAACTTGGACGTTGTATTCTATGGCCCTATGGTGCGAATAAAAAAAAACTACTAATCTAAAAACAACGCGAGCGAAAAGTTTTAAATAGAAATAAAAATAAATTTATTTTAATCAAAAGTTTGAAAACAAAACCGCAAGGGATCATGTATCGTATGGGAAGCCATAAAGCTGATACGGGGTCCAAAATAGAATCCGGTCACACGGGGAATGCAAACTTAAATGCAATGTCAAGAAGTAGGTTATTATTTTGTGGACATTTCAGGTCATTTTATTTTAATGTTGCGACAAAATTTTGAATATTGACTTCTTCGCACGGGCTTACACACTAACTGACGGCTGTTACTAACTCACTTTTTACCCGCATATTTTCATGCGTTGACCAATTCTACACTGGAATCGCATATTTTAGAAATTAGTTTCATATGAATTAGCTGGTGTGTTATTCTGGGTCATATTTAATTACAATCAGTCGTTTCTGCGGGACTGAGTAACAAGCATGAAAACTTTCGTATTTAAAATATTGTAGGATAAATATAAAAATTTGTGACCTGTAGGGTTCTTCCAGTGCGCGAGGTGTTTACTTGTTTACAAAAATAATTTTAATTCCTCACCTGAAAGTTTTTCCACATACTGAACTTAGATTTTTTTAATGCAGAAATACAAAAAAAATAAAAGCATTAAATAGATAGGAAGGTACAACTAGGCAGCACTGCATCCTAGCATGATGAGAAGGTAATTTTCTAATATTAACAAAATAAAAGACCATTCCTGAATAAAGATCGAAGATAACCTAACCTAACAATTCGTTGCGAATAAACTTAGCGTTTGAACAAAACTACACGAAAGTGCCTTTGCCTATTAACCTTTTTCATAACTAGTAAATACAAGCAACTATCGGTATGTACAATAATCGAGGCATGTCAAGTTCATTTATTTCACCACACAATCTAGAGCCATCAGTGGCTCGGCAATTACATCGTACAGGTTGGTAGGTAGGTCCTTTGTCGCGTGGCACGGTCGGCTGCGCCCGCGCCGCCGGAAATCATCGCCGGTGATTCTACCGGACAAAACACGGCCCTGCTTGCTCCCTTTAACGGCAAAAACGCTTAAATCACTCAAAAAACCACTCTGAAGCCAATCCAGGCGGGGGCCAGGAAATTAGGGCCCTAATTATTTAGCGGAACCATTTTTTTGGTGTCGCAAACAGGATGACAAAAGTCGGATGCTTTTTATTGGCTATTTTTTTTTTATCGTTTTTGTTATGACTTGACTTTCCTACTTTAGGACTTGACAATGTTAATGTAACACTATTTAAGATATCCTAATATAGGATAAGCAAGAACGCAATCAAAGCAGGGCTGCTATTACGAAATCAATTATTTAAACTAACGGATCGCTAAAGACTAGGTGTATTTACCTTCTTTATTTTGTTCATTTAAATGAAGTTTTTGTCAAAGAAAGTTCGTAAAAGGAACCCAGTCTGTGTGGATCCAAGCATTTTTATACTGTGCATGTGTGCTAATTTGAGCACTCTATAATATGTTTTTCCTTTCACAGAATCGAACCGGGGATGGTCACTTCGACGTCAACTGTGCCGCAGAATGCAGCGTGCAACAGGTACGACCTTTATTTAAACCGATGAGTTAATTCATATATCTATATTAAAAAAACTAACAAATCATCGTCGAAAATTATAAAGAAGGGCCAATAGATGACTAAGAATAAATAAATAAAAATATTTTACATTTTTACATAGCTGAAGCTAATATTAGAAAATAAATGGTTTTGTGTATATAACTACTTAACTTTATTAAAAATACAACTTGTATACATAAAAGATCTTGCAAGTTGCAACTGTAGGTAACATTCGTTTTAATATGCCACTGTTTTACGACTTTATTTTATCAAAAAAGCAATTCTTCCTCAAAACAATTTTAGTTTAAGTTTACAAACACAACATTTGGTTTGTGAAAATTACGACATAAATAAGTCGTAACCCCGATAACGATTTTATTATTATTGTAGTATTATATTCATATTATCGCGTGTAAAGTAGATTTCATGTTTATGTAAGAAGGACCTTTTCATATTAAATAGTTTTTTTTGTTTAAACCGTATCTAGCGGAGGCAGTAAATCTTATTTTTGAAATGCCTTTTTAGTTACGAGATTTAAGTCAATACCAACAAAGTTAAGCTCTTTCAAAAATATAGTTACCTACTTACTAACCTCTTTAATTAATCGGAAGGTTCCTTATCTATTAAAAACTAACAGATGTTTTAAATAAAATTTAATGTCCATAAAATATTCTGGCGAATTGTGAACCTACTTTTTTTAAGTTGATAAAACTGTTTTGCCAAAGCAAATTTAAAGCACGATATACAATTTTCGAAAATAGCTCGATCCCTTCAGTATCTTATTATACTTATCCTACCACCATGAACCTACTTAGGTAGTATAAAATACCTCTTGAAATAAAACAAGAGATTTCTACGACTCGACGTTCTTGTGTTTTACATAAAAAAATATTTCCATCAAATTAAGAAATTTCTCCATTATTTATGAAGCCGAGTATTTATATGATAAAATGCCTGTATTTATTGAAATTTTGTTGCTTTTAAATTTTCAGAACAACAACGGTTACCGTAAATAATTAGGTACAGATATCAAATCGACTTATTTCAATTCTGACCTCAAGATTATAAGGTAATTTAATAAATACAGCAACCAAACTGATAAATAATGTTTTGTCGTCTTAATGTAGATTATTTGTCGTCAAGTCGTACTTAATGGTTGTTGTATGAACTCTAAATGAGGCTGATTTAAAAACACAAGATATTTACGTGTAGGTACAATTATATGATGTAGTATAATTAAATGATGTAGGCTGCAAAATCTTTACAGCATGTAGGTAGGTACTTATACCTAGTTTTAAAAATGTACATTTCAATGTACTGTTAGTAAGATACCATAAGACGATATAAATATGTTTAATGATATAGATTATCTAACTTTATGTTAATACAAACTAAACAGTAGCAAGCAGTATTAAAGAAACTTAAATGGAGATAAAACCTTTCTTTGTAAACTCATTATTGCACTGTTATCCATCAAACTATTCTACAAAAACTGACATAAAACGTCTGCTTCCCGCCATTTCTCCCTGTTTTATGTCAAAATTATCGTTTGGCTCCAATTTACGGCCCTTCGCCAACGCAAAAACTATGTTCAAGTGGAAGCGAGACAAGGTGTACAATCGTCAACGAAATAGTAGCAATGGAGTACAAATATCTCCAACTGTTAAAAGTTAATAATTGTTAGCCACTGTACTTACACACCCCCCAGTAAATATATTGACTTGTTACAATTTATCATAATTTTACATTTTGTTGCATGAATATGGTCATAACGTATTAAAACAAATTGTTTGGTTTGGTCATTGAAACATAATAATAGCTTTTGAGGTTATAGGAATTTAAATATTGACCTCTTAAAAAAAATGTACACGAATTGTGGTGTGCGTAGTAATTTTTTTTACGTATTAAGTTCTTGTTGGTAGCTATACGGACTATTTTAAACCACTACCTACTTAGTTTATAAATAAGTAAATTTAAGAAACTTAAAACAAGTTTACATCTATCAATCATTGTGTTAATTCAACTATTTACACTTTAAATAACCTGTTACCTGATGTAACCGAGGTTTCAGGAAACATCCGCTTTCTAAAAACGAAACATATACACAAATTAAGTATACTTTCTTTTCATGTTTACAAGTCACCTTAGCAATTATGTTTAGGTTTGAATATAGATAGGAGAGTCACAACATAGTAAGATATTTGAATTGGAAAAAAAGCAGCTTCAAATGGCACTTACTTGTGTCATCGCAATCAAGGAACACCTTTACGTGTACCAAATTTTCGTGGCGTCCTCTCCCTGTATCCAAACATACAAGTAAATGGTCACTGCACCATACCGCTTACCGTCCACAGACTAAATATCCCAGCATAGGCTTCAGCGTCCATCGCAGCACGGTCGCACGAGAGTCGCGCCGGATGCTCGCAGGAAGGAAGCTGCTAGTTGCCAGCCCCCTCTCGTCTATTTCAGAGATCAGTTTGTGTTGTTTTATAGGACCCGGCGGTAAAGTCACCCTAGGGCATGGGAGCCGGTTTGGACCATCAATACTATGAATTAAAGCGAAAGTGGCTCTGTCCGTCTGTCACTCCCTCTGCAGTTGAACTGTTTGACTTTTCTGCAGATTTTGAACCTAAATGACAACAATAGTAAACTTCCTACTTATTTCTAATTATGAAAAAAGAAAAATATGGGACGGTATTTATCCCTTGCATGAGTATTTCCATTCACCCATAAAGCACACAATGTATCAGGACCGCCGCGATTGCGCTTGAATGCTTGCTTTTCGGAAATGACTAGTCAAACATCGGAAGTGCGTACCGATAATTACATGATTTATGTGTGAAAAGTATTGAAACCAATTTGATACCAAATTCATAAAATTACCTTAGTAGGTAGGTACTCAAGTTGCTGAATTCCGCATGCCCTATGTGACTTTAGGGAACAAATCCGCTAAGCATTCCTTAACAAGAATGTTCCTTAGTATGTAATAAAAGTGTTACACAAGGGACTAGGCGAAGACTCATTTTGACTTGTAAACACTTGCTTGTAAACAATAATTTCCCCATTTCACTGCCTATACTCATTTTTTAAACCGTGGGAAACCTTAAACCCTATTCTTGAATATTTATAAACTAAGTGCATAATTTATTCTAAAAGTCACTAGAGCAAAACCATCAAAACAATGATTTTCATACAACTATCGGAATTAGAACGGGCGTTGTCCGTCTGTTGTAGGTACTCATACATATTCATACATTTTATTTTTGTAAGTTGTACTGTATAAATTCGCTTTGGTCGCTTACTGTTTACCGGGTGGACGATGACCTTTTTGTATTGAAAACAAAACATTGTAGATAGAGCATTGAAAACAAAAGGATTGACGTCAAAACTTAACTTTCTTCCTTGTTTCGTTGCAAAACTTTCCTTTAAGGAATTTATCTTCCGTGTCATTGCAATTTCTTCCTAGTTATTTATATCTTCAAGGTTTTTTTCCCAAGAGTGACTTCCATTGTTGCTAAGCAAGACATGGTGTCCACCAATTAGACAATAATTGAAATATGCGATGTGATATGAAGACGTCTCAGCCCTCTCACTTGATTAATTAACGCTGATTATGTTTGTTTATTTTTGGATTATGCAATGCTCTCTTTTAAAGAATATAGACTGAACTTTAGGGCTAGTAAGAAAACTCATGCACTAGTTGGCGATGAACAAAGATATTACAGGGATTATCTCCTCATAAATGGTACTTACTGACTTATTTATAGACAAGAATTTACAATTGAACAAAGACTAAGCAAGCTACAAAGGTAAATTCCTCAATTGTTAGTAAAACGTCTAGCGTTGATTAGAACCCAGACGGTTTAATTCCACAGAAGCAGCTTGCACTCAACTCTTCAACCTAGCTAAATTAAGATTTAACTATAAAGTTGACGCATGCATTAACTGCATAGAGGCACGTAGATATTGCAATAAATAACTTTTGTTACTTACAACTGGCTATGAGAATCTAGGTACTAATTAGGTACTTCTCTTCGTTAGAAATTTTATTAAATAGTTTTTGTCCTTTCTATAAACACGTATGTGTGATGGGTGATTTTAACACCTGTATGTTAAAAAATGATCTCCGTACGCAAAAATTAAATTCTCTAATATCCTCAACTAACCTTAATATCCTGCCACTCTCTGCTACCCACCACTCTCCCAACAACATCCCTTCCTTACTGGACCTTATGGTCGTTTCCTCGCCAAGTAATGTTGCCTGTCATGGGCAACTTACTGCTCCTTTTTCATATCACGACCTAATTTATTTATCCTACCGTATCCGTGCACCTAAACGCCGCCCTAGGAAGATCTTTGTACGTAGCTTTAAGAGCATAAATACAAATCTACTGAAACATGATGCCCGGTCTATCAACTGGAATCCTGTGTTTGACTCTGACAACCTTGATGACAAAATTGAATATTTCTCTAAATCGGTTCTCAACCTGTTTGAAACCCATGCACCGCTCAAACGTGTCAGTGTCAGATACAACCCAGCACCTTGGCTCTCGGATTCCATTAAAGATTTAATGGCTTCCAGAGACAAGGCTAAGAGAAGGTTTAAGCGTTGTCAGTCTGAAGAAAATCTACTGATCTTCAAAAACTTGCGTACACGATGCACACGTATGTGCAGAGATGCCAAGAGGAAATTTTTCCGCGACTCTCTAAATAACAGATCCTCATCTGAAGTCTGGGGTTTCCTTAGGTCTGTAGGTGTAGGGAAAAGCTCTACCTCATCTGTCAATGACTTTGGGTTAGACTCATTAAACAACCATTTTTCTTCGCCTCCTCCTGTTTTTGATCCCTGCAGCAAAGCCAATACTTTGTATGCACTCTTGAATACTCCTGCAACCCATGATCCTTTTAATTTTGTCGAAACTACTGAGGAGGACGTCAAGAAGGCTCTTAATTCTATAAGCTCAGCAGCTGTTGGACCTGATCAACTGTGTTCCAGAATGATAAACTTGATCCTGCCTGAACTCCTTTCAGTCCTAACACATTTATTCAACTTTTCCCTATCCTCTTCAAATTTTCCTACTGCCTGGAAACAAGCATACATTATTCCTCTGCCTAAAGTTTCAAATCCCTCGTCTTTGTCCTGCTTCCGTCCTATTTCTATCCTTCCTTTCCTATCTAAAGTTCTTGAACATATTGTTCATGGTCAGCTCTCAAAATTTATTCATTCCAACCAACTTATTGACCCGTATCAGTCTGGGTTTCGTCCTGGCCACAGTACAGTCACTGCTCTCGTAAACGTCACTGACGATATCCGTTGGGCCATGGAGAATAAACAAATGACTCTGCTGATCTTGTTAGACTTTACTAATGCTTTCAACTCAGTCGATTTTGACGTTCTCCTCGGTATCCTCAAATCCCTCAATCTGTCTCCTTCTGCCCTTTCCTGGTTCGATTCATATCTTCGTGGCCGCTCGCAGCGAGTTCGCGTCAATGAGGCCTTTTCTGATTGGTGCGATCTTGTTGCAGGTGTGCCGCAGGGCGGTGTGCTCTCTCCTTTGCTTTTCTCCATTTTCATCAACTCAGTGACCAGAGTTATCTCCTCAAATTACCATTTATATGCTGACGACCTACAAATTTACACCCATTTTCCTGCTTCCGACATTAGTAACGCCATCTCTTTAATAAATGATAACCTTGATCGTATTTTTAGATGGACTAAGTCGTTTGGTTTACATCTTAACCCTAATAAAAGTCAAGCGATGGTCATAGGAAGTAGATACTTCCACAGTCGCCTTGACTTTACCGCTCTGCCTCCTGTCTGTATGGATGGGACCCAGATTCCATATACAGAAAGCGCCAAAAATTTAGGTGTTATTCTACATCCAAATTTATGCTGGAGTTCTTATGTGAACGAAATTAGTCGTAAGGTGCATTATACATTCCACAACCTTAAATCCCTTCAGACGTTCCTTCCACTCCAAACTAAAATCACTCTTGCCCTGACCCTCATCCAACCCATTATCGACTATGCTGACGCTTGCTGTCTGGATGCCACTGAAGAGGTTCTAAGTAAGCTGGAACGTTTGCAAAACTCGTGTATTAGGTTCATCTATGATTTACGAAAATACGATCATGTTACCGAGTTCCGCAAAAAACTGAAGTGGTTGCCGATTCGCTTGCGTCGGAATAGTCGTATCCTTTGCCTTCTTTTCAATATCCTTCATAATCCTGCTTCCCCATCTTACCTGCGGCAGCGATTTTCGTATGAACACCCTGAAGATGCTGTCTGCAGAGCTCATTTAAAATCTCTCTTATCCACCCCTACCCACTCCACGGACTTCTTTTCCAACTCTTACACTGTGCATGCTGTCCGTTTGTGGAACTCACTGCCCTCAGTGATCCGTGATTCCAAATCAGTGGCTGTTTTTAAAAGACGTTTAAGAGAACACTACTTGTCTCAATTATAAATAGTAAATGTGTAATTAATTGTATGTTTATAGTTCATATATGTATGGATATTTGTATGCATGTATATGTATGTATGTATATATATATGTGTGTACTTACTATATATAGGTATATATAGTAAGTATGTATATTCATAGGTATAGTATAGTATGTAGGTTTAACTTATAAGTATATAGGTATGTATGTAAGTAATTATACGCACAGGACTTGCAAATTTGATTACTTTTCCTATCTCAGGGCTGCTGGAAGAGATCCCTTTAAGGGATAAGCAGTACCCTTTGTACATATGTTTTTATTTTCTTTTGTGTTTTAACTTTTTCTTGTTCTGTTTACTCAATGTATGTACATAAAGTGTTAATAAATAAATAAATAATAGGGATGAAATAGTAATGATTTTCTAATAAGTCTTTGTATCTTTGATCTTTGGACAATCTAAACCACACAGTGTGATTATATCTGATCTCTTCAGATTTCCATCAGCCGCATTTGGAGTGTTGAAGTGTATTCAACTCGCTGCGTTGGCCACTAATTCCTATTTCCTCATTAGTCGGTTCCCGTTCCCGCGCGCAAGTTGCGCTCGCGCAGCGCCCATTCATCTGCCCCCTCCCCCGCCTACCCTTTCCTACCCCACCCCTCTCTCGCCTGTGTCCAGCGAAATCACCGAGTGCACTCAACCGCAATGTGTTTTGATTTATTGTCCATTTATTGAGCTCACAACGTATGCAGTTGAATAAAAATAGAATAATCTCCATCCTTTCATCATTCACGATAATCTCTTTCCTTTTTAGATGCGTTCCGTGTCTGTTCGGTTAGATTCTCGGAATCAAAAGTTCACTCAATTAAGTCATAAGCAAAACTCTTGCCGTATTTTCGTTTTTTTGATCATGGCAACATCTTTCCGTTTACCGCCTTTTTATTTAAAACCAGCTGTAAAAAGGGCATCGTCACTGCAGCTGGATCGCTAGCTCTCGACTCGAGTGTCGTGGAGCCGTGAAGAGCGTTCTCTGCGGGCGCGGGTTGCGCCGGTGGGCCCCAATCCTGCGCAGATTATCCAATTGCGCAGCCGCAAGTGGTTGGCGTGGGCCAACGCGTGACCTGACGCTGCAACCTACATATTTAGATTTAGAACTAAATTCCTACTAAGTCGAGCTAACATTATGGAAGAATGACAATTGTTAAAACTAACAACACATTTATACCATACGATTCTGTGACACGATTACTACTCTTCTTTTTTTCACAAGAAGAAATTCTGAATTCAAAACTTTTAGGTACTCATCAATTTGAGTCATCGGGTTATCCGTTGATTAAGTGTGATGTTTGGTTTGTCTTGTAGTTTAGGTATAATGTACTAGGTAAGAGTTTTAATGATCATCTTTTAGCAGCGTGTAAAGCAATATAATCGCATGGTTGCTGGCTAATAAACAATTTATGAAATGATGAAGTTATCTCGCAGGTTATCAAAGGCCAGCAACGGGCCGTGATACAAAAACAAATTTTAATATGTACTTGTTCTGGTGGCGCCAAATTATGGTAACGATAGACACATTTCTACACGTGAAGATAAAATTGCTGTTAAACTGCAGTAAAACTACTTCGTTTTATTTCATTAAGAATGTTTGCAAACCCATCATAAGATAACTTGGATTAATTATCCGTAATGAGCAGTGAGTTCATCCGGTTCGAATGTACTGAAACAACAACTGATGTGTGACTGCATGTCCCATACATAAAGGAAGAAAATAGCTAATAACCCAGTAATTAAGAGTAAATTGTCCATAGTGCTTTCACATAGCGCGCATCCGGCGTGCGCCGACGCCGCTCCCAATTGGACTTCCGAGCGAGTTTCCGAAATCTAACAAAGTACATGCAAGGGAGCTATTGTTTTGTTATTACCAGCACGAGACAGGATGCTGGCTAATTAGTCACTCATTTGCTTCGTTGTTTTATTAGTTTTATGGCTGGTCAGGATAATTATATGAGGTGACGGCACGTGCGTTTGTCAGTGATCTATTTGAGACTACTTTTATTTACCAACAATAATTCAAGTTCATTAAAAAATAGAAATTTGACCGCTCGCTATTTATTTTCTGGTTGTTATAAGAACATACCCGTTTGCAACATAGTTGATTGTAGGTATCTGTTGTTGACAACGGTTGCTGGTTACGAAATATAAATAAACTTAAAGTAGGTGTATGTTAAGGTTTATGAATTTAGCGATCTATTCCATTTCTCCTGTTATCGGTATTAAAGAGAACTTACTATTCAAAACAAACGAAGTCCACTTAATCAGGATTGACATAATTCAACACAGTTTGACAGTTCCATTCGGACATGGCGGTCAATTGAGGAGTTGGGCGTGTTGTTGTGACAGTCCAGGCGGAAGAATCCAGTTAGCAAGGGTGGCTGTCACGCCATGATGGATGATAGCTACCTACGACAGGAAACGCTAACTATACGAGCCTTTAAGACCATGCAACAAACACTGCACTTATTTCGCTGATGACTGCATATAAAAAGTTGAAGTTCAACCGAAAACATTGCCATAAATCAGTGCTAAACAAAGACACTCTCCCTAAACTGGCAATTGTTTTCCCGGAATAAATGAGCATCAAACTTCAATTGAGCATTAGGATGTTAGCAGCGACTGAGCGTTTGGTGCAAGCGGATGAGCCGAGCCCCGATGTCCCATTTCGCTGATGGATGGGCGCGGGCGCGACCCCACTAATTGTGACCCAAAACAAACTCATGGACGAATGTATGAATAACGCTGTAATTGCAGCCAGACGCAAACCGCTCGGCAGATTTAATGACACCAACTTTGGATGAATCTGCAAATCTGATCACTGTGTAGTCACACGAACGTAGGTATTTATTTATTCACGTGAGAAACGTGCTCACGGAATCTAAAATAAGCCACTTTTTTATTCAATCTGTACACTAAAAATTGTTTAAGATTTTTTTGTTGGTTGGTAAACATTTTACTTCCATTATATAATAACATTGTTCGATTTTAATTTATGAATTTAGCCCAATATTTAAAGTTGGTATACGCGAAGCTGTGTGTGGTTAAAAAGCTAGCTGTATTATTATAAAAAGGTATTTTTATGATAATAATTAATGATTCCTTAATACTTATTTATTTCAATAAATTACTTAATCACAATTGCTCCAATTTCAATGACAGCTCTAATTATTTCTTAATTGGAAAATATCTACTAGATATACAGTTATTTATCTACTTGTTTGACATTTTAAATTAGACGTGCAGTATGAGATATCTTAATTTATGCGTTGACACCCACGAAATGTGTAATTGAATTTAAATGTAAATTGGGTAAATTAAATTAAGACTTAGGACCCGTCGAAGATTTAAAAATAAATTAGGTTAGTAGACTAGATTTCACTACAAACGTATATTCTTATCAAACCATTATGTGTGACCGAGTTCGTTGCAAGCTTTTAAAGAAATTCATTCATTTTTGATGTCCCCTTCCTCCGTAATACACGTATTAGGCACCTCAAGGAATTGCCTTCCATCGATATACCTGCCGACGCACCGTCCGTAAAGGTCGCAGTTCGACCGTAAAAATCCGTTACAAGATATCAACCACCTTGCCATGGGAACCTGCCACTTTCTCAAATACACCCCAGACTTTCAAAAGACGGACAGAAAACAGCTAAACGGGCAAAAAACGTAAACAGAAGCTTTATCTGTTGCGATTAGTAAATTCTATCTCCGTTCCACTTGAGTGGTGTTTGTAAAAACGTTGTTTAGACGAACTTTGCAACACGTGTGCGCTTGCAAACATAAACAACAAATCTGTTACAAAAGCTCATGAAACTCATCTTGGACTGACACTTTGCATATTACTGTAAACAGAATTTAAGATTTGCCATTTTAGTTACCAATCCACGTTGTTCCCCTTCGTTTGTATTTCTAAATACCTAAAATTAATGAAATTAGAGTCACTTCCGTTGTAATTACGTTAAACAAAGAATATTTAAAGTAAACTGTGGATAGTTAATTTGATTAAGCCCGCACCATTACCCTGTTAATTGATGTAAATCATCCGCGCAAGCGCAAATAAATAGTTACACTTGCATGTCATCACCTATTTGACATTATCACTAATTTTGACAGACAGAATTTACACAATTAAGAAAGTTGAGTTGATAAATAACTTTTAACAACTAACAACGCTTTTGACTATAGTTATGATATAATTTATCGTTTCCACCCTCTATTAACCCTTGTCGACTGATATTATACGCTCTAATGCCCCATGAAATGCAATACCGTGGGTATGTTTTATGTTACTGACTGTTTTTATGTCCTCAAATCCTAATCAGTAATAAAAAAAAATGACAGTAACGTTTTGTTACAGTGCAAGCTAGGATGCAGCCTTTGGCAACAAGCCTTAGAAAGTTCGTGCCAAAATGTTTGCGTAAGTATTTTATTTTTGGTAATGTTATTTATCAGCAATTTATAAAATACTTATCTTTGTAATATTTTACAGAATGTTTCATTAGAAACAGTATTTTCTCGGGAGCTCTACTGCGTGATGGGGTGCAACGAAGCCTTAAACAGCTACTACCAAATGCTCCGAGATTTGATTGGCACTCCCCCAGCGCCGGCTCTGGTGGCAGACAGTCTTACAGCCACCTCGTTGTCTTTAGTGTGGGAAGCACCGAATCTGAGGAATCTTAGTTATCTGGTCCAATGGAGGTATGAGGAGCTACCAGGCACATGGCAGTACTACTCCAACGCTAGCCATTCTGATCGGTCTATCATCCATGTGGAGGATTTAAGGCCGTATACTAAATACAGAGTAAGTTAAATATAACGTGAAATTTTAATTTATACATTGTGCTGAATATCCACTTTACAATCAATCAACTTTTTTATGTTCTTTAGTTTCGAGTGGCAATATTTGTATCTGGTCGCGGTGGTTCCGGAGAGCCTGTGTACTCAGCACCTTCTGTCGTAATATCCACATTAGATAGTGGGAAACCCTCGTCACCACCGTCAGCGTTGCGCGCTGCAGCTCCTGACAGCAGTAGGGTAGCTATATCCTGGGAACCTGGACCATTCCCAAACGGACCACTCATATCTTACGTGCTAAGACTGGCTGATACACAACCTAACACTAATGACGCTTTAGAGGTAAACGTCTTTGGATTTGCAAAGGATTTTCGTAGATGTGAATGAATAGTTATATGTATAGAGGAGTGTTTTTATTTTCAGGAAATGCCAGCTCTGAACAACACGCTGTTTTATATGTTCCAAAATTTGGCACCGGCCAGAGAATACGAGGTTACCGTCGCCATGAGAAATGCCGTAGGCGAAGGGCCACGCGCTCGCGTCACAGTTTCCACTCCTCCGTTACCTATTTGTAAGGTTTTTATCTGACTCTTGGTTTAAACAAATCAGTGTTAGTTTACGTGGTTTTGTTTATTACAGCAGTTCCTAGTCAACAACCAATTCTTATTTTGGGTGGCGAACACAATGTCTTAGCAGCTCCCGCAAACGATATGTTATCCGACCCTGTTGAACTGTATAGCACTGAATATGATATTACAGGCAAGTGTCTTTGATAATAACTTTGTAATCTTTTCAACCTTCTCTACTAATAAACGTCTCGTTTCCAGGTTTAGGTATAGATCTATCAAGCGATACTCTGTTCGTGTCAGTTTCAAACGGTTTTGTCTATCGTAGTGCTTTGTCCAAGAAAAGCGTTGTAGAACCGATTCTTGCACCCAAAGACATCAAATATAAACCTTTGGATCTTTCCGTTGACTGGTTAAATAAAAATCTTTATGTTCTCGGTGAAGTTTACTACAGTAAGGAAGGCTCGTTTTTATCAAATAATTCTTTCTTTCCGAATTGGGAAATCTTGAGATGTGATTTTGATGGAACAAACCAGATAGTAGTAATGTCTGGTTTTAACACCCGGCCGATACATTTTGAAGTGGACGCTTATAACGGGTAAGTTCAATAGCATCGATACATTAATAAACAACCTTTAAACTCGTGTTATCTAATGAAAACATTTTTCCAAGGTATTTATTTTGGGCCTTAAGAGGTGTGGAACGCGGAGGTCTGTACCGGTTAGACCTCGCCAACATTTCCAACGGAGTCCATCACGATGACCCACCAGAACTAATAGTTAGAGACGCCCATCTCGGAGCATTCACCGTGGATCATGCAGACTTCCGACTCTTGGTAGCTCACTTAAGAAAAAACACAGTGCTCGCTGTTTCCTTAGACGGGTAATTTCTGAAGCTTGATTCTATCCTTTATATTTTCAACTTTAAAAGCTAAATTGTTTGCTTGTTTCCTTTTCAGCCGCGAGGTCACAGACTTCAGAAGTAATACACAAACACCAATGTTCCAATCGACTCGTTCCATCGCCTATGCCAATGGCCTTTTCTACTGGACTAATGGAAAGGAAACCCTCACGGAAGAATACCATGCTCAGAGTGACAGTTACTTCCACAACGAATACCCTTTAGCCTATAACACGAAGATAATTTCAACGAGACAAGTTTTAGTAGCTTTGAGGAGCTGTCAGCCGATACCAGTACCAGTGAATCCACCAATAGGAGTTCAGAGCGTGATGGGTATAAAGAGAGCGAAAATTTCGTGGTCTCCTCCACATTTGCTGGGACATCAGGGCAGTGGAGCGTGGCAGCAATGGACGTTCCATATTCAATTGACTCACAAAGAATCAGGAAACGTTATTGATATGTAAGTAAATATACGATAGCTTTCAAATTATAACACCCTACGCTTTATCATATTTACGAAAGTCTATTGATTTCAGTGAAAATGTAACAGAATCATTCTATAATGTGGAGAATCTTCAACAGGACGTTCAATACGTTATTAAAGTGGCAGCTGTTACAATTTCTGGTTCAGGTGAGTGCTGCAGCCTCTACTACAAGAAAACAAAATTAAACAGTTCTATAAGTTAATACTTTATTATTATTTTAGGTCCATGGTCTTCGGAATTTATAGGAAAAACACTCGCTATGTCGCCGACGACCCTGTACAGTACTTTACTATGGTCCGGACCGGATGGTCTTTTGCAAACTGACTTAACTGGAGATAACCTACAAACTCTAATACATAGGTAAATAGAGAACTTCGAGAAAACGTAAAATATACTATTAGACTGCAACTAACCCTTACCTATCTCATTTTGACAACAGATCCGATTTAAAAAACTTAGTAATCACAGACATATCGTGGTATCAAGACAAACTTTACCTAGTGACAAACGCATCCACTGTTATGTGGTACAACACTACTTCACGCGAGAAGGATTTTATGTTGAACATGGAAAATGTTGGCAGCTTGGCTGTCGACTGGGTCGGCAAGAAGATTTACTGGTCCAACCCTAAACAGCAGTTGGTAAGTTGCAAACTTAAATACGATGTGTTACATCTCACTCAACCTAAACATGGTTAATTAATGAATTTGTTTCAGATAACGCGAGGAAACTTCGACGGATCAAATAGAGAGCCTGTCCCAATAGTGACAGTGGCCAAGGAATTGACTATAGACTCTTTAGGAGCCTACATTTATTGGAATACTGGCCATGCTGTCGAATCAGCAAGACTGAACGGTGAAAAACGAATGGTTTATTACCCAGCCCAACTATTTAGTGGCAAACAAGGTAATAAAACTAATTACTGCTGTACATTGTGCATAATATCATGTTACATTTGCATTAATTTTAATACGAGTATGTTTCAATAGTAATGGGGTTAGCAGCGGATTTGGAGAAAAAGTGGTTGTATTGGCTTGTGAGAAGTTATGACGGTTCCGAACTTCACAGAGCACCAACGGCTGACCAAATATCTTTTGGTGTTAATGAGGTAAGAAATAGCACTGCTTTTATACGAGTGAAATAAACCGTACAAATCGTGCGTATTTAAGAGTGTTGAAACAAAGATTTCCTTCAAAGTAGTCGATTGTTTTGTAACTTCGCTTGTACTGACGATGCGTCAATTTTAACTTTGGCTTTACAATGTCTTTCAAGATTTTCTTATACATTATAATTAGATTGAGTTATACATGCGGCTTTAAGCCTTCTGTATAATGACCACCACCCGTATATTGTACCAATATGTTGCTACAACATTGTCGTTGCCACTTTTGCCAACTTTTACTCATCATATCACTAAATAACAACGCAACCTGTGGTCCATTGCCATTTCCATCCCTCCCAGGTGTCTGGAACCCTGGTGACCCGTCTCTCCGGCACCGGGACTCTAGGCCCGCTGTGCTACTTCAGCGGGCGGCTATCATATCACAATGCAACCTGTGGTCTATAACTGCCATTTCTATCTCAGGTGTCTGGCACCTGGTGACTCGTCTCTCCGGCACCGGGACGCTCGGCCCGCTGTGCTACTTCAGCGGGCGGCTGTCATATCACAACGCAACCTGTGGTCTATAACTGCCATTTCCCTCCCAGGTGTCTGGCACCCTGGTGACCCGTCTCTCCGGCACCGGGACGCTCGGCCCGCTGTGCTACTTCAGCGGGCGGCTGTCATATCACAACGCAACCTGTGGTCTATAACTGCCATTTCCCTCCCAAGTGTCTGGCACCCTGGTGACCCGTCTCTCCGGCACCGGGACGCTCGGCCCGCTGTGCTACTTCAGCGGGCGGCTATCATATCATAACGCAGCCTGTGGTCTATAACTGCCATTTCCCTCCCTCCCAGGTGTCTGGCACCCTGGTGACCCGTCTCTCCGGCACGGGCACGCTCGGCCCGCTGTGCTACTTCAGCGGGCGGCTGTCATATCACAACGCAACCTGTGGTCTATAACTGCCATTTCTATCCCAGGTGTCTGGAACCCTGGTGACCCGTCTCTCCGGCACCGGGACTCTGGGCCCGCTGTGCTACTTCAGCGGGCGGCTATCATATCACAACGCAACCTGTGGTCTATAACTGCCATTTCTATCCCAGGTGTCTGGCACCCTGGTGACCCGTCTCTCCGGCACCGGGACGCTCGGCCCGCTGTGCTACTTCAGCGGGCGGCTATCATATCATAACGCAGCCTGTGGTCTATAACTGCCATTTCCCTCCCTCCCAGGTGTCTGGCACCCTGGTGACCCGTCTCTCCGGCACGGGCACGCTCGGCCCGCTGTGCTACTTCAGCGGGCGGCTGTCATATCACAACGCAACCTGTGGTCTATAACTGCCATTTCTATCCCAGGTGTCTGGAACCCTGGTGACCCGTCTCTCCGGCACCGGGACTCTGGGCCCGCTGTGCTACTTCAGCGGGCGGCTATCATATCACAACGCAACCTGTGGTCTATAACTGCCATTTCTATCCCAGGTGTCTGGCACCCTGGTGACCCGTCTCTCCGGCACCGGGACGCTCGGCCCGCTGTGCTACTTCAGCGGGCGGCTGTCATATCACAACGCAACCTGTGGTCTATAACTGCCATTTCCCTCCCAGGTGTCTGGCACCCTGGTGACCCGTCTCTCCGGCACCGGGACGCTCGGCCCGCTGTGCTACTTCAGCGGGCGGCTGTCATATCACAACGCAACCTGTGGTCTATAAATGCCATTTCCCTCCCAAGTGTCTGGCACCCTGGTGACCCGTCTCTCCGGCACCGGGACGCTCGGCCCGCTGTGCTACTTCAGCGGGCGGCTATCATATCATAACGCAGCCTGTGGTCTATAACTGCCATTTCCCTCCCTCCCAGGTGTCTGGCACCCTGGTGACCCGTCTCTCCGGCACGGGCACGCTCGGCCCGCTGTGCTACTTCAGCGGGCGGCTGTCATATCACAACGCAACCTGTGGTCTATAACTGCCATTTCTATCCCAGGTGTCTGGAACCCTGGTGACCCGTCTCTCCGGCACCGGGACTCTGGGCCCGCTGTGCTACTTCAGCGGGCGGCTATCATATCACAACGCAACCTGTGGTCTATAACTGCCATTTCTATCCCAGGTGTCTGGCACCCTGGTGACCCGTCTCTCCGGCACCGGGACGCTCGGCCCGCTGTGCTACTTCAGCGGGCGGCTATCATATCATAACGCAGCCTGTGGTCTATAACTGCCATTTCCCTCCCTCCCAGGTGTCTGGCACCCTGGTGACCCGTCTCTCCGGCACGGGCACGCTCGGCCCGCTGTGCTACTTCAGCGGGCGGCTGTCATATCACAACGCAACCTGTGGTCTATAACTGCCATTTCTATCCCAGGTGTCTGGAACCCTGGTGACCCGTCTCTCCGGCACCGGGACTCTGGGCCCGCTGTGCTACTTCAGCGGGCGGCTATCATATCACAACGCAACCTGTGGTCTATAACTGCCATTTCTATCCCAGGTGTCTGGCACCCTGGTGACCCGTCTCTCCGGCACCGGGACGCTCGGCCCGCTGTGCTACTTCAGCGGGCGGCTATCATATCACAACGCAGCCTGTGGTCTATAACTGCCATTTCTATCCCAGGTGTCTGGCACCCTGGTGACCCGTCTCTCCGGCACCGGGACTCTAGGCCCGCTGTGCTACTTCAGCGGGCGGCTATCATATCACAACGCAGCCTGTGGTCTATAACTGCCATTTCCATCCCTCCCAGGTGTCTGGAACCCTGGTAACCCGTCTGTCAGGCACGGGCACGCTCGGCCCGCTGTGATACTTCAGCGGGCGGCTGTCATATCACAACGCAACCTGTGGTCTATAACTGCCATTTCTATCCCAGGTGTCTGGCACCCTGGTGACCCGTCTCTCCGGCACGGGCACGCTCGGCCCGCTGTGCTACTTCAGCGGGCGACTATCATATCACAACGCAACCTGTGGTCTATAACTGCCATTTCTATCCCAGGTGTCTGGCACCCTGGTGACCCGTCTCTCCGGCACCGGGACTCTAGGCCCGCTGTGCTACTTCAGCGGGCGGCTATCATATCACAACGCAACCTGTGGTCTATATCTGCCATTTCCATCCCAGGTGTCTGGAACCCTGGTGACCCGTCTCTCCGGCACCGGGACTCTAGGCCCGCTGTGCTACTTCAGCGGGCGGCTATCATATCACAACGCAACCTGTGGTCTATAACTGCCATTTCCCTCCCAGGTGTCTGGAACCCTGGTGACCCGTCTCTCCGGCACCAGGACTCTAGGCCCGCTGTGCTACTTCAGCGGGCGGCTGTCATATCACAACGCAACCTGTGGTCTATAACTGCCATTTCTATCCCAGGTGTCTGGCACCCTGGTGACCCGTCTCTCCGGCACGGGCACGCTCGGCCCGCTGTGCTACTTCAGCGGGCGGCTGTCATATCACAACGTTACCTGTGGTCTATAACTGCCATTTCTATCCCAGGTGTCTGGAACCCTGGTGACCCGGCTCTCCGGCACGGGCACGCTCGGCCCGCTGTGCTACTTCAGCGTGCGGCTGTCATATCACAACGCAACCTGTGGTCTATAACTGCCATTTCTATCCCAGGTGTCTGGCACCCTGGTGACCCGTCTCTCCGGCACGGGCACGCTCGGCCCGCTGTGCTACTTCAGCGGGCGGCTGTCATATCACAACGCAACCTGTGGTCTATAACTGCCATTTCTATCCCAGGTGTCTGGAACCCTGGTAACCCGTCTGTCAGGCACGGGCACGCTCGGCCCGCTGTGCTACTTCAGCGGGCGGCTGTCATATCACAACGCAACCTGTGGTCTATAACTGCCATTTCTATCCCAGGTGTCTGGAACCCTGGTAACCCGTCTCTCCGGCACGGGCACGCTCGGCCCGCTGTGCTACTTCAGCGGGCGGCTGGCGTGGGTGCAGGACGCGTCGCGCGCGGTGGTGTCGGACCTGGCCGGGAAGTACACCGCCGAGCTGCTGCCCAGGGTTCATGTTATTGCTGTTAGGGATCCTACCTTACATAGAAGGACTGGTAAGTAAGGTTTCTTGTTGTTACGGATGTTGAATTACTTTTATGACTTTATAGGAAGGTACTGTGCTTTTTATGAAGTTTATAGCGAAAAATATAAAAAGAAGCGTAGAAAACGCTCGAATAAAAAGCGCTAAGAATTTTAGCAAAAAAACGCTTTTTCAGTCTAACCGTTACCAGGGTATTTGTAAACTGAAACGTCGGAGAATAAAATACTAATTAAAACGCGTAATATTATCTCTATCTAATAATAATCCGTTAATCAAGTTATTGTAACCAAGACAATTTCTGATATCCTCTTGTTTTTCCTTCAGATTCACTAGTAGCGATCCCTGAGACGATCAACGCTTCATCAATATCCGTGGTGGGTAAATGGGACAATTTCAACGTGACGTGGACTCCGGCCAGACGAGTGAACGTCAACAACAGTCGCGTGTACTACGATGTTAGCATCAACTTCTTGGGACATCATAAAATAGAGGTGTGTATCAATTATATGGCTTTCAAGCACACATTAATTTTTTTATGGAAAAATTTGTCGAAACAATTTTTATAGCTACGACATTGATCCTGTAGATTCTAGACTCTAGTCAGTTATGAAAAAAAAACAATATCTATTCAATTTTATTTTAATAGAATACACTCAGTACTTATTTATATTTGTGAAAATTACAACTCTCCTGAAAATATGTAACATATGATTTGTAGTTAGCGATAGAGATTGCAACGGACCTTAGGATGTTTAAATATGGTATCGCTCTTTCGTGTCTCAAAACTTACTTTCTAAGTTTTACACTACAATTTATAAGTGTAGTGTAAAACTTAACAATTATTTATCTCTCTTACCTAGCGTACAGTAGACGTGCCATACATCCGCGTTTCATCCCGCCACCTCCCCCCTTACTCCGCGGCGGAGGTCACAATCGCCGCACACACACACTGGGGCGGAGGCGGATCCGCCCGCGCTCGTGTGCACTCCCCCTCGGCGGCCCCGCTACCGCCTGTGAATACTAGGCTATATATGCTGCAGAAGTGAGTAGTGATCAAGGCACGAAATTAAGAACAGAATTATTGGTTTTTGTGTTCTCCTTAATCATAGAACAAACATGAAACACATTCAAACTAAATTAGTAACTTGCATTCTACAAAACTCTATTTTTCCGTAGGGATCACGATGTGTCAGCAATATTTCGGTGGGAGGAACCATCAAGAGCTAATGGTATCATTCAAGGCTACGAAATTCAATGTTCTGCGGTACCTTTGAATGGAACAGGTTATCAACTGTGCCCTGAAACAAGACTGCAACCAAACCGAAAACAACTTATAGTGAACCATTTAAAACCTGACTTTATTTATTCTTTTCGTGTAAGTTTCCTTAGAAAACGTATTGAAATACCATTAAAAAACACATACATAACAAGTCTTTATATTCTTAGGTACGAGCATTTACTGACGCGGGCTTTGGAGATTATTCAGAAAAAGTATCATCATCAGCCAACGAAGCCAATCCTATTCCGAAAGTAATGGTTTCAGCGCAGGAATCTATCAAAATAGTTGACTTAGACTCTGGAGAGAGTGAAATAATACCAAAGAGCGCGGGAATACCCATTGACTTCGCTGTAGCCCTAGAAGAAAATATCGTTTACTGGGTCAATAATTTAGAAGAGATATTCTCCTCAAGAATAAACGGCACTGGACATTATAAGGTAATTACAGATTAAAGCATCCATTTATTTAATGTATTTATAAGTTTTTAACACACAAGTTTGTTTGCAGCTTATGTCTATAAATGGACCAGCCACGAGTATAACAGTAGACTGGGTCAGTCGTTCAGTATACTGGAGTCAGTTAGAAATGACGTCTTCTGAATCCTACGTCGTTTATAAAGCAGTTTTGGGGCTGCCCAATACCAGACCACACGTAATTAAAGTCTTTTCTAGACGCCAGCCTATATACAACTTGCAGGTTTCGCCATTACAATTGTAAGTTTATAATTTTTTTGTTTATGATTGCCCTGATTTTTTATTTACCTGCTATTTATTATTAATGTTTCATGGTTCAGGTCTTTATATTGGTATGAAGAAAGCAGTCATCCTGGTTTTGGCACCCTGATGACCTCCAACTCCGATGGTTTAAACATACGCACGTTCTTTAATAACACAAATATTACTTCTGAAGACAAATGCACTTGCCCAGAAAATCCTTTAGTCACCAAGACATTTGTACTAGATCTGAGAAATGGACATGAATTGTACTGGGTAGATCCTTGGGTCAACCAAATTTTAGCTTCAGACATAAAAGGATGCAAATGTCGGGTCGTTGTTGATGCTACAGAAAAACTTAAGTACGGTTTTATTCCAAAGTCAATTACCGTCGACAGTAAATACGTTTATTGGTTCAATACAACCGAAAAACAGTTTTTCTATACGACAAAGAATGAGAAGACAAAAATCAATAGCGCTAAAGCTCCATACGGTTATAAGATAATAGCTTTGGATATAACCAACCAGCCGTTTCCATCACGACACTGCCTGTTTATGAGAGAGCATGCATCAAAAGCTAAAGTCGTCGGTACTTCAGCTGAAAGCATTACTTTGAAACTTCCAGCAGTTCGGAAGTATCAACATTGTATGAATGTTCCATTTGAGATGTCTGCCACTGAATATACCGTCTACTATCGCTTGCAATCTTCTTATGACACTTCGAAATGTTCTAAAGAGACTTGTCCGTTTGTGGTAACAACAAGCCCTGAAGTGGTTCTAAATGAACTGCGCCCGTTTACAAATTATACTGTAATGGTAGAAACTACTAATTACTATGCAAAGCTTTACGAACAACAGCCAACTGTGGGCGCCTCAATGGTTGTTCAAACGGCTGCAGAAGGTTTGTTGCGTTACAATAGTTAAATGTTTTTTTCTCCATTTATGATGATCGTATAAATGTTTTTTTATTCACTCAGCTCCTACTCGCCCAGAAAACGTATCAGTTTTGGTCCTCAGTCCAAATCTAGCTAAAATTGCCTGGACTCCAAACCCTGGTTTGTGGTATGAGATACACTGGCGTACGGAAGATTCTTCTGCTTCTTTGCCTCATCGACATAAAGGTAAAAAGCTCTTTGTAATTTTAATATTTTAATTAAAGATGCCGTTAACATATAATGTAACTATAATTAACTTTGTTTTCAGAACATAACACAATAGAAGTGTCAGAAGGGCGATGTGCCAATATAAGCAATTTATCCCCTGGAACTTTGTACAAAGTGTGGGTTCGAGCGAAATCTAGACACAGTGAAGTATCTGCCGATTCTGAAGTTAAAAGACTGAAGACGTTTCCGCTGCCACCGCGACTTGTTTTCAAAAATAAGACAGCTTATGAAATTAAAGTGTCGTGGCCAAAACCAACAGCATACACGTTGCATGAGTAAGTATTACGGAATTAGTAGATATTGATAAAGTAGGAGGAAAAGTTCTTATTATAATTATGTTTTTCATAGGTCATCCATTGAGTACGCAGAACTCAGCATGTCGCATAATTCTTGGAAGAGGTGTAATCAAAGTCCACGAGATGAGTGGGTAGCGATCAGTCTACGCCCCAAGACCCGCTATCGCTTCCGCCTCCGATTGGTCTATGAAAAAAATGCGCCGCCTTTCTTCTGGCCACACGACGATCAATTTGTGTTTGAAACATTGGGTATGATTCTGCATTAGTATTTTTTTTATCTTTCATCGATGATCTTTAACTTTGTATGTACATATTTTACACTGACGTAAAGTGAAATTTAACCCCCCTTTCGTTTTTTTTGTCAATTTTTGTCATCGTTATTTTTTTTTACGCATAATATTTAATGTAAAAAAAACATTGCCGTTTGTTTTTTTCAATAGTCGTTCTTTGCAGTTGCAAACAGTTATTGATAACATTGATATTGTCTCAAAGATACAGTTTTAGTTGAGCAATATTTCGGTGTTAGATGTAGTTAATATCTCAATTTTCATCGTCTTCGGTTCCGAACCATTGTCACTGCGTAGACTGCTCCACTCCACATAAGCTTCTTTCACACGGCATTGTCCTGCAGGTTTTTTTTGTAGTATGCGTCTTAACGTAGATATTAATAGTGACCATACAACCTTCTGTTCTGTCGGCGGCGAGACCGTTGGCGCTTTCGATTCCAATATAAAAATACTTATTTACCATATGAACACCCGGTTGACGTTAAAAAAACGTGAAGAACGCATACAACAACGCGAAGTAGGTACGATGTTCCTGCGATTCGTTCGGTGAATGCGATATCCGGTACCCATTTTTCTCAAAGGCCAGCAACACATCCCCAACCCCCACAGGGTAGTCAAGGGTCAAGGGCGCGGTGATCACTTACCATCAGGTGACCCGCATGCTCGTTTGCTACCTATATAATTTAAAAAAAAAAGTGATTTCTCAAGAAAACTTCATACACTTCTCTATTTAAATTGTTGGGCAGAAAATGAGGTCCAATTAAATACCAATCAATGATGCCTATCTACACATTGACTGAAAACCGTCTCTGAGACCCCTTCGGTCTTTTTTTAAGGGCTTTAAAGTTTCTTCATCGGCCCAGTAATGAGCATTATGGTAGTTAGTGATCCCGTCCTTATCAAACTTCGATTCATCGGCACATGAGTAAAGAAACTGAACAGAGACAAAGCTACATACGAATGCGCTGTGACAGGTACATCACTACAAGTGCAACGCGTGTGTGTGCGTGACCACTGGCCGCTTGTCACGTATGAGCCGAAACCGCTTCAAACTAGATCAGCCAGTGGTCAATCTCAGGGCGTGCAGGCGTGACGCGACGCTCGAACGTTGTGCGTGTTTTGTTTTTGTTTTCGAGTTTCTCACATAATACGTAGTAATACTTTTGTTTTAGTATTTAAAAAGTTTTGTAAATATGGTTGTACATTGTACTGTGTGCATGAATAATAATAGAAAGACTAAAAATATTTCTTATTTTAACTATCCATTATCCATTCATATATCCATATGAATTGCTTGAGCAAAAATTTCGCGAATATTTTGATCTTCATATTAAAAATGTTAATATTGGTAATGACATATTAGCACGTTTGCAAGATTGTACATTTCATATGCCATGTGAGTGTTTCCCATTGGTTTATTTGAAAAAACTTTATATTAGATTTAGAATTTATCATTCGATTAAAAGACACAACAAATTATTAAAAACCAAAAGTAATAAAAAAAATATATTTAGAGTAAGTATGTAATTTGTAAAAAAAAACCTATTTTAATAAAAAAATTGAAAAAAAAGTACATTTATATTTTTAATTTATTCAATTGTGCCAACCCTACCAAAATAGGTATAAATTTTGCTAGCTCTTTAGAAGCTTTGTCTCTGTTCAGTTTCTTTACTCATGTGTCATCGGTCCACAGAATTGGATGCGAGTCCTTTGAGAATAGTAAAGATTTGTTACAACAGGTATTAATAATTCCTCAAAAATCCGGCCTCTGTGGGTTTCATTGTTATTATCTCAGCATGTACTTCAGCTAATTGTAAGTTTTATAACTCAAATGAAAGCTTGTTAGATAGAGATATTATTTACATAATTTGCACATTTCATTACTTGGAGTTTTTTTTACAGAAAATTGCATTTTTTATCGAATAAATTTGTAAAAAAATAAGAAAATGATACTTTTTAATTTTAAAACGTTTGTAGCTTTATGTCCGCTATGCGACGATGACACAAAACTCTAAATCCAGCATGTAGTTTTAAATTTATTTCTAGTGTTTATTAAAATTTTAAACGTCTGAAATCGGAATAAAAAATAAGAGTTAAAATAAGCGATGCGCCGAGTAACACTTTTGTCGAGTACCGAGTTATGCTCGGTTCAATTTTTTTTTAACGGAGTACTCGGCCGCGTAACTCGGTTCTATTAAATTCCCAAATTCGCGGGCGTAAGCAAGTACAAACGAACGCAAGTATATTTAGTAGAAAATTGTTGGCAAATGGTGGACAGGGCACCAAACAAGGCATCATAATTTACCTTTATTAAATTTTAAATATTGTTTATTTTTGTTACTGTTCTTTTAATTTTGTCTCACTAAGTAGGTACTCATGCATTAGCATAATTTTGATTTTATTACTAGAGATTGTCAAAGATTTCCTCAATCAGTACGTTTTGATTAACTTGTTTCAATTATATTGTTTCAATTATATCTACCTAAATATAATGCTTTCTTTAAACAAAGTATACTCGGCATTAGTATACAGAGCTACTCGGCCGAGTACCGAGTACCAAAAAACCCGCCGAGTACGCCGAGTACCGAGTATAAACCGTGTACTCGGCCCATCTCTAGTTAAAATTGAAATAACTCAAAAACGGTTAACTTTTGCATACGACATTATTGATCAATATCGGTTGTTTTTGACCGAATCTATCACCCCTTAACAGGAATATGTGACATTAGAAGTCACACAGATTTTTTCCCCGCAGGCGACGTGCCGGGCCCGCCGGGCGGCGTGCGCGTGGAGGCGGTGGGGGAACGCATGTTGCGCGCGCGCTGGACCGAGCCCGACCCGCGCGGCGCGCCCGTCACCGAGTACAGGGTGTGGGGGCGGGCGCATGCGTGAGTATCCCAGTCCCTACAGTGTATATCCCGCGCTGGACCGAGCCCGACCCGCGCGGCGCGCCCGTCACCGAGTACAGGGTGTGGGGGCGGGCGCATGCGTGAGTATCCCAGTCCCTACAGTGTATATCCCGCGCTGGACCGAGCCCGACCCGCGCGGCGCGCCCGTCACCGAGTACAGGGTGTGGGGGCGGGCGCATGCGTGAGTATCCCAGTCCCTACAGTGTATATCCCGCGCTGGACCGAGCCCGACCCGCGCGGCGCGCCCGTCACCGAGTACAGGGTGTGGGGGCGGGCGCATGCGTGAGTATCCCAGTCCCTACAGTGTATATCCCGCGCTGGACCGAGCCCGACCCGCGTGGCGCGCCCGTCACCGAGTACAGGGTGTGGGGGCGGGCGCATGCGTGAGTATCCCAGTCCCTACAGTGTATATCCCGCGCTGGACCGAGCCCGACCCGCGTGGCGCGCCCGTCACCGAGTACAGGGTGTGGGGGCGGGCGCATGCGTGAGTATCCCAGTCCCTACAGTGTATATCCCGCGCTGGACCGAGCCCGACCCGCGCGGCGCGCCCGTCACCGAGTACAGGGTGTGGGGGCGGGCGCATGCGTGAGTATCCCAGTCCCTACAGTGTATATCCCGCGCTGGACCGAGCCCGACCCGCGCGGCGCGCCCGTCACCGAGTACAGGGTGTGGGGGCGGGCGCATGCGTGAGTATCCCAGTCCCTACAGTGTATATCCCGCGCTGGACCGAGCCCGACCCGCGCGGCGCGCCCGTCACCGAGTACAGGGTGTGGGGGCGGGCGCATGCGTGAGTATCCCAGTCCCTACAGTGTATATCCCGCGCTGGACCGAGCCCGACCCGCGCGGCGCGCCCGTCACCGAGTACAGGGTGTGGGGGCGGGCGCATGCGTGAGTATCCCAGTCCCTACAGTGTATATCCCGCGCTGGACCGAGCCCGACCCGCGCGGCGCGCCCGTCACCGAGTACAGGGTGTGGGGGCGGGCGCATGCGTGAGTATCCCAGTCCCTACAGTGTATATCCCGCGCTGGACCGAGCCCGACCCGCGCGGCGCGCCCGTCACCGAGTACCGGGTGTGGGGGCGGGCGCATGCGTGAGTATCCCAGTCCCTACAGTGTATATCCCGCGCTGGACCGAGCCCGACCCGCGCGGCGCGCCCGTCACCGAGTACCGGGTGTGGGGGCGGGCGCATGCGTGAGTATCCCAGTCCCTACAGTGTATATCCCGCGCTGGACCGAGCCCGACCCGCGCGGCGCGCCCGTCACCGAGTACCGGGTGTGGGGGCGGGCGCATGCGTGAGTATCCCAGTCCCTACAGTGTATATCCCGCGCTGGACCGAGCCCGACCCGCGCGGCGCGCCCGTCACCGAGTACAGGGTGTGGGGGCGGGCGCATGCGTGAGTATCCCAGTCCCTACAGTGTATATCCCGCGCTGGACCGAGCCCGACCCGCGCGGCGCGCCCGTCACCGAGTACAGGGTGTGGGGGCGGGCGCATGCGTAAGATATTAAATCTCCAGACTTACACACCAATTATGTAGCCCCATACCACACAATGGACTAGGGGAGAACCTAGTTACACCCAGACACGAGCCAATGTCAAAAAACCATTTTAACGAAATTGGCCCGACCCGGGAATCGAACCCGGGTCCATCCTCCTTACAGTCCGGTATAGTTACCGCATAGATGTATTTTATGACGTCTTAGAACCATAGAAATTCAGGTGAATCAGAATATTATTTTCTTACAATCTAAATGGATAAAATTATCCAAAGTAAAGTGAAAAAGATCTACCTATGAGTAGTTAAATAAGAATATTAACGAGACACCACACAAAATATTTTTTTACCAAATCAGTGGTAAATCAGCCAGGATCACTATTTTCTTTAAGCAGTATCTAATCGTTTGATGAGTATCTAATCGTGTTCCATAATTGTTTTTCTTTTGTTCGGAGAACTTAACTTTAAAATCCAATGATCCTTTTGTAATCGCAATCTTAACATTGTTTCCTCGAATTATTTTTTCGTATTTCAAAGTGTACAATATCTTCTGCAGAGTTCACTCAAACGACAACAACACTAGGAATATGAGTGAGATGCTGTTGGCAAATTTACCGTCAGATATTGATGACGAGATGAAACTACGCATCGCAAGTGAAGGGCTGGAATTACTACATAATGGAACTGGTAAACTAAGTTTATACTTACTTAAAATTTGTAGGTATAGGTTCACTAATATACCAAGATCAAATGACTCGCTGTTACGCGGTAGGGGGCCAGTTCCTCTTCATCAAGTTCACAATAAACCCTCCAGAAACGTACTGGCTGATCTCTGCGGGCGAGGTGCCCGGCGGCTACACGGCCGTGGTGCAGGCCCGCAACGCGTTCGGCTGGGGCGCGCTGTCCGCGGGGTCGCCGCTGGAGTTCGGGCCGCTGGCGCGCGCGCAGCACCCCGCCACGCTGGCGGCGGCCGTGGCGGCGCTGGCGGTGATGCTGCTGGGCGGCGCGGCCTGCGTGTTCTATAGTAAGTTGATAGACTCATGCAATGGTTTGTTTTTTTTTGTAGTTTGCAGAATTCGTCCTAGGATGGAAAGTTTTTTTGCAGTTTGCAGAATTCGTGTGAGGAGTTTCTGGTGATTTTGTGTTTTAGAATGCAAAATTTGATGTTCGATTTATATCGAAGCAGATATAACAAACCTGCTGGTTTGGAATAAAAGAGAATTTTCCGTTGAAATTATAATTATCCATACCGTTAAAATACTTTTTGCATTCAGGGAAAGTATGTCTGTCGTTTCGACGTGAAAGCGGAACATACAGACATGTACATTTTCATTGATAATGTTATTAGTAATGATGTCTACCAGTCGCGTAATCTTGACTTATATAGGGTAACTTCTCTTTTACAACAGCTTACAATAGCCGCTCTAAAAAGAAGACAGCAATTGACAACCATATCACCACCGCAATCATCCCGCGAAGAGGTCCCGATGTCGAATTGGCTACTCTACGACAACTGCCAATAAGACATTCCACTAACATTTTGTACAATCAGGTAAGAAGAACAAATAAATACCAACCTAATTTATCCGGCTCGAAGGACCAATTTTTCCTAAGTTTTATATGTTGTAATATTTTAGGGAGTCCACTGCCCATCGGACGCAGAACTGGCCTCTTTACCTCACATTCGACGAGAACAAATCACCCTTACAAAGTTCCTAGGCTCAGGTGCTTTCGGTGAAGTATTCGAAGGTGTAGCTAGGAATATCAATGAAATCACTGCTGAGACCAAAGTGGCTGTCAAGGTAAGGTCTTTAAAAGCAGCCCCTATAAAGTCAATAGTTAATTTCTTCACAAATAAAATGAGATATTATTCTTACAATTACTTTTTTGTAGACGTTACGTAAAGGTGCCACAGAGCAAGAGAAAACAGAGTTCCTCAAGGAAGCGGCCTTGATGTCGAATTTCAAACACGAACATATCCTACGTTTGCTAGGAGTGTGTCTAGATAACGACCCAAATTACATAATCATGGAGCTAATGGAAGGAGGCGATTTGTTAAGCTATTTGAGAGCTAAACGAGCCTCATTGGTAAGTAAACATAACCCAAATATTAACTGCAATACACGGAAGTTTAATTGTGTTTAGAATACTTTGATATAATTGGGGCTTGACATCATTATAAAAATAGAAGAATAAATTATTACAGTTTAATTGAAGATGAATGAACTACATTGTTAAATTGTTTTTTCTTGTATTGCTATAAAAGCGTTTTTTTATACTATTTGTAAATTAATTAGATACGTTTGACTTCGCCCTTCCGTTTTTTTTGTTTATTCCTTTCTTTGTGGTATCATACTTTATCATATTAGTCAAATTTTCGTTACTTTACAAAAAAAATACTAAATTTTCTTTGAAATTAACCCCCATCACCCTAATTCCAGTACACCCCCGAGTCCCTAACCCTTCTCGACCTCCTCTCCATGTGCGAGGACGTCACTAAGGGCTGTCGGTACTTAGAAGAGATGCATTTCGTGCACCGCGACCTGGCGTGTCGGAACTGTCTGGTGGCACACAGGGCTAGTGGCAGGGTCGTGAAGATCGGGGACTTTGGGCTGGCGAGGGACATTTATAAGAACGACTACTATAGGAAGGAGGGGGAAGGTGAGGTTATAGCGATAACTTTAACAAAAAAAATACAGGTTTTTAGATTTTTTGTGTATTTTACCTTCTTATACATCGTCGTTGTTTGGTTTTCTTTTATGGAATACAGTTTAAAAAGCGTGAAGTGCGTTTATCTATTTATTAATCATCGATCTATAGGATATTAAATCTTGACACTGGTTTCGTATAATTTCACTTTCAGTATTTGTGTTAACAATTAAGACAACATAAGTCTGAGGTATCTGGGGGGCTACCGCGTAACTAGCGTCGATTTGAACTCGACGTCGACGACTGTTTTCATTGGCTAGAGACCCGCCATTGTTAACAATTTAGCCTATGAAAACAGTTGTCGACGTCGAGTTCAAATCGACGCTAGTTACGCGGCAGCCCCCCTGATCCGTTTTGTAGGTTCTATAAATAAATATGTTAAAATGGTATGAGTTCCGCAGGGCTGCTGCCGGTCCGCTGGATGGCGGTGGAGTGCCTGGTGGACGGCGTGTTCTCGTGCCAGTCCGACGTGTGGGCGTGGGCCGTGCTGTGCTGGGAGGTATGCTATATTACTGTATACATTTTTACATTATATCAAAAGCTGACTAGAATGTAGTAGGTATTTTTTTTTATTAAAGATTTTGTCAATGACTGCTCCGTTTGAAAGGTCATCAAAAATGGATCCATGTCTGTTTGTTCATTGTAACTTTTACCGTTTCCAAAATAAGGTTTCGATTGCAATATTTAGAATCCCATAAACAGCAACAAATACGGACTTTGTTTTAGACTAGCTATAACCTATATTCCGTAGGTATTATCCCTGGGCCAGCAGCCGTACCCCGCTCGTACAAACAGACAAGTGTTATCTTACGTGAGAGCAGGAGGAACTCCCGACCGACCGCCCAACTGTCCTTCAGAATTGTAAGTATTATTTTGACTTTGATAGAGTATTATTGTAACAAAAAAAGAGTTTTGTTTAGAGGTAAAGATTTTATAACTAAGACGTTTGTGTGATATAGACGTAGGTAAGTGAAGTGTGGTCGAAGCACTTATCTCTTAACGATCTTTAATATCGTTATTTTGACAGTTGTGATCCCCCGATAATGGCCCCGATTCTGAAAACATTCTCTAAACTAAACTAAAACTATCGCTGTCACTTACTGTTCAATAGTATAAGACAGAGACATGTGATCATTTTAGTCCTGTCAAACTAAAATGTACGTGCAACACGACACGGCGAAGGCAATTTTAGGCGAGTCCTCAGCGCATTTCGTTCAATTTTACAATGATGTGGACTAAATTTAGTGAGACCAATGTACCTGTCTTTTTCTAATAGAAGCATGAGAAAGTGACAGAGATATTTTTGATTTAGTTTTAGAGAGTGTTTTGAGAATCGGGGCCAATGCTCAAACAAATTAACGAAACTCAGTAGGGCATTATTTAATCACACTCTTTTAATTGGCAGCAGCCGCATACACGCAGCGATTCTTACACCCCTCTCCACTAACAAGCAACTTGTTTACAAAAGGCAACAAAACTGAGCATTTCTTGCCAACTTGTGTCATAATACATCATACTATAACGTTTAAAACCATACCTTCTTTCACGGACCACAGTTCAGCTCTAGCTAACCACTCTAATTATTTTCATAATCAATCTTTTTATTTATTTTACATTTCTTGTACATACACACAATAAAAATATACAAAACACAAACATTGAGAGAAATGTTAGCACAATGGTGCTGCTTATCTCATAATAAGATTTCTTCCAGCAGACCTTCAGTGGAGAGTTTGATGGAGAACAATAATTAGTATGGTGTACCTACTTTATAAATGTACTGATAATATATACCTATTTACATACATTAATTTACAAAATCATAAAAAAATACCTAACATACAACAACAAAATGAAACAACTACTTAAATACTTCAATGTTATAATATATCAAATACATACACACACTTACCAATATAAATACTATACATATATACATCCATTTACATAAACACAATATAGACATAAAATTATAATTGCGAAAGATAAAATTCTCTTACTAGACGCTTAAAGGGTCCGATGGTTTTGCATTCGCGAATGGTATGTGGAAGAGAGTTCCAGAGCCTAAAAGCATGAACAGTGAAAGAGAAGGAGAAAAAGTCTTTAATACTACTATACAACATTTTTAATCCGCCAGCTACGAGCTGCTGCAGAAGTGCTGGAGCTACTCCCCCGAGGCCCGGCCCTCGTTCCGCGCGTGCCTGCGCGTGGTGACGTCACTGCGCGCGCGCACCGCCCCCGCGCCGCTGTCCGCCGCGCCCCCCCGCCGCCCCCGCCCCCGCGCACTACCTGGCGCTGCTGGCCGACGGTGAGTAGGAAGGAAGGAACGCAGAGTGGACGGACGTAAGGTCGGGATTTTGACAGGATTTTGAGTCAAAAAAATTTTGACAGTGTGGTAGAAGTTAGTTTTTTGTGATTATGAAGTTGTTAGATTTGTCGATCACGAGAAACCGCAATTACTTGCTATGACAGTTTAAATAAAAGACATTGTAGATTTTTCTTAAACAAAATGGAAGTCACAATATTTTGAATTTTGGTTATAAACAATCCATAGACCAAGAAAAAGAGACGAAAAACTGTCGAACTTTTAATTAAATTATTTATCCACAACTTAATAATATGTAGTAAGACAAGTTTAACTACTTATTTATAATAAAAATTAATCTTCTTCATAAAAAGATGAAGAAGAGTGAAAAATAGTACCCTTTACAACGATCTTCTAATAAAGATTTTTACCTTTTATCTAAATATGTTCAACTATCTAAACTATCTACATGAATAAGTGTAAAATGCATTGTGTAAACTATTACAAAACATCTGATCTATTTGTTATTCCGTGTACATATCAACATCTTAGTATCGTGACTAACAATCATAATACAGTAACTAACCGTGATTGCATTGCATCCCGCATGTCCAGACGCCGTCGACAACAGAACTTATCTGCTGGATGAGAACGACAACGCATTGGGTTCGTTATCATACGTTACTGCACGATCTATCAAATTTCGATGCACGATTACTGCCAATCATATACAAATCTGATACTTTTATTGAACACGCATAAAAACTAAAGGATCTGCCACAGCATGCAAAAGTTCAGGTTATCTTTGCACGGGCCGCTTTAAGTGTCAAATTGGAATGTTCAAACCAAATCAGGAAGCAAATTTGACACATTAATTTAAAAGTTACATTTGACCTATGCTATAAATTATTATTAAATTCTTAACATAAAGTCTTGAACTCTATCGCAGACAAGACTAAAAATATATTTGAGAACTTAAATAGAGGCACGCGTAAGGATAATAAACTATCTATACTTCTGCTAATATTTTGACATTTTGTGTCAAAATTCACTAGAAATCCAACCAAAAGTACATCAAGGATTAAAAACATGATTTTTTCTACAGACGAGGAGCTCCCCGAGAATGAAATGGAACCTTCTCGAATGCTGCCTTCGACCACGCCCAAGTACATAGAGCTAATGTACGACAGCGATTCCGGGCCGGGCTCCACCGACGGATATGAAATACCCCGCGCCCCAATTTCATATATGCCGTTCTCAAGACATAGCATTGTAGGAGTCGCGCCAAATAGACTGATCAAACCACCTTTATATAGAACGCATTCCCTTAAAACAAGACCTAGAAACGCCACAGTTATACCTTTAAGAAACGGCATTATTAAAAGAGCGTCGTTCTGTGATAGTGCTATAGGCAGCTCATTCCTAGACCCTAAGCCTTGCTCGTCACAAGAAAGGACTTTAAACGAAACAGACATAGACAAGACTACATTCTAAACTGTGATATTAATTCATATGCCACCGATTTCATTTATGTTTTAATTAGCTAAAGGGATATTTATTTATTACGTAATTGTAAATATTAGACTGTATATACTAGTATAGAAATGTGTATGTGAGTTATTGAATGCATTTATGGTAAGAAATCATTCCTGATAAATAATAAAAATGCCGATTTTACTAAAGTAGTTTTATTCCGTAAACTAGTGAAGGTATGTACCTAATTATAACATATGTAGAATACATCCTATGCTATAACATTTGTATTTAATTAGTATACATATCTTGTGTATGAATCATTAATTATTGCCAATGTAAAATATGTAAATGCACATGACTATGGTTTTGACATTACTAACTTCTATCTTGATTTTAATTTATGCTTGGATGGTTTCATAAAAAAATAAATGTTTACACTTAGTAAATTCGGTACAGTAGGTACATATAACGGCGAAGATTTCTTCGCTCTACTAATATCTAATAACTTTAACTAATCTACTTACAAACCCGCACCAATATGAATTGATAAAATTTAACCCAAAATGGCGTTGAATAGTTATTATATATTATATTGACCACAACAATGACACAAGGCAAATATTACAGAAATATCTGTCCTAATGTTACGCCATTTTGAATTCTCAAACCGCACGGGTTGCTACATATTTCAAGTGTTACAAGCTATTCCCCGTCTTCCACCGCCTCTTGTTTGGCGCGTTTCTCCATTTTAATCTGATCAGTGGTAGTTATCGCCGCTCCTATTTCCGGGTTGTCTTGTTGGTCGTCATCTTGGGCGTCGTCTTTGCTGTTTTCGTGTAATAGAACGTATTCACGTTGAGAGAAACCGAATTTGACAACGTCACGCTCTAGAAGCTCGACGTAGCGACGCGGATCAAGCTTTTTGTTGTTCACGAATGTACCGTTGGCAGATTCTGTAATAAAATTGTAAAATTTTAATAAATTTAAACTTTCTGTCGGTACCAATCATAAAAAAATATAATTAAAAAGGTTTTAATGTTTTCGGATTATTAATTACAACCTTGCGCAAATAAGGTTTAAAAAAAAGCTTCATGATATAATAATTGATAAATATAATCGATAGAATATACAAGCAAAAAATCAGTAGTTTTATGGTTTACACATAGGCGTTACAAGAAATGTACAAATCCGGGCGATAAGATAAAAAAATCTTTTTTTTATCGATTAATTATTTTAACGAAATATCTCGACTCCATATGTCAATCGTACACACAACTACCTATAGCAATTGCAACTTTATCTCCATGCTAATAGGACCCAGTGAATAAATCTTACAAATTTAGTATTTTCGCAGGCGGATTATAAAAATCCCCAAAATTATGTCACAAATGTGTCAAAACGACAAACGTTACTTATATTTTGACATCCCACCACTTTTTCTCACCTAAATCAATGATATACGGCCTGACCCTTCTCCCTTGACTGCCATCGTTCCTTGTGAACGGAGTGGCTCTAAACTGTAAAGCCGCGTGCTGTTTGCTTATAGAAGGATGTTCTAGAGCGATATCCACCACTTTCTTGTCGCGGCCGATGAGGAACGCGGATTGACGGTGGATGTAGAGGATTGGCAGGGCTTTGTCGCCTTTGAACGGGTAGAACCTGGGAAAGGAAAGATTTTTATAAGCTAACTAACTTTTGCCCGCGGTTTAGCACGCGTTAAGTTCGGATTAAAACCCCTTTCTCTATACTGTGTTATTATGTTATACATATAAACAGAAGAAGAAAAAAATCATATAAATCTGTTGCGTAATTATAAAGATCTAAGCATACAGACACACAGACGGCGGAAAGCGACTTGTTTTTTACTATACTAGCGACCCGCCCACGCTTCGCAGTGGTGTAAATTTGCGCATCTTGTTCACGATAAATTAAAATATGGCTAATTTAAAATTACTTTTTCTGAATGTTCATTATTTACAAATAAAAGTGAAAATTAACTTGGATTTATACAATGTAATGATAGCGATAAGATATCTAACATCTTATTTTAATAGTCTCTATGTTTACGTCTCATCGCTCGTATCAAACAAATGGCCTATGTTTGTATGTAACTATTTAAATATAGACACAATGTTTTGTTTTAACTCATAAAATCTGTATCGAAGGAAGGTGGAGAAACAAGTGTTATATTGGCTATTGTTATTTCTATGATTAGTTAATTACCTCCATCGTCTCTTTGGTTGTTTAGCGTCGTCAGGCTCCGTGTATTTGATCACGACTCCGTTGACAGTGTTTGCATCAGCTGTCAGTTTCCCGGACAAGCCAAAGTTGGGCTTTTCCTTTTCAGCCTGATCTTTGCCGGCTTCATCCTTAACATCTGTCTTGCCCCAGCTGTACTCTTTGTTATCTTCGGCGGCAGCAAACCTTTTATTACAAAAATATTGTATACTAGAGAACTCTATTTTTTTTTTAATTTTTGAGCAAGACTTTTAGTGACCGTAATTACCTTGATTTTCTCTCCCTGGGTCTTGGTGCACTTCTATCATCTCTTTCTCGGGGCTCTTCTTTGACACGGTCTCTTCTATCCACTCGCCTGTCATCCCTTCTGTCAACTGGCCTGTCATCCCTTCTGTCATTTGGTCTGTCATCTCTTCTGTCGTCTTTTCTGTCACTTGGTCTGCTATCTCTTCTGTCATTAGTTCTGTCAACTGGCCTGTCATTTGGCCTGTCTTCTCGTTTCTCTTCACGAGGCCGCTCCTCTCGTTCAGGACGGCGTTTGTACCGGTCTTCGGGGCTACCTGAAAACTCCCTACACAAAGAACAATTCAATTAGCTAAAAAATCTAAACAAAATATACATGTTTCTCTTTGGCACTTGGTATCAGAACCTATGTAACAGATATCAAAAGCACATCATCCTACTGATATTATAAACGTGAAAGTTTGTAAGTATGTATGGATGTTTGTTACTCTTTCACGTAAAATCTACTGGACGGATTTGGATGAAACTTTACAGTAATATAGGTTATACATCAGAATAACACATAGGGTACTTTTTACCGCGGGAAAACTTCTCATTCCCACGGGAAACCGACTGCCACGCGAACGGAGCCACTTTGTAACAAAATAAAAAGGTTTACCTCCTACGCGGTGGTGGGACGCTATCTTGGCTTCTTTGAGGAGGTCTCTCGCGCCGATTGTCCCCGCGACCTCTGTAAAACCGAAAATCAAACCATCATTCTTACGAAACACAGTGACTTCCATCACCTTTCTTTGTTAATTAATTAGTTCTTGCAGGACTTGTATCATCAATCGAAGGTAAAAAAAAACAGCTTACAATAGGTCCGATTTTCATCTTGGTAAATTTCATATTAATAAGCTTTTGATCTATAAAACATGATAAAGGATTGTGTATTTTAAATATTACATGGACATCGATTTGCACACGTAGAAATAACCAATTAAAGGACACACCCCATTGGCTGCGACTTACCAGAAAGAAGTAATGGAATGGTGCGTTGTGTTTACCTACAGCTGAACAAATCCTTTCGTGGATTTCTCGCGTCTATTATCTTTGCAGATTTTCATGTTTGCTTCAATATCGTGAAATTATAGTCCAGAAGCTATTTCTTGTATTGTTCTTATATTTCAGCTTGTTTTATTTTATCTACCTCTTGATTCAAAAGCCATATCTAGAAAGTCAGTATCCATAAAAAACTGGTTTCATTCTGTTTATTCTTTTGTTTTTACATATTCTTGATATCATGATAAGTATTCTTCTTTTATTATTCTTTAAAACAATTCATTAATTATTCTTGATATTTCTTTGTTATTCCATATGGTAAAACATTTTGTTTGATGTTTCTAAAAGGTGCTTATTGTATTTGTTTCTCAACTTTCTTTTAAATCCATACAAATAAAATGATCTTCAGTAGTATGATCCAAAGGAATCCAAAACACAAAATTTTAAGGATCTTCAACAATTGTCAGAAGAAGTGATTATTCTTGCCTGCTTTGAAGAATCATTTAATATCTGTCAGTTCTACTTACTTAATTCAATTAACAAAATAATTCTTGATCCTTTAAAAGCGTGTCTATATCTTCATTTTCTATTTTTTTAGGTGGAAGTAACATTCTTTATTAATGAAATCTTGTTGTAAACCACTGTTTAGTTTTCATTTTATGTTCAGGTGTCCTTTATTACAGTCATATGTTAGGTGATCAATAAACAAAGCATTTTTAAGTTCTTGTTCAATTAACATTTCGTTCAGCATGTTGTTTTTCTTTAAAATTCCATGTTTTTTAATCTTCTTTTATCAATTTGTTTCTTTTTAATCAAAGAAAGATTTTTTCTTTTACTATAGTTTTTCTAACAGTTTAAGTATGCAGTATGATAATTCTTGATATTCCACGTCTTTCTGGATGTTTGGGGCATGGTAACACATAGTCATTCTAACGGTCAAATTGAACCGATATGTTTCAGAGACTGCTCAAAAGCATAAAACACTGCATTTTCATGAATAGGGGTCAAAGTACAATGTACAGTGTACAAATCTACGAATAATACCTTCACACATGCCTATAGGAAACAGTCTAATGTGTAAAAGGTTAATTAATCTTTGCAACAGCTTGTTCAGACCGAACTCATTATAACTTTCTGTAGAGATGCCACTGTAAAAACAAACACAGTCATTTAACGACGCGAAATCGCTTTCCACGCAATGACTCGAACACAAAACGCACAACATGCAAATGTTCTTATTTCTTTAACGTGACTTATCCCTAGTGAAGTTGATATATATGTTACAGCCAAAGTAATAAATCTGGATATTATATATACTGTCTAGCCATTATATATAATGTCTACTCAATTTAGATAAAGTGATAATTAACACAAAATTAATCACATTAACTGGCTATTTTATATAATATCTTCGAAGACTTGGATAATGTAATAAAACAAGTAGATATTCGTTTGTGTTACGGCTAAAACCCGAAGCTGCACCTAGTTTTAGCCGGTTAGAAACATCAATAGGTTAGGTTAGTTAGGTTACTTCTTTGATACCGCCCAGAAAAAGGAGTCCCGCGTAGCGGGACTCCGTCAACTCATGATTGATGCCAGTTTTTTTATGTATATGTTACAGCTAATACCCGAAGTGCGGTTACACCTAGTTTTAGCCGGTTAGTAGACTTAAAATGAATGGAAAACTGTAACAAAAAATATATTCCTATAAATATAAAAACTGGATTCAATCATGAGTCGACGGAGTCCCGCTGCGCGGGACTCCTTTTTTTGGGCGGTATCAAAAAAGTAACCTAACTAACCTAACCTATTGATGTTCTAAATACGGGTATTAGCCGTAAAACAAGTCGGCTAGGCCATATTATTACTTTGGCTAACTTTGACACGCTATTATGAATAATGTCCAGATAAAGTGATTAATTTATTACATTGTCTAGTCAATTTGGCTATTATAAATAATGACCAGTCATTATGTATAATATCCATTTAATCACTATGACTGTAACATATATATGAGTAAGGTATAATGTATAATCTGTTATTTGTCGATAGAAGAGTATTACTAACCTTTCTTCAACATACTCTTTTTCTCTTTCATGGTACTTGTCTCTTCTATCAACGTATTCGCGCTGTCTGTAGCGATCTGGTTCTGGCGGTGCCCGTCTGTCAACAAAAAATGTTGTAATAAGCTCAAAGATAACACACTAACTACACAACAGATTAATATTTCATTAGCTAATTATTTATATTACTAACAATTTGTAATGTTATTTAGTCAATTACCTTTCACGTGGGTCCTGTTCATATTCTCTTTGTCTTCTATCATCATAACGCTCTGGACGAATGTATCCTGACAAAATAAGTAATAAAATACTTTAAAATTGACAAGATTTGTTTCAGGTTGACTTAAGATACAGCTAATCCAGCCATGCAAAATTAACCAAGATGAACAAACCTTTATCTTGAGGTTTGGCATGATATTCTTCCCTTGGTCGTCTGTAGTTGTCAAGCTCTGGTGCTCTATGTTCTTCATACCTCTGACGTCTAGTCATAAATAAATTCATATTAACATCTAAAGCTTCAATTGTAATTATTTACATCATAGAGCTAAGTGAAATTTAACAAGCAATGTATCAAGGGGTAAAATAATATTGAATAGGTACACATACTTCTTGTATTCATCATATTCTCTTTGCCGTTTATCATATTCTTCTGGAGGATAGTGACCTCTAGGATCTTGCTTTTCTCTTTGCCGTTCATACCTTTCTTCTCCATGCCTACAATTGAAAATAAAAAGAGTGTAGATTAACTAAAGATCATATTTTCAATACTATTATATTTAAAAAACTGCTGTTTGAAGCTAATCAATTCAACCAATACACATTGATCACAGAGATAATATCAAGTTTACCAAGATTTATCAAACCTCTGGCGCTGGTTCTCGTCATATTGCCTTCGCTCTTTGCTAGAACCACGATAAAATCTTTGTACTTCCCGTTCCCTCTCATAATCATCATGTGGTCTCCGATACTCTTTCCTAGTAAAGAATACATATGCTAAGAAAAGCTTAACTTAATAGTAGATTCAGCTGTTTTGTCAATGAAACTACTTTTTTATTCTCTTTGCACAATAAATGCTACTACAAAAAATACTTACTGGTAGTAAGTATGAGTTGGAGGATCTGCTTCTTCTGAAGACGCTCGACGTTCCTTTACAACACTGTGCAAGCGGCGATCATCGTGCCTTTCTTCCTCTACTGCAATCAAAATTGACATTTTCAAATTAATTTCATCAGGCAGTAACATAAAAAAATATAATGTGATATGTTTACCATCGCTGGCGGATACACTGCGTTCTCGTTTGGAATGCTTGTGTTTATGTTTACGCTTCTTTTTGGAATATATTTCACCTTCGCTCGCTGACGAATCTACATTGTCCGAAATACTATGTACAGATTCAGAACGACGTTTCTTTTTACCATGTTTTTTCTTCTTCTTTTTACTTTTACGTTTCCTCGAACGTTTTTCACCTTCCGAATCACTTTCGGAATGGGCTTCATTGCGTTTTTTCTTCTTTTTGTGCCGGTGATCAGATTCAGAAGACCCCTCACTTTCACTGTCCGAAGATGAACTTGATCGAATACTGCCATCTTCGGAGGCCTCTGATTCATCAGAAGATTCTTGATGCCTTTTTTTATTCTTCATGTCTGCTCAATTTAAAGATATAGGCAATAAAATTTAACAAAGCACAAAGATCGCCCGCACGCACGCACTCATCAAGTCCAGTGTTGCCAACCTCAGGAAACTAAAAATCAAAAGCAATAAAAAAACGGGAGAAACCAGTAGGTAAAATAAAAAAGACTAATTTCATACAGTCCTCGTATAATTTAATGAATCACCTACTTTAACTGGTTACCCGGTCAACATAATAAAATATATTGTTACAACATAATAAAAAAACGAAAAACAAAGTAAAATTATTTTCCACTTTCAACTTTTACATAGTGGTTAAAAAAATTATTTGTACAGCGTAAAAGAAGTCGCTTTAAAAAATTAGGAATGAAACAGAAAACAGGGGGATCAATGTGAAACGGCTAATGTACTGTTAAAACAGTAGAGTTGGTAGCACTGATCAAATCTGAAATTTCCATAAACTAGATAGAGAAATAAACAGTGCTTCCAATACTCAATATTGGTAATATACAATATTGATCCTAATAAATAGAAAACCACCGGGAAAATGCGAGTCGGACTCCCCCACGAAAGGTTCCATACAATTACATTAAAAATAAAGAAAACTGCGAAAATTCACGTATGTTGTATTTGACCCCCCCTTAACTATTATATTTTTAGTATTTGTTGTTATAGCGGCTACCAAAATATATAATGTGTGGAAATTTCAACAGTCTAGCTATCAAGGTTCATGAGATACAGCCTGGTGATGGACATACAGCGAAGTCTCAGTAATAGGATTCCGTTTTTTACCTTTCGACACGAAACCCTAAAAACGGCTTCTGCTACTCATTAAAATATTTAGGTTCAAACAGCTTGACTATACAACGAAATGATAAACTGATATCGGAAGTAGATAGACCTAAGACGCATTGAACAAACTTATTAACCTCTACGTAATCGGTGTACATACAAAAATAAAAATAAAAAACATACCGGCCGAATTGAGAACCTCCTCCTTTTTTGGAAGTCATCAAGTCAGTTAATAAAAGCTCTAAATACCCCTGAAAATTTTATATGTAACCCTAAAAGAACATACACGGTTGTCTGTTGACAATATTAAAATCATAAATATATTTTATTCAATATAAATTAGAACTATTAAACAGAGTTCGTAAATCATACGTATTATTATCATAAAATATATGACGTAAAAAGTAACTTTAACTCCAACTCGAGAAAGCTACTCTACTTTACCCTTGTGGGGTAAACGCAATGTCCAGTGATTCGATTAATTCCATAAGTATTTGGTTATTATCTGTGGCCATTGATTGAAACTGACAGTGACATTGACAATTGACAATCAATTTACAAGTGTTTGATTTGTAATTGTGAAGTTACGATACGTTTCTGTAAATTTAATTTATATTAAAATCGTTTTTGATATGTAGATAATGTAATGCACCATTATCACCACAGATAAAGTTTGTTTAAAGTTTAGTTATTTATAACTAAGAATAATTTGTCGTGTCTGTGTCTTAAACACTGACTAGATACCTACATATTTTACTTACTGTTTCTTCAGAACTTATTCTTAATAAAAACTAAAACAATGGCAATGAGAAAAAGGAGCGGTTCTGGATCAAAGCGGCATCTTAAAGAAAAAGTTGTGCAGATATATGAATCATTTTTTCGAGGCGAAGATTTGTCAACAGATAATCCGACTTTTTGGGATGAATTCTTTCTTTTAAAACCGAAAATTCCGCAACTGGAAGCCGAAATAAATAAACTGTCGGCAGAACAATTGAATAGTATGAAAGATAGCACTCAAGATTTTTTTGCTCAGTGTGTAGAGATGTTAGGCCAAGAACATCAAATACGGTTTGTTTAAATTCTTCAACTCTTGTTATTTCCGTCTTCAATGTCGCATATCTTTCAACACATATTATTGTTTCAGACTGGTATATGCCCTGCAGACTGTGAGTGCTTTGTTGACAACAATGTATCAAAGGATGGGTCAAGATTCTAATTTAAATATAAAAGTTATCTTGGTTGGCTCTGAAAACTGTGAAATTGTTATGAGACGGCTGCTTGAACATTGTGGTACTATCCTATCAGGTATGCAAACTTGTAATCACAAAAATGGCAAATTATATACTTTTTTTAACAAGTATTTTCTTCTAGGTGATGTTCCTGACAGCCTTAAGTCTATGGTGTTAAAGCTGCTGCTGGTAATAGTAACGGGGACAGATAATATTGAAGATAACCCGCTGGTAGAGTCATTGATGCAGTACCCGCTGTTTGATCCACTTGTGCAGCTGTTGTGTACTACTTCTGAGAGGCAACAGCATGGTAAACTAAATAGAATTTTAAGTTCTTTAATAAATATATACATTTGGTGTAAACTATACCTATATCCTTAATAGCCCTTATGGTAGCTATCCCTATTACTAAAGTGCAAATATAATAATAATATTTAAACATTATTAATATGTAGCGGTGGCTGCATGGTGGGTCTAACTGACCTCTATAAAGTATAGATTTTTTCTATTTATAATTCTAAGTTCCATGCCCTAAATGCACTGCTGGCAAAGCGAAAAGACCCTATATTTATACAGGAGTATGAGTGTTAACATTTTCCATTTCTAATGGTAATTTCAATGTAGGTCAACTTTAATCTATTCAATATACAATTGTGTTGTTGCAGGCTATGACGTAGTTATGTTGCTTATGTTCCTAGTTAACTATAAGAAACAAGAATCAGCAAATCCCTATGTTGTGAAACTATCTATTCTTGATGATGAACTAGCTCTCAATGGGTAAGCAAACTTTACCTTTTTCAGCTATTTAAAAAAGACACAAAAAGATTTTACCTATATTTATTTTTCTTATTAGAACTACCAAAGTTCTTACATTTTTAGTGATTTACATGGGTATTTTTTTTATTACCAGGTACGGTCAGGTTATAACAGCGTCTCTGAACGACTATGTGATGTCTGTGTTTGGAGGCACTGGGAATGCCGGTGGGGGTTGGTTGTCCTCTCTAACAAGCATGGTGGGAGGGATGTTTCTCACCAGCGATGATACACAACTTGTCGCCAGAGGGCAAAGAAGTAGGTAAGTTACTATCACAAAAATATAGTACCTTAACCACTGTACAGGTTGGGAAAGTGTCTCTTAATATTTAGGTCATAGATAAAACATACAGTTTATATTAAAAAATTGATATCATAAGGTGAATTTTACAGTTATAATGTATTTATTGGCTGTTTACTTACAGTAAGGTGTGGTATGATAATAAAAGTTGAAATACGAAACTTATCTACCCACTGTCTGCCCCGCGGCTTAACCGGTTCAGATTAGAGAAAAAACGTATATAGCTATTTTGGAAAACCATAAAACAAATAACTCTATTATAACCACTAATGCTAAGACAAAAAGTTACCAATAGTAACTTCTAAAATAAGATAGCAAATGTGTCTATAAAAATAATATATTTGGTAGTTAAATATTTTGCAAAGTATTTAACCTTATGCTATCTTTATTCATAATGAAAGATAAGTTTTCATAAGTTACTGTTAGATAAGTTTTGATTGGTATATTTTCTTACGGAATTAAAGGAAGGATATATCACATTCACGATTAGACTTTTAAATTTGTCTCTGAATCATAGTGTAAATTGTCTAGCATAGCCTATCTAAACTGTCTCCTCTACAACTCCAATGTCCCTTCAAATTATAGTGTAAATTCTCTAGAATCGTTTTTTTTTAATGTCTAAAACACCAATGAATATCCCAGCGGCGGCGAGGAACCCATGCTGCTCGCTCTATACGAGGCGGCTCATTTGAACCGCAACTTCATGACGACTCTCGCGCACTCGTCCTCGTCGTCGACGCCCCCCTCGCCCCCCGCGACCCTGCCCCCGCACGCCGCGCCCCCCTCGCTGGCGCAATTGCAGGACAACGAACAGCCGGTGAATTTGTTGGTCACTTTCTTCCAGTATTGGTGAGTGAGACTAATTTATTTTATTTTTATTTATTAGGAAAACTTACAGTAAATACAATATTTTTTAACTACTACACACTTAAAACTATTAACCATTGAAAGGTTTACGCATAATATGATGGCTTATGTACAAAAAGACGTCTGTTAACTCGACTATGAGTAGTGATGTGATCAGGATTTTGGAAACTGTCAAAATAAATACACGTAACAAACACATGAAAATACATCAAAATCACAAATTTTGTAAAGTAAGCGTTTGGAAGGGATCACAATCTGTGTTTTTCTGACAGGACAGGGTTTGACCAATATATTAGACAGACAGTGTGTGTGTGTATTTGTTTTAAAATAGCAATTAAAATGACGGCAGAGTATTATTCCCGTAACGTCAAATTGAATGCTTAGCAAGTCAAGCTGTCTTGTTTGATACCTATTAGATTAACTTTTTGGTAATGATGCAGTATTTGATGTTATAGTATTTTTATTATGAATATAAGCAGAAAAACGTTGCCAATTTCTATTTATATAACAGTTTGCTATTTTAACACATACATATTTTATTGCAGTTCAATCGTAATGGCGGATACAAAAACTGAAACTAGTGTAAACAAATGCAGTCTATGTTTTATAACACTCACGTGTATTGCAGAGGAGCAATTCGCTAATTCTATAATGCACGATCAAAATTTAACATTTAAGGTAAGATTTATGGTTAACTTTTTTTGTCGGTCACTTTAGTGTGGCGGTTACAGTATTAAACCAGATTTTTTTTTTCTGGGACTAGCCCTTCTACCGCGTAACTAGCGTCGATTTGAACTCGACGTCGAAATCTGTTTACGATACCGACATCATTGGTTTCATAATTTCGTAACGCGCAATTTAAGGGGCGTGGCTAAAGCAACCGCCGATAACAGGCCGAATGAATAAATGACCGTCGAATAGAGACCCGCCAGTGTTAACAATTTAGCCTATGAAAACAGATTTCGACGTCGAGTTCAAATCGACGCTAGTTACGCGGTAGCCCCCCCAGAACCAAATAGTCAGACTTATAGTCTTAAAAAATATTAAGTAGAACTAAGTCCACCGAGTGGTCCTTATAATATAATACAAGATTGCACTTAGTAGGCTGTGATTATATAAGTTTATATTAATTATATTGTGTTTTAGGTACAATTGTATAGGCTTCCAATGAGACATAGGAAAATAGTACCCGAGGAACCGCCATCGCAGCCGTTGGCATCCACTTTAATAGGTAAATTTACCTTCATTTCCAAAATAAACATACCTAAAGCATATACAACACTTAATCTTAACTTCCTTTCAGATTTACTAGTAGAATTCATGATGTGCCATCTCTTAAAGAAGTTCCCAGACGAGCTTTACGACTTGTGTCTCGGGGTTTTACTTCGACTATTAAGTTATCAGAAAAGATGTAGAGTCAGACTTGCAAGAGATTGGAGGCCATTGTGGGCGGCGTTAATAGCATTATTGAAGTACTTAGTTACTAATGAAAGCACTTTGCTGAGGAGGCATAACATCTTTGTTATGGCACAGAAGGTAAGACAAACATTTTGGCGTTCAAAGTATATAATAGCATGAGAAATAACTGTGTTAAAACGTTGAAGGTTAAATGAAATGATATGACGTGTTTTGTACACGACATTTTTCTACAAGTTTCTGTCAAAATCTATGTCACTTTGATTCTTTATTCAAAAATATCTGTTGATATGACGGAAGCTATATGGAAATGACAGACCATGTTTTGACATACTTCTGTTAATTTTTTGACAAAATATATGTCAATTGTAAATTTTTAAACCGTTTTGAGAGCATTTTTTTAAAACAAGTACCCAGTTTTGGTGCCAAAAGAAGTAATAACTACTGCGTGTTGCCATTGGAATAAAGCGTGGAATTGACTTATGTAACTATTTACATTGAGTGGTAGAGTCTAGCCTAGCTGTAGGCTCTGTCTGCAGCGATTGCTGGGCTGACTCGACCGGTGAAATACCACCGTCGCACAGGAAACCGACGTGAAGTAGGAACGATGTTCCTGCGTTTCGTTCGGTGAGTGCGGTATCCGGTGCCCAATTTTATTTATTTATTTATATATTTTCTCAAAGGTCAGCAACACACCCCCAACACCTACAGTGTTGAGGGTAGTCATGGGCGGCGGTGATCACTTACCATCAGGTGACCCGCATGCTCGTTTGCTACCTATATTACATAAAAAAAAAAAAAAAAAAAAAATTGACATAAACTGTCACAAAGTAAAACCATTAATAAGTTAACCATGGCCGGCACAGCCGTATTGTAATTGTTTAAAATTTATTTTGTGTTATTGCACAGGTGGTGAACATATTTAACTTATTCATAACGTTCGGTGACACGTTCCTGCCCACGCCCGCGTCGTATGATCAATTGTACTACGAACTGATTAGGATGCACCAAGTTTTTGACAATCTGTTTTTTATGGGTAAGTTGCATGGAGAAAAGTATCAAAAGTCTTATTTTTTCATATTTTTTTATTTAATAATGAATCATCTTATTTAATAGCCGACGACATATTTAAGGACGTAATAAGATATATAATCATAAAATCTTATTTTGTCATCATAAGATATGTCAAAATAATTACATTATTTTTCTTTAAGTATAAGTATTTTTCTTTTAGCATTACGATATTCAACCGGTGACGGGGAATTCAAAGCAGAGGCATTAAGATTAGCAAACTGTCTTGTGAATGTGAGAGCGATCATACAACACTTCTCACAGAAAATAGAGCGATGGTTGTCGTCGCAAAATCTATCTACACCCAGCGAAGAACAGGTAACAAGCCTTTGTCAATAATTATAATGTCTTTTAACTCCCTTTAAAAGATTGATTACAAATAAACAACATTTTTTTTAGATTTTTTTAGATTTTGACATCGAGTTTTCTATGACTAAAAGAAACTTAATCGAAAACGTTAGAAGCCAAGATTTAAAAGATTGCTTGGAGTCTAATTTTTAATAGGTTTTAGCCTATTTTCAAATTACTAAAATGTCAAAATCCTATAATAGGCATGATGACTGTGAATAAAATACACAAAAATTATGCTACCATCTAATGAAACGTAAATAAAATATTAAAAAATAACAAGGTATTATTATAATTAAAGCGAGATTAATTAATATTTTTAAAAAATAAATCTACAAAATACTACAGTCCGCCATGATATTCTGAACGCCAATCAGAGCGAATGACGTCACTATTGAGCATGGTTCCTAACTTAGGGGTTTTCCCCTCAAATTTAGGGGGTAAATTAGTGGGATGGGATTTTTTTTTATTTTGTTCTTACTCTAAAAATTAACAATTTAGTTTTTTCTTATTGCTTTTTTAAAAATAGTCAGAAAAATAATTTATATTTACTAAAATAATCGGTTATAGATATTATACGACCGTGCAGATTACTTCTAAATCTTGAAAAAAAGAAGTTGGTAGATCTACCTACTTTTCGAATTGAGTTTGGTCAGAAACTACCAACTTTTAGAGTCGTACGGAAGGATTTATAAAAATTCGAGTTGGTAACACTGCTCAAGAGTGACGTCAAAATTGACGCCATGACACTTTGGAGCGTTTTGGTGGGAATTTTAAACATAAAATTTTAAATTGATTTTTTTCATATAAATCATGCTTTTTTTTCCGAAATATGATATTTTTTACAATAAGTATATATTTCTGAATATGATACAACAGTTTTTCAAAATCTGTCATCATGCCTATTTGACATATTTCTAATAACATAGCTTTTCCCCAGATCCTAGAAGTGGTCCGCAAGCACTACGACAGTCTAATCCTCAAGCTGCAAGAAGGCCTGGAGTCCTACGACCGCTACACGGAGCGTCCGCATCGCGCGCTCGTCACTAAACTGGCGATTTCATCCGCATCGTCCGCAAGAAGATGCTCCAGAATCACGCCGCCATCACTAGACGCGTTGGTTACATTGTGTATCAATCACTCTATGGATTGAATTAGTCGTGCTGGAGTTAAAATGCGGATTCAATAGTGCAGTGTAGTGGCGTAGGAAATCAATAAATGTCCTTTGTTTCTCGTTATACCCAGTAAAATACATGTGGCCATTTTGTGTTATATGAAGTTTATTCTAAATTTTTGAAGACGTCATTCATTTATCGCGTCGCTTTGGCTGAATTGGGTTTCTTCTGTCATGCCTACAGTTTACTCACTTTTTTGGTCACTATACTGTCGTTTTCATCCGCATCGTCCGCAAGAAGATGTTCCAGAATCACGCCGCCGTCACTAGACGCGTTGGTTACATTGTGTATCAACCACTCTATGGATTGAGATAGTGGTGCAAGAGTTAAAATGGGGATAATTGTGTAGTGGAGAGTGATGTAGGAAATCAATAAATGTCCTTTGTTTCTCGTTGTACCAAGTAAAATACATGTAGCCATTTCGTGTTACAGTTTATTCTTAATTTTTAATGACGTCATTCATTTATCACGTCGCGTTGGCTTAATTGGGTTTCTTATGCCATGCCTACAAGTTTACTCACTTTTTTGGTCACTATACTGGCGATTTCATCCGCATCGTCCGCAAGAAGATGTTCCAGAATCACGCCGCCATCACTAGACGCGTTGGTTACGTTGTGTATCAATCACTCTATGGATTGAATTAGTGGTGCTGGAGTTAAAATGCGGATTCAATAGTGAAGTGTAGTGGCGTAGGAAATCGATGAAGATGTTATAAGTTTTAACTTATACCAACTAAACTAAATGTTTCTATATTGATTTTTCCTAATTATATTCATTTTTGCGTCGTGTAAAGTATCATGGCTAAAAGTTAACTATGTAATTGGAGGGCTTGAATAAAAGTCAAATATAAATTGTTAACCAATTAAAAACCATAATGGCGGAAGCAAATCACACATGGCGATTCTAACTTTAACTTACGCCAAATGTGACAACTTTATCTTTAAAACAAAAATAATGTCAATGTGCTTTCCATTCGTTGTAGTAAGTTGTCCATATATCTCTTTTTCGATTAAAATCTAAAGTTATTTCTGCATAGATTTATTATCTTCGCTCTCGCTCTTTCTAGATGGAGCACTGGTACTCGTAAAATGCGGCAAAACATTAGTGTGCTGAATTCAGCATACTCGAACCTACCCGAGCTTGTGTCAACTTTTATGCAGGGGCGTAGCCGCCGTATCAAAGTTTTGGGGCCCCCGAGCTACAGGGGCCATAAAATAGTGAAAACTTAAAAAGAATGTATTTTTTTAAACCTACACATTGAATATAGCTTACTGTATTCTTTTTTTTTCAACAAAAAAATCTCCATAAGTCCATACGTTTCCAAACTGACGGTGTTAAATGAGTAAAATATTTTTTACAAGATATGGTCTAGATATAGGATTTCTCGTTTGAAAATGCAAAGTAAGATCAAAGAGGATAGTCTGACAGAGGATATACTCGTATATAAATAAGTATATTTTGATGAAACTAGTAATGAGCTACTTTAATAAACGAAAACTGGTTCCAAAAGTCACTATTTATTATAACATCCAAAACCCTAGAAACGTGTATAGTAAAACCCATAAATGAATAAGCAAAAAGAAAAATATTCTTTATATTATCTATAATTGGTGCTTTTACCTTCTTTATTATCCCGCATTTTACGAGTACTATGGGCGAGGAGTAATTGTGAATCTATGTTTAAATATTTTTTATAGGGCACTTAAAAATATTGTTACTCCTACGCCCCTGTTTTTATATGACATTATATTTGACATTAACCCTTAACCACCTAGCACCTATTTTTGTCCTGTTACCACCACCGTGCGGTCGCAAAGACCGCTAATAGATAATTGCGTTGATTTTAGGATTTCAATTAACAAATTAAAGTTCCGTAACAAAACATGTAACTTTATACGCCAATGCTTCGTTTTAGCACCAAATATTTGCTATTAAATTATAAATGTCTTTAGGCACTGAAAAAAAAATATAGCAATTGTTTCGTATTTTTGTAAGTTTTAACATAAAAAGTAGTAAAAAATAACCATCAATTTTTTTTATTAAAATTATATTTGAATTTTATAAAACATTACGGTCTCTGAGACCGTACGTAGGTGGTTGATGGTTAAAAAATAGTCAATTTTAAGAGTAGTTACTAAAATATAACAGCTTGCAAGGAATGTCAGGGGTCATATGTAGATGGCGTTTCAAAACTTTTGAAACATTTATTTTTTATTGCCAAAATGATTGAAAAACGACAAAAAGACAGATGTGTAGTTTCCGTTTTGTCAAGCTTGAATTTTTTTACGTATTATTTTGTTGCTCAGCGAGGATGATGAGTAAATAAAAGGTTTGGACTTAAGCGACATCTTGGTTTGTTCCTAGTACTAAGTCAGAAAACATGTCATGGTTTGGTCGGAAGCTTTTCGAACAGTTATGTATTATTTGACACACGAGTTGGCACGAAAATAAAAAACTGCCGCAAGATCAAAGCTATTTACAGGCAGTGCTCCATCTAGTAAGAGCGAGAGCGAAGATTATAAATCTATGTATTTCTGATTAACAATTGTTTAACATTTTCATCATTAATTAAAACTTTATGATTCCGTTATTGCAAAGCATTGTAGTATTAACAATTTGATTGATTCTATGAGTTTGTACAAAATTTTCATTTTCAGAAATGTAAGCATATAAAATAATAATTTTTTAAGATACGCAATTTATACCTAACAAAGACAAAATAACCAAACTAAAGGCAACAAGATTATTTTCGATGATCTGTTGTCAAAATAAAAACTATTTAATACCCATAATAATAGAATATCCGAAATAGCATTGAATGTGTAGGTTAATGTTAGATTTAAATGTAATATGCATGTCTACCAATGATGAATGTCGAATTTATAATATAAATACTAAATAATGAAATATTTTTAAGTCTCAGTGGTAGCTAAAGATTTATTATAATCCCCCCTTATTTATAATCGCACTTTAAACCGATATTAGCTGGATATTATTGGCGGAATCGGGGCCAATGGCCCTAAATAAACTAAACTAAAGATATCGCTGTCACTTTCACATGCTTTGTATTAGAAAAAGACAGGTAAATTGGTTTAACAAAATTTAGTCCACATAATTTTAAAATTGAACGAAATGCGCTGGGGACTAGCCTAAAATTGTCTTCGCTATCATATTGCACGTACATTTTAGTTTGACAGGACTAAAATGATTACCTGTCTCTGTCTTATACTATTGATGAGTAAGTGAGGGCGATAGTTTAGGTTTAGAGTGTTTTCAGAATCGGGGCCAGTATATGTTTGGTATCTGTCATTCTTATGTGACAGCTTTCAAAACTAAAAGAGATAGAACATACTTTTACTAACAGAGGTTTATAATGTGTTATAAATACGAGGGTTAGTCGCGTTATTAATATATTTGTGGCATATAAAATATGCAATTTGTACCAAAACATATCCCCGTAATTTCGTACGCTTTTTAGATATTTTTGGCATTGGCATTACTGCATTTATCATTCCAATTTATACTGTTCCAATCATTTTCTTCTATACTAAGTCATCCTTTATTTATTGGATTGCTAAATAAGATTTTTGACTGAATAATTATTTACCTATTGTATTTGTGTTTCATGAAATAAAAGATTTTATATTCTATGTAGTGGTATATTCATTTAAATCATTCTTAAAAATAAAAAGTAAACATAAAAATAACTTTGTAAATAATCATAATCTTTGGTAAATAATCACTTTATACATCTATAACTTATAAAAAGAATGACTAGGTATAGTAATGTCAGATCATAGGTGTAGTATTAGAGCTTCATTTAGTAAATGTATCTTATTAAATTAGAGAAGTTTTAGTCAAATCATCAAATAATACCTAGCATGCTATGAATATTGAAGATTGAATGTAATCATTTGAAAAGTAAATCCATTCGTTAACGATACAATATTTGATTCCATGTGCGAAACCTGCACTGAAGTAACGACTAATCTATTCAATGAATCTTGTTCCAATACTCATAAAGTCGCAAATGCAGTGGATAATTTCGTTAAAAAAATCTGTAGTTTTTGTGGAACTGTTTTAGTATGTCAGTTTCGCTTCTGTAGTCAATAGATTTAGCCCTTTTGTTTAATTTCAATCATCGCCTCTTTGACAAGTTCCTGCAATTCTTGTGGCAGGATTATTTTTGAAGACTTCGTACTGAAGTTCTGGCTTTCTGAATCATCATCTTTCGGTGTCTCTGAAGAACTATCGCTTCCACAATTGTTATCATCGTCTTTCGATTGTTCATTATCTTCGTTTTTCACCTTATTTTCGATGTCAGGAAGGAATTCGTCTAGAAGAATCTGAGAAGGAAACGCGGGGACGTGATTTTGTCCGTTGCACCAACTGTCTAAGGTTTTTTCAAGTTCTGTTATCCTGTTTGCTAGTATTCTGTGAACAATAAGCGGGCACAATGTATAAAAGCTTAAGATTATGTGTGTTAGAGTTAACTAACTTATACTGTTATTAGGTTGCAAACATTCATTATTTTCTCGTCATCGTCAAAACACCTTTGCTTACTTAATTTTGACTGTAAAACTTCAAAAAGTTTTTATCTAAAAGAAATGAAACCTACTGGTTAGTTTTGCGCTGATGTTGCAAAGCTATAGATTTATCATTGACAGCTTCAAACAAGCCCAAGCAGATTGATTTCAGCTGAACCGCTGATGTTTTCTTCAAGCTGGTTCTTGATGTCAGATCCAGGAATTCGCGAACTAGAAAAGCAAAGGTTGGTTTACATTGGGGACACGATAAGTAGGTAATTTCAATACATTAAATATTAAAAAAACTATTAACTATTTATACAGGGTTATTTCTAATTAGCGCATCACCTCTTGTAGGCAGCTTTTCTACATAAATCCCAACAACATTTAACCAACGAATAATTAAAATTAATATTTAAAAAAATAATAGTTTTTCCATACAAATTTATTAGGTGCATCTAAACAGTACAATTCTCTACGAGCACGCAACTGGCGTGGCAGGCGCGCGGGCGACGGGGGGGGCGACCGGCTTAGGAACTTCTTACAAAATACAGAGTTATAAATAACAGAGCGCGCAAATTTGTTTTTGTTTTTGCGTTAATTATCAAGTTTTGCAAAAAGTCGTAGAACAAATGTTATTGGGATTGATGTAAGGAAGCCGCCTGCAAGAGGTGATGCGCTAATTACAAATAACCCTGTATAACTAATACTATACTTATGGAAAAATTTATTTCTTGCTCTGAAAGTATGATTAGATTGTTAAGATGTTTATTTACCTTGTGTTTGTGTCATACAATCAGAATAGCCGCCTTTAAAATTTAATGTGCCAGTTTTATTTCGATTTTCGAGCAATGTCTGAAACAAATTATCAAAATTGTATGGTTTAGTACCTACCTAGTTGTGTGTCTAGTAAGATTTCTAAGAAACTAAAAAAGTAGGTAACTTATATGCATGTTGTAAATTACTTGAATCATACACATAATATCAGGCAAAAAGGTAGTTAGAATATTTCAAATATATTTTTTATGTAATTAACATTTTTTACCTTATACTTGGTCAGAGTTCTTTTAATAATTTCCTTCTCAACTTGAAGTTGTGTTATTCTTTCTTGCAGGTATTTATTTTCTGTTGCCAAAGCATCAATATCTACAATAGGTTTTGGTGGGTCCGGGCTTCCTTCACCTGACCCTGATTTCATTCTATGGGTCAGAATATAACTGACTTGTTGAGTCAACCTCTGAACTTTGCTTTTATAGTAGTCCCGGTCTGAAATTAGTTCATCTCTTTCATCTATGATTGCTTGGTAGTCCATGTGCATTTGTTTATACTGAAATGTATTTTACATTATTATTTTCTTTATTTTTAATACATAGATATTGAATATCCTACTAACATTATAAATATGAATGTGAGTATACCTCTAAGTCAGGGTTCGTATGGATTAAAATGATATTTAGTATACATTTTATCCAATAGTTAGTTTATCTATGTACTGAGAATACACATAAGAGAAGATATTTTAGCAATAAAAAATATCCACTGCCGCTATGCTGAATCCAAGATAATAACGATTCATGAATGTGGATACTCACATTATTTCTTATTTTCTCCAGCTCTTGTACTACTGCTTCATATTCAGGGTCTGAATTTGTATGTGCTACTGTTACATTATTCTTGATGCCTGCATTATCAAAACTGAATGGTGCTTTTTGGAGTTGTCTTTTTAGAGCTTGAATGTCTTCCTTTGCATCTTCTAGCTTACTGCGTAATGTTTCTACCTGTAATGAATCAGAAATAATAAAGATTCTATATAACTACAATCCTTACTAAGCAGGTACCTACCTACCTACTTCAGTAGTTAATAAAATTAAGAAAACATAACAATGGCAAAAAACCTTTGACCAACATTTTAAATATAATTGAATGTTATATGTAAACCTCAGTCAGAATAAATAAATCATTTCTTACCTCTAATTTGAGCATATTATTATGATCCTGAGTTTTAGCGAACATCTCACCACCACTGATAGTATTTGTTGATGTATAGTAGGTGGTATTGTTGTTCGCCGGCACTATTTTGTTCATGAGCTGTTCCACTAACAACTTGTATCTGTCTCTTTCCATACAGCATTTATCATATTCCCTATTCACTATTGTCAATGCATCCAACTTACTTTGTAGTTTGCTTTTCAAAACAGAATTCTGGAATATTGAAATAGTTAGTGTCACCTACGTATACAAAACGAAATTAGTCTTGGTTGTTACAATTTTAGATACCTCTAAAACATAGTCATCCAATTGTAAATCTTGAAATTTAACTTTTGTGTAATTGCTGTTGGCTTTATTTAAAAACATCTTGTGTGGTTTTTTTACAGCATGGCCATTAGAGTCTTATTCACTAAACGACAGCAAAATGATGATTTGTTCGAAGCTTTTTAGTGATAAGAATTTATTGATAAACAAACTTATCAAACTGTAACATTTTCACAACGATGTCCGAAAAATCGATACCAAGGAAAATAATACTCCTCGAACGAGGAGAAGAACGTTAACTCCATATAAAAAACTTTGACCTTACATGTACACACGTACAACACTACCGCCGCGACGGAATAGCAAGACATCTAAGGCTACTACGAAAAGCGCGGGTATTACAAATGTTTTTAGATTTATTACCTACTGTTATATTAAACTTGGGATGAAATAATGAATAAAACAGGTATTTACGTTTCAGAATAATCATTTATTCCAAAAACCATCATTTTACTGTTTTGAGATTTCTTGTTTTCGATTTATCTGATAGGTAGGTAAACAATCATATCTTCTGATGGTGCAGCAGCAGATGTAATTTAATTTAACTTTGAAAATGTAGCTTGATTTTGGAGTGTTTGGGTATTAGATAGCATTATGATTTTTGCCACTGTTTTCTGAAATTAAATCAGGACTTTATATAGGTCATTCATGTTTTGTGATCAATATTAAATTAATAAATGAATAAAGTAGAAGTAAATAAAGTAATAACAAATTTATTTAAAAATTATACCTTTTTACTATTCAGCTTAGATATATCCATCACTTTTCCTAGCTGTTAGTTCGAGGATAGGCGAGCATAGCTTTCATTCTATGAATTTGAGAAAAATTGCCAAACGGCACCATAGGTTGAGATTTTTACAATACCAGGTCTTCGTTTAATCTGTAAATAATTTGTACATTCATAACAGTATCATAAATTATACCTAGTAATAATAATAAAAACATTTAGTACCTGAACTGACAAGATTTCTTTATAAACCAACAGGAATAACAAACTTCTGCGCTGCAACTGTAAAAGATTTGTTGTGTGTTTGCCCAAATATGTGCCCTTAAACAAAAATAACAGGAAACACATTTATTGCAATTGTATAATCAGAAAATAAAACAATCAATCAAGAATCATTTGATGCAAATTAGGTACCTCCAAGACAAGTACTTACATAGTTATATTTTGATTTTCTAGTTCGAGAAATCTTTGGTAGGTTACAGATATGTCTTTGGCTTCTGTTTTACTGCACTTTCTGTGGTGGTTGACCCACATCTTTCTTTTTATCTTTACACAACCAAAAATCACCCAATTTAGAGCCGTCAGGCCATAAGAGTGTTTAACTATATAGAAAAGGACTTTTCATTAGTAAATCCTTGCGAAGATGTTAGAGGCACTTTTGTATTTGTAGTTCTTTCTTCAACGACACTTGTTGATACGTTTAAATGAAAAGACAACCACAAAATTTATCACAAAAATAAACACAAATGGCGGCCATACTTGTTTTAATCAAGTATCGGCTTGACAGCATCAGTGTTCCTGAATATTACCGTAGAAATAGCATGAAAATACGTAGACGCCATTATTAATATCTGTTTAAAAGTAGCTTGCCTATAGGTATCTTAAAAGCCGCAGTTAATTACTGAACCACTTTTCGTTTTCAATCATCAAATGAACACTGTACCGAAATTCGGGTCTCAAAACATAAAAGGCTTTTAATAACGTAAAAGATTACTAAGAGAGTTAATATTAATAGGGTGAAAGAAGGGTGGTAGGGAAACGATATTTTTCTTATATTTTTTTTAAAAAGCTACATAAATGATAGAATAATAAAATATTAAGAACTGTGTAAAAGGCTACAGAATCGGCAACACAAACAGCGACTCCCAATCAGTGTGACCATTTTTAATTTATAAATTTACTAGTTTTTACTGGTGCGGCTTCGGATGCTTTAAATTCGAAATTAAACTCCTTTCTCTGTACTATGTATGTATACATGTAAACCTTCACCTTGAAGCACTCTATCTATTAAAAAACCCCCATTAAAATCCGTTGCGTAGTTTTAAAGATTTAAGCATACATAGAGGCAAAGAAAGCGACTTTGTTTTCTACTATGTAGTGATATTTTTTTCAACGGGTCTATAATAGCAACCCACACTTATAAAAATGTTTATATGTGTGCAAGGTTAAAATTGCTTGTATGGAACATATAGGACCCTGATCGATACCTAGAGTTTTTGACAGAAGAATGTTACCGATAAAAAAACATTTTTTACGATCGGCATCTAGACAACACTAGAAATGTGCTTTTGTAACGAGTTAGCAGTGTTCGGCGATGCCGGTTATGTGTTCTGTGTTAAATTTGACATTGACAATTTGTATTCACAATCTTCTTGTTTGTCTATTGTCATTTGTGTGTTGTCAAGTGTTGTGTGTGGTGTTTGTGTCTTTTCTTTGTATTTGATTTTTATTGCTCATGTTAGGTGAATTTACGGACATAATCTTATTCAAAGTGTGTTTTGATACCATGAGTTGGCTGCAAATTTTATTAAGTGGGCCCCGTCTCTTTTAACATAAAGGAAGTATGGCTGCTTCTGGGGCTGAAATCGAAGATTTCTTGAACGGGCCTCTGGTTTCGTGGGTGAGTGATCAACGATCCGTGCTATTTTATGTCTTTGAGCGTGAGACAAATTTGCCGTGGAGTTCCGTCTGAATGATTTTGGTTCACTGTTTAAGTTATGACGATTCATTATATGTAACAGAAAGGTCAATTTTTATGTCGATATTTCGCCCGTCGGGAAGTTCACTTTCTGAAATCTCTTATTGAAAGGTATTTTCTAGGGACTTGTTTTGTATTAACTTTGGTAAAAACTCTTAAAAAATTTTGCACGAATTTTTATTGTTTCTTATTGTAATGACCTAAAATCTAAAAACATAATGATCTAAAGCAGCGGTGGGCAACCCGCGGCCCGCGGGCCGCATGCGGCCCGCCGACGTCTTCTTTGCGGCCCGCGAATGTATTAAAAAAATATACATATAAAATAAAATTTCACATAAATAAAAATAAATAAATAAATAGCCATGTCCCATAGTTGAGCACAGGCCTCCTTCTCGGATAGCGAGAGGGTTTGAGCCGTAATCCACCACGCTTTCACATGTTTATTAAATTTAAAACCATAGAATTTTTTGTTGATATATTATTATCACAAGTGTGGCCCGCCTTTGGTCGATTTTTTCACCATGCGGCCCTTGCCTGCTGAAAGGTTGCGCCCCTGCCTGATCTAAAGGCATCACAATGCAACATCCTGCTTACCTATTTAATTGAAAAAAGAATGATTAGTTTATATGCTGAATTTTACCCCAGACCTTATTTTTTGACATTTAATATAGAGCATAAAAAAATGTGCAAATTTAAAACATTGCCTAACTATAAGTGTAACCCAGAACTAAACAAAAGGCACATAAAAATGAAATCTTTTAAACTTTTTATTTTGACACACTTTACAACTCATAATCATTATACAGGGTCTGTCGTAATGAATGGATAACCCGTTACCTACAGTTGATCCGGATGTGAGGCTATAAGAAAATGGTGTCTTCTTGCCAGGGTTGTCAACCATAAGAAAATGGCGTAGACTTTTAAACTTTTTTATAAATTTCGCTATTTTTTTCATTTATTCCGCTGCCATTTCTTCAAATTTTGATGTATTTGTATAATTATTTTAGTATTATACTGCTGAAGACGTGTATTATGTAATTTAAATACAGTTTTAGGTGTTATTCACTTTGAACATTATCAAAATACTCATTTTAAGAAAAATATTTCCAATTTTTTTTCTTTATGTCAACTTTTGATCATCTCCTGTGGAAAAAAATAGTATGACGTTATAGCTGCCCATGATCTCAATAAATTATCTAGTATGTGTAGATTCTTAAAAGGTATAACGATGTGTACTTTACAAGCAACATTAAGTTACAGGAGCGACAACACTAATCAAGGTCGGAATTTTTATTTTTCATGTTATGTTATAAATGGTTGTAAAACTTCGTCATAATGATTTTATTCTATCAAGATACTTTGCACAAACACTATCGGGCCACTAATAGGATATTCAGAAGAAAACCCGGTTGTTTTTGGGAAAAGTAGTAACATTACTTCACGATAATAATGTAATGAAAATGTACAAATGAAAATTGTTGTGCTCTAATAGTTACATGCGACAAGTTTATTCGAAATTAAAACGGATTTTAAAAATCGAACAAGACCGCATTACAAAGAAAAGGGTACTCATCACATCAGTGTGATTTTGACCATCGCATGTCCTTTTGTTCACATTGGCCCCGATTCTGAAAACACTCTCTAAACTAAACTAAAACTATCGCTGTCACTTACACATCAATAAGACAGAGACAGGTAATCATTCTAGTCCTGTCAAACTAAAATGTACGTGCAATATGACACGGCGAAGGCAATTTTAGGCTAGTCCTCAGCGCATTTCGTTCAATTTCACAATGATGTGGACTAAATTTAGTGAGACCAATGTACCTGTCTTGTTCTAATACGAAGCATGAGAAAGTGACAGCGATATTTTTAATTTAGTTTTAGAGAGTGTTTTGAGAATCGGGGCCACTATTTTCGTTAATTTGTTACTGCTTTCTAATATTTGACTATGATTTTCCTTGTGATTTGGACTTGATAACGTGGTGATACTGATGACTTTGCTCACATTTACGGACATTGTGTTGTGCTATCGATTGAACTTGTTGTTTTGGAAAAGTTTTTGTATCATGCCGCAACAGTATACGCCGGCCTAATACGCGAACATGCATTACATTTACGGTGTATGTAATGGCAGCACCAATAGAGCTTCTAGTGTTTATCGTGGAGCTAATAATGAGGAGCTCGGTGGCCCGTTGCGATCTCGTCTATCTACTCGATAGTCGAGGTTAAGCAACGCCGGCCGCGGTCAGTCCAAGGATGGGTGACCGCTAGTGGCATTACATCCCGAGTTTCTCCGTGCTTCGGAAGGCACGTTAAGCCGTTGGTCCCGGGTACTTTTCCACCTCGTACTCGTCAAGCCAAGTCAGGTGCCTAGTAGACAGGCGGCTTGAAAAATACTGACACTAGGGTGGCCACTACCCTACGGGAACCACGTCAGAGGCCCTAACAAGGCGGTTCCCAAAAACTCTGACACTAGATGAATATGTGCTGCAAAGTGCATACTCATCACACGAAGAAGAAGAAGAAGAGTGTTTATCGTGTAAGATATCCAAATGTGCGACATCCTGATTACCGTGTGTTCATTAAAGTGCACAATGCATTTATGGAAGGACGATTTCCTTCTAATTTTTTCCACTTTTCTTGGTAATGCGGTCTTTGTTCGATTTTTTAAATCCGTTTCAATTTCGAATAAACTTGTCGCAACATGTTTGTCGCATGTAACTATTAGAGCACAATTTTCATTTGTACAAATTCATTACATTATTATCGTGAAGTAATGTTATTTTTTTCCCAAAAACAACCGGGTTTTCTTCTGAATATCCTATTAGTGGCCCGATAGTGTTTGTGCAAAGTATCTTGATAGAATAAAATCATTATGACGAAGTTTTACAACCATTTATAACATAACATGAAAAATAAAAATTCCGACCTTGATTAGTGTTCTCGCTCCTGTAACTTAATGTTGCTTGTAAAGTACACATCGTTATACCTTTTTAGAATCTACACATACTAGACAATTTATTGAGATCATGGGCAGCTATAACGTCATACTTTTTTTTTCCACAGGAGATGATCAAAAGTTGACATAAAGAAAAAAAATTGGAAATATTTTTCTTAAAATGAGTATTTTTATAATGTTTAACGTGAATAACACCTAAAATTGTATTTAAATTACATAATACACGTCTTCAGCAGTATAATACTAAAATAATTATACAAATACATCAAATTTGAAGAAATGGCAGCGGAATAAATGAAAAAAATAGCGAAATTTATAAAAAAGTTTAAAAGTCTACGCCATTTTCTTATGGTTGACAACCCTGGCAAGAAAACACCATTTTCTTATAGCCTCACATCCGGATCAACTGTAGGTAACGGGTTATCCATTCATTACGACAGACCCTGTATTATATGATATGTTGATTTAAATTCTATGAAGTAGTATCATTTGAATTGTAGTCTCTTAAAGTGAGTACTATAATACCAGAAAGAGGCAAAACAGTATTAAAAATTATTAGTTAGATACAACACCTACACATTATTTATAAAGATTTCTTATTAAACATAATTCCCATGCATATTGTTTAAATGTAAAAGCTTTGTTTCCCATCATAAAGTAAAAAAAAGTTATTGGTTACCTGTATTGTTACTTTCACAGCACAAGTTCTAGCAAATATGCCAAACTTTTAATTGAAAAATACCATTAGATTTGATCTGGCTGATTAAAACCATTGTGTGATTGAGAATACTTGTGTACTATTGTATACTGCACAATAAAACAAGTTCACATCAAACACATTCAGTTAAGGACTAATTGGGACATGCATTTTCTTGATAATACACTTTCCATGTTGCTGATTCTTGATTTTACTTTTAGAGCTATGCTAATTAGTAAGTTTTCTTTCAGTTAAAATCATGTCTTCCAAATCCAAACTGCATCTCGGAATACTCATCTCTCTTCAATGGGGACATATTACATCAAGTTTACCTTCAGATAGATCCGGAACCTTCTTTCCACATAACAAAGTTGACAGGATTGGAAGATCAAGCCTTGATCCTTGGCCGAGTTAAGAATTTTGACACTATTGTTAAGAATGTGAAGGGGTTATATGAAGATGAGTTGGGTATGACTTTGTTGGTTGTTCCTGAGTGTATTTGTTTGGGGAAAGCACCGGAGACAAAGCAAGGATTAGAGAATATGAAGCTTTTGTCCTTACTGTTGTTGGGTGCGGCGGTACAATGTCCGAATAAAGAGATATTTATTACGAGAATCAAAGAGCTTGATGTGGATCTGCAGCACAACATTGTTGAATGTATCAAACAGGTAATGTATTTTAAATCTTATAAAATTGTAGGCTAACTTTATTTATTGTGTGACCTTATAGGGACGAGTAGGTATCCCTCAAAAATAACATTACGTATTGTCTCGTTTCTGTGTCAAGGATAGACATCTGTGTTAAAACTACACTAACAAAATTAAAAGAAAATCCAAGAAACAAAATTATAGGAGGCAAAGAAACAGAAGCTCTATTACATTAAAACAAATATCCTGAGCGTCGTTAAATTCACCCTTTTTTATCGTTATCTATCTAAGAAAAGTGTCGCTCGTGCCATACGGTTTCCGGCTACAAAAACCAACTGTAGCCAGCGAACCGTAAACAAAGGAATAGTAGCAATTAACGGCTCTGGTCTTAAGTAATGCCTACGCTTTGCATTTATTAGCTACGCCTTGTCAAATTAAATCTTGAGTTTTTGCTCAGCGGCGACCGCCCACTTCAGTTTTTAGATATTTGTAAGAAGACAACACAGTTAAACGCCATTATTGTTGTAATAGAAGACTGCTTATTGATTAAAGTTATTAAATAGAACCGTGAAATTCCAATGAATTGTTAAGAATAATGTAATTTAAGGCAACAGATACCCTACCTGTTAAGTTCTGCTTGCTAAAAGTAATTTTACGTGAGATAGATGGTTAAAATCTTTTAATTGTTATGCAAATATAAAGCTTCATTTAAATACAAGGAACGAGTCATTGATGCTCACGGTAGGTAGGTACCTACGCTAAGTTGGCCGACCTTGTCCGCAATTAGGTGACAAAATATCGTAACTACCCGAACAAACACGCAAACATCTCTTTAAATATTTGTAAACTTCCAAATTGGGTAACGCCAAAATCTTCTCGATTATTACATAATAAAATAAAACTACAATATTAACGCAGTGTAAACATAGTTTAAAATAAACAAATACCTGATATAATTACTGTTGTTTTTTTGTAACGATCAAACAATTGCGAGATCTAACTATTAGATATAAATATTGACTATCAGTTAGCAAAATGACAATAGATTATTTTGATCGTATTGTTGCAGGTGACAGATATGCAAACTGTAGTACTAACCGCTGATGCAATAGATTTGTTCCAAACTCCGACTTTGTTTAATCATATGCGGCGATTGGCTAAAGAGCGCGATCACTACCTCCAAAACTGGGCTTCCTTAGTTCTAACAGAAGGTCTCTGCGAAAATGATACGGAGAACAGAAATAGCAAGAATTCTACTCAAAATGTTAACCAAACTAATGGTGAGAGCCAGCATTTGGCTGTCGAGCTGGCCGACTGGAAAGCGCGGCTGCGGAAACAAAGACAGGAGCTGTAAGTAACGAGGCTGCCAAGCTTTATGATACTGCTATTGATAAAGAGTTTCAAATAGCTTAAGACACTAAGCTATTAAACTACGAGCAAAGAACTTTTAACGATTGTTAATATCGTTATTTTGACGCTTGTTTCGTTAATTTGCTTGGTCACCAACGATCGTTAAGGGTTCCATGCTTCGGTTACTTTGTCGCTTTTGTAGCAACTAAATTCTTAACGTACTAAATTATTAATTTCTTTCAAGCCACAAAATTTAATTCTTAAACTTATAATTATAAACACTAAATGAAATCTTAACGCTTGAATCTAATGTAGGGAGGAGAAATCTGAGCAACTATCAGAATGCAGAGAAGACTTGGAACATACGAAGCTTGTTCTCACAAAGTTGAGGGCCGACAGCCAGGAGTGGTTCAATGAGGCTCGCAAGTCTGCTGGGTACAGAGACGAAGTGGACGCACTCAGGGAAAAGGCAGACAGATGCGACCGGTAAGATATACATTATTCTGTTAATTTTCAGGTTTCAATAACAAATTTGCAAAACACACATAATTCAAGAAGCACTAGAACCGTTGTAGCAAAGAGTACATACACTTAAAGATTTAATTTTCAGACACATAACCCTAGTTTTAGAATTGAGATTTTGATGAGATACGTATGATCAGTTAAGACTAAACTTCAAAATCTTCGTAATTAACCTTCAAAAGATTTAAAATAAATAAGAATTTGAATGAAAACACAGTCGATCTTTTTTATGGTCAGATGCGTCTACGGTGACAACATCATCATCATTACATAGAATAAATCTAAGTCGCTAATTTTTGTTTGTATGTTTGTCCGCTATCTCCTCCTAAACCACTTAACGGATTTTAATGCGGTTTCGCCATCTCAAAGATATTTTTTTCATTTAAATTTGTAAATATTGAAAATTTAGGAAAGGTTATTTTTAGTTAGCAAAAATTCAACGTATCGGGAACAAGTCTCCCAAAATTACACCATTGCGAAGCGTGGGCGAGTCGCTTGTTGTATATAAAAGACATGTTACCTTCTCATAACATTTGATAATCCTTTTTAAGAGACGTCGCCACGTCTGTTTAGATACTGATCTCGCTTTCATAGTTCAATAGATCTAAATCTCAATTACAGATTAGAACAAGAAATCCAAAGGTATCGAGACCGGCTGGCTGATGCCGAGTACTTCAAAACGCGAGTCTCAGAGTTGCGGGAAGATAATAAAGCTCTGATGGAAACTAGAGACGCTTTAGAAGAACAATTACAACGGGCGAGAAAACGGGCCGACCAATGCTTGGCTTTGGAAGCAGCGATGATCAAACTGAAACGAGAAGCGAATGATATTGCTTTGGTAAGATATCGCTTTAGTTTTTAATTTAATGTTGAAATTAATAAAAAAACAATCAAGATGTCATCTTGTTATTTTTTTCTTGCAGGAAAGAGATGCCGACCAACAAAAAATACAGGAATTAATAGAAGAAAACAACCATCTTCAGTACATAACTAAATCGGTTTTAAGTGAGAGCAACAACAGTAATTTAGATACTGACAACGAATGCGACAACACCTTAGAATCGGGAGAAAACAGCCTTTCTGAACAACTAACTAGCAACGCTCAAGCTAGAGCCCTAAAACTGGAACTCGAAAATAAACGGCTTCTATCTACTATAGACAATCTAAGAGAACAATCACTTCTAGACAGTAGCGACAAAGTTTTAGAATTAGAAAAAGAAAAGAAAAGGTTAACATTGAAATGTGAACAGCTACAAGAAAACTGCAACAGAGTGATGCAACAAAATTCAGAACTTGAAGAAGTATTCAAAAACGCTTTAGAAGAAAATAGAAAATTACAAGACTCTTTAGATGGTCAAAAATCTTTCATAGACAGACAATCGATCGATAGAGATTCAGAAAAGAACAAATTGCGGGACTTTGAAAAACATTTGGAATCACTCACTAAAGACAAACAACGAATTCAAATGCTTTGCGATTCAATTCAAAGAAGAGCGGATGAGTTAGAAAAAACTTTAGATTCTAGAACGAAAGAATTGAATATCGTAAAGCCGGAAGCAGACAAAGTTACAGCATTAATTATACAAACAGAAGAGTTAAAGACTAAATTAACGTACAGCGAAAAAGAGACTCATAATCTACAACGAGAAGTTAATAAACTTCGAGAGGCAGTTGAAGAAAAAGATGTACAACTAGATAAAATAAACACAGATATTGAACTCAAAAAGAAAGAAATGGAAAGATTAACAAAAGAAATCGAAATGAACCAGCACACAATACATAAGCTACAAGACTTTGAACAAAAGGCACAGGAACTCAAGTCCCAGAAAAAAGTTGATTCTGAAACTATTCATACACTGCAAAAAGACTTGATATATGAGAAAGTTAGCTTTGATAAACTACGAAATTGTATGGACAAACTTGGTATTAATGCCTCAGAAATATTGAATAAGGATATCTCTGTAGAAGATTTGTTAGAGAAAATCATCACAAATTCTGATCATGAAGGATTAATATCTGACATCGCAGCTAAAGCAAATCTTAAATTAGTTCCCTGCAATGGTGATATTAAAGAAAATGTAAATGAAGAAGACAATTCTGTGAACCCTCAAATAGAACAACTATCTGCAGATTTATTATCAGTACAAGCTACTTTAGAAAGTTGTCAGGCAGAAAACGCAAAACTGCAAGTAAACATCGCAACTCTCAATTCTCAAAACGGCTCTTTGATATCTCAACAGATGACTTTGCAACTTGCAAACAGTCAATTGGCCGCAGAAAAAGAAGAAATAATAAAGCAACTGGAAGTATTAAAAGACAAACAAGACAATCTTTTGAGGGATCAAGTAGCCTTGCAAACCCTTCATGAACAGTTAAATACAGAATATGAAATGCTGCTTAGTGAAAGAGAGCCTGTGAAGACTACACTAAGAGACTTAAAGCTTGAAAATCGTGAACTCAAAGAAAAAGTAAGCAGTTTAGAGAAAAAGGCTGCTGAATCTGAAATCGAAAGAGAAAATTTGAAGATTGAAGCAAGGAACTTAACTAATCTTAGAGCTGAGCATTCAAAGTTAAAAGACGATTTTAGAAACCTCTTCACTGCCAGTGACCGATTGAAAAACGAGTACAGGAACATGCAAGAAGAGTATCGAAACCTCAGAACAGAAGTAGCACATTTAAAAGTCAGAAACACAGAGATGTCAGGTGAACTCAACACCAAATCAGAATTTATCACAAGTATGGAGCTAGAAATAAGCAAAACAAACCAGCACTGCGAGATGTTGGTACAAATGAACAAAAGCCTGGACGCTGATCGACGATCTCTGATGGATCATGTTTCACAGCTTCTGACGCAGTACCACGAACTCCTGGCGCATTCGTTGAAAGATAAACAACATTATCATGAGGAGGAAAAAATGTTTGCCGACCGAGTTAATGCGCTTTGCAGACAAAAAGAAAAATTGGAGGAGAAAATTATGGAGCACTACAAAAAACTTGATAACTGTACAACCAAAAGGAGGGGATTCGGGGCATCCTTTGTGAAACGCGTTCGTAAAGCTGGCACAGATCTTATAAATAAAGTACCAACGAGAAATAACAAGCGGATTGAAGATGGCAGTAGGACCAAGTCTCAAATCACCCTCGCTGGCTCAGAATCTGGAGAATCTGATCAAGGTTCTCAAGACCTGGAGAAGATGTCCAAAATATCAGATCAAGACCAAGGATCCTCCAATCCGAGTGCAGACTCACCACGACACAGTTCCGACTCAAGTTTTTCCCGACGTTTCGAAGATAAGCTTTTGAAAAAGTCTGATAATGTGGAGATGACTGGCTCCATTCCCAGTTTAGATTCGACTAGATTGGCCAGCGAAAGCAGTTTCGTTAGGAGGCTGTCGACAACTTCAATACATAGTGGTGGAGGCGGCGATGATGCTTTGATCAGAGCATCTTTGAGAAGACGTCCACATAAAGCTGTACCGCCTTCTCATAGGAACAGCTATCAAGGGATTGAGAGTGAACCTGGATTACCAGCAGGTAAGTTTTTTTTGTAATGGTGAACGGCAATTGAGAGAAAATTTGTATGTTTTTGTTGACAAATAAGTTGCCATATCTGGGGCTGGGAGGGAAAGGTTTTAAAAGAATGTACATGTATTTAGACCGGCAAACCGTTCTCGTATGGGTGGGATCGCTATTTATTAAAGGATTCATTGATGTTAGCATATTCAATTGAAATAGTAAATATACAAAGAGACAAGACAGGTCAAATTAAGGGAATAACTCTCTTTTTCATTAAAATGCATATGATGCTGGGTGACGGTATTTGTTATTTATATGTTGCTTTTCAGCAAGAGAATAACAAAAAACTATACGCTTGCAGCATCCACACCGTCGCCCGTATTCGGCGCGGCCGGAACCCGACGCACCGTATATCTAGCCGACGACATCCCCGACTCAACTCTCAACTCTAAACCACAGAGCACACCGATCAAAGAAAACCCCACCTACCTAGTCTACAACCGGATATCAACTGTCATCGGTGACGGCGCCTGTCAGACTGACAGAACAAACAGCGATCACGTCAACAGACCCATATCAGAACATTCTAGAACAGCCACCGAGGAAACTCTTCAAGATGATGCAAGACAGGATAGAAGAACGGGTAGTCGCAACGAAAAAACTGACAACTCTAAAGAAGCAGCGATATGGTATGAGTACGGCTGCGTGTGAAACAAAGTTATTTTTACGTATTTAGACTGATTATGCCTTGAATTTCGAATATTAATTTATTGTTTTCGGAATGTAGCTACTTTAAAAAATGTAAATGAGCGTCTTATCAAATGATATTACGGATTGTGATGTATGAAATTATGATATTGACAGTATTACTCGGCATTTAAATGATATTATTTTCACACCTTTTTTACATGACAATTAATTTTATGAATTCCCAGAATACGTATATTTTTGGTTATTTTACAAGTTTTTCTTTACTCTAACTAAACAATATGGAATGAAGCACAATAAATGAGGCTCTTCACTAGATTTAAATATTTTATTCACAATTTTATTTACAGTTAGTATGCTTAGGCTGAATATATGCAAGATGTTGAATACAAAAATTAATATGCTTTTGGAAATGTTTAATGTTTTATAGACGTAGGTAACCCACTTATTCGTAATAACTTGCCAGATGTACTGTGAATTTTAATTTATAGGTTTTTAATTACGAATGACTAATTGAATAATTATTGCATAATAATTAATGCATTGTGCGTAGCGAATCCAGTGAAATTATTTATTTTAATGTGTGATTTAATTGATCAATGTTTATTTTATGACATTTTTAATGCAGTACAAATGTTAATGTGTAATTCTATGTTCTTATTTGTTACTATTTAGTATAAAATAAGCTATTTAGTTGCTAATAATGACGCAAACAATTGCTTTATTTACTTTATTATTAAGTATCAAGTGATACAATATTTTTTTATTATTAGTTAATAGGATTTAATAAAGAATCAACTAAAATTTGATGAGACTAGTGCCTTCCTGGTACAATATGTTACCAGAATAAAAATACGTAGGATACAATCCAAATTCATTCATGATGGTAAATGAATTGGTTCTAATCTATGGGTGCTCTCCAAAACAAGAATTTGAATATGTAAATCTTTCGAAATCTGTTTTAAACTGCGATTTAACGTTATGATTACTTGTATGTAGTTGTACTTAACGTTTGCCTCTCACCGAATTTATATTTTTTAGCAGTTCTAGCACACTACTGTATACAATCTTTTTGTAATAAACTTCCAAAATCTATTTAGGTGTTTTTTTTGTTTACACTTTTTTCCGTCTATTATCACATCGTTTATTTAAACGGAGATTTAAACAAAATGAGATTGATTTTTTATTGTTTACGTTTTATAGTTTTTTTACAAAATTTATTTTTCTTGCTTTAGCTGTGCAAATTTCGTGATTTTCGAGATTTTACTTTTAATTTTGCATTATAAATGCTAATTTATTAATTTTGAAGTTATAAACACTGGAAAAAGGTCCAGTCGCGTAATGCTCGGAGGCCAGCGTTCCTTTTTCCAGTGTTTATAACTTCAAAATTAATAAATTCGTGATTTTCAACAAGATCGTAGAGGCTAGACCGCCTCTCCTCCTCCCAACGGCATGTGCATCTGCATTAGGTGTTCTTGATTTAGAAGAAATTTAGTAAAAAATAGTAAAAACTCATAGGGCTAAGTCGAAAATTTGAAAAATTTAAAATAAAACTATTAAAACCCAAAAACTAAAAAGTTTGTGAGGATGTATGGATGGATGGATGGATGTTTGTTACTCTTTCACGTAAAAACTACTGGATGGATTAGGATGAAACTTTGCAGTAATATAGGTTATACATCAGAATAACACAGGATACTTTTTACCGCGGGAAAACATCTCATTCCCACGGGAAACCGACTTCCACGCGAACGGAGTCCCGGGCGGCCACTAGTATTATAAACGTGAAAGTTTGTGAGTATGGATGGATGTTTGTTACTCTTTCACGTAAAAACTACTGAACGGATTTTGATGAAACTTTACAGTAATATAGGTTATACATCAGAATAACATATAGGGTACTTTTTACCGCAAGAAAACTTATCATTCCCATGGGAAACCGACTTCTACGCGAACGGAGTCGCGAGCGGCCACTAGTAGTCTATATTTATAGGAGTCATTTATAGTAGGGGAGCCCACGATGCTAAATCTGGATTTACTCGAGCGTAAAAGATACCTATTGGGTATTACCAAAACTTAGATGACAAAAAGGAAAAAATATTATATAACATATACCATTTTATCGGTGGGGGAAACGGCTATAGATTTCCAAAAAATAAAAAAATAAAACCTTTTGCATGGACATACTCGCACGTGTCAGATATTGATATCATCCATGTCCTACGTATTTTTAAAACATGTACGTTTGTTAATCTGATGGTTTCCATTATGGAAATGGGCGTACGTAAGGGCGTTAAAATGAAAAAAAAAAAACGTTTAATAGAGCGCGTGCGATTTTTAAGGGGATGATTAGTAGACCTAAAACAACGCTCTTATACAATAATCTGGAAGGATTTACCTAATCTGACAATAAAATTGAACTGAATTATATGAAATTATTTAATTAATCGTCCGGCCACTTACAAGGTTCATATTTGGTGGAAGTGTTTAACCGGGTACAAGGTATCCCCCAGTATGTTAATCTGCCGCGCTTGAGTAAATTCAGAAATCCCCTCTTGGGCTCCCCTACTATTAAAATAAAAGTGAAATTAAGTCTATTTATTTATTGCTTTTATTATGAGACAAGAAGACTAGTCATGAGTTACTTAGATTAAAATACTGCATGGCTTAGTAGTCAATATTTTACATTTCATTAAATCTAAAGCAGTGTTGACAACACTGGGAAGAATGTCTTATAAATGACTTATCATGCTATAGTGATCCATTGCAAGATAGTTCAGTCTTGACTTCCCATTGCACTACAGGACACTGTTGCATAGCAACACGAAAAGGCTTTCCAGAAACTACAGCCTTACAACCAGGGTCCACTTTTGAGGGCAACTGAGAAATTATACACTGAAACAGAGAAACAATTATAAATTTCAAAAACTTAGTCAAAGTACTTTTGATATTTTACTATGATTATATACCTTTGGTTTTTCCATTGCAGCAGATAAATAACCAATACACATAGTTTTAGTTGTATGGCCCCACAACATTTCTCCCTCACCAATTTGTGAATCAAACTTCAGAGCTAAAGCCCCTCCTAATCTGTCAGGGACATCCCATAGGAATGGAGACTTAAGAAATTTCTCGTTCATGCATTTGTCCAAGCCTAAAACAGGAGAGGAATCTAGCATGCTTTCTGCAGCATTTTTGGCTAGTTGTGTGCGTATCAAGTGTTCACCACAACCTGATGTGCAGGCAGCTACAGATGGAGACTGACCATCTCTGCTCATTAAAGCCCAAACTCCACTACCAAAGGATGCCGCCTGTCCTACCCGGCCCTCATGTTTCAGGGAAACACCCCCAGAACTGGCCCCAGCAGCAACAACACCATTGTAATCAACACAAATAGCTCCAACTGTGTCTAATGGACTAAATTTCACATCATTTTGCATTGAGTATCTTTTTAATTTTCTTTTACAATGTTTATAGTTTCTAAAGGCCCTTGCAGATATCATCTTCTTGTCATCTACAATTTGTAACCCCATTCTTTCAGCCCAGGAACGAGCTCCCTGTCCAGTTAGTATGCAAGGTGGAACACGCCCTAAAGATAAATTGTCACATTGTTTGATACACAAGTGCTTGGCTAGGGATATAGGGTTCCACACATTAGAAACTGCTCCACATGCTCCAAAATGTAATGTTTGTCCATCCATAATTGAGGCATCACATTCTACTAGGCCATCCCAACTCAAGTTAGATCCAAAACCAGCATTGGTAAGAGCGCTATTTTCTAGTTCTGTAAACAACAAGTGTGTGAGGTTTTATGGTAAATGTAATTATACCTTAAAAAAGATTTTTAAATACCTATAATTGCTTTTTCAACAGCCTCCACAGCATTGCCATTTTGTTCTAAAGCTTCTTTTGCTTTTCGGCAAGCCGAATGACACAATTTTTGATAATCTTTTTTCAAGGAATCGCTATGATAACCAGCACCTAAAAGCAACCAGACGATATAAATCACAATGGAAAACACAAGCAAAGGAATATAGTTTGCTATAATAAATAGTAATTTACCACAATGGACTGCTATAAACCCCTTCATTTTATTTATGTTATATTATACTTTGATTCATATTTTATTAATTTTATTTTGATGAATGAAGGAATGGAAGACACATACTAGGGGTGCGTTTGAAAACCAGTGAAACTTTACTCGGGTAGAGTAAAATTCGCCCGATAGCGTTTGAAAACCACCCGAGTGAAACCGAGGATAACCGAACGTTCACTCGGCCTGCGTTTTATCGCGTTTTAGAACGGCTTCGTCAGAGTAATTTTTACCTGACAGAAGGTAAAATTTAACGCTGATTTTTAAAGTGAGATTTTAACTTGACCTTGAGAATGACACTTGTTGACAATTGCTTGCTTTTGTTTTGTTTGAGTTTTGTTTTTGGCGGGCTGTGAGAATTCGTGAATTCACCAAGCGTTTGAAAACCAGTTAAAACTTCTCTTTCTCTCAATATGCCTATCTCTTTCTTTTTTACGAATTAAAGTTTCACTAGTTTTCAAACGCACCCTTGGAAAAGTAAACAAAACAATTGTTTGATTGATTCGATTGACACGAAACTTTTTTTGGCTGATTGCAGCGGTGCGGTACCAGTAAGCCCTACGACTTTTATACCGCGGAGCTCTAAAATTATACAAAATCTCGAGCCATTATAAAAATTATGTTTTTTTTTTGAAAAAATTAAATTAAGTGTTTAAAAAAAATTTTTTTATTGACTTACATTTATTTCAGCAGCAAGCGTATTCTTTTTTTTGTTAAGTATGAATAAAGGTATAAGGAAAATTAATTATTTAATTTTTAATACCACAAGCCTGCCTTAATTGAACCTTTTTGTGTCCAATTATACAAGACAATTATAAATACAAGTAGGATAGAAGAGAAGTATTTCATTTCTCACAAGTTCCTTTAAGTTAATTTCGTTAATTTCTTTCATTTCTTTCATTACGTTAATTTCTTTAATTTCGTTCATTTCGTACATTTCGTTCATTTCGTTAAAGATATTAAGCAGATTCATCGGGAAAACCCACAGATCACCCCCTAATAGATTCCGCATTAGAGGCGACGACCTATGTTTCGCTACTATGCGATTTAGATCATAGTGCAAGCCACGCCTACATTTTTGGATTTAGTCATGACCAACTGTCAGACACGTACGCATCCATGTCACTCCGTATTTGTGCATAGAAAATTTGTTTTTATGGAGTTCAACTTGCGTTGGTTTATTAATTGTTAACAAACAAAGGATATCTCTTTCTATCAGTACAAATTTATATACGGTCATCTCATTTTATTAAAGAAGCACGAATTTACCCGAGTAATATTAGAGTTTGAAAGTTATACATCAACGCTGTCGATGTATCGATATTTTTCGTAAAAAGAGGTTGCTTCACTTTTAAACAAGATATTATATAGGTATATTATTAGGTAAAAAATATTTACTTTGAATCTTACATTCATAAATTAGAAATGATACACACGCAAACTTGGGCCAAAAATTAAAATTGCGAAAATTGAATTGTAGATTTCAAACATAAAGTGTAAAAATTAAGATTTACATTTGTAAAAAATGTATGCATGAGGCATTAAGAGATAAAAAAATATTATCTAGGTTAGACAAAAATCTGTCTAATGCCTACTTAAAAAGGCTTCAAAATGTTATAATAGCTTTAGTACTTGTCCCACAGTTTTGGTACCATAGCAATAATTGATATGAATAAAATTTCTAGTAGTGCGAAAAGTTTTTTGTTGGTCGGTACTTTTCTAATTTGGGCTCAACATTAATAGCCTCATTTATTATAAAAAAAAAATGAAGGTCAATCAACCAGGTAAATGTAAATCTGTCGATATTTTTATTAAACGATATTTATAATTTCTCGATACTTTTATCGAATACTTACATCACTATTTTTTCACTATTTGACGGGTGCATCTTAGAACGTTTTTGAACTAGCCAATCAGAATGTTATTACTTCGTCCCCCGCTCTTCAACTTTTGGTGACCCTGATACAACGTAAATGTACGAACATGCGGAATCTATTAGGGGGTGATCTGTGGGAAAACCTCAACATGCAATCTTACTGACCCATATTAAACCACCTGTCATTTTGACAGAACGTTCAAGCATATATTTGTACCAACAAGTGGACCAAATTGATTTCAGTGCTGACGTTTGTGAGTAATGAAATCTTTTTTGGTCCACCCATTTGCACGCTTACCAACATTTTCACGTATTCTATTAAAGGACCACGACAATTGTATTGTACAATGTATGTGTCACCATAGAGTAACTTTTATATATTATATAGAGAAGTCGCTCTCAAAGCCAAAGTTAAAGCGCCATCTATCGATTTGGGTGCTTAAGTTTTGCCCTACCCTTGCTTCTTTTAATCAAGAAATTAAGGTTTTATAACACATTCTACAAAAAAAAAACAAAAACAATATTTCATACTTTTTTAATCTTCCTTTTTCTATTGAAGTAATTTAATGACAATTTTTGAACAACATCATTATGGTCAAAATCAGTTCTGTACCCCTTTAAAAGTTTGTTTGTATCTTTGCACCAATTATAAATAAAAATATTTAGAGAAATACTTTCAATTTTTTCTATTAAATCTTTTTTATGTAAATCACATTTTAAGTAATTATAACACAACATTATGGCTAATACGGTTTTCATGTACTGCTTCAAATTCTTGATTTCAGATTTTTCTTTCAGTATTTTGGTCACTATATCCTGAATATTCGAAAAAGTTTTAAGTAAATCTTTTGAGGGATATGAGAGAGAAGTTCGATTGCAATTATACTCTCTAAAATGCATTTTTTCTGTTTTTTCTCTGGAATATAAAATATTTTTGCATGACTGACATTTTACCCGTAGTTTTTTTAATACATAACCAGCAACATACTCCAACTGTGCTTTTAGTTTAGGAACATTAAGTTTTAGGTTTAAATTAATTAATACATTGCAATTCAGATCACTAAAATCGACTTCTGTGGAATGGTTTGTAGGCAAAGTACTTTTTTTAAAGAATAAATTCTTTAACGAATCAAAAACAGTACACGAATCCGCTTCGCAATTGGCTCCTGGAGAATGGACGCTGCTAAAATTATTGATAAGCAAAGAAGCAAATGCCGCCTCAAAACCAGAGCATGTAGGATTGTTATTTCTATAACCATGGCTTCGTATGCAACCAAAAAAATTTTCCAAGGGATCTTGATTTAAGTGCCGCATCCAAACTGAGGTTACTTTATATTTTTTAAATAAAGTAGCAATTAAAATTTCTACATTTCCTAATGTTTGTAACCAATTTTTAAGTGAGGGTACAGAAACTGATTTACCATCTTTTAAAAATGACATATCCTTCAATATAGATTTAGCTTCATCCCATTTTTTTTTGTGTGCTGAAGTTGGGGTCACTGGACCTAAGAGAGGTTTTCCACTCCTTTTTCGGTGATTTTCGTAACTTCCGTTTACCGAATCGAAAAGTTCATCGAAGAATATTAACACATCAGCGGTGTCCTTGCATTCCTTAGGGATGACTTCCAAACCTGTAAATGTTTTTGTCATAAATTTAAAATGCTTTAGTTACTTTTTATATACCACAATGCAATCATTGTTATTTGTGTATTTTGACGGTAATATAAATTTAATAAAGTTGTTATGTAAGTATTAGTTACTTTATAAATACCAAAACTTATCAACATTTTGGCAACAATACAATATTATAATATTATACCTTATATGAACCTTTATTATAGAAGACATAATAGTTCATACAAGGAATAAAATGCATAAGGTAATTTGAAGCACAAGCAATGCATTTTGAAATTTTGTTTTGAATTTCAGAATAGTTTTCATATATCAATTAAAATTACCTGCTAAATAGCCCATATTTGCTGCAACAGTTCGGCTGAATATTTGGGTGGCACATTTAACCTTCATTTTTGAAATTTTTTGTGGCAACACATGCTGATCGGTTAATTTAGGCATAAGTCTTATGCCCTGGTAGGCTGGGTTTTGCTCATATAATTTTATTATGTGATCCCACTTTGCAACTTTTCGTTCACCTTTAATTAATGCTTGCAAATCCTTTTGTAAAAGGTTGTTTCTTATTCCTTTTATTAAGTGTGGTGGGTCATATAATGGAATGATTTCTGTACCATTAACTACAAAAGTTCTATTTGTATGTTCCTCGCCCATTCTAGCTTTTTTTTGATGTGTTTCATTAATTAGGTTATTAATGGCACTAACATTGCTTGATCCTTGGTCACAAATTGTGGCCAAAACAGTGAAACCAACTTCATTTAGTTTGGTTAAAATATTTTTTATTTGTACCACCAATTCAGCGGTAGGTGTAGTTGCACCACAAAAGGTGTAGGCCACAGGCTGTTTATAATTTTTTAAAATTCCCCTCACCATAAATACTAAGGCGTGGTCTGCAATTTTCTTTTTTTTTGCTGCACCATTTTCGACAAAACCATTTATGTCATCTCTTCTCTTGTTATAATCAAATTGAGCAGCCAAAGACACTTCGTCAAACAATAACACACATAATTTATCATTATCCTTCATTTTGGAGGCTTTGTTTTTTAATTCTCGGAATAGGTTTTCATTTATTCCAGGTTTAATGGCGGCATTCGTTATCATTCTGCTTAAAGTCAATGGTGAAGGCAGTATGAAAAATTTCCTTAACCATCTGTATGCTTTGGGTCCTTGCTTATACAGGGATAACGCCATTATTTTTTCATTTTTCTTAAATCGGTGTCCGTATTTTTTTTTACCAATTTCTCGGAATTGTAACTGGGTAAAAATCGATGCTGCAGAAGTGAATTTTGACAGTGCTTTTTTATATGTTACATCTTGTGACAACTTTAAAACTTTTTGCAACTTAATGGACATTTTCTGTTTAGATTTTTGCAAACTTCTTATTTTTCTATTTAAAGTGGAGAGTTCTTGCGACCAAAATTGTTTCTTAGTTTTCTCTGTAAAAAAAAACAAATATCATAATAAAGATACTTAACTTATTACAGACAAATAACCTGGGCAGTATGGAAAAAAAATACTACTGAAATAATCTATTTATAAAAAACGAATAATCCAAAATAAAAAAGTGTGTCACTCATTAAATTGTTATCTAATTATATATATGTTAGCTTAACATAAAAAAAAGACAGGCAAAGCTCCTGGGTATTAAACCCATTTCCATACCTTTTGGCAGTGAAAGAGTACTTGTTGTTGTTGTTTTTGGTAAACCAGATTCCTCTGCTACATTTTTTTGTGGTTGATGATCTGGAAAGTAAAACACAGATTTAAATTCTGCAAGCTAGTTAAACTACCTTCTTTACCTGCTAATTAAAAAAATCGGTAGTAGCATTTTTGAAAAAAAAACCGCAATTATTTTTTGAATGCTTCAATTTGAAGTTAACTCATGCTCAAATGTTAAAAAATAACTAGAATATTGTACTTAAACATTACTCTACTTCTATTTCTCAATTCAGAAAACAGCGGTACTACACAATGGAATAGGGGTGATCATAAGTAGCTATACACCCCAGAACTTAGATACAAGCCTAAAGGACATTGGAAATTAAATGAAAGCATATTACATGTGCATACTATTTAGAAATTAAAATAAATACATATATTTTTGCAGCTGTGCCATGCAGTTTGATAAGTGTTAATTAAAGAAAAAACTATTTAAAAATTACAGCAGTTTTATAATAAACTAGTGGCCGCCTGCGACTCCGTTCACGTGGAATTTGGTTTCTTGTGGGAATGAGATGTTTTCCTGCGTTAAAAAGTACCCTATGTGATTCTGATGTACAACCTAAATTACTGCAAAGTTTCATTCAAATCCATCCAGTAGTTATTATGTGAAAGGGTAACAAATATCCTTCCATACATACTCACAACTATTCACATTTATAATATTAGTAGGAAGCATAGCCTAAACCTAATTGTAATGTTTACATACCCATTGATGTAGCGACATACACACTTGTCGAAGATGTACGCAATCTGCTTTCGAAGTGCAACTGCGTAGAAGTTGATGGTTGTGGTTCAAATGCATAGCTTTGGTTCAAGATGTCTTGCATTGGTATTCGAGAACCTAAAAAATTTAACAATAAAATATAGGTACCAACAACATACGGTTACACAATTAAAAATCTACATTACTTTATGTCTGAAGAGAAAAGAATAAAACAATTGTATGTTTATGAAACATTTTTTAAATTTCAAACAATGTTTTAGACTATAAGTGCACCTTACCTGCCATATGTAATGTAGGAACGGCAATTGCAGATAATCTTTTACCCCAAGTGTGGTATTTTTCTTCAAAATGAGTGTGACACACTCGGTAGTTATCAAAAATTGCTTGATCACTAATAAGTAACAGTTTTCCTCCAATAGCATTTTTCCAAGTGATAAATCTACTTAGATCTTTTTCCGGATTAGGAAAACAATGCAAAATAATATCCCCTGAGCCTGAAAAATCATATACATAGTTTCATTGTAAATAAAGCATTGTATTAATAATATTAAACATTGATAATATCTCTTTAACATAAATTTGATTGGAATTTTGTAGAAAGGTGGGGTGAATTAGATAAGATCACATTTTAATAGCGAGTTTTTCTGCTACACATTGTTACTTACAGGTTGCTATGACTTAAAAACAAAGCTTTAACTATTTAGACAGATAACCTAATTTAGATTATGGTAATATCTTCATTGTTAGCCGCAGGTTTTTGGGTTAACCACTTTAAAGGCACCATGGAGTCAAATATCTTAAAGTAAATCTTTACTGGGTAGATCCAAATAAAGTAGATGTTCTAAGCGTTAAGTTCGACTTATCTATAACTAAAAACAGAGTTTTCATAGAGAATATAAAGTATTTTTACAAGAAGTTCTTTATAGATAGGAAATAATAAAGGAAAATAGGTAGGTACTCACCTCGGGTTTTGAGACAGTTTTTGACACAACAGCTTTTGGTAGGCATATTCGAAAAATCCAATCCAAGGTGCAAGTAATCGTAGTCCAATTTGGTAAACAGAGGTCGGTCAGTGAAAGTAGGAAAATCGGAATCCAAGAGTGAGCCAGGTCGCAATGATAAAGCAGAGTCAGAGTCAGGGAAAAAGCAGGGTTTTAAGTAGAAATTCACAAAATGTACCAAACGCATCCATTTACTTCGAAAAGAAAAACGGACTGATTGATTGACGGATTGACATTGACAGTGTTACCAAAACTTAAACAATTTATCCCAAATTGTATAAATGTTACGGCTAATACCCGAAGTGCGGCTACACCTAGTTTTAGCCGGTTAGCAGTGTTTTAATATGGAAAACTGTAAAAAAAAATATGCCTATGTATATAAAAACTGGCTTCAATCATGAGTCGACGGAGTCCCGCTAAGCGGGACTCCTTTTTCTGGGTGGTATCAAAAAAGTAACCTAACTAACCTAACCTATTGATGTTCTAACCGGCTAAAACTAGGTGTAGCCGCACTTCGGGTATTAGCCGTAACATACATATTATATTAAACCAGCTGTATTAAACAAGTTAAAAACTCCCAGTTAACAATATAGCAATCCAATTTTTATAATTTTAGTTTTTTGTTTTCTTTGAAAGGGGCTTAACAAGCATTTAAAAATATAAAACATTAATAATCAAATCCTTTTTGGAGGACTTCTATTTAGGGCGAAACTCCGAAGTTGGCAATATATTAATTGATGGAAACGGAAATTATCAATCGGTTTGTTTTACTAATATTTTTATAGCTTTAGGTACCTAATAATAATATGCGTTTATAAAAACTTTAACCTAATATGATAAAACACAAGAGCTTGTTTGTTTTACTACGCTCATCTCAGGAGCTGCAAATTGAATTTTATGTTTTAATGTTTAAACCGTTTTTGAGAAAGGCTATTATATCATCACGCAATGACTAATAGGAACATTTTCATGTTTCTCAGCAACCTTTTTTTTCTTATTGGCCGTAAAGGCTGCACACTTGAAGATTTGGCTTTCCACGAAATTAATTTATTGAAAACACTACAACAGTACGCGGCTATCACAATGTGAAGCGTTCTAGGAGACAGGTTACTTCTTTTATTAGCAGAGTTGTCAATCAAATACTTAGTTTAATTATGGCATATACATTTTGAATAGCTAATGAATTGGGGAAGTTTTTTGTAAGTAATTTGTACGCAACATTGTATGGATATTTTAGTAGAAAATTGCAATGTATTGTCAATAGCCAAATATTCTTTAGTTGTACTCGGTTTCTTAACTTTGTCTTAAAAAAGAAGGGTTTTTTGGCAAATATTAATCTAAAATATCATCTTATGTATTGTATATTTTATTTTACTTAATTCTATTATTTTCACTAAAGGAGATATTTGAACTTTAAAACTAGAGTTCTTTTTATAAAAAAAACTAATGTATCGCATTAAAAATCACCCTGTATTAATAACGTTTCTTGGTGAAAAATAACTATTGCAATTGCCGATTTTTCACATTACTTTTTGGTAAAGCATTAACTTTATAAAATATTAGGGAAAGATTGCCAACAAACTAAATATGTTATAATAAAACTGATATTGACAGATGTCATTTTGACACATTAGCTTTCAAAGACATTTTGACGTTCTTATTTTTATTGTGGCAATTCAACTCTAGTGATTAGCACTACCTGTTGTTACGGGTGGGAACTTTTAGCTCGGTAATCCTACCAAATACGAAATAGTGTTATAGTGTAACGCTATTGAAATCATTTGAGTATCCTTAAACGGGTCGGATTATAACTTCGAAAAAAAGTTGCAGTTTGCTTGAAGTGAAATGAACCTGTGTGTCACCGTCACCCGGTTGCCCGGTTCGGAAGGAGGTTATTTGATAATTGATTTGATTGCAAATTGTTCAGTCAAGTGTAGCACAGCACAAGTCTGGAAAACGAGGAAGGCAATAAGTTAAAAAGACTGTAGTTATTAAAATGTTTATCTACATTATACTCATTTCCTTTGTGCTTCTATGTGCCTTAGCTGTGGTCTTGTATATTTCATTGGAAACAAAAATAAAGTACAGAAACCTTAAGAATAAGCATATTGTTGTTACCGGCGGTTCGAGTGGTATCGGAAAGAATGTAGCTATTGATGTGGCCAAGTTAGGAGCTGACGTCACAGTTATTGGGCGAGATATTCCTAAACTTCAAGCTGCAGTAAATGAAATTAAAGCGAAGTCCCTGGATGGGGAATCTCAGAAAATTCAATATCTTGTTCTAGATGTTACTTCAAACTATGATTCTATCGAAAAGAGCCTCTCATCCATTGAGGCGGATATTGGCCCAATATTTATGCTTGTAAACTGTGCTGGCACATGTATATGTGGGCAGTTTGAAGATATGAAGGTGGATGATATAAAGTATCTTTTAGATCTCAATTACTTTGGTACTGCGTATCCCACTCGGTATGTGCTACCTGGAATGAAGAAACGGAATGAAGGGCTGATAGTCTTTGTTGCATCTGAAGCTGCTCTTATTGGTTGGTTATATGGATATTCAGCTTTTTTCTCACATTATACAACCTATATTACAGTCAAATCTATACATGTTTTAAATTAAAATTTCAGGTATTTATGGCTACAGCGCTTACTCTGCAGCCAAGTGGGCAGTTAGGGGTTTAGCAGAATCAGTATTCATGGAGCTTGTAGGAACAAATGTCCGTTTGACACTGGCTTTTCCTCCTGATACCGACACTCCTGGGTTTGAAAAGGAAGAGATAACAAAACCGTTGGAAACAAAGTTGATCTCTGCTTCAGGGGGCCTGCACACTCCTGAAGAGGTTGCAAAACAAATAGTTTTAGATTCCTTGGTATGTACCTACCCAATTGCTTGTAATCTAGTTATGATTAAATAACACTCATTAAATAAGATAATGCAGTTGATTTATAGTTAAAATATTTCCTTTTATTTCAGAATGGCAAAGCATACTCAGTCTGTGGTGCTACTGGAACAATAATGTCATACCTTTGCTGCACTACACTAGATAGCATTAGCCAAGTGATCATTCAAGTTTTATCAATGGGAGTTCTCCGAGCAATCATGGCATGTGCTACTCTCTCATTCCATAAAATAGTCAGAGATGGACTTAAAAGGAAAGAAATTGAGGCAATTGAGGATGCTAAAGAAAAATGAGTTTTATTATTTTATTATTAATTTACTAACTTTTATTAGGGCATTTATGCATTTCTACATTCCAGAATTATGGAACTTAACTACTTCATTAGTATTTGAATAACTAAGGTTTATCAATGTGTTTGTTTAGGGATATTTTTTTAGGTTTTGATAATTTATTAATGGTATAAGCTTAATTCTATTGAAGCTTACAGTATTCCTGCTAATGATTTTATTTTCTATATTTTTATAGCACAAACCAAAGTACATTTGTAACTAACTACATTGTGATTAATGTTGCCTTGCTTAGCAATGATAAATGTTCTTTTTATAAAATTAATCTAATTCAAATAAAAAGTATTTATGTTACACAAGCGTTTTGTTGGTATTGTAGTCTGAAACCTCGGCCCGTGTACCCTCCATCTGATCTGAACCATACCACTATTGGACCAGCTGCTGTGTCTGAAAAGTATTATTTAACAATTAATGAGTCTCACACTATAAGACATTTTATATCAAACAAAAGAAAAGTACCTACATATACCTAGAGTATGTTTTTTTTTAAATCAGTTTATGCTCATTTAATGCTATAAGGGCATGTAAGTTAGTGTTTTGAAGGGTCGAGTGGGGCTGTCACTGGGGTGATCATTATTATTAAAAAAAAAAAATGAATCAGACTAATCTGAGACTGTATTGATCGTCAATTCAGCTATAGAAAACAGACTAGTTAAGTTAATTCAAAGCCAAACAAAAAATAAATTAATTGAAAACGTTATCTGACCCTACTTCCACTTATAGAAAAGAACAGTCACAAACCTATAACTGGGGCATCAATTGAAAAGTCTTGCAGCACGGAGCCATCATTTAACTTATCGCCGCACAACCTAACAGCCGATATCAATAGCCAATCTGTTGGGCAATTGAAGATCTCCACCCCGGCTTGTCCCGGCGGTATTACTGGTAGACCACCTAAACAAAAATTGTAGAAGTATGTATACTTCAATAAAATTAAAGTTGGACATTAGATAAATAACTTGATGTTATGTAGAAAGCCGCTAACTATAAGAATACGGCCATTAATCAAATCCAAGCAAGCTTGCCATCGGACATCGGAATCGCTACAGTAAGTTTAAGTCTATGTTTAGTTTAGGTAAGCTATTAGTGTCTTTAATAGTAAAACTAGTTGACTCCGTTCCCGTGGAAGTCGGTTTCCCGTGGGAATGAAAAGTTTTCCCGTGGTAAAAAGTACCCTATGTGTTATTCTGATGTATAACCTATATTACTGCAAAGTTTCATCCAAATCCATCCAGTAGTTTTTACGTGAAAGAGTAACAAACATCCATACATCCATCCATACATACTCACAAACTTTCACATTTATTATATTAGTAGGATTAAATAATTGGACTTGCTTATGGACGTAAAGCAAACCAATGTAAGTATGTAGCTACCTTCGTACCTACTTTTCAATTTTAAAACCTCGTATTATTTACTTACTTTCGTCGTAGTTAACGATTTGCCAAACGTCACTATTGCTATACGTGACACTGCAAGTGTACGGAGCTCTTTTGATGCACATTGCATAGTTAAGGTTATTCTGAAAATATAATTTTATCACTGTTACGCATTAAATATCTCTGCCTATACATAAGTAAGGATCAATTTTTGTTATCCACTTACCAAATAACTAGGCTCTCTAGGAATTTCAATGTTGGATAAGGCTTTATAGTTGAAAGATTCCAGGAAACCCTGTGGTGCGGTGAAGTATTGTAGGCATCCTGGTGGTGCGGCCGCCGAGTCAGTAGGTCTTAGCTGCGTCACCTACGAACAATTTCGTAAAAGATAAATAAATTACACTAGTGGCCGCCTGCGACTCCGTTAAGTCGGTTTCCCGTGAGAATGAGATGTTTTCCCGCGGTAAAAAGTACCTTATGTGTTTTTCTGATGTATAACCTATATTACTGCAAAGTTTCATCCAAATCCGACCAGTACTTTTGACCTGAAAGAGTAACAAACATCCATCCATACATCCATACACACTCACTAACTTTCATATTATTTATATAATACTAGTAGCTGCCCGCGACTCCGTTTGCGTGGAAGTCGGTTTCCCGTGGGAATGAGAAGTTTTCCCGCGGTGAAAAGTACCCAATGTGTTATTCTGATGTATAACCTACATTACCTACTGTTAAGTTTCATCCAAATCCGTCCAGCATCCATCCATACATCCTATGAAAGTTTGTGATTATGGATAAACGTTTATAATATCGGTAGGATTAGTACGATAATTGGCTGGTTATAGAATACTTTTCATCACGCTACAATCAATAGGAGCATAGCAGTGACGGGAAATGTTGGGAAAACGGGAGAAATTACTCAATTTTTTAAGCTTCCGTCACTTTGAACACCTTATTAATGGTTAAAGCTACACATAAATCATGTATGACGGAAATGTTCTCCATATAAAAAATATCTCATGACAGCATATGTCTCTCTTTTATGGTTGACTGACAATAACACGTGTAACTCCCGATAGCTTAGCAGTTCGAAGCTTTCTGATTATATTTGTTTACTCTTACTTTTATAACACTCTCAGTCATCTCTAATTAAAAAATTTAACATTATTAACTATTCCATAAAAAATAATTATAGAAATCGGTATAGAAACACCAAAGTTATATAGAGTAAACTTCTCATTCCCCGGAGTCGCGGGCGGCCACTAGTTAGGTATTTAATAAGTTCCTAGTCCATTGCAAAGTTAGGTAAGGGCCTTGTGGACCATAAAAACTTTTTCTATATCTATCCACTTACGAGCAAATAAAAAAGAATAATACTGACTGGCCGGTAACATTTTGGACCGCAGGTTGAACCACGGAAGAAAAAAAAATTCAAAATTCAAAATGCCGCGAATGCCGCGTTCTTCTTTCAATTGTTTTGTTTCGTGTGAATTTTCTTTTCGTGCAAACTTTTTCTTGTGCTAACGAAATAAGAATTAACCGGAATATTTTAATAAGTATTGAGTTTTTAAATGTGAAGTGTGTGTTGTTAGGTATTTGAAGTGAAAACTTTATTTTGTTATAGGTTATAGTGTTAATACGGTGGCTACGAACGAAATTAAACATTTCATGGAAAACGCTTTGGAAGGGGTAAGTTTTTCGTAAGAATAAAGTAAATTTAAGATTTTATTTTTAGTTTTGCATTTAAAATGCTTATTTATTAATTTTTATGTTATAGATACTGGAAAAAGGAACGCAAATATGTATAACTTCAAAGAAAAAATTCGCATTTTAAATGCAAAACTAATAGTAAAATCTCAATCATTAGCTTGTTTCATCTTAATTACTTAAATATCCTGTAAAGGCATTTCTACTGAAATAACGTCAGCGATATGACGTAAGCACATAGATTAAGTAAATTTGTTAGTTTGTTGTTTTTATGTGTAAGTTACTAATATAGCGTGATGAAGCCAAGTCGCTTACTTACTTAGATCCGAAGTAAGTTTGACTTCTTTTTCACATTGAATAGTAGGTCGACGGGTAGTGTACCTACATTCTTTAATACTTCGTCTTAAAGTCACGACCAAACTTTTAAGAGATTTTTATTTGCGTGTCTTTTTCGACTTATTTATTTTTAGCGCCTTCGGTACCTATCTATCGTAGTGGAAAATTTTTAATTGAAGCTAGCGTTTGAAAATATATCTTTGTTTGACCTTGATTAGTCCCTTTCCTACTAATATTATAAACGTGAAAGTTTGTGAGTATGCTTGGATGTATGGATGTTTGTTACTCTTTCACGTAAAAACTACTGGACGGAATTGGATGAAACTTTACAGTAATATAGGTTATACATCAAAATAACACATAGGGTACTTTTTCCCGCGGGAAAACTTCTCATTCCCACGTGAAACCGACTTCCACGCGCACGGAGTCGCGGGCGGCCACTAGTTAAGAATATATCCAATCATTCAATACGTGCACTGCAATACATCCTTAGGTAATAATATTAGAAATACTAAAAAAATAGTTGTGTCTGTATGTTCTGCTTTTACTACAAACGATTCTGAAACCGATTTTTATGAAATTTGTTATAGAGATACTAAAAATGACCAATTCCACGCAGTTAAAGTCGCAGGTAGCATTTAATAATTCTAAGAAATAAAAACTATGTCCAGCAGTGGATTGACAAGCCTTTTACATGTTCAACGACAAACAGACAAACAAAGAAACCGTGGTTAAGTTCCAACCACTGGACGGTCCCGAACATTCTCGAACTTTCGACCAGCCTGCACTATCAATTCACCGCGTGTATTGATCTAAATGGCTGCTCTGATCACTCTGAGACACTGTTCATAGTTGGCTGCTACGTTCCAACCACTACCACGGTTCTTTAAATACTAACTCAAGTATTTTAATAAAATATACAAAGGTAAAATTAAAGTTGTGAGCTTTTATGTACCTAATCCATAAAACTATTGAACCGATTTTAAATAATTGTTATCTTTTTCTGCTACCTATATATTCTTGCGAGCTTCGCTTCGCAGTGGTGTCATTTTGCCGACTTGCTCGCAAACCCTTGCATTTTTGCTAATATAAAATACTTTTTTAAACTTTTGAAAAATTTACCTTTAAGATGGGGAAAATCGCTTTAAAATCCGTTACGAAGTTTAGGAGAAGATAGCGGACAAACAAACAAACAAACAGACAGAATTAGCGACTTGGATTTATACTATGTAATCATAATCATAATGATTATTAGGTATGTTGAAATAAAAAAATATATTATAAATAGCTTTCCGCCCTGCGCCCGCAACTAAATGGTTTTTCCCGTGGGATTGAGGCTTTTTCCCGCAGTAAAATTATCGTATTTTCTTCTTCCCTGGGTGTCGATCTATCTCTATTCCAAAATCAAGACAATCGGTTAAGCCGTTTTTACGTGAAGCGAACATACAGTCAGACGGACAGACAGACATACACATTTATAATAATTCTAGCGACCCGCCCACGCTTCGTAATAGTGTAGTTTCGGTCGACTTGATCGCGGAACATTAAATTTTGGCTAACTTAAAGATAAGTACTTTTTTTAAATGTTCTATATGTAAAAATTTAAATGAAAAATAAATTCCCTAAAATATGGCGAAAACCGCATCAAAATCCGTTACGTACTTAGTTTCGAAGGAGTAAGCGGACAAACATACAAACAGACAGAATTGGTGACTTTGATTTATACTATATTATGATGATGATAATGATGATGATGATAGTATCTAAGGATAGACCTACAAAAAAAGCCTTTCGCAGTACCTATATACCTATCTATATCTTAAGTGAAAGCCATGTTAGCCTATAGGTACTGCAGAAGCTACCTATATGCCTGTGATAAGGGCGCTGCAGTGCTTTACAATATTATTAAGTTGTTATAAAGGGTTTCCACGCGAACGAAGTCACGGGTGGCCTCTAGTTTCACTATAACTTAAACCAAACGTCAAATTAAAAATTAAATTCAAAGACCAAAAATTATCGACAAAAACTGTACTTAGTGATGAAATAATTTATTTTGATAAGGATTAATAGCATGAGTAAAATAAACGCGTTTAAAAGTAGTCCAAAAAATCAAGATATTTAAATAAAAAATGTTTGTTGTGCCCCACTCGACATAGATAGGTATAGTGTCTCGCGGACTTTTTTGTAGATATTTATAAGATGTACAATTAATTAGAAAATTTTTTGGTTCTATCGTTAATAGTTAAGGCAGCATACGCAAAATAAGTAACTTTTTTGGTTGATTTTTTACACCTTGTGTCCGAAAAACCCAAATATCTTACGGAACCCTATTTTTTCCCAAATAAACATAGCCTATGTTACTCGTGGATAATGTAGCTTTCGAATGGTAAAATAAATTTTAAAATCGGTCCATTAGTTTTTGAGCCTATGCGTTACAACCAAACAAACAAAGTTTTCCTCAATATATAGGTATAGGTACTAGACAAAAAAAGTACAGTAAAGTAGGTAGGTACCTACAGTCTCGAGCAGAAATTTGAAATCCCTTTTCATTAAATGTTCTTCTAAGAGCACTCAGAATGCAATAAGGTTGACATTTACACGAATATTAGGTAATATAGGGTAATAGTGAAACTTATTTTTGGCCGATTATAACACGTTTTATCGATTTTTTTGTCGTCTCTACTATTTCTGGTTCTCTGGGATCACAGTACCTACCCATCTTCCTAATAGAAAAGCCTAAGCGTCGTCATGAGAATGAGTTGAGATGAGAAATTGCCTTAAATAGAATTAGCATTTACCTGCATAAGTTGTCTAGTTTGGTCTGCAAAATTAATGAGAAGATCAATTTTGCCGAAAACTCAAAACTTAAACCTCCTAATTTAAATCTGTTTGTTCCTGCAAAGAACGTGAATTATGTTTCATTTTAATACTAAATTAGGCTTCTCTCTTTCTCAGTATAAATTGTAATATACAAACAGGAAAAACTTATAAATACGATAGAGTTTACCTACACATAATAAGATTAGTGAGTTTATCAATGAGCCCTATTTATGAATTTACTTAGCGTTAGGCAGTATAGATGTAAGTAAGTGTAAAATAAATATAACAGTGTCTAATTAAATAATAATATGTAAAATCAACAACGAGGACGTGTTTAAAAACCATAATGTTACACCTACGAAATTAATCCAAACACTTTTTTTTCCTAACTAACTACCGTCTCACGCAAAAGTAAGGTACTTTCTTCTTAATAATTTAATTTAAAGTATTGATTATTTTCATTCTTACCTTTATAGAAAATAGTCTATTTCCGGCAGAGACTGTTTGCACAGTTAAATAAATTGGTCCGGGTGCATCGCCGACTTCAATGTATACTGTAACATAAAACAACTTTAACAGGGTTACTTTTGTTGTGGCAATATAGTTTAAGGTCATATATCTACTTGCCGTGTTGGTCATTGTTTACTCCACATAGTATTGGTATAATGTTGTTGACATTTTGACCGGACACCACGAATTGATCTTGCTCGCACGACCCTGCCGTAGGCGGTAAAAGCTGGAATTGTTATATGCATATCTAATTGACAGTGCTAACCTATTGTGCAACGGTATGAAAGTTCTAGTAGGTATATTTGTCGTTTAGGTAGTTAACGACCATTCCCTTATTTGTCATTTTCTAGATTTGACTATTTCCGGATTTGACAACATTTTGCTGTGACCAGGTGGTAAGAGGCCCATTTCCTGTTATGACCACTTTTTTATCCGTCCACTCTTAGTACAGTATACAAACTAGGTAATTCTAAAAAAATATTAATTGTTAATTATGTTAAATTTACTTCGCAAGTGGCTTACCTACTATGCTACTAGTGGTTAAAAAAAGTAGTTAAGTACTTAAAATAATTTATTAAACAAAGGTAAACAAAAGAAATGTGGGTAACATATTGTGTCTGGTGAAAACAAAAATTGAGCTTATACAAAAACGATGAACAAAAACAAAATAATTTTCTTGAAAACTTTCCTTCTTTCTTTCTTTACTTGAAAAATCTTATATAATTAAATTTATTTTATTATTATTTAAATAAAAAATAATTTACAAGAAACTTCAGTATTGAAGTTTATTCAATACTTAAGTTTCTTGTAAATTATTTTTTTAAGGTAGTCAATGCAAGAGATTTCCTTTTCTTCTAATTGCTGTAGTAAATTATTTAACTCCTTATCAAACTTAATATCCCGAAGCCTTCTATTTTTTTTAAGAGGAAGAAATAAACTTTTTTTAATTATGTAATCATAATGAGTAGCTTCCTTTTTTATACCATGAACAAAGGCAAAGAACGTGGGTCTTTTTGATATCCTGGCATTTACTCTCCTGTGCCATCCTTCTAGCGAATTTGTAGTACGATGTCTCAGATAGGCGCAACTTAATATATTCGGGTCTAATTTCAGCCACTGCTCTTCATAGTATTTTTTAAAAGCCAACGTTACGTCACTTCTTGGCGTTAAGTTAATAATATCATACCAAGTATTTACAATGTGATTATATGGCAATAATGGTAATAATGACGCCATCCTCGTTAAATTTCGTCCATCTGCACTGTAAGTTAAATTAACTGATTTTGCCTTCTTCCAAATGTTTTTATTATAATGGTAATAACAAGTGCTCAATTGGCAGTTAGGGAACACAGATTGAATAGCATTCATTGCGGCTATTTCGTAATCACATTTATAATTTTCAATTACTACTCCCAAGTTCTCCTTAATCAGCTTAAAAAAACGCGTGTAGGTGTCCTGACTTTTGTTAGGCAGTAATCCATATATAATAGGAATGACGTTGGTAGTGTTGATATCAGAATATAAATCAATATGAATGGTATATAATTGGTAAAATACCTTAGGTACGCAAGCAAATGTACCATCGCCAAAAAAAAATCCTTTTGAAGAATCTTTAATCAATAACTTTGACTGTTTAGAACAAAAAATAATAATTTTTTCATCATCCCCATCTTCGCAAATTAGAAAGTCTTTGCCATAGGCTGGTGGTACATGTACATCTTGAATTTTCTTGAAATCTAGTTTCTTGCTATTCAAAAATTTTCTTCTGCAATCATAAAGACCAGATTTTACTGATGAAAAATTTGGGATATCCTCAACGTCATCTGATGAACATTGTTGTTTTAATGTTTCAAATTTCTTTTCAAAAATTTTTTGAACTGGCTCGCTGGTTTCGCACACTTCAACTTTGCACTCGTTAAGCGCCATTAACATTTTGTTTTTAATACCACATGGTGAGCAAGTATGCTTACTTTTTCTAATGTATGAGGTTTTTTGTTTATTCAATGTTATAGTTGAACTACAATCACTTCTCATTACACATCTCCAGCGACTTGATCCGGTTTTATTTTTTGAACTTAAATTATATCTGTGGTCCTTATAAATTAATGTATCTTTGCCTCTCTTATTTTTTGTAAATATAAATTTCTGTTCCGACATCATAAAATTATTTTATTTTATAATCACAAAGCACAAACAATGCAATGACTAATAGAAACATGTCAATTTATGACTCATATTTATTTAAAGATTTATCAGTGGCCAGCATTCAAGGAAGAGGTTTCATACCGTACTTTCTTTTAACCACTAGTAGCATAGTAGGTAAGCCACTTGCGAAGTAAATTTAACATAATTAACAATTAATATTTTTTTAGAATTACCTAGTTTGTATACTGTACTAAGAGTGGACGGATAAAAAAGTGGTCATAACAGGAAATGGGCCTCTTACCACCTGGTCACAGCAAAATGTTGTCAAATCCGGAAATAGTCAAATCTAGAAAATGACAAATAAGGGAATGGTCGTTAACTACCTAAACGTTTATTTGTCTTCTTTCTACATTATAAGGGTAAAATTTTAACACTTACTTCAAAATTAGTGAAGTCCAATCTTATCTGGGAAATATCCTCCGAAGCCTTATTCAGTGTTACTGAACAAGCTATTCTATCGGAACTTGTTGACGGAAATCCTGGATTTGTGAACCATCCCATTGCAGCAGACGATTGAGTGTCACATGGTAATAAGGCTAAAATATATTTGTTTATAGTAGAGTAGTCCGTAAAGCTTATTAGTTCCCACAAATAGAATATTTAGGTACCTAAATTGTCCTTAGGTGAACATTTGTTTTTGGTCTCTCTACTGACTTTCATTACCTACATTGCTTATTTATTATGCAGGCACAGTATGTAGTGGTAAGGAAATAGGTTATATACTGACCGACCTACTAAAATGTTGTTTAAATAACTTTCACCTATTTTTTCTCCTCTTTGCAATCGTTGTGAGCGGTTAGTTCATTACGAGAATTAAATTATAAATATAATTTATTTTGATATCATAGAAACAATGAATAATCTTATGAGCAGGAATTTTAAATAGATTATGAGGCGATCCCACGGTGCCTAGAACCGCGCAATGCACCGCACCGCACCGCACACATATTTGGTGTTTGTATTAAGTCGATTTTAGCTTGCACATACCAAAGTTTTGGTATTTTTTTAGTGATTATTAATATCGTTGCAATTTTTAAATAAGTAGATACTTACTGACACAACAGGTTCCATAACCGTCAGCACAACTTCCCATTGCAGTCCCACCAGTGCTGGCACACTCGTATTCATGAAGACAGACTCCTTCCAAACCACTTGATGCAATACACGGCACATGTTCAAACTCTACGACCTGGAATATTTCTAGAAACCTCTTCCTTGACAATTTGTCGTCGTTTTTCAATTGTTTGTTCAATCGCGGTTCAGTAGGACATCGCTTACGAATGATTTTTCTTCTGTACGGAGTTATTCTAATACTTTTGGTTGGGTCTTTTGTCAAGTTCAAAGGTTGAGTCCTCTCATATTTATGCAGGGGAAGAAATCCGTTCTGATATAGAGGCCTGTCTATGGAAGAAACTGACAGCGGGTCTGATCTCCTTTCGAAAAACCAATGAGTTTTATTCGATTGATCGAAAGTTGAACCGTAGTTTTTAGTGTTTTCCTCGACGAAACTGTTAATTTGTTTTGGTTCTTCGATAAAACTGGCTGCGTACCAATGATCTGCTTTGATAAAGTTAGTTAGGAAAAGTACAAATGAAAGATTTCTGACCGCAAACATTGCTGTAGCCTTGTGAAGTTCAAATAGGAATGACAATATGTCTTATGGTCTAGTGCATATTGTATGTCGGATGAAATAATTAACCGGCTATTAGTTATTTTCATCAACCTAGTTACCCACTGGAGGTTAAACCAGTGTCACTTATTAAGTGGGCAAGGTTGCTTAGTTAGTAGACTTCCATGTGGGCTCTTTTACCATGAAAATACATTGTTTCAAACATTCGAAAACTACGCTCATAATAATCGTTCTTATTTTATTTCGTTAAAATGTGACCTATACAGGGTGTCCCAAAACTCGACGTCAACCCGAAACCGGGTGACAAGGCAAGTCATGCTGGTTATCAGAAAAATGTTTAAAAAAATCTAAGTCACGTGTTCTCAAAATTATTGGCATTTTAAAAAAACACGCAAAATTTCACACCCTGTGACAGTGTTTTTGCTGCTGTTGCCACAAATGTTCACTTTTGGAAATTTTTTTTTTTGATATGTAACCCTGAATAATGCTTCTCTAAACTGTTATCAACATTTCAAATCTAGCTCCTCGAGATTGCATAAAAATAGGACTTATTTCCAAGAAAAAAATTAAAAATTAAAAATGGCCTAGTTTTAACTGTCTGCATTGAAAAAAAATTGTACTACGCGAGTTTGGCAAGTTGTGACAAAAGTTGGCGCATTTAGTAAGGATTCCAAAATGGTATGACACTTGGCAAATTGTAGCTGCTATCATGAACAAAAAAAAATATTTCCATGAAAACCCATTTTTAACTTTTTTTCTTACTTGGTTAAAATTGCAAAGCTTATCGTTGGTTACATTGGAGCCGCTTCCAATTTACACACTGATTAAATTTAACTGAATTTTACATTGTACTGATGTACTCGTCTATCTTTATTGAATGAACAGATTGTTCACTTTTAATTTATTTTTTTTAGTGTGTGCATTGGAATAAGCATTTATTGTTAAAGGTTTCAATTTTAAATAAAACAAAATTTTAATACCAATGTTTATTAATAAAATTTACAATAATTCTTAAAATGTTATAATAAGTGTTCGAAATGCCTTCCTTCGGCGGCAATACAAGCGCGACATCTTTTTAAAAAAGATCGAGCTATCTTTCTAGCGTATCGTCCATTATTTACAAATTGAGCTGCTTCAGCTATTCTCTGCCGTAATTCATGTTCACTCCCAATGGGCTTCTCGTAAACTTTTTCTTTAACAGCTCCCCAGTAAAAAAAGTTATTTTGCCATTCAAAATTCCGGTCCACATGTTAACTTTGAATCGGTACTGGGACCGATCCTGTCTCGTTAAATGAGGGTTTTCAACACGCCATTCATGCAGGTTGTGCATGTTCACGTAGCCGTCCTTTTTAAAAGTTGATTCGTCCGACCATAAAATTTTTGTTAGAAAAAGTGGGTCATCTCTGTACCTCTCCAATATCGTCCGGCAAAAATTCACCCTATTTTGGTAGTCACCGGGTAATAATGTCTGTACTCGCTGTACGTGGTATGGGTGTAGGTCATTTCTTTTTAAAATACGGTGGGCTGAACTTTTGGGCACTCCGGTGTTCGTTTCAATAGCTCTTACTGAAGTACTTGGGTCTTCTTCGACAGCCTGTAGAACTTCTTCTTCCATAGGGTTGGTGGGTCTGCCTCCACCATGCGTTTGATTTGGGAGGCGGCCTTCTGAGAAGAGCAACCGATGCACATTCGTAAACACCCGATAATCGGGGTAACGAGCAGCGTTTGGGTACCTTTCGCGGTAAAGTCTGGCAGCAGCACTGGCATTACACCTGCACTCACCATAAATAAGGTGCATATTAGCGTATTCGCGAGTGGTATACGAAGACATCTCGGCACTTGTCACACACTCACACAATAGTCCAGAGGAAAGCAAAGGTCGTCGTTAAGAGAAAACAAACAGTCCGAATCTAAATCGCAAGCAATCACAAGTCCATAAACATAGCCAAAAGTAAACAGTACGAAATCAACACAAACGAATACGAAAACAAGCGCAGTAAACGAAGGAACGTAACGTACTGACTGGTTTGTAATGTGTATCTACAATAGCGAATACCTGGCGTCACTCTCTGTCTCTCTCGCACTTGGTAAAATGACTCTCTCCATCTCAGTCACTTTAGCGTCCATACCTGTCTCGCTCGCACTTGAGAAGGTGACTCTCTCCGTCTCACTCAATCACTTTAGCACAAATACTATCTCGCTTACACTTCCTAGAAAGACTCCTTTGTCACTACTTACAATTTACGACTCTTTGGAAAACCTTGGGCCCATTAGAATATTTTTTAACCAGGTAAGAAAAAATTGTTGAACACTGGATTTTTACGAATTTTTTTTTTTGTTCATGATAGCAACTACAATTTACCACGTGTCATACCATTTTGGGATCCTTACTAAATGCGCCAACTTTTGACACAACTTGCCAAACTCGCGTAATACAATTTTTTTTCAATGCAGACAGTTAAAACTAGGCCATTTTTAATTTTTAATTTTTTTCTTGGAAATAAGTCCTATTTTTATGCAATCTCGAGGAGCTAGATTTGAAATGTTGATAACAGTTTAGAGAAGCATTATTCAGGGTTACATATCAAAAAAAAAAGTTTCCAAAAGTGAACATTTGTGGCAACAGCAGCAAAAACACTGTCACAGGGTGTGAAATTTTGCGTGTTTTTTTAAAATGCCAATAATTTTGAGAACACGTGACTTAGATTTTTTTAAACATTTTTCTGATAACCAGCATGACTTGCCTTGTCACCCGGTTTCGGGTTGACGTCGAGTTTTGGGACACCCTGTATAATAAAAATGTCACTAGATGTTCATATTTTTGTATCCGTAGACTTCCCATTACAGGAATACTAAATTGATTAGGTAGGTATCATCAGTTACTATTAATATTTAGGTAGGTTAGGTATTCCATTCGGTTATTTTATGAACTACAAGTAAAGTATAGGTACTTAGTTGTTTAATATGGTAATATTAAAGGCTTATTTTCTATTCAAATGTTGGTAAAATATGTCGAAAGTAGGTACTTCAGTCCGTAATGATTCTATGATACTTTACACATTTAGAACTAAGCGCTTTGTCAATTTCCCTTTTATTTCCGTCGTCTGCTTCTCCAAAACTTAGTTTGTTGGGTAATTACTTAAAGACTAAAAATCCATAAAAAGTATCACTTACATCTAGATATCTGACATCCTGCATCGCGATCATATTTCACCATCAATTAGTTAATCAATCCGCAGACATAACTTCTTAGAACCGATAATTTTATAAATGCAATGAGATTAATCACCTCGTCGCATAGTGCCGTAATTACATAGTGCTAGAAATTATAATTGTGGCTAAGTAGTAAATGAAACATGTAGTATATGTCGGTAATGGTCTCTAGGTACTCATGTGACGGGTTTAGGTCACATTGCAACAAGCCACACCCTGGTATATGTAATGACACGTGTGCATAGTCCACATACGGGCAGTATAATTTCAAGCGATGTAATCGAACCAAATCTACAAGTTTTTGCCAATAACAATTGAGTTGGGATTAAGTGGAATGCCTTTAAAAGCAACATTGTGTCTTAATTAGATAGTTTAAGTTTTTATTTTCCTTATTATTCCTTATTGATTATTAACACCTACGTTGGTAGCTACTGAATTAGTTTTCTACTAAACTTTTTTACTAATTTTAAGAAAGTATATCTTTTACCTCTCAATCTACGCCCATGTCAGGTAATAAGATGTAATCTTTGATGCTAAGATTAGACTAAAAAAAGTTTTGGCATGAAATTAACAAGTTACCAAAAAATATTCTTACATCTTGTTTGACACGAATGAGCGATGTAATGCAGTGGGACACTAAAGTAGGTCAAATAGCACCACTGAAGGGTTAGGTATAATGACCTACACCTTTTATGCAAGGAGGTAATCTAACGGCATAAGTTTGACTAAAGTTAATTTTAAGTAAAGCATTACCTACTTATAACGAACCACTCTAATGAAGAAAGTAGTTGTCTTCTTACGAAAGCTCTCCGGAAATTAAAATACTTAGGTCCTTACTCAAAAACTGTCCGGAACTTTTTCGCTCACCTTGAAAATCTGGTAATTTACGGGTTCACCTCAAAACCTTTTTTAAGGTTCACACACTTGCTAACCTTCCCACTGCCAATTAATATGAAAAACCGATTTAAGTATGTGTTTGTATATGAATTTATTCGAATCCTGTTCAATCTAGGTCAATTACTTATCATGCTTGTGGTTGGTGGCTACTTGGTCTATTATCCTTGCATGGGCGGCGGTTTGTACTTTTTCTAAAGCTTTGCAACCAGCTGAATACAATGACCTATGTGTCATTATGCTGAACCAACAAGTCATACATGTGTGCCTTGAATGTAGGTACGCGCATTTTAAGCAAGGTATATAAGCTTTACTTATCATGAATGTAAGACATATCAAATCTGTACTTTGAAGGGACAGACCAACAATGTTCAAAGTAAGTGCAATTTAAAAAATATATTCCGAAAAAGTTGAGACAGTTATTTGGTTACTTTCAAATACCAATTTGAAATTAATTATTGTAGTTTCATCTAGAAAGTTCGTGTACTTATTGGGTGGTAAGTATAAAGTATTGTTTTTTGTTTTAGATCATCCTTGTAACCTGTGCGCTGGCTGCCAGCCAAGCCTCCGCCGTCCTGGCTCCGGCCTATGGCTACGGGATCAACCCGTACAACAACTACCCGGCTCAGCCTGCTATCACTTCCCAGCAGTCCAACATCCTGAGATCACCCTACAATCTTGGCCAGGTAAGTTTACTTAGAATGTATAAAGCTGGCTTTTCGCCCTGCGGTTTCACCCGCAGCTAAACGGCTTTCCTGTGGGAATGAGATACTTTTCCCGCCGTAAAAATGAACCCATGTGTTTTTCCAGTTCATAGTTTAACAAGACAGACATCAAGTTTCATCCGTATCCGTTCAGTATGTTTTATGTGATTTAGTTACACACATACATACTCACAAATTTTTCATTTGTAATATTAAAGTAGGATACAAATTATTTCGGTTGAAATATATTTTATCCTTCATTAAACGATCCTTTCTAGATTTCCACGTTCTCCAAGTCCATCGACACCCCGTTCTCGAGCGTGCGCAAGTCCGACGTGCGCGTGAGCAACCCCGGGCTCGCCATTGCCTCCCCCGCCTACCACGGCATCGGCGCCGTCGGGTACGCCGCCCCCGCCTACCACGGCCTGGCTTCTCCCCTTGTGTCTCATGTTGGCGTCGCTCCTGTAGCCAGACAGGTTCGTACAATGATGATTATAAACTTTTCGTGTTAAAGAAATCTAATGTTTTAAGGCCTTGCACAAAGTCGGACGTTTTGAACTAAGTTTGTGATAAACCCTTAATGGTGGTTCCGAATGCTTATAATGGCATAACGGAACCATTGCTTAGTTATAGTTATTTCACTATTTAATTTTTTACCCTAAAATCCAATGATGATAATATTAAACATAACGGGTGTAAAAAGACCACTTCCGAAGCCTGAAACCATATATTCTTGAGCCTCAATAGTAACTAAATTCACTAAAAGCATACCCAGAAAACTCAATTTAAAAAAGTTATTAAGGATTGAAAAGTCATATTCGCTGCTTGAAATCATCGCTCACACATCAACTGTCGGTTCAGGTGCGATTATTTTCATTGCAAATTAAATTAAAACGCTATTTAATATGAAAACATCGCTAAATTTGATAGTATTAATGCAATTTTGGAAAATTACGTAAAAAAAAATTTTTTTAATCATAAAATATTTTTTTTTGCTTAAAACGTATCCAGTACCCTTCCAGCAATGCCTAGTTTTTGTTTTCGGAAGCAGTTCTTTTACACCCTGTATAATAAATTATAGACACGTACATTTTCTAGTCGACACTTTTGCTTAATAAAAAAATTCTGCATCAGGTTGGCGGACCCCTGCTCGGAGTGGCCTACTCCGCGGCCCCCGCCGTCTCCCACATGACCTACTCCAACGGACTCGGTCTGACCTACGCCTGGTAATGGATTCGCAGCTCTTCGACGAAAATAGCATAATTAAATTATTGTATATTTAACGAAGCTCAAAGATTCCTCCTAATTTATTACCTCGTAGCTAATAGCAAGCTTGTTTTTGAATAAAATACAAGAGTTGATCCAAGTTTTTTATTTTGTAGATATTATGATTTTTCAACATTTAACTGATAAAAAATGCTAGTCCTTCAATTTCAACATTTATACCTTATGGTTAAACACATAACCCTGTAACACCCATAATCCTGTAAGTATACAACAAAGTGTCTCTTGATACATTTTTAGACCTCTAAGGCCCAATTGCAGGGAACGTTTTAACCTCAGGTTAGCTACTTAAAAACATACCGGCCGAATTGAGAACCTCCTCCTTTTTTGGAAGTCGGTTAAAAATTGTTTAAATCACTCATATTCCCTATATCAACTAGAAAGATTAGTTGTTAAGATTCAATCTGGATCCATCTGTTTCCAATGTTTCTGACGATAAAAGATTGGTTGGTAGTTAAAGCAGTGTGCAACGATTCCTCTGATGCTATTGACAAAGTAAACTACAAATTTATAAAAAAATCTGAAACTTTTGGTGTGGGTGCTTGCTTATGGCTATGATTCGAATTAACTATACTTGGAAAAAAACTCCAGACTGTATTTGTTAACAGATTTGAGTCCAGTTACCTAATATGTTGCAAAATTACCAAGTACCGCAAGATTATCATTTTGGGCCTGTACTCTTCTCTGGACTTGTTAAGACGATCTTAGAATATTTAATTTCATGCCTCAGTTTTTCCCTGGGCAATAACTTACGGCACCCTATTTTTTCGAAAATAAAATATAGCCTATGTTACTCGTGGATAATGTAGCTTTCGAAAGGTGAAAGATTTTTTTAAATCGGTCCAGTAGTTTCGCAGCCTATTCATTTCAAACAAACAAAAAAAAGATCAAATCTTTCCTCTTTATAATATTAGTATAGAAGAAAAGCTTTGCACTGTAGGATTTTTAAATGCATTGAACAAAAATAACAATGAAAATTTTGAAAATAAGCAAAATCTTGGTGCGTGAATTGGAAAATAGGCATGATGACAGATTTTGAAAAACTGTTGTATCATATTCAGAAATATATACATATTGTAAAAAATATCATATTTCGGAAAAAAAAGCATGATTTATATGAAAAAAATCAATTTAAAATTTTATGTTTAAAATTCCCACCAAAACGCTCCAAAGTGTCATGGCGTCAATTTTGACGTCACATTATAGCAGTGTTACCAACTCGATTTTTTATAAATCCTTCCGTACGACTCTAAAAGTTGGTAGTTTCCGACCAAACTCAATTCGAAAAGTAGGTAGATCTACCAACGTCTTTTTTTCAAGATTTAGAAGGAATCTGCACGGTCGTATAATATCTATAACCGATTATTTTCGTAAAAATAAATTATTTTTCTGACTATTTTTAAAAAAGCAATAAGAAAAAACTAAATTGTTAATTTTTAGAATACAAAATCCCATCCCACTAATTTACCCCCTAAATTTGGGGGGAAAACCCCTAAGTTGGGAACCATGCTCTATAGTGACGTCATTCGCTCTGATTGGCGTTCAGAATATCATGGCGGACTGTAGTATTTTATAGATTTATTATTTAAAAATATTAATTAATCTCGCTTTAATTATAATAATACCTTGTTATTTTTTAATATTTTATTTACGTTTCATTAGATGGTAGCATAATTTTTGTGTATTTTATTCACAGTCATCATTCCTATTGTCAAAGTAACTGTCAATGTCATAATATTATTTAGCAGTCAGTCATGCCACTGTCAGTGTCATTAGTCAAAATTCTGAAACATTCTTGCAGGTGTGTTGATGAGAACGAATAATATAAAATTTCGGTGTAATCTTTTGCCAAGACTGCTCAACATAAATTAAATTTACCGGTGGTAATTAAAGATACATATAGTTTATTTGTGCCACTAATGCCCTAGGCTTAGATAACGAACATATGTTTATTTAGGGCTCACGCTGCTTTGCGTGCGTCAGACGCGATAAGTAGTGCAATTCTTTTAAATTGAAATTAGTTTGTATTGAAACATTGAAGATGTCTGACAGCGGCGAAAGTGATGTAAGTTTTATTCCTTACAAGGAAAGACCTGAATGGGAAGATGTTACACCTGTGCCTGAAAATGATGGGCCCAAGCCTGTGGTTGTGATTGCTCATTCAGAAAAATGTAAGTTACCTTTATTTGACCTATCAATGTAAAAGTTCTTGGATTTTGGACTGTCTAGAAGAAAAAAAAATGTTTCAGTTGAGGATGTGTATGACTACTTCAGAGCCGTATTACAGAAAAATGAGAAATCTGAGAGGGTCCTGCAGTTGACCAAAGATGCTGTTCATTTGAATCCTGCAAACTATACAGTTTGGCAGTATAGGTAAACAAATGTCTTATAACCCTATTTACCTAAAGATAGTGTTAAAATTTTTGTGGAAGTATTTTTTTATTGTTTTTATTGAAATAACAATTGCAGATTTACATTAAGAAGACATACAGATTTTGAAAAATCTTTACTATCACATAGTGTGTTTTTATCAAATGTATTGTAAGTAGAGCTTAGGGCAATAAAGTTAATACCACAAAGTATTTGTCTCTTGTCGGTTCTGGTTGTTATTGACCTAGTTTTTTACTTGTTTTTTAGATCTTTTTACTTCTTGAAAATATATATGTAAATATTGAAGATTTGTAGAAAATTTATGGTTTGTAGATTACCTTTTATCTCTTTATTTATACTATAGTAAATAATATATTATATTGCTTTTCATTCTTACTATCTAAAAGTATTATGTGAAATATATACAAAACACATCTATAATGTTGAATTACTTAAATAAACAAAAAAAAAACACCTGTTTAAAGTAAATATATTTAAATGGGGTCCTGTGGTTATCTACATGTACTTTAAAAATAACACAAATGTCTTCTCTTGTGTTTTTCAGGAGGGATGTCTTAAAAGCTCTTGGACAAGATTTAAGGCCTGAAATAGAATATGTTGAGTCTGTAATAAAACATTCACCTAAAAACTATCAGGTTAGTGTTATCAGACAACCTATGTGATTACATCTAGCCGCAATAATTCATCTATCTATGGCAGATTGTTATATTTTTGCTGTTTATTTGTTTAAGCCTATTACAGTGTTCTGACAGATACCACTAGCGACTTTCATTCATTAATATTCATAAATATACCTTTGCTGCATAATCTACTATCGAGAGTTTTGGAAACCACTTTTAAAGCCTCTGGCATTGTGCCTGAAGGGAAGTGGCGACTGACATATTAATACATGTGTTAGTACAATCATTTATTCACACATAACCAAATAATCTGTATACTCCAGGTTTGGCATCATAGAAGAGTTCTCGTAGAGTGGCTACAAGACCCTAGTCAAGAACTACAACTTACGTCTGACGCGTTACTGCAGGACCCTAAAAATTATCATGCTTGGCAACACAGGCAATGGGCCATTAAAACTTTTGGGTAAGCATTGAAATTGTTAATTTGCATTTGTAATTGGTTTAAGATAAATAAGTTGAATATCTTTTTAAGTATCAGTTAAATTGTTGTTTTTCAAGTTTTCCCTGCCGTATGTATTAAACATTAAGGTATGCTTTGTCTTTTAGTTTGTATGCCAAAGAAATGGAGTTTGTGGATTCTCTTATCATGGATGATGTGAGAAATAACTCTGCATGGAATCAACGTTACTTCATAATGAATAACCATTCAGGATGGTCAGACTTAAATGTCCAGAAAGAAGTATGTTACGCAATTGAGAAAATAAAATTCGTTAAAAATAATGAAAGTGCTTGGAATTATCTCAAAGGCATATTGTTACACGACAAAAGAGGAATCAGCGGTAATGCAGTCGTGACAAGTTTCTGTGAAGAATTATACAAGAACAAATGTCGCTCGCCATACTTACTAGCTTTTATCATAGATATTTGCGATGAAGCTATAAAGAAAGGTGAACTCAATAGCTTCCACAACCCAGATCGTGCGGTCGAGCTTTGCCAAGCTCTGGCAACCAAATACGATAAAATTAGATGCAAATATTGGAATTACATGTGTGAAAAGTTCAAAAAGATCCAAGCGGAAGTTAACAAGGAAAAACAAAATGGCGATAAACTTATTGATGATTAATTATATTAAAAGTAATAATGATTAATTTAGACAATTAGGTATCCGATTATGAATCTTATTAGTGGCAAAAAGGCGGCGTGTTGGAAAGTTTAGCGTTCGAACAATAAAAGTGCAATTTTGCATGCATATTGTATTTAAATAACAATGTTTACTGTACAATAATAAATTGTTAAGACGTGCAAATTTTGTTTTCATTACGCTATACATTTTTAGAATTGGAGTGGATGCATCGCTGCTAGGTCATATTTCATTGATCCGACAGCGTTGGCTACTACTTCGCAATTGCAGAGCCTGTCAGGATTTAGGAGGTTCAATAGACTTGGTGGGCGTTCTTCCTTCAGTTTCTTACAAAGTCTACATTCTTTGGGTGGAGGCTTAGTCCACTTGCCGCGGTGGCGATCGCAGAGATCGTCTGGTTCGGTTCCTGTGCTGACGTATTTGGGCGTTTTCTTCTTCATGTCTTTGCACCTTTTGCATTTACACTGCTTGCAATCACATGGTGGCTGGAAAAAAGGTAGCTTAACTTAATCATTGGGTAATCAGCGGGGTTGTCACGTAAGAAAAACACTCTCTTCAACTTTGAAACAAAACTTTATACATATCCGTGTCTGTTTGTTTGTGTGGAACAAGCGAAAGATTTTGGAGTTCCCTGTTTGTTTTCTTTTCGAGGTTTATACCTAACTTTAAAAATTGTGATAGTCTTTTTGGAAAAAAACCTATAAGTACGAAGCCCAGGCATAACTTTATCATCGTAGTTCTTCATTATCATCATCATTATCATTACATAGTGTAAATCCAAGTCACTAATTTTGTTTGTTTGTCCGCTAACTCCTCCTAAACCACTAAACGGATTTCGTTGCAGTTTTCGCCATCTTTTAGGGAATTTATTTATTAAAATTGGTAAGTAAAGAACAATCGGAAAAAGTTTTCTTAAATTAGCCAAAAATTAAAGTATCGGGAACAAGTCGGCCAATTATTATGAATTGCAAAGCGTGGGCGGGTCGCTTGTTAAGAATAATAAAAAAGACCTTTACAGTGAACACTTACCATAACAGGCTTAGGGATTTCCACTTTTTTCGGCTTTTTCACGCACTTTTCGACGCATATTTGACAGGATGGTTTTTTCAGTAAGTTGGATTTCTGTAAAAGATAATATGAAAATTTAACTTAGACAAGGTGCTGATTAATCTTTATAGAAGTCTTACCTTTTCGCGTTCTCTTATATGGAGACATAATGGACATTCATCTATTTCTTTGCGGTTCTTGTCTTCTCTGGCTGTGAAGCAGTGTAATGAAACTTGTTTCTTATGTGTTTGACATTTAGGGCAGTGACATTCTGTGCAGTCGCAGGTCGGTTGCATAACACATTTCTTTTCAGTCTTCGCTTTCCCTCGGTGGCGATCACAAATATCTTCTGGGTCTGCTAAAGTGTGCAGTGAGAGTGGCTTATCGTATAAATAGCTGCATCGGTTGCACTTGCATTCGTAGCAATCACAAGGTTGCTAGAAAATGGAATACAAAGATATTAGGTCATAGTATGTAATAGTAGGTATTTCAGTACTTACTTACCTACTTGCTTACTGGTTTTGACCAGTTGAAAATTAACTTTCAGTTTTAACGAACACTTTCAGTTCGTAAAATATTTTTAGACTTGAGAATTTAGATACCTACTCAAGTTATTACTTATTCTTACTAAGCAGAATAACTTAGTTATCTTACTTTATATTTAGGTAACTTTCTTCCGGGCGTGGATGCAGAGGGAGATGGTGGAAGGGATTTACTCTGTTTGCTTTTCAAATCTGGACACTGAAATGTTATAAAAAAACGCATGAAAAAAAATGGTGCCTGTAAAGCCCATTAGTCCACGATTCGATTGCGTATTCGTGAAATGGACAATGCAACTCTTTAATTTTTTTACAAAATTGTAGAAGTCTTAGTACGCCATTGCTATTCTTCTTAAACGTCCCTTATTAGGGCAAATTATACTATTTAAATGTGACAGCTACCCTCACCTTCGGAATTGGCTTTGTGATATCAGGCTGTTTCTTTCTACCGCGATGTCGCTCACAGATGTCATCCGGGTCAAAGATACTTTGTGACGATTGGTTTGTAGTGGCTTTCTTTGCATGGGTCTTCTTATTCTCACTTGTTTTGCAAAGCTCACACTGGCATTGCGCACATTTACATGAGTGCTGGATTGGTGAAAAATAAGAAAAATCTAAGAAGCGTAAGAGTTAGGTATTACCGGTATACGGCATTGAATTAACAGAAGGCGGGCTGTTCAGGGTACAGAGTTCTCGTAATGCTAGTTGTAAATAATTAGCTAGGGGCTGCACAGTAAAGTAGGTGTCTTTACCTTATCTTAAATTCTTTGTTAACTAAGGTACCTACCTTTAAGCTATCCTTTTTAACTGATTGTGATTTGTCTGCAGTTGGTTTTTTAGTTCGGTGTCCGTCGCTGGTAGCCCCAGTGTCCGGGAAGCAATGCATCGAGAGATTCTTCTGTTTTTGTTGGCAGATTTGGCAATTCTTGCACGAACATTCTTTATTTTCACATACCGACTGCAAGTGTTATCATTAAATGTAAATCAATCTAATGTATATATTCTACGAAATGTTGCAACTAGCTGAGTACCTAATAGGTATTGTTGCCCTAAAACCTAGTTGCAATATCAGTTCTTTAAATATTCTAAAGAATAAACCGTTACGTCTTATCGTGTTACAGCCAGTGTAAGTAGTTGAAGTAGCAATTGCAAATAGTTTTCTTGCTTACATTTTAAGTACTTACCTTGATTTTATTTATTAGGCTATTAAAAATATATCTTACTTTAACGTAAACGTGCGTTCCCTTCTCCATTTTAAATAATTTTCATGTAAATCATCTGCGAGCAATTGAATGGTTTTGTTAAATATGGGTTTTCTGCATCAAGACGTACATGTAGGCTGCTATTTCTTTTCACTAGAAATTTCGTAATTATTATTTTATTTTATTTGGTAAATTGTTATTTATTTCATCATGGGGATTTGCTTGTTTCGGTTGAATTTCATTGTTTAGGATATTTTTCCAGCTTTTTGGGTAACGTGTCACGGAACAACGAACACCCTAAATGTCTGCCATTTTTTTTTCATTTAAAAATAGGTAATGGCCACATGGCAGAAACATCGCAATTTCTTTCTAAAGCTTTTTTTATTTTGATCTTTGTTTTTATCTTATTTATATGTAATCTTAGCTTGCGCAGTACCTCTTCTCTGGTGTTAGGAACTCCAGTGAATCACTCTAACTTTTTCAATGATTCCTTTACTGTGCAAGCTATAAAACTGTGGAACACTCTCCCCGTTGAAATTCGGCAATGTAGAACATTGCACCTATTCAAAAAATCTGTATACGAATTCTTTAAATCTACTTATATTTCTGCAGAGCTATTACGAAACTCGAAATTTCGGGAAACGGAGAGGTTTAGAGAAAGAACGGGTACTCCGTCAAGCAATGACGTCATCATCACAGTGCAAAAATCACTTTTAAAGCCGTTATTCGGACGGAAACCCATAGACTTACATTCAACACCTCTATAAGCTCTATACATCTTCAAAAATTCACTAATCCATAGTGTATTTTTGTTAATTGCCATCCTACCATATTCTAAAACAGTTTTAATGCCTTGAGCTGGGGTCACACTGTTGAAAATGGTAATGCCCATGAACGTGACAATTATAATTATTGCTCCACTAGATTTCTCTAAAAACGCAATACATCTTCCATTACTCTCCATTCCTTATCGTAGCATATAAAAGCATAGCAAAGGGATCACATCCCTTTGCGCTACCGATGCACACTTACAAAACGTAGTGTGCCCGCTTGATCGCGATAATTATCGCTATAATCATTATGATGTGAAATATTCAGTAAAATAATACTGTCAATACACACATCACCATTACTTAAAAAAAAAACAACTATTCATTTGACATGACTTTTAATGTCAAACCATAATCAAAACAAACAGTTTTGATTTTTTTTCATATTTCTCATTTCTTATTTTACCAACTTTTCTTACTTGCTAATATATTACAAAATCAATTACACAACAAAAAGGACTAGGATTTCAGTTGTTATTCCTTAACCATCTTCTATCTAAAGAATGAGAAGTATCCTATTCCTGATATAACTCAAATACCGGCAATAGAGAAGAAGAATGGTCTTAATTTAGTGAGCTAAAGGAGGCAGTTGCTATAAAGTGCAATTGAAGATGGCATCAACAAGGTAAAGGTATCGTATTGTTTTATTATCATGAGTTTGTTAATGTGAAATGATTTGCTTATGAAAACTATTCCAAAGCTTTTTAACCTTAGCGAATTTATATCTGTGTTTAATTGTCCATATTTACGACTATCTAGCATTACACGTAGGTACTAACAAAAAACTATATATTTTTAATTTGTTTTAGTTTGGTATCATCAAAGGATTAACCTATAATCTACACGAGGCCGTGCAAAACAGCAGAATTATCAAGTATTCTGAAGACGATTGAGATGGAGTACACAGGATCATATATAAATATTATACCTATATGTACCTTATTATTTTTAAATGTTGTTGAGACCATATCGTTTTATTTTATTCATTTTCTATAGATTCTTAAGTAGGTACTTACCTATGCTCATAACCTTGCTAGTCTTATACTTTTTCATAGAAATTAAAAAGTTCTTTTTAAAGTAAATTTTATTTAAGTTTAAAATTTCTTTTACTACTGCTTTTTCAGAGACACGTTTTATAAGCGTTTTCTCCGAACTTCACACTAAACTAAAAAACTAAGGAACCTAACCTATATTAACTGCAAAATAAAACTCTTATACCTCTAATATTAATTTTATTTCAATTAATAATATTTATTTTCAAAAAGTGACATTTTATATGTTCAGATGATACATGGATCAACAGAATAATAAATGAGTTATTTTTTACTGCGGAACTCCAAATATTTCAAAAGTATTCTGTAATATTACCATTTAAACAATTAGCCAACTAAACAATTAGCCAAAAGCCATTCTGGTGGATGGTCTTCCCCACAGAACACCAACTGAAAAGCGGCAGCTGTAGCGACTGAGAATCTGTAAGTCTTGATACATGACAGGTTTATGCGCACCTCAGCATGTTGATCTCTGAAAACCTTTCGATGTCGATGATTTTCGGTCCCTATGCGAATGACAATTCTTAATTTTCAAGTTAAAGACTACTACAATTTTTTGACAAAAAACAGCTATTTGGATTGGGATAACATAGTTTATAACCCAAAATAGAAATATAAGGCGCCACCTGTAGTTGTCAACGCATGTGAAGCTGCGGGCGTTTTACTTGTACAACTTTTATGTTAATAACAAAAAATACAAATTTATTGATCTTTTAACTTTATGTTGGTGCGAAAGCTACGAATTACACTACAATGAATTTGTGCTACGGAAATTCCATAAAGGACTAGACTTTTCTTGTAAACCCCATAAAACTTAAGTTAAAATGCCTAACAAGTTTTTATAAAATCTGTTCAGCATCTTAGGAGAGAAAAGATACTCCCGCATTGATAATGTTTATGTGAAATATAAACGTAAATTGATATTGAAAGTACATACAATTTCGAAAGGGGCTCATCGGCTGGTTTGCTGGCCCATATTTCTCATTTTGACCCCCTCTATATTTAGCACAGTGCAGATTTTACGCTTAAGCTTCCTGAAAAAGGCTTAAAAATGCTATTCTATAGTAAAGCAATTACTCAGCTGATACTAGGGATCTCCACCACCACGCCTTTTTAGAAGTGTGTTGTATCTAAACACTAGCTGGAGAGTTAGTGACAGGGATTAAAAGCTAAGTAGGATGGGTTCTGTGGTAGAAAAAAATGGATATTACAGAAATAATCCTAACCTATGTATTTTTTCTTTGTGTAGGTATATAAAATCAGTCCAGTTTTTATAAGAATTAAATCTTTCTTTGCCCTTTATAATAAAGTATAGGTTAATCTGAAGTAAAGTTAAGTTACTAGTATTTCATATGCTAAGACAAACCAAAATCAGTCCAGTAGTTTAAAAGTACGCTCCACTAGGCTGGCTCAATGCGGGTTAGAATTACAAATAATCAAACCATGTGGATTTCCCTCATCGTAAGTTAGTGATAAATCCTTACTTCCTTACTTTAAATGTGAAAATAGAACTTGCTCAGGCAAGGACCTATGCTGTTTTCATTATACCTTTAGACAATCATTAAGATTAACAAGGGGAAAAAGGAGTAACTTATTCTTTCCCTGGATCCTATCTAATTAGGTAAACACTAGATTGAAAGATAGAAACAAACAGTTTGTGGCACTAACATGTCTTCTTCCATAGTTGAACGATACAGAACTCGGACAAACTTCAGTATCGTGCAAAAGATTATTGGAGCACATTACAATAAAAGTGTACTCTTTGAATAAATCGTTTTTCATTTTATAATATAAGTAAACAGTGGTCGTTTGATGGGAAAAGTCAGTTTTGAAATATTGTCAAAGTGGTTTTTTTTATAGCTCAAGTGAGCGGTTAGAATCTTTCGGAGTGAATAGAAAAATAATGGCGGGTAATTTAAATTTAAGAACACAAACCAATCTTATGAGATCCGTCCGAAGCTCGAAACATTTTCGTAATAGCAAGCCACAGATACACATTGAGTTATCATTCTTTCATATTTAAATTATGTATTTAATGTATTTGTTTATACGTATGTGAGTAAGTATATATTATTATTGTATTATATTGTATGTAATTTATGTATGTATATTTATTAGTATTAGTCTTCTATTTTTCTATTTTTATTTTACATGTTTAAGTTTATTTAAGCTATCTATTTTAATTGCACCTATCCGTTTAATTCTTTGCCTTCTATTGTTAATTAAAAGGTTTGTCTGGTAGAAATTGCTCAGAGCAATAAGGCCACCTTTTGCCTTTTTTTACTGACTCCTGTAAAATACTGTTTTATTGTGCAATAAAGTGTTTTATTATTATTATTTTTCGTGTTTATTTATTTTTGTTCAAGCATTGCTGCCGATGAGGTTAGTTTAATGTCACGAGCCTAAGCCAAGTAGACATAACCTCTATAAGACTAGGATTCATTTTGTAAGAACTTGCGAACAATCCTACAGGTATTTAAGATCACAGCTTTCTGTAGATTTACATACGTTAATTCGGGTAGGTCTAAAGCTTTTAAAGAAAGACGTAAAGATTTAGGTATCACACCAGTAGTTGAAATAACAATAGGGACTATTATAACCTTTTCGAGTTTCCACATTCGTGTTATCTCATCCTTGAGTTCAATATATTTATTAAGTTTTTCTGATATTGTGGTTTGCAAGTTGTGTGTATTTGGTACTGCTATATCTATTATAATTGCTGTTTTGTTGAGTTTATCTAAAAGAGTGATATCTGGTCGATTATAGTGAACTGTACGATCGGTTAAAATAGCACGGTCAAAGTATAATTTGTGTGTAGTATTTTCAAGCACAGTAGCTGCAGTGTATTTGTAGTATGGTGTAGACGGTGGTGTGATCAGTTTGTATTTTAATGCAAGTTTCTGGTGGATGATGTTGGCAACTTGGTCATGACGGTGTTTGTAATCAGTTTGTACTATTGCTTTGCAAGAACCGGTTATATGTTGTATTGTTTCAGAGCCACCGTTGCATCGGCGGCACGTATCAACGGTATTCGGGATTTTCATGATATGCTTTCTATAATTACGTGTCTCTATCATCTGGTCTTGGATTGCTACCATGAAGCCCTCAGTCTCCGGGAACAGTTGGCCACGGCTGAGCCAGTCGTTCGACGCGCGTTTGTCGACGTGAGTTTGGCTCAAATCGTGATAATGCCTACCGTGGAGAGACTTTCGGGACCAGTCATTAAATTTTGTCTGTTTGTCTGTTTGTATTTCGTTTCTTTGTGGAGTGTTATCGAAAAGGTTAAGTGGTGTATATTTCTGGTCGTTTTGGATTATTGCTTTGTGTATAAGGGCCAATGAATTTAAGAAATAAGATCGTAGATTTGATATCTGTTTATTATGCAGGTTTAATATATCGATGAGACCCCTACCCCCTTCACGTCTAGGAAGTGTTAGCCTTTGCAAACACGATCTCGGGTGGTGTTTCCTATTTTTTGTTAAAGTGGTATTTATAAGTCGCTGTAAAGTTTTTAAATCCGATTTACTCCATTGAATTATCCCGAATGAATAGGTTAAAATAGGAATTGCAAAGGTGTTGATGGCTTTAAAGATATTTCTAGCATACAAATGAGTTTTTAGGATACAGTTTAACCTATGTTTGAATTTTTTCTTTAAATTATTTTTAATGTCTTTATGATGTATTAGTTTTGATTGAATGTAACCTAGATATTTATATGTTTCTTGTTCATCCAGCGGTTCTATTATCTCACCACTATTGGTTGTATAGCAATGCCTGTGAGTATTGCCTTTTATAACAGAGTTGATTTTACATTTGTCGATACCAAACTCCATGCAAACATCTTGAGAAAACTGTTCTGTGATTTCCACTAGTTTGTTGAGATTATCTTCAGATGTTGCATAGAGTTTGATATCGTCCATGTACAGTAAGTGACTAAGGCGGTATTCTTCTTTAACTCTTGATGAGTTTGTTTTGTATTCTAATGGATATCCTATATTCGTTTTATTTATTAGATTACTTAGGGGGTTTAGGGCCAAACAAAACCATAGGGGACTTAAAGTATCGCCCTGAAATATACCACGAGAAATTTGGATTTGATCGGTTTCTATTGCTTCATTGCCAACATTAAGTTTTAGTTTGGTATTCCAAGTAGTCATTATAGTTTTCAAAAAATGTATTATCACTGGATTAATTTTATATAATTTTAAAACTTTAATTAGCCATGAGTGGGGTATAGAATCGTATGCTTTTTTGTAGTCTATATATATTGAAAATAGGTCTGTCTTTTTTTGTTGAGCTTGTTTTAGTATTATTGAGTCTATGATCAGTTGCTCCTTACACCCTTGGCTGCTTTTACGACATCCTTTTTGTTGATCTGCCATTATTTTATTTTGATCTACATGTGAATATATAATATGACTGATGCAAGAAGTGATAATTTTATAAATGGATTGCAAGCATGTGATTGGCCTATAACTTGCAGGGTTGTTACTATTTTCTGGGTCTTTGGGCAACATGTATGTTGTACCACTAGTTAAAAATGTTGGCATACTAGCTGGATCTTTTATGAAACTATTTATATAATTATATAAAAACGGGTGTATATAAGTAAATTTTTTTATCCAATAGTTGTGTATGAAATCTGGTCCAGGTGTCTTCCAGTTATGTAATTTATCTATGACTGTTTTAAATGTCTCTGTGGAGATAGCATCATACTCCATGTCAGTGATATGTGCGTTGTTGATGTCGTCAGAAGTGAGCCACGCGGCATCATCGTTGTGATCAACAGCATTTCCCCACAGCGCAGTCCAAAAAGAATGCAGTTGATCTGATGATGGTGGTGATGGTGTACTATTTGTTGTTTCATTCGAAGTTGTTGACTTTAAATTTTGGTAAAACTTTTTTTCATTATTTGTAAAAGTAGTATTTTGATTTTTTCTTAAAGTGCAGGTTTTGTATCTTTTAAGACGGCTACAAGCCACTGCCAATTTCTGTTTCAAAGTATCCAAGAAATGTGTGATGTGTGTATTTGGATCTTCATGTATAGTGTGAGTTTTATACCGTTGTAAAATTTGTTGTATGTGTGCCATTAATCTGTGTGATCTGTTTCCGCGCAAAAATTGTGTAAGTCGCCCTATTTTTACTCTCAAATCATCAATTTTGGATTCTATTCTTAATTGCCATTTTGGTTTTCGTCTTTGTTTGTATATTAGTTGTGATTGTGTTGTAGGTAAAGATAGTTTTGACCCATTTTGTTTAGCTGCTGACCAAGCGGCACAGTACAGTATTGTTTGGAGTGAATTGAAGTCGGTATCACTATTGACATACTTTGGGAGAAGGTTTTCATTGATATAATTGATTGTAAGAGCAAATTTCTTGGAGGTTCTCTGTTTTGGTATGTAGGTACGACCGGTTGGTGAGGTATATTTAAAAAATCTTAGAGCTTCTCTGAAAGCATTGTCAATTTCTTCAGTTTTATCGTTTCCTGACTCCTGTATAGTGGTATCAATCTCTTGTGTATATTGTTCAATGTCACCTATCCTTTGTGACGATTGTGTATTGGACGAATGAAATTCTGTGGTAGTCAACATATTTTCGTTATTAACGTGTTGTGGTTCAGTAGTCTCTAATTGAGGAGTGGTCGCGGTCCTGGGTTCTAATTCGGCGGCAACTTCGCTCCTTATAACGGCTAATCTGTCATTAGTTATGTATTTGTTCTGTATTATAAGACGTCTTTGATCTGCAATTCTTTGTTGTGTTACATGTGATAAATGTGGAAATTTATTTATGAAATCTTGATGTAGCGCAGCTCTATAAGATGTTAAATTGGTTTCAAGTTGGGTTATTTTGTAATAAGATCGCATTAAAACTTCGTTATGCTCTGTTGTCCATCGCATCCTTTGAGTGGTCTGACTAAATAAAGTAGAATGTGATTGTGATTGTGTCTGAGTGTCTTGAGTTCGATTCCGTGGTGTCATTAAGACAATGTTTACTTCAGCCCTAATTTCATCTAGGATGTCTTGAGAAAGAAGTTTGTTGTTTATAATTGCCCTACGCTGGTCTCCTAGTCTTTGTCGAGTTGTTTTAAAATTAGGGAACTTTTCGATAAATTGTTTGTGGAGAGTGTCAAGATATCCTCTCGGTTGTGTCTCTAAGGCTGTTGCTATTAAGTAAGTACGCCAGATAAAGCGATTGATCTCTTCGGACCATCTTTGTCGCGTACGATTGTTACCAGCAGTGGGTGTCGGATTGTTGGCGTTTGCCTCCAACATAGCACTTGCTGACGTAAAACTATATGTTGAAGATCTGGATTGGGCTCTAAATTCAAATGAATGGGGTGATGAGCTGGGTGACTGAAAAAGACTATGATTTGATGAAGTGGGTGATGACGATTGAGAATAAGTTTTCTGACTTTCCTCTATATTTGGCACAATTCTAGGAAGGCGCCTACGTAAATTATATTTTTTATTTAAAATTGAATTTTCCATATTGTTCCCACGAGAAGCTAGGGTATAAAGTAGTCGATTTCAGCAGAGCCCCGCATGCCGAAACAAAGGCTGGCTTACATTGTAAGCTACACCTGGAGTTCGCCCTGGCTCCAGGCGTGGCACGCTCACGACCGGGCTCGCCCCCGGCCACGCATCCCTCGGCACGGCAGACCTTGGATTGGCTTCAGGACAGGATAGTAGATTGGGAAGGAAAAGGAAAAAGGGAAAAAGGATTGGGATCGGAACCGTTAGTTTGGGAAGGGTTTCATGTTGTTATTAGTTTATTCCTGTACCATGCTTCCCGTAAGCCCCCCTACCGCGGCAAGGTGGTCCCTCAGGGGGGTTATTATTATTATTATTATTATGTAGGTAGGTACCCAATACAACTTTTTGAAAATGAATCCTTGTTACCTGCATAGTTTTAGTATTAGGTAAACGTTAATTTATTTTTAATGATTAGTGAAGTTTTGAAAAGAACCTAAGGAATCCATATAAGCCTACTTGAAATTTTGTAACCTCTATTTAAACAATAGTATGGAATTATCACTGTTTTTAAGGGTACACAGTCCGTGGAAGACATACTATACTATTAATAAATAATTTTGCGCAATAAAATAAAAAAATACTCTATTTCTTTAACTAAGTACAGTCAGTAAGCATTAGATTATTAATATAGGAACACATTTTTGCAGAAATGTACATGCCTGTTTTTTTCATGCCTGCCTTTAAAATGTTCAACTCCTCGTTTCCCTATCTAGGTTTACCCAAATTGGTTGACTGATTTCTGGATAAATCGTAGTGCGCCCTCAGCTCTATTTTTTTCTCTACGTACACAATACAACGTATCCAATCAAAACTGTCAATTCAGTTTCATTGTCTGTCTATTTAGGATTATCGTGTACTTAAAACAATTTGGGCTAGAATTAAAATCTGACCAAATATGTAGTCCACCGAAACTAAGGCGTATCTAAATCCGTTAATACGCCATGCTGCAATTACAGTGAGTTCCAAATATTTTTCAACTTGCAATATGTATTCTCCTACATTTTCCGAAGAAGGGGAGCCTGAAGAACTTCAATTCTTGAAGCAGCAACTGGTAAACCTCAACTGTCAATGCGAAACTTGCGAAAAAACAAGACGACACTTTCTACTTCAAAAACCAGATTTGTGCGATAGAGCTGTTCAAGCAGAAACCATTATAGAAAAATCTCCAGACACTGAGGCTCCAATTCCTGAAATCACGACACAATCATGTCACACAAATAAGACGTCTCGATGTGGTATAGGTAATTGTAAGTGGGATAGTACTATATGCCCTAGCTGTTTTATCTCTATGCATCTTCTACGCATGGGTCTACCGAAAACATTAAGAGATGTAGAAACTGAAGCCAACATGTGTGGTTGCGATATCAAGAAACAATCTGTTGATAGTACCACATCGTTTACTTTCGAAGACACAATTTTTCCTGATCCGAGTGTTTGTTCAAAAAATTGCATCATTTATTCCCAAAGAAACCCGAGGAAAGAAGTAAGTTTTGAAATTACTCAAGAAAGATGTATCCAATTGGATGAACTAATTGCTGCTATCAGACCAGGAACACACTATATGAATAATCAATGTAACTAACTTTTCAATGCTTTATAAAAAATAAATAAAAAGGAAATTATTTTATATTAATTTATTAACAGTTTTAACATTTGTTTACTGGGCAGCGTAGTGGTTGATGAAGCGTGCTGAGGGATCAGATACTTCCACCCATTTAGGCATCCAATAGTAGGGTGTAAAGTTGTGTTGCTTAGGATATGACTTCTCAAAAACGTACCGGTAATATTTAGATTCGGAAGATGTTGGTTGCACCCCAGGATAGCTTGTTAAATCATTGGGCAATCTTTCTTGAATAATTTCCGATATTGTGGTAAATAAGGATTTCTTAACGGAAGCTACACCGTCGCTAAAAGCTTCCTTATGCCTCCATAATATTGAGTCTGGCAATAAACCGCTTTTCGCAAAACTAGTTCGTAATAAATGCTTTTCTACTTGGTCCTGGGGTTGTCTGAGTTTCTGGTCAATGCCTAAATAGTGGTTGGTGAATTGAATGTCTAGAAACGGTACTCTTAGTTCTAAACTGAAAGCTGCAGTTGTGCGATCAGCTCTGAGTCCGTCGTATAAATAAATATCAGATAGTAACCGAATGCTTTCCTCGTGAGCTGCTGATGGTGATGGAGCATCTCTAAAGTAAATATACCCTTGTGCAACTTCGTCTGCCCCTTCCCCACTAAAGATAACGGTTGAGTTTGTGTTTTCCTTAATATATTTAGCTAAAAGGAACATAGGGATGCTCGCTCGTACCGTAGTAATGTCATAGGATTCCAAATGAAAGATAACATTATCTAGTTCTTTCCTGACATCATTTTCGTCAAATTTAATTTCATGATGTTCAGTTCCCAGGTACTCGGCAACAGTTCGTGCGGCTATAAGATCTGGAGAATCGCCCATGCCAATAGCGAAAGTTTGTATTTTGTATGGTAATTTGTATTCTTTAGCAAGTTTTACTACTATAGCCGTAATAAGTGAAGAATCTAAACCCCCACTTAGTAAACAACCAATTTGTCTTTCAGCCATCAACCTTTTCCTGCACGCTGCTTCAAGTAGATGCGCTGTTTTTTCGTAAACATTCATTTTCGACAGTTCATCATCCGGAACGAAAGGTAAGAAACTCGGAGGCATTCCAGGTTTAAAATATTGTTCTGTGTGATCAAGCTTTACTTTGCCATCGTCTAATATACTCCATACTTGAAAGTGTCCCGGTGGAAATTGGCCAAGAGTTGAGTTTTCCGAGCTTTTGAGTCCTATCAAGCCCTTGGCTTCAGAGCAAATACTCAACACACCCTCTTCTTCGTTCACCATGCTAAAAAGTGGTCTCACTCCATAGGGGTCTCGAGCAATATAGATCTTTCTCTTCTCGCCGTCGACCAGACAGAACCCAAACACGCCGTCGAGCTGTCTCACGGCATTGGCGAAACCAAATTTGTGGTAGAGATGTATAATCGCTTCGACATCGCATTTAGTTTCATATGGGAAGTTATATTGTTCTTTTACCCTTTTGTAGTTGTAGATTTCTCCGTTGCAAATCAAAGTTGTACGGGGGTAGAGATGTAGGCGCATGGGCTGCATGCCATGGAGTCCGTCAACGATGGCTAGTCGCTGGAAGCCCAGCAGCGCGTGGGGCTCCCTCGAGTCTTGTTCCAGTCTCCAGGCGTCAGGACCACGGTGTTTGATCGCAGAAAAACATTTAAAATACATTACTCCGCCATCCACACCGAAAACTGCCCAAATGCCGCACATGGTTGAATCTGAAATAACACAACACACACACAGTTAGATGTTTTTTGGAATATCCAAACGGATTTTTGACGGAAGGAATGTTGTTGTTGTTTTGATATTTTAGCAGTGAAGTTTTAAATTGTGGGCTTGTACATGTCTAATAAATTATGCATTTTTTTTTTACTATAATAATATAACAAAAGTTATGCTTCAATAAGTAATATTTTTAGTGGCTATCTGTATAGAAACATATAGATCTACGTTACTTATTACAAAGTATATGTAAATTATTATTATACCTATATTATTAGATGTAATTTCCTTATTTATTTAAAATTATACCTAAAGTTATACTACGTCAATTAAATAAACATTTACCAGTTCTTGAGGACAATTTTTATGCCCGGGTAAAGGTACGTTCGATATCAATTAATTCTTATAATTCAACGCACACATCTAAGCCGCAATCGCAAAGATAATGAATGAACTTACCGATTTATTCACAGTGTTTTTTAAGTCCTGTATGAGCTTTATCTCTTCTTTATGATAATATACACGCGTGTGGTTAACGTGTCACTGAAACTTTTCTAAATGTGCACGCCCGCCGTTGTCGTGTATTCGTACTGAATATTGAATTCGGTTTGGTTTGAGAAGCAAGTGAGAAGGAATATCGAATTAGTAGCGCGTGAGAGAGAGGCAAGATCCTCGACAAGGTCGAAGTCACAGCTGCGTTTTGAACATTTTTCAATTAAAGCCGATCCTCTGCCCGGCTCGACGACACGAGTGCTTATTGCATCATTCGTGGTATTGTATTGTTTGTTGTCGTCACGTGTAATGCTGATTTACCGGTTAATTATTTTCTTAGGTGGGAATGGCGAACCTTTGTAAATTTACCTACGTAGTACTTTTGTCACTGTGTTTGCTTTTGCGTGGCCAAATATATCTACTTACTAATATAGTTATTTTAATGTTTTTGTAGAAAATAACGAATTTAAAAGGTTGGGTACCTACCTACTTTTATAAAACCGATTAGTTTTTTTTTGTTCTTGTGCTCATGCTTGTTCCCGTACGAGTATAAAAGTACATTATAGGTAGTGAGCTCATTCAGTCGTTACTAACAATAGCTTCTTTTTCCAGAAAACTCCTGACATTATTATATTGCAAAACTGTGAAATTGTAATCTTGATATTGCTGAAAATGAAAAGTATAGGTATTATAGAAATAACATCCATCACATCACATTCACTGCTTTTTCTATAAGTAGGTACCTACCTATAATATTTTCTAGCATGGGCGATCACGGGAACGATTTCGGTTCTAAGGTCTATGGAGGCCAAACTAACGAATTAAGATCAGAGTAGTTAATTTTCCACCCTCTCTTAATGCCCTACCCCAAATTCAATTTTAGTCTTACTCTTAATTTTCCACCCTTTGCTTTGCGACAGATTTGCTCATTAAATGAAATTGCATATTAAAAGAATATGACACTTATGGCCTCGCAGAAAAGAAAAGAGCTATTGTCCCATTAAGAATGTTAAGAGTGGACTCAAAAGGTAAGTTACGTTTTTGAGAAGTAAGAATTCTACCTATATCAAGAGATATAAAACATAGTGTCAAAAAAAAATTTGTAATTTCAAATTTAATGCACGAATAACAACAAAAGCATATTATTAAAAAATTTAAGCCGCACCACAGTAAGTAGGTACCTACATTGTACTCAGTAGTGGTTGTGATATTCTTGTACTATATATGTTACAGTCATAGTGATTAAATGGATATTATACATAATGACTGGTCATTATTTATAATAGCCAAATTGACTAGACAATGTAATAAATTAATCACTTTATCTGGACATTATTCATAATAGCGTGTCAAAGTTAGCCAAAGTAATAATATGGCCTAGCCGACTTGTTTTACGGCTAATACCCGTATTTAGAACATCAATAGGTTAGGTTAGTTAGGTTACTTTTTTGATACCGCGCAGCGGGACTCCGTCGACTCATGATTGAATCCAGTTTTTATATTTATAGGAATATATTTTTTGTTACAGTTTTCCATTCATTTTAAGTCTACTAACCGGCTAAAACTAGGTGTAACCGCACTTCGGGTATTAGCTGTAACATATACATAAAAAAACTGGCTTCAATCATGAGTTGACGGAGTCCCGCTACGCGGGACTTCTTTTTCTGGGCGGTATCAAAGAAGTAACCTAACTAACCTAACCTATTGATGTTTCTAACCGGCTAAAACTAGGTGCAGCTTCGGGTTTTAGCCGTAACACAAACGAATATCTACTTGTTTTATTACATTATCCAAGTCCAGTTAATGTGATTAATTTTGTGTTAATTATCACTTTATCTAAATTGAGTAGACATTATATATAATGGCTAGACAGTATATATAATATCCAGATTTATTACTTTGGCTGTAACATATATACAATCTCAGGGCTGCAAGAAATCCCTTTAAGGGATAAGCAGTACCCATTGTGCTTGCATAATTTTAATTGTCATAGTTTTAAGTTTCCTTTCTTATGTATGTACATAAATTGTAAATAAATAAGCCGTGTGTAGAGACAAGGATTTAATATTATCATTTAAAAAAATGTATTGACAATCAAACAAAAAGTCATCTAAAATGATTAATTATTTTAGTACCCTACGAAGAAAACCTACTGCATATTATCTAGCTTAACCATATCATTCGGGACAAAGATCTCTGAAAAATCACGATTTTCATGTAAAATAATTTGATTCATATGGCATGTGAGGCATAAGACAACGGGCATACATTGCAGCTGCAATAATAGTATCAATACAAAGGTTGAGTTAGGTTAGGTTAGTACCAACGACAATGTAGCAAACAATAATTGAGATCCGCAAACAATGGGAAGCAAGCGCTATTTGCCGTACTACTGTAAGCATTGTACACTGCAACTGTGATTAATTTGTAATTCCTGGATATAGCTGAGTTTAGGGTGCAGAAATACACTTACAATAGGAGAACGATAATCGGTTTAATCTAATTTTATATTAATAGTCTAGAGAAGAATGGGTTGTGGCCTGTGACTTAACATATTCTTCCTTTGCTCAAAATTAATTTTTTTTCTTCACAGAAGGTGAATGAGATTAGAAAAATGATTAACTACCTAATGCAAGCAGAGCAGATTATCAGGATCTTGTTAGGAACATTTTAAGGAAGTAATAGCTATTTTTTATCAATCTTACATATAAAATTCTCGTGTCACAGTGTTCATTCCCGTAGGTGTACTCCTCCAAAACGGCTTGACTGATTCTCATGAAATTTTGTGAGCATATTGAGTAGGTCTGAGAATCGGCCAACATCTATTTTTCATACCTCTAAGTGATTTGAGGGTTGTCCATCCATAACTTTTTTTTTCAAATATGGCAAAACAACGTTTGCGGGGTCAGCTAGTAATAGATAAATAAATCGCCATCGCTTTAATGAGATCATTTCTACTTATATGTTACCGACTGACTGATTCATCATGGCCGAATTGCCTATTGTGAATTACCATAGGTTGTGTTAACATTGTAACGAACCAGTTTGATATTTTGTTGGCATTTACCTAAGAAAATAAATAATATTGCTATAACTTAGGTATTCATGAACATCACAGAGGAAATACAATGTTGTAGCGAGGTAAACAAAAGTGCTATATAACTTGATTAATCATAAACATGGTTAATAGGTTAATAGAACAACTTCGCAGTAACTAAAAAGGAGATCCCCGGCATATTTATAAAAAAAGATTTCATGGTTTTCCTTGTTTTTTATTTACCACGTTTGTTAAAGAGATTTGATCCTTATGGTTGACTCCATGGATCGATGGCATTAAAGTACAGGGTGTTATTTTTTCAGATTTTAGCCGGTTCGATTCAAGTGTGGCAAGCAAATTTTCGAAATTCTTTGAATGCAGTTCTTTTTATTTTTAAATTAAAGGAATGTTTCCTTTGAGCAATTTTCTATTTCCTGTACTTACTGTACTTTCCCCTCAGGTGGCGTTCAAAAATTCCACCCTGTATATCAAACACACCGGCATGAGAGAAAACGCGTGATTGATCAATGTGGCTAACAAAGGGTGCGCGTTTGATTGAAAACCTTCAGCAGCTGAAGAAATATGTTTGTGCTCTTTAATGTTTTTATGTGATCTTTAATAATCTTACTTATATTATAAACGTGAAAGTTTGTGAGTATGTATGGATGGATGTTTGTTACTCTTTCACGTAGAAACTACTGGACGGATTTTGATGAAACTTTACAGTAATATAGGTTATACATCAGAATTACATATATGGTACCTTTTATACAAAGTCAGGTAATTAAGTAAATCGCAATGAGGTATAAATATTTCCACAGTATGTATTCTCACACATAAGATGATGCCGCAGAGGCGATAATTACCATTGCAGATTCAATTAAACACTTCTTGATATAAAATAATGCATTTGCGCATAATCAGTAAGTAAAAAATATGTATTTTTTGCCATAAATGTACCTAAAGAGCAATCTACCCAGGTTTAGTTATCAGAAGCAGTCTTTTCACCTTCTTTTGTGAAGGTAAGTTTTGAGGGGAAATGAAATTACATTCTCCGAGTGCCCACGAGGCCAAATAGTTAATAATGGCGAGAACTCGACAAATACTTCAATTTCTAGGTAAACCTAAAATACCTATATAGATAGGATTGTTTTCCTTATTTTCTGCACACGTGTAGACATCTAACAATGCTTAGTTAAACAGCTAGGTATGAATTTAGTTTAATACTTACTTATATTAATTACGTAAGTAACTTTTTTATTTTTAACCATTTTACAACATTTTGTCTATTAAATCTTCGACAAGTTTAACTGAGGACTTAGGTCGTGCCGAGTTCCCGTTTTGCGTTACAGGTGACCACACAAAATCTAGGTTTAACGTTAAAATTAGGTTAAAAGCTTTAAAAAAACGTGGCGGATTGCGGACACCATATTATTATTGACAAATACACAATATACAAATATTACGTTCAATAGGTAGGTAAAGCCTAACCTTAGGCATTTAATTAAGTTAGAAAAAATAAGGCGCTCGTATTTAATAACTTTTATATTTCAAATTAAAAAGATACAAAAATATTAGTGTTTCTTTTTCGGGGCTGGAGTTGTAGTCTTTGGTTTCAGCGATGGCCTCTTGTCCTTCTCGACCCGGGGCCTGCGTTTGAGGCCGTCCTGAAAAATAAAATTTACTGGATTAATGGTTTTGTAATTACACAAATACATTTAGGATTGATTGTTCTTTTAAAGATGTACAGTTTAAGAGTTTGCGGGAAGCTACCTCTGGTTTAACAGTTTTAAATTGTTAAAAAGGTCAGTTAGAAAGAAGTAGAAGTAATTTCTAGAACTATTAAACGGATTCAACAAAAATCTTTCACCAGTAGAAAGCTACGCTATCAGGGAGTGACATAGTCATTGAGGTTAAGTTTTTTCACGACGCGGGCCTAAGGTACGTAAGTTTTCTTGTATACCGCACAAGACAAAACTATTTTCGAAAAGTAAGTTTTTTGAATCATGATGATTCGTTACCTTGTTCCCATGTTCGCTCGGCTCGGGGTCAGGCGCAGCGATTACTCCACTGAGCATCACCAGCGCCGCCAGCACCACAAACAGTAGGTTCATGAACTTCATCGTAGGATATGTACTGCAGGAGCCAACGATACCACACGAATGATCACCGTAACATAGGTGACCTTTTTATATACCACCGCTATGGTAAGTGAATATTATAAATGTTTATTTTCCTTGCAATTGCATGCATAATTAATAATTGGAAAATCTTTTTTTATGGTTTGTACTTCCTCAAGGTAGATTATCCTTATATTAGGTACCAACTTAATATTAATATCTGGATATTTGGGGTTATAAGATAGTAGCATGGAACTTACAATAACACTCCATTACAAAGCATACCAAGCATACGCACAGTCCAGAGGGTGATGCCAAGTTACATGCTTACGCTGAATAAAGTGTTATTTAGTTGATGTTTCAGTCTGGAGATGTATATTTAAAAATATAAAACTGTTAAATAATATAATATACTCATAAAACTAAACATAGATTCTAATAATACTTCGCATCTCGAAACCATTTTATTTTTTCGTAAGTATATAAAAGTCTACGTCACCCTTCTTGTGTATGCTTAAATCTTTAAAACTAGAACAACGGATTTTGATGCGTTTTTTTCCCTCAAGCGAATGAAAACGATTTTTTTAAGATGCTCCGGGCAGTGAAAGTCATAGATTTATTAAATACCTACCCTCCCAAAATCAACATGCTATAGATAGATATGTAGTAAACAATAAATAAAGACTAATTTAATCATTTGTAATTTCGTCAAGTAAATCTTAATGCTGAAGTTCGTTTTAAAGTAATAGAGAAGCTGACATTAGTGAGGTGTGGAATACATAGCTCATTCCACTAACCTAATGGCATAATAAAATAAAAAGTCAATGAAAACCTGTTTATGTGTTTTTAAAGCTCTTTGAAAGCACAATATCTTTTAAAAGTACACCGTATTTCTGTTTAGAGTTCTATACTTACCTTAAAGGTAAAAATGGGTCCCTGGGCAAAATACACTCCCTATAACTTAGCCTCCGCTGTCTGTCCGTCTGTCTGTAAATATTAAAGTAGGACTTCGAACGAAAACGGGTATTAATTAATAGTTAGATGCTGCGAAGGTGCGGGCTATGTACTCGTATGTAAGTACGTAGCAGCAATGCGGCATTGTTGTTGATATTTTATAACACGTGTTTTTGCTAGGACGCAAAAAGTCATTACTACTATTAAAAAGTCATTAATAGGTATCAAGGCAAAGCGAAATGTACGATCTGAGAAACACATATCGAAGCTGTAAAATGTAAAATTGAAAATCCGTGGTTGAGTAAGAGTAAAACATACCGACCGAATTGAGAACCTCCTCCTTTTTTGGAAGTCGGTTTTATGATAAATGACTCGAGATGAGAGAAACATACTTATTGTTTCTTCTTTGACTCTTGCTTGTGGCATTACAATTTGTTTATCAAGAGCTTAGTTATGTATCAGAGGATTATTTCCGTCGTCAAAACAATTATCATTCACTCAATCACACAGTGTATGAGAAAACTCTCACTCACACTCTTGTGGAAAAGCCTCCTTCAAGTTGCGGACACGTACATTTTTTATCAAATTAATTTACCATAAGACGGATTTTAATGCGACATTTTGGCATCCTTGAGTTTGTAAATAAAGATCGCTTGAAATAATAAAAATACCAATTAAGACCAAATTAAAAATTTTTGAAGCGTGAGCTTGGTCACTTGTTATTAATATAACATAAAGTGTTATAGTTTGATATTGAAACTGCGAAATCAATCCCTACTTCCCTACTAATATATAAATGCGAAAGTAACTCTGTCTGTCTGTCTGTCTGTCTGTCTGTTACGCTTTCACGCCTAAACCACCGAACCGATTTTGATGAAATTTGGTATGAAGTAAGAATTGAACTTGGGAAAGGACATAAGGTACTTTTTACCACGGGAAAACTTCTCATTCCCACGGGAAACCGACTTCCACGCGAACGGAGTCGCGGGCGGCCACTAGTTAAAAATATTTTATATACATAACAACAACATACCAGGAGGTGACAAAGACCATATGTTCAAGCTAATTTGATTTTCAGACAAAAAATGACAAAGACCCGATACGTAGACTAATACTCCGTGATACCGAAACGCCTCCATTATTGTGGCGTGGGGGAATGACACCGCCAATGCCCCTTCCTCCGCCCTCACCCCCTCACGGTGGCTCGCTGCAGCTCCTGACGCGCATCCACCTCGGACCAGCCCGCGCGGAACCCGGACTAGGCCTCGGACAAGCCAGGACTGGTCCCCTCAGGAGGGGTATAGACGCTAACGATAACGGTTAATGCTCCACTGCCCCGGGGCAATTAAACTTCTTTTAAATTATCTTGGATTCATATGTAACGTATGCTCCATAGCCCCACGGATAGACAAACCAAAGTAGGGTAGACTGGGTACGGTTGAAACAAAGGACGGTTGAAACAACACGAATATCTCGCAAACCGTTGGTGGGGCGGTGATGGGTCCAAGGGGAGAAAGAAGCGGACAACCGTTCTGAACACGTACCTCAATGTTGCGTCATTCTCCGCGCGCTACAGTTGTTTTTAGAAGACCCTATTGTGTTTTTATGACCAAAAGTAAGTATTTTTGCTTGGAGATTTTTCCAATTATTGACGTTGCTATTTAAGTGACAGTATTAAGTGTGCGTATTTGTTTGAAATAAAGCTCGTGGAATATTACATCGTGACTAGTTTTTGTGTATCATTGTTGTTACAATTACTATAACTGAATTTTACCTAAAGTAGGGGTTGGGGACGGTTGAAACATTTTTTTTGGGTACGGTTGAAACATTGTTTTAATTTGTTCTTGATTATTTTAGAGCCAAACCAGTGAAGAAGCAATTGGATCGAGGAAAAAAGAAGCAATTTAATGAAGGAAAATGTTATAGGAACACCATAAAAGGAAAAAATAAAAATATACGAGAGGAGGTATCATCAGAAGATGAGGAGTGCTTCTGTCTTGTTTGTACGTCACCATATGTAGAGATCAGACCCGGAGAGCAGTGGATTTAATGCATCAGTTGTATACTTTGGTTTCACGAAAAATGCACTGAAAGTGGTCTTACCTATATTTGTCAGAATTGCGACTCTGGTTGATCTTTAAATATGATTTATGATTGATGGACTAATGAAAGCCAAAGAGAGTTTTCTTCTCGTTTTTTTCAAATATTATTATTTAGTTTGCTATGTTTAAAAACAGACAGTTGATTTTTGTTTGGTTTTTTGATAATTTAGTTAAACTTTATATCAATGTTAAGTTATCTATAGTAACAGTTAATTGATAATATACATAGATTTTAAATAGTGTGCTCTAAAAACATTAAATACTGATTAAAAATATCGCTACACGTAAATAAATATCGAAGACTGATCACTATTGTCAAAGAATTACTTAATTATTATTAGATTTAAAATAATTAATTAATAAAACATATTGTTATATTATATTTTGTATTATTCTCATGTGTTTCAACTGACCCCAATCACTGTTTCAACCGCCCCTGGTATGGGGACAGTTGAAACAAATCGGATTTTTTTTTAAATTTGTTCTACTATTAAAAATAACACACCTGGAACTAAAACCACATTGCCTATTCGTAGACAGAAACATGCTCTTTTATTAAACATATCTTTTTCATCGCTCGGGTGATAAAAAGCAAAACTATGGACGTTTTAAGTGAAACTGTTTCAACCGTACCCAGTCTACCCTACAGTTAGTTTTACATTTATTTAGTTTATGCAAAAAAACAATAAGTATAACATATCGACAAATTATTTATTTGTAATTCGTTTTTACCATCTTGAATTACTAACTAACAACTTCTCATAATGAAAAATAAATTTACATATTAATCCGTTAAAATACCTAAGTTTATATTAAATAGACATACTGAAATCATTTAAAATTGAAATCGAAATTGAAATTGATTATGCTGAGCTGTATTATATTATACTTACGTTTTATTTAGTAGATACCATAGTATTTTACAAACATATTATTTGTTCCAAAGAATTGGGGCTAAATGCACTTAACTATGCATGGTATTTGTCAATCACGAAATCTGCTTCATGAGAATCGACAACACTTTTTTATTTTTTATTACGTTCAATAGGTAAAGCCTAACCCTAGGCATTTAATTAAGATAGAAAAAAATGAGGCGCTCGTATTTAATCATTTTTATATTTCAAATTAAAACGAAAAAAAATATTAGTGTTTCTTTGTCGGGGCTTTAGTTGTAGTCCTTGGTTTCAGCGATGGCCTCTTGTCCTTCTCGACACGTGGCCTGCGTTTGAGGCCGTCCTGAAAAATAAAATTTACTGGATTAATGGTTTTGTAATTACACAAATACATTTAGGATTGATTGTTCTTTTAAAGATGTACAGTTTAAGAGTTTGCGGGAAGCTACATCTGGTTTAACAGTTTTAAATTGTTAAAAAGGTCAGTTAGAAAGAAGTAGAAGTAATTTCTAGAACTATTAAACGGATTCAACAAAAATCTTTCACCAGTAGAAAGCTACGTTATCAGGGAGTGGCATAGTCATTGAGTTTAATTTTATTTACGCCGCGGGCCAAAGCTAAGTAAGTTTTCTATAATACCGCAGACCAAGTTGAAGATAAGACAAAAGGAAATTTCGTAAAGTAATTTTTTTAAATAATGATGATTCGTTACCTTGTTCCCGTGTTCGCTGGGCTCGGGGTCGGGCGCGGCGATGACTCCGCCGAGCATCACCAGCGCCGCCAGCACCACAAACAGCAGGTTCATGAACTTCATTGTAGGATATGTACTGCAGGAGCCAATGATACCACACGAATGATCACCATTACATAGGTGACCTTTATATACCACTGCTATGGTAAGTGAATATTATAAATGTTTATTTTCCTTGCAAGTGCATGCATAATTAATCACTGGAAAATCTTTTTTTATGGTTTGAATTTCCTCAAGGTAGATTATCCTTATATTAGGTACCCACCTACTATTAATACCTGGATATTCGGGGTTATATGATAGGTAGTAGCGTGGAACTTACAATAACACTCTATTACAAAGCATACCATGCATACGCACAGTCCAGAGGCCTAGTAATAATACATGCTTACGCTTAATAAAGTGTTATTTAGTTGATGTTTTATTCTGGAGATGTATTTTTAAAAATATAAAACTGTTAAATAATATAATATACTCATAAAACTAAACATAGATTATAATAATACTTCGCATCTCGCACTCGAAACCATTTTATTTCTTCGTAAGTATATAAAAGTCTACGTCACCCTTGTGTATGCTTAAATCTTTAAAACTAAGATTTTGATGCGTTTTTTTCCCTCAAGCGAAAGAAAACGATTTTTTTAGATGCTCCGGGCAGCGAAAGTCATAGATTTATTAAATACCTACCCTCCTAAAATCAACATGCTATAGACAGATATGTAATAGACAATAAATAAAGACTAATTTAATAATTCGTAATTTCCCAACCTATAAGGAATATTATATTTACATATATATTTAGTTTTTAAGGTGTTTCTTCTTTAAGATTATGTAAAATTTTCGGTCTGTAGGTAATATATAAAGTCCACTCTACAATATAATGATGATTGCCCTAATCATCGCTCTGCGTAACTAAATGCTTAGTAAATTGTTATTCACAGCTTCAAAAAACCAACATACACCAAGTAATACATACTATTTGGTTTTGATCTACAGAATCGTGAAGAATGAATATCGCTACTTCGGAAAACCTTTGCCAGAGGTTCGTGAAAAACTTATTTAAACACCGACCAATACTAAGTCGCATCAAAAATGTTTTGTTTACCTATATGTTTTTTCTATTATTTAGATTAGTATTTTTAAAAGACTTTCTTGCAAAATAGCGTACTTCTTTTATATTCGCGTGTAGGTATGTTTGAGTGTCTGTAAAGTAAGATGTAGAGGATTTATATATTTTTTAACGTATTTCTTACCGGCGCTCAAGTTCAGAAACGCGTCATAAGCAATTGTTGTCCCTTCTAAGTTAAAAATTGTTACTGGTGGTAACGCTAGTTGGTCGTCAAGTAAATCTTATATGCTGAAGTTCGTTTAAAGTAAAAGAGAAGCTGACATTATTAAGGGATGGACTACATAGCTCATTCCACTAACCCAATTGCATAATAAAACAAAAAGTCAATAAAAGCCTGTTTATGTGTTTTTAAAGCTCTTTTAATGTAAAATATTTTTTAAAAGTACACAGTATTTCTTTCTTCTTTTTTTGGTTCTATACTTAGGTACCTAAAAGGTAAAAATGGGTCCCTGGGCAAAATACACTCCCTATAACTTAGCCTACGCTGTCTGTCCGTCTGTCTGTAAATATTAAAGTAGGACTTCGAACGAAAACGGGTATTAATTAATAGTTAGTTGCTGCGAAGGTGCAGGCTATGTATGTATGTAACAGCAATGCGGCATTGTTGTTGATATTTTATAACAAGTGTTTTTGCTACGGCGCAAAAAGTCATTAGGTTCTACTATTAAAAAGTCATTAGTATCAAGCCAAAGCGAAATGTACGATCTGAGAAACACATATCGAAGCTTTAAAATATAAAATTGAAAATCCGTGGTTGAGTAAGAGTAAAACATACCGACCGAATTGAGAACCTCCTCCTTTTTTGGAAGTCGGTTTTATGATAAATGACTCGAGATGAGAGAAACATACTTATTGTTTCTTCTTTGACTCTTGCTTGTGGCATTACAATTTGTTTATCAAGAGCTTAGTTATGTATCAGAGGATTATTTCCGTCGTCAAAACAATTATCATTCACTCAATCACACAGTGTATGAGAAAACTCTCACTCACACTCTTGTGGAAAAGCCTCCTGCGAGTTTGAGTTTGTAAATAAAGATCACTTGAAAAAATAATAATAACAATTAAGACAAAATTCAAATTTTTTTGAAGCTCACGCTTGGTCACTTGTTATTAATCATCATCATTACCTACCATTTTTACCATTATCATTACATAGTATAAAATCCAAGTCGCTAATTCTGTCTGTTTGTATGTTTGGCTGCTAACTCCTCCTAAACCAGTTGAAGGATTTTAACGCGGTTTTTACCATCCTTTAGGTATTTTTTTAAAATTTAAATTTGTAAATAAACAATCCGAAAAAGATTTTTTATGTTAGCCAAAAATCTATGTTTCGAGAGCAAGTCGGCAAAAATTACACCATTGCGAAGCGTGGGTGGGCGAGTCGCTAGTATTACATAAAGTGATAAAGTTTGATATTGAAACTGCGAAATCAATTAAAAATATTTTATATACATAACAACAACACACCAATGCCAATATTTGTTCAAGCTATTTTTATTTTCAGACAAAAAATGACAAAGAACCGATACGTAGACTAATACCGAACCGAACGTAGGTACAGTTTACAATTTATTTAGTTGATGAAAAAAAAAAATATAACATATTGACAAATTATTTATTTGTTATTCGTTTTTACCATCTTGAATTACCTACTAACTAACAACTTCTCATAATGAAAAATAAATTTACATATTAATCCGTTAAAATACCTAAGTTTAAATTAAATAGACATACTGAAATCATTTAAAATTGAAATTGATTATGCTGTGCTGTATTATACTTACGTTTTATTTAGTACCATGGTATTTTACATACTTTTTTTTCAAATAAGTTTGGCCTACATGCACTTATGAACAACGGTAGCTTAACTATGCATGGTGTTTGTCATTGACGAAATCTGCTTCATGTGAATCGACATTTTTTTATTAACAGACATGCTTCAGACAAATACATCAAGTGCTTGGGTAGGTTTCTTGAGAAAATATTAAACATTCAATAGGTAAAGCCTAACCTTAGGCAATTAATTAAGATAGAAAAAAATGAGGCGCTCGTATTTAATCATTTTTATATTTCAAATTAAAACGAAACAAAAAATATTAGTGTTTCTTTGTCGGGGCTTTAGTTGTAGTCTTTGGTTTCAGCGATGGCCTGCTGTTCTTGTCGACCCGTGGCCTGCGTTTGAGGCCGTCCTGAAAAATAAAATATACTTGATTAATGGTTTTGTAATTACACAAATATATTTAGGAGTTTTTTTTATTGTTCTTTTAAATATATACATTTTAAGAGTTAGCGGGAAGTCACCTCTGGTTTAAAAGTTTTAAATTGTTAAAAAGGTCAGTTAGTAAGAAGTAGAAGTAATTTCTAGAAATATTAAACAAAAATCTTTCACCAGTAGAAAGCTACGCTATCAGGGAGTGGCATAGTCATTGAGTTTAATTTTATTTACGCCGCGGGCCAAAGCTAAGTAAGTTTTCTTGTATACCGCAGACCAAGACACAAGACAGAACTAATTTCTAAAAGTAAGTTTTTTGAATCATGATGATTCGTTACCTTGTTCCCGTGTTCGCTGGGCTCGGGGTTGGGCGCGGCGATGACTCCGCCGAGCATCACCAGCGCCGCCAGCACCACAAACAGCAGGTTCATGAACTTCATTGTAGGATATGTACTGCAGGAGCCAACGATGCCACACGAATGATCACCATCACATAGGTGGCCTTTTTATATACCACCGCTATGGTAAGTTAATATAATAAATGTTTATTTTCCTTGCAATTGCATGCATAATTAATAATTGGAAAATCTTTTTTTATGGTTTGAATTTCCTCAAGGGGGGAGTCAGGTAATCTTCCCTAGTACCGAGCAGTAGGAGGATATTTGAAGTTTAGTATATTATAGTAGCGTGGCACTTTCATAACTCAGCATTTTGAAGCATTTTTAGGCCAAGTTGATTGATACACAGTTGATGTATAGTCTGAAGATTTTTTTACTATTATCCATAAAAATAACTATCTGCCAATCTCCATTTATTACCCAGATAAAAATCGGGACAACTAATACTGATATAAAAGAGTTTTTTTGAGAATTTTAAGGTTTAACAATCTTTGAAACTACAGAACCGATTTCAAAATCTGTTGAGTGCTATTTGTATGACAAATATCTTCTATTAACATTATGAATTAACGAATTTTATATTACATACTATTCAATGCCATGCTTCCCGAAACTAATTATTTTTTGTAGATCGTAAAATTTCTGCATCACTCATAATAACTTTTATTTCTTAATAAACGTAACATACCATCACGGCTCCTTAGAAGGTCTCATCCCGTGGGACAGCCAGTCGGTTGGGTCAAGTCAAAGTTCGAAATTGTTAAATAAACCGTTTCCTTTTAAAAGGAAAATATGTAATAGATAAATATAAAGGTACCTATATGTAATTGCATAAATAATTAATTTTATTATACAACTTGTGATTTCCCAACCTCAAAAACATAAGGAAACAGGTAAGTCATAAACCACTGATTAAATATGTAGGTATATGGTTAAGTTGCCAATCCCTGAGGCATAACTTAATAGACAGACCAATATAAAGTTACAGGACCCTGATTTAAAAATTTATTTTAATCATCCAATAGACAGGAATTCATACAACCCTGAACCTGGAACCTTAGACCGCGTCATCAATGACGTAAGTCAATTAAATTATTTTTATTGCTCTGCGTAAGCAATTGTTTAGGAAATTGTTATTTACATCTACAAAAAACCAAGATCCTACTAATATTATAAACGTGAAAGTTTGTGAGAATGGATGTACAACTCGTACGAATCAACTGTGCACTCCGCTGGAATGCGACCCCTCTCCCGCTTCTCCCGTCGACTATAAATACACCCTAAATTCAGGTGTTGAGGTTTAAGGTATATTAAAAAATTGAATTTTTTTAACATAATTTTCTTTTTTTTTTTTATTTGCAACGGTACCGTCCGGAAGACGTTACAGAGCGAGGTGCACAGTTAATTCGTACGAGTTATACCTATGGATGTTTGTTACTCTTTCACGTCAAAACTACTGGACGGATTCTGATGAAACTTTACAGTTATATAGGTCATACATCAGAATAACATATAAGTAGGGTACTTTTTACCGCGGGAAAACTTCTCATTCCCGCGGGAAAACTTCTCATTCCCACGGGAAACCGACTTCCACACGAACGGAGTCGCGGGCAGCCACTAGTAAGCCATAATAGTAAAACACTTTTTGTTTTGTTCTACAGAAACGTCTCTACTATGAATATCGCAACTGAATATCGGAAAACCTCTACCAGAAGTTCGTGAAAAAAATATTTTAATATCGAACAATACCAAGTTTACCAAGTCACATGTTTTATTTATTTTGTCTAATGAATAAAAAAAAATGTTTTCTATTATTATTATTATATTTTATTATTATTAAAAGACGGTCCTGTGTAAGGAGTGGATGAAAGTAGGTACCTATAAATAGTTATGTTTGAGTGTATGTATTGTTAGAAATACCTAATGGATAGATTACCTACTACGGCTGGCAACATTATTCGGAAATATTGCTATTTCGTATCACCTGACCATTGATTCATTCTTACATTACTTACATTCGTTCCATGTTTTAAATCTTTTGCTTACCGTCATCCAAGTTCAAACGCGTGTCATAAGCCATTGTTTTACTTTCTGACTTCAAGCGCGACGTGTTCTTGCTTGGTTCAAACCGGTTCTTCCCGCTCTTTGACTCCCCCCGCGTGTTGTATCTTCCCCGCGCACCCTCCGCGATTCACCCCTTGTAGTGATAGTAGTGTTAAGTTTTTTATTCTTTCCTATTATTGTACTAGTTATATTTTTTTAAGTGAAATAGCTGCCGACACAAGTTAACTAAGGATATCTCACTTTTTGCTAGTAAATGCAAATACGGGTGTGTTTCGGTTTACGTTTGCTCATTTTTCGTTCCACAAGATTACAAGAAACCTACTTTGACACTGATCCTAAAACGCAATAACTATTTCGATATGGTTATTTACGATGGAAAAAACTTTAAAATTTTCGCAGAGGCTTCGCTTGGGCCTATGGACTTGGCTCTCCTTTTGCTGCTAAACTTGTGACCACGTCGTGATCTAGTGTTGAAGCTAACAATCATACTTCGTGTATTGTTGTTTGACCGCGGTGGACTCCTAAACTACTAAACCATTTAAAATTTTGCACAAAAAACCTCAGCCACAGCAACGCGTGGCTGGATTACTAGTATAGCTGTAAAATGTAAAATTGAAAAATCCGTGGCTGAGTTAATAAATAAGGTACTTTTTACAAGATGATTGCAAAATGTTGTTACTGTGACTCTTGCTTGTAACATAACAGAAAGGCGGATTTATATATTGGGAGCTTAATTATATATCAGAGGTTTTTTCCGTGACCTAAACGACACCCCGTACCAACTCAGGACCAACACCAGGGACAACTCTTCGATAAAAAACCCCTCATATCTCCAAAACGGTGAGTCAGAGACCAGATCTGACTTCGGTTACAGTAGCTCCTTGGAGGTCCCCTTCCACCTCGCGACCCAGTTTCTACCAGATCACCCCGGTTCGCTCCGCAGGGGATAACTCCTCGACGGAGAGAGATAGAGAGACGCGGATTGCGGGAAAGGATTAAGTGCCTTTCTCTGGACACAACCTACCTAACCAACTACGCCTTTCCCCAAGAGAAGTGATCTTTTTTTTTTTTCTTTTTAAGCTATTGCATAGCTTCTATCGCGGGCCTTGAGCGTGGAGACCGAATCCAGAAATTCCGTAACGAAAATAACCTAAAACCCCCCACTCCGACCGGCACAGCTGTGATACTTTTTTGTTTTGCCATCTATCGATGAATAGCAGAACTTTTAATGATTTATAAAAATATTTTGAACAATATCTTCTCATTTATTTAATAAAAGAAAAAAAAAATGGTTTCTTATCGGTCACCACGCTCAAAAAGTTGAATTAATATCAAAGAAAAAAAACCGGCCAAGTGCGAGTCGGACTCGCGCACCGAGGGTTCCGTACAAACCTGCAAAAACTACTTAAAATTTTAAGCTTTTCGGAATTTTTCTGTTACCTGTGCTGTAAGCTATTGCTTCTTACCAAATTTCAAGATTCTATGTCAACGGGAAGTGGTCTTTAGGTTTTAATTCCCTTGCGGTAGTTGCGAGTTTCAAAATATGCGGTATCAATGGTTGTACTTTTGCGTTTTGCGTTTTTGCGTTGACTTAGTTTTTTTTTTTTCACGGGTTAAAGGCAATTAGATCTAAGTATTAGATATGAATTCCAACTTATAAGTTTATATTTATTAAAAAATATATATATTTTGTAATGTAACTAAAAATTTAAGGTTTTCGGAATTTTTCCTTTATGTGTGCTATAAAACGTTGCTTCATGCCAAATTTCAAGATTCTAGGTCGACTGGAAGTACCCTTTAGGTTTTGATTCCCTTGCGAGTACTTGCGAGTTTCAAAATATGCAGCTTAAATGCTGTTTCTTTTGATTGCGTTGACATAGAAGTTTGATTTTGTTACAGCTTAAAGGTATTATAGACCTGAGTATTTGGTAAGAATTTCAATTTAATACCTCTACGCATTTATGAGGAAATGGGTAGTAAGGTTAAAATTATTAAAAAAAAAATATTATGTGATGTAACTAAAAATTTATGGTTTTCGTAATTTTTCCTTTATCTATGCTATAAGACGTTGCTTCGTACCAAATTTCAAGATTCTGAGTTCACGGGAAGCACCCTGTAGGTTTTGATTCCCTTGCAAGTGTCGACTTGCGGCATAATTTGCGGCATAAACGGCTGTATCTTTTGATTGCGTTGGCTTAGAAGTTTGATTTTTTCACAGCTTCAAGGGACAGTAGACCTGAGTAATTGATATAAATTTCAGCTTCATACCTCCACGCGTTTTTGAGAAAAAGGATCTTGACAGACGGACGGACGGACAACAAAGTGATCCTATAAGGGTTCCGTTTTTTTTCCTTTTGAGGTACGGAACCCTAAAAACAAAGGAAAAAGGAAAAAAATACTGCATAAATAAAATAAATAAATAATTACATAAGTTGTTAAAAAATGCTTGCAATAGCTTTACCGCGGCAGTCTCCGAGTGGCACACGTCTTTTTTTTATCCAAATTTCATATTAGCTAGAACAAGATAGTTAGAGAGAGAGAGGGTAAATGTATAATGACAGAGAAAAGTCTAAATGGGTGCCATATTTAATGATCAGTCAAGAAATTAACTTCATAAACATACAATATTTTAAACAACTTGATTGTAATTCCTTTTTAGGATTAAGGATAATATAAGTATAACAGCTTACGGACTAATAAACTTTAATTGAAAACACTTAGGGGGAGGTCCCCGAGAATCGGACACTTAAGGAATAACAGAAATAAAAAAAAATTCACAATAGTCTAATTTATTTATTTCACTTTAAGAAGTTTTTAATTATATTCCAAATCAACACAGATAAATCACCAGTCTTAAATATTACTTTAAATGTAGTAAATATTGAGTGAAAGTTAACATAGCAAAAACGAGGTTTCGAAAAAGGTCCCCTGACGGACAACCAATTTTTCGATCATATTTAAGCTCAAAAATTATTTTAATGAATATCAAAATAAATCAACTGTTAATAAAGAAAACTAATATTAATTTTAATAAACTTTGGTCATGATCAGGAACGTTTTTTATAGAATCACAGACCTTTAATTGTAACAACCCGCAAAAATCACAAATGTAGCTAACTGAGCCCTCTACCACATCAATAGATAACTTTTTTGTAAAATTTTATCTTTGGGGGTATTCTGACGATCTCGGTTTGGGTTTACCCATGTTAAAACTTAAAAGTAAAATACAAAAATAATAATAACAACAAAAACACTTGTCCGGTACTAGGGAACTTTGAGAGTGTCTGAACTTAGGGACCCTCAGGTATATACAAGAAAAATTCTCATTCAAATTGTGTGTTCAAGAATGATGAAAAATCTATGAATTATGTAAGATAAGAACAAAAGCAATAATAATTAAAAATACTGGATATCATCCCACAGTTTAAATACTATTAACAGACCCCGAAAAATTACTTGAAACAAAATTTATACTAATCACAAAATTTGGACATCGCTTCCCGACGAACGAGTCAGCACTGACTATTGGCTCTCCTCCTCGGAACTTCACTTGGAAGAACCTATCTAACCGCAGCAAAAGCAACAAATTGGCGCGCTTTTTCGTTCTGATTTTAATTATGTCCGGCTTTAGGACCCGTCCGGGCTTATGGGACTTCCCCCTATATATAGCGATTCTTTTTCACCCAAATATTTGTGTTTTATAATACCGGGTGGCTCATTCAAAGCGGTCAGTATGGGAAAGTCTGAAACTATAAGACATACGAAGATTTGTTCTTAGGAACCATGACACCGATTTTTCTAAAAAGAAAAACTGCATTCATACATTTGAAAAAAAAAATGTACCCATCTAGGGACTCGAACCCAGTCGTGTTGAACTTTGTATTGGAAAAATGGTGGTCACTTCGAACATCTACTAAAATAAATTATTTTTTTGTGAAAACAATGCATTTTATTCATTTAAGACATCATGTTTCATAGAGCCATTTACAGCTTAAGACCTACACAATCGATATTTAAATAGAAAAGTGCAAGTTTATAAAAAAAAATTTTTTATTAAAAACAACCGGGTTCGATTCCCTAGCTGGGTACAGCTTTTTTTTCAAATGTATGAATGCAGTTTTTCTTTTTATCAAAATCGGTGACATGGTTCCTAAGAACAAATCTTCGTATGTCTTATAGTTTCAGACTTTCCCATACTGACCGCTTTGAATGAGCCACCCTGTATATCTACGAGCTTAACATCTCGCAGTGTACAGTCTGGTTTTTATTTGCTATAACGAGTTTCGTCACTACATAGTATAAAACAAAGTCGCTTTTTCTGTCCCTATGTCCCTATGTCCCTTTGTATGCTTAAATCTTTAAAACTACGCAACGGATTTTGAAGCGGATTTTTTTAATAGATAGAGTGATTCAAGAGAGAGGTTTATATGTATAATAACATAGTACAGGTAAAGCAGTTTTACTCCAAATTTAAGGCGTGCGAAGCCGCGCGGGTAAAAGCTAGTAAATTATAAATTTTACGAAAGTAACGTACTTACACTCAAGAAACATGGTATATGTGTACCTATAGATTTGCAATTACGGTGCCTACATAGCGCAGGATTTCGTTATACCAGCATTAGATGCTTTAATGGGAGCCCTTAGATTAAAACTAAAAGTAGTTGGTAATGTATTTTTATTTAATAGTTTTTACCGGGTTTAGTTGGAATGGGATTACCGTTCTTGTCCATCGGCTGCCGGTGTTGTGGTTCCTGTAAATAAAGAAAACAAACTAAGCCATAGTTACCGAATAAATAAAAAAAGTCCAAAACATTTTTTTTACCTAAACATGCAGTCCCGGTTTTGTTTTTTTTTTATGTTTAGATCTCTGTCGTTTTGTGGTTTATGTGGTATAAAAAATAGAGTATAATTTATTAACTCGTTCCCATTCAGCATTACAAAAACATATGATATCATTGGGTAGATAGATTGTTAATGAGCTGGTGGTGATCGCTTACCATCATGTGACCCGCTTGCTCGTTTGCTAGCCTATCTTATAAAACATATATATTTAGAGATAAAATTTACTTACAGTAGGTTTGCCACTCTTGCTGCTTCCAGGGTCCTTGCCCGCGAGCGCTCCACCGAGCATCACCAGCGCCGCCAGCACCACAAACAGCAAGTTGAACAGTTTCATTGTAGGATACTAGGTACTGCAGGATCCAAGTTTAATTATTGAATGACAAACATATTATTCTACAGCCTTATATACTAAAAAATATTTTTCCGTCTTCAAGCCATCTCAGTTTCCTCTAGTTTAGCACAATGGCGAATGTAGAGGCGGCTACTATCTGTCGCAGTAACACACATATCATGAGTTCTTCCTTTACTAAATAATTAACAATTTAGATTTTGTGTTGATATTTTATACGTAATCTTTTTACGACGCAAAATGTCATTACTATTTATCTTTAGTTCTACTTAGTCAAAGCGAAATGTACGATTTTAAATGTAAAATAGTAAATTGTAAAATCAGTTGCTGAGTTAGTTAATAAGGTAATGATTTTTTTATAAGACGATTGTACAATTTAGTTGTCGCCATGACTCTTGTTAGTGACATTTATGAAAAGGCGGATTTGTATTTCGGGAGCTTACAAACCAAAATTATTGAAAATCCTGTTTTACGTAATAAGGTAAGTAGATAAGCTTACTTTGTTTTTTCCTCTAAGCAGATTTGTAGAATTCTAGGAATTTGAGTGGCTGTTGCTATCTTAAAATGACTCCAAGTCTTGTGGTTAATCAGTGGGAAAAATCCATCCTTAGGGAAAGTTGTTCGGAAATGTCCTTTTTTGGTTTCTGTTCGAGGAGTTCAATTCATTGTCTGCTTTTTTGTCTGTCTGTCACAACGTTGTTATTGGGGAACGCGTGATAGTATCGGATTTAAATTTATATCATTAAAATAAAAAAAAGTTTACTTAAAAAATAAAATTAAGTAAACCGGTATATTATTTCACATATTTCATTACTCTGTGTTGGAATTAGTATACACACAGAAAACTAGATCATTTGTAATTCGTGAATAGTAATAGGTTACTTCTCGTTGAACTAGAATTATCTATGTAATTTTGCATGAATCAAGGCATATTCATCATACGATATGGATGAATTTAAAATTATTCTAGACTAGTGGCCGCCCGCGATTCCGTCCGCGTGGAAGTCGTTTTCGTTTGGTAAAAAGTACCTTATGTGTTATTCTGACGTATAACCTATATTACCGTAACGTTTCATCCAAATCCGTCCAGTAGCTTTTACGTGAAAGAGTAACAAACATACATATTTACAAACTTTCACATATATAGTATTAGTAGGATTCAGTATTCACGCCCGATGGCTTATTATTATTAGCGTATTTCATGTATAACTTTGGTGTTTCTATACCGATTTCTAGGATATTTTTTATGGAATAGTTAATAATGTTAAATTTTTGAATCAGAGTTGACTAAGAGTATTATGAACGTAAGAGTAGACAATTATAATCAGCAAGCTTCGAACTGCTAAGCTAACGTGAGTTACATGTGTTATTGTGAGTCAACCATAAAAGATAGACATATGCTGTGGTGGGATATTTTTAAGATAATTTTAAGGAAAACATTTTGTTTTATTCATGATTTCTGTGCAGCTTTAACAATTAAAGTTGCACACGCGACGGCAACTTAAAAAATGCAGTAACTTCTCCCGTTTTCCCAACATTTCCCTTCACTGCTCTGCTCCTATTGATTGTAGTGTGATGCAAAGTATACTTTTACCAGCTCAGGAGTATGAACAATAATTGTACCAAGTTTCGTTAAAATCTGTCGAGTATTTTATGTTTCTATAACGGTTATACAGACAGACAGACAGATAAAAAATTTACTGATTGCATATTTGGCATCAGTATCGATCCCTAATCTCCCCCTGATAGTTATTAAGGAAATATATTTCATGCACAGAATCGACCTCTCTACAGATGTATTATAAGTATAGATGAAACAATACCTACTTATTATTAATATTTTAAAGTGGCAAAGTTTGGATGTTCAGAAGTTTTAAAATCGTTAAAAAATACATTAACTATACTCGTAGGTATATCAATACAAATATATCAGGGGCTGACAAATGCAACTTTTTATTCAAGATAATTTATACCTATAAAAATTTTCAGACTTAAAAATTTGAAGAGCTTAAACTCTAACGATAAGGATAGTTTACTGATCAGTGATAAAGTATCCATTCAAAATCAACTTTTAATCTACATAATATAGGCTATAGCATTATTATTTATGTTGACGTAGCGCACGTAGGTACTTTCATTGCGCTAGGATGATATTTGCTCGAATTCGTGCTGTTCCATGGGAAAAGCCTACGACAAGGCGAGGACAAAAATTTTGAATATTTTTTTTATCCCAGAAGGAAGCAAACGATTAATACATATTATGCTTATGACTGTACATTTTATTTTGAAGAAAGTGTAGAAGAATTTTGCTAATTAGAATAACCAAATTTTATTTATTATATAATTTTTGGCTTAGTATCTTTACGAGCTTATCATCTCGCAATCTACAGACAGACTGATTTTAATTCGCTTTAACGAGTTACATCAATTATACATACTACGGAAGTAACATCCTAATCTAATCCTTTTTCTGGTTAAAAGCCACTTATGAATCACGATGTGTATAGTTTTGTAATTACGATGCCTATAGCTATATTTCAGGATTTCTTTTCTTTCTTTTACACCAGCATTAGATGCCTTAATGGGAGCTTATTAATTAAAACTAGTTGGTAAGGTACTATGCTTTATTTAATAGAGTATGCCAGGTTTTGTTCGTATGGGATTACCATTTTTGTCAACCGGCTGCCTGTGTTGTAGTACCTGCGAATGAGGAAAACAATCTTAGCTATGTGAAGTAAAGAAAAACATGTCAACGTGTGCAATGATGCACTACCGATTTTGTTTTTTTAATATTTCCATTGTTGTCTTTTGGTGGTTTATTGTGTGTTCTCTAAAACAGTGCATAATTTGTAATAAGCTCATTCTAGTTCAGCATTCAGCAGTGACCACTTTCCATCATGTGACCCGCTTGCTCGTTTGCTAGTTTATCTTATAAAAATATAGGTATTTGTAAATGGAATCAACTTACAGGTCTGCCCCCCAAGCTGACTCCAGGCTCAGGGTCAGCGAGCGCTCCACCGAGCATCACCAGCGCCGCCAGCACCACAAACAGCAAGTTGAACAGTTTCATTGTGGGATACTAGGTACTGCAGGATCCAAGATTTGTTAACGAATGACCAACATATTATTCTACAGCCTTATATACCAAAAGAACTAGTTTCCCGCCTTCAAGCCATCTCAGTTTCCTCTTGTTTTGTATACCTAATGACGAATGCATCTAGTGGTCGCTTTTATCTTTCTATGTAATACACATATCATGAGTTCTTCCTTTCAAAATAATTAACGATTTAAATGTTGTGTTGATATTTTATAACACGTGTTTTTTTACGACGCAAAAGGTCATTACTATTTTAACTTAACTTTACTTCTAACTAGTCAAAGTGAAATGTACGATTTAAACTGTAAAATAGTAAATTGTAAAATCAGTTGCTGAGTTAGTAAATAAGGTAATGATTCTTTTATAGGATGATTGAACAAGTTAGTTGTTGCTATGTCTTGTTAGTGACATTTATGAAAAGGCGGATTTGTATATTGTGAGCTTTATTATATATATATCAGAAGATTTTTTTGTGACCAAAACAAGGTTCATTCACTTAGTCACCCAGTGTCACTAACTCCTCTTTTAAGTTGCGAACACGTAAGTCCTTTTTTATCGAAATGTATTCGAAAGCCCTATCAAATTAAAACAAAGTCAATCGTTATATATTTTTATTTAACAATACACTCCGGGTTTCTTTTAAAAGGGTCTGCCATATCTGTCAACAGGATGCTTGTGTTCTAGCCCCTGGTCAGTAAATACTTAGTTTTCCTCGTCCTATGTTGAGTTCAGGTTCAGGGTCAGCGAGCGCTCCTCCGAGCGTCACCAGCGCCGCCAGCACCACCAACAGTAAGTTGAAGAGCTTCATGGTTGTGCGGCAAGAGTACTGGATCACAGAATGTTTAACGACTGATCAACATAATAATCTCAAGCTTTATATACTCAAATAATTAAACAACCCGTTTACCGTATTTAGGTAAGTGAGCTAACTTTGTTTCCTCTAGATTAGTAGAATCTTGGTAAGTTGAGTGGCTTTTGCTACCTTAAAAGGTTAAATGACTACAAGTCGTGTGGTTAACCGCAGTAGGGAAAATCCATCAATAGGGAAAGAAATACTGAAACGACCGTTTTTGGTGACCGTTCGAGAAAGGAAAAACGAAACAAACAAAAAAATCAATTGAGCTTGATATAAAGCAGAGTAATTAAAAACTATCAGAATAAGATAATTAAATAATTTTAAAATCGAACTACCATGTTTATCATGTAATACAAATAATCTTTCTCTATTACTAGTTATTAATAAGTCACAAGGGCAAACTGTCACTTCTAGACATAACATGTTTATTCTTTGTAGAAGCAAATCAACTAGAAACATAGTCTATGAAGACATACTAATATTTATTTTTAAAACACTTCGCCACATCTGTGGTGTAAAACAGTTAATATCTATATACCGCGCTCTTTGTGAATCCATTTTGGTCTATTGCATAACTTGCTGGGGAGGCATTGCAAAGACAACATTGATTGTGCTTGTGTTTAAGCCATTCATGTACCCTACAGACAAACAAACAAACTAATATTCTTTATTGCACATTATACAGATAAGCTCTTAAGAGTAAGGTAATAACAATTTGCAAAAGGTGTTTCACAGTTTATTCCGTGAAATCCCAGTGCTGACAGTCTTTGGAACTACCAAATATGACTATGCCGCTTACAGGACCTAAAATACGTGGAGATCAAATTTTTAAAATTCCTTTATGCAGAACAAACTACGTAGGTATAACGAACTAAACAAAGAATTTTCACAACGATTTTATATTTTTCTGGGCCCATTTTTATTTAATAAAATCTTTCTTCATGTTCCAACACTTATACAAATAACACTAACTTTGGTAAAAAAGCATCACTTACGAAATACCTCAAATCTCTGAATTATGAAAATACCTTCTGAAAATTTACTCATAGCACTAGCTTAATTTAATATAGGTAACAAGTTTGATTTTACTAGAAATAAAATTGTGTACGAATACTCTATGCTTCGTAATAATAATTTTAATATAAATTTAACTATAAAATCAAACTGTAAACTTAATTATCAGAGCGAATCACTGCCTTCTGAGATACAGTTTCACACTAGTTCTGAGGTCTATTTTTGTTTGTATTATTGGCTCATTTGGGCATTTCATATTCAAATAGTCCAGATTAAGATTAGATTTTATTTATATTCTGATTTTAGCTAAACATTAGTTCTTTTTGCATAAGGACTTTTGAAAATAAACTATTTTTATTTGTATTAAGTATTATTATACTAAAGTTGTTCAATACCTATCCCTACTAATATTATAAATGCGAAAGTAACTCTGTCTGTGTGTCTGTCTGTCTGTCTGTTACGCTTTCACGCCTAAACCACTGAACCGATTTTGATGAAATTTGGTTTGAAGAAAGAACTGAACTTGGGAAAGGACATAGGGTACTTTTTACCGCGGGAAAACTTCTCATTCCCACGGGAAACCGACTTCCACGCGAACGGAGTTGCGGGCGGCCACTAGTTTTATATAAAATATAAAAAAACTATAAAAACGCATCTTATTCTTACCGTGATCACGGTTTTTTGATATATATGTAGGGTAGAACGATTTTATATTCAGAAAAATATAAATGTTTACAATATAAAATACCAAAAAAAACAAAAGAAATACAAAAATTTCAAAAACCAAAGAATGCTATTTAGTTTCCAAACAAAGGTATTTAAAAAATAACCATCTTGTTATAGTTCTTTGCTAATAGTTATGATAATAATAGATAAGATAAGGTTATATATAGTTCTTTGCTAATACTTATGATTATAATAGTAGAAAGAAATGATCAGAATTACATTAGGGGAAGAGCTTTTTAAAAAATAAACACAGTTGAGTTCAGCTCAGCAAATTAACATTTTTGTCAATCGGATAATGTTTCTAAAGCAAATACATTAAGGGCCGGTTTTTCAATAGTCAGATAAATTTTATCTGACAGAAAATCAGTATGTTTTTGTTGCAAGTCGAACATAAATACTTGACATATGTATGAAGTGACAATGAAAACATACCTCTTATCAGTCAGTTAGCATTTATCTGACTATTGAAAAATCAGCCCTTAATCACATTAAAAAAACCTGTTCGAAGCTCGAGCGGGTTACTAGTCTAGAATAATTTTAAACAGTCAGAAAATTGAATGACTTTCTTCTAGCAACTTTAACACATTACAGCACAGCTACTAAATATTATTTGAGCACTTTCAAAAATATTATAATTCATTCATCATATCGTATGATGAATATGCCTTGATTCATGTAAAATTACATATTTCTAGAGAAGTAACCTATACCGGGTGCCCAGGAAAGAATGGATAACCTCTGAAGGGCTAATAGTAGAACTAAAGGCAAGCCTAAAAAATAATTAATAAAAAATATAACCCTTACGATGCTAGAAATATGACGTTTTAAAAAAAATCTTCATATTTTTGTGACTGTGTTCATCATTTTACTCGAAACGAGGTCAAATCACTTAATATCATCATCATTTCTGTGCTTAAATAATCAATATTAACCGCATCAGTGAATAACTACCAAATTAAATAGCTAACTGGAGGATTTTTCTCAACAAATAAAGTTAAACTATTGTTTTGTGTAAAATTTCTGAAGAAATATTTTTGATGTGGAACTTTGCACAGCTCTGGTGAAAAAAAATATATGAAAGCAGCAGTGGCAAGTGATTTTAAAATATTCCTGGTTTAATGACAATTCAAAAAATATGTAATATGTAGTTATTGTAATGACAAAATATTTAATTAATGGTATTAGTTTGTAAAATGGGATAATTATTTAGTACTAGCAAAATAAAAAAAAGCAATATAACCAAGAAAAATATGATTTTAAATTGATATTAATTGCAAACACATTGGAAAAATTTAGAGCAACTGTTTAAAATATCTGCCCCCATCGTGATGCAGGCCCTACAGATAAGAACAAAGGATCTCTTAGGCTTTTTTAGGCTTGCCTTTAGTTCTACTATTAGCCCTTCAGAGGTTATCCATTCTTTCCTGGACACCCGGTATATTCACGAATTACAAATAATCTAGTTTTCTGTTTGTACTTATAGTAATTCCAACGCAGGGTAATGAAATGTGTGAAATAAATTACAGGTTTACTTAATTTTACTTTTGACAGACAGAAAAGTAGACAGTGAATTGATCTTAAAAGTTCCTTATTTTTACTATCCTCGAACGGAAACCAAAAAAGGACATTTCCGAACAACTTTCCCTAAGGATGGATTTTTCCCACTGATTAACCACAAGACTTAGTCATTTAACCCTTTAAGGTACCAACAGCCACTCAATTTCCTAGAATTCTACAAATCTGCTTAGAGGAAAAAACAAAGTAAGCTTATTACGTAAACAAGATGTTCAATAATTTTGTTTTGTATTCTCCCAAAATACAAATCCGCCTTTTCATAAATGTCACTAACAAGAGTCATAGCAATAATTAAATTGTTTAATCATCTTATAAAAGAATCATTACCTTATTAACTAACTCAGCAAATGATTTTACAATTTACTATTTTACATTTTAAATCGTACATTTCACTTTGACTAGTTAAGTAGAAGTTAAGTTAAGTTAAAATAGTAATGACCTTTTGCGTCGTTAAAAAAACCCGTGTTATAAAATATCAACACAACACCTAAATCGTTAATTATTTAGTAAAGGAAGAACTCATGATATGTGTATTACATAGGCAGATAATAGCGGCCACTAGATACATTCGCCATTATGCAAAACAAGAGGAAACTGAGATGGCTTGAAGACGGGAAACTAGTTCTTTTAGTATATAAGGCTGTAGAATAATATGTTGGTCATTCGTCAACAAATCTTCGATCCTGCAGTACCTAGTACCCCACAATGAAACTGTTCAACTTGCTGTTTGTAGTGCTGGCGGCGCTGGTGATGCTCGGTGGAGCGCTCGCCGACCCTGGACCTGGAGCCAGCTTGGGGGGCAGACCTGTAAGTTGATTCCATTTACAAATATATTTTTATAAGATAAGCTAGCACACGAGCAAGCGGGTCACATGATAGAAAGTGGTCACTGCTGAATGCTGAACTAGAATGAGCTTATTACAAATTATGCACTGTTTTAGAGAACACTCAATAAACCACCAAAAGATAACGGGATACATTAAAAAAACAAAATCGGTAGTGCATCATTGCACACGTTGACATGATTTTCTTTACTTCACATAGCTAAGATTGTTTTCCTCATTCGCAGGTACTACAACACAGGCAGCCGGTTGACAAAAATGGTAATCCCATACGAACAAAACCTGGCATACTCTATTAAATAAAGCATAGAACCTTACCAACTAGTTTTAATTAAAGGGCTCCCATTAAGGCATCTAACGCTGGTGTATAATAAAGAAAAGAAATTCTGAAATATACCTAGATAATTCTAGCTCAACGAGAAGTAACCTATTACTATTCACGAATTACAAATGAATTAGTTTTCTGTGTGTATACTAATTCCAACACAGAGTAATGAAATATGTGAAATAATATACCGGTTTACTTAATTTTATTTATTAAGTGAACTTTTTTTTATTTTAATGATATAAATTTAAATCCGATACTATCACGCGTTCCCCAATAACAACGTTGTGACAGACAGACAAAAAAACAGACAATGAATTGAACTCCTCGAACGGAAACCAAAAAAGGACATTTCCGAACAACTTTCCCTAAGGATGGATTTTTCCCACTGATTAACCACAAGACTTGGAGTCATTTTAAGATAGCAATAGCCACTCAAATTCCTAGAATTCTACAAATCTGCTTAGAGGAAAAAACAAAGTAAGCTTATCTACTTACCTTATTACGTAAAACAGGATTTTCAATAGGTAATTTTGGTTTGTAAGCTCCCGAAATACAAATCCTCCTTTTCATAAATGTCACTAACAAGAGTCATAGCAACAACTATATTGTACAATCGTCTTATATAAAAATCATTATATTATTTACTAACTCAGCAACAGATTTTACAATTTACTATTTTACA